>CM046870.1:14880999-15532026 GCA_025617745.1 Heliocidaris erythrogramma | reverse complement strand
GTCGATCATTATGGTGTGAATATTTGCCTTATTATTGGATGAATGTTTGAACACTGGGGGTTGAACGGGGATCGTATGGCAGTCCAGAACGCGACCCTTCATTGCGACGAATTTAATTTAAATGTGGAAAATGAATTCGATGAATGTACCCATTTGAATCTATATTTTTTCCAAAAGTTTACATCATTGTTTTGTTGAATAGTAATGATTTTTTTTTAAGAATAAAAGTGCGCCATCTTAATTTACTAACAGCTTTGACAACCGCACCTTTTTATCAAAACAGCATGAAGCGTGAGCCATATAATGTACTATTGTGTTATATTCGATTATCACTAGAATGAAACAATAACAGGTTTCAGGCATTTTATTTTTCTTCAACCATTTAATATTTCATCATTGAAAATCGCTTAAATTGAAAGTAAAAATTACGTTCAAATTCAATTTATATTGAGCGCCCTCTTGAAACTGCTAAAATGAATTGTCGTTCCATTGCGATTAGGTGATTTTTTACTGCCATTGAAGTTTATGATCAGCTCCTCCACCCCGCCGCTCCCCCCCCCCCCCCACCCCGTCCCTGTAAACTTTAAACTGATCATAAAAGGGGAAGCACTAGTAAACCACTAGTTTAATGAATATTTACATTTGCAGTTGACATGGTTTTACATTTATGGTAAAGGGTCTTTCGATCCTTTAGGAATTGTAATGGTCAGGAAACCTCACACACACGCTTACACACGCACACACCCCCAACAAACCCCATCTCCCCATGCACCAAACTTTGGGGTCTCTTTTGGGGCTCTGGGGGCTAAACCCGACGGCTACGTTCAGGCTGACAACCTATTTGTCAATGACT
Organism: Heliocidaris erythrogramma; assembly: GCA_025617745.1. NCBI lineage: Eukaryota > Metazoa > Echinodermata > Echinoidea > Camarodonta > Echinometridae > Heliocidaris > Heliocidaris erythrogramma. The sequence continues at coordinate 15,531,173 of CM046870.1, read as the reverse complement.
TAGATGGTCTAAAGTAAGTTTAAGGGGTCAAAAATTATGGGTAAAAAATGGTGTGACTATTTCGGGACAGGCTCAAGGCCTAAATACTTTACACAACTTATGCGTCGCTTAATTACTGTAGTAAATAAAAACATAAGTTAAATTGCTGCCTTATAAACATTTTCTTGTCTTTGTGCATATACATTGCAGGCTTACCAAGTTGTGGGATACTACTTGTTCCTTGGTAAGAGCACCCTACAGATGGAGAAATGGCTGAAGGAAATGACTGGATGTACGGACAACTTGGCTTCACAGGCCACAAATGGTGTGGCGGATTATTGTACCAACCATTTGTAAACAACCTATATGTCAGCAAGGGGCGTCGATTCCGGGAAGTGACATGGAACAGTCCTCCCCCTGATCTTAGATACTAATCGATGCCCCTGGGCTCGGGTCAGTGTATACCACATCAAGATTAGTAACGATAGCAACATATATACACACTAAGAAATAGGGGTTCAAATTTGAACCCCTATGGGTTGGTACAATAGCAGCACCCCAAGGGGTTCAAAATTGCACCCCAATATAGGGTGCATTTTTGCACCCTCTGGGTTCATAACTGCACCCTAATGGGTGCAACGTCGATGACAATCGATCACCATTCTCGCCTCTTCACAGCTTGGCGGCAGACCATTTAAAGTTGCCGTTATTTCATATTTCACGCACATAGAACACAGACAGTACAATACACGCTATGAGGGGACCTTGGTGAAATCTATCAGGCCACGCCCGGGGCTTCTACAGTCTCACATTTAGGATTACTTATTCAACTTTTAAGTTGCAGTGTATAGTCTACTATCTATTCCTGTAACAAATCAGTGTAACTGTTAGTAAAACTAGCACTTTCCCTTAAAATGATATGATCCCGGCTGAATTATCAAATGTAAACACGTATTCTTATTTCAATAACTTTTTTTACAAAGAAACTATCAAAATGAGCCGTGATAAAATCCCCATATAATTTAAAAATGCGAATTATGCAAATTTTCCTGCCTTAATCCCTACGAGTAGCGATACATTGTTGCTGTCAACTTGCAAGCCGGTTTACTGTTAGTCTTTGCGCGATTACTCTTTTGAAACACGTCACTACGGAGATGTTCAATTTAAGCAAATTTACGACACAAGCTGATCGAAATGGATTTATTATTTCTTTTTTCTAATTAATTTCATTTCTATGCTTTTGAATAATAAGTCTTATACTTCATGATATATTGTGACATAAGTGTCAACAATGCTAGTGTGGGTATTCATGTAAGACTAATACTTCTGCTCGAAGGGTGCAGAATTCAACCTTACACAATTTTGAATTGTGCAAAATTCCACCCGAGTAGATATACGGGTGCTCCGCCAAAATTTGCACCCTAAAGTGAACCCTAATTTCTTAGTGTGTATATCATAATCTTATAAATTATCTGAAAGGAAAATGCTTTTTCAAAGGTCAAAAAAAGTTGACATTAATTGAAAAATATAGAATTTGAATTGAAGTTATAAAAAAGATGTCATGATCTTTGCATAGAAGATCTTTTCTTTTGAACCTTCTCTTGTATTCTAATACAGTAGTTTAGTTTAACAGGTCAGAAGTCTGTACATTCCCAACATAAATATTATGGAAATTATAAGTGTTCAGGAGAGTAGAGTTGTCCGTTTTTGCTTCTTGACGTTGATTTCACAGATTTATTGAAGAAATGTAATGGACTATTAAGCAAGGAATGCTTAGACAAATTGAGTTGCACCAGAGTGTCTAATTGATTTCATAGCCATAATTTGCGAGCTTCCTATGTTTTTTATGTTAGATTGGAAGAAAATCAAGAAATGTCCAGTGAAAAGGATTCAAATATCCCCATTGTGAAAAATAATGACTAGAAACAGCTGAAAAGATTGTACCATCTGTGTGTGTATAGTCCCATATACCCAATTATGTGCAGTGCATGTAACTTTCAGCAAGTTTGAGTTGATTTCATCTCACTTTGGTGATATCCAAACCCCATAGTATATACATGTACACCAATTCGTATGTCCTGCATAATCAACCTTTCCCAATTGCTTCTAGCCATTTTCTTTCACAATATAATCGCATGACCAGAACTCAATTTAATTTTGAAGAATATGGATACCCTAACCCCCCCCCCCCCCCCGAAATCAACAGAATCGGACGAATAAGATAAGATATGAAGGTTCTATCGCATATTTGTATTGGCCCCTTTGAAATAGATTAGATAACTTCAATTATTAATACATAAATGAAGATATGATTTTAATGTGTCTTTTTGTTCTTTTAATTCAATAAACCTTGACCCGAGTAACAGAGTTTTTTGTAACAAAATGTCTCCTCATTTAGTTGTACACAAGGTAGTCCTTAAGAAATACCCCAGTCACACCTACGAGACCGACACCGAACGGACAAAAGACAAAGAAACAAATTAATGGCCAATCATCGGTCGGTTTGGCGATTGACGTTGTGACTGAGTCAGAGGTATCACAATTAATATTTAATTTGCAATTAGACAAACTACAGGCCCTTAAAAAGGGAGTTAACATTAACGTCGCTAGAGGATCATGGGGTAGGAGTGACATCCCCCATTTGATTTTTTCTGTCTGCAAATTTAGAATCGTTTATGACAAAAACTGATGACCTTTTAATAAACAAAGGAAAAAAATCATATATTGGCAAATTTGAAAATCGAAGGCCCCTTTTTCGATTTTTTTTCACTTGTTCCGACACTCCCCTTTTTTCTATAATGGTGATGGTGTAGCGAGTACCGATAACTCTTGTAATAATAACAGTGCAGCCCCCAAACTTGAATGATAAATATAATGATAATGCTAGTACATAATAGAGCACATTACCCACTCTTGACCATGCTGAATCGGAAAGAAAAAAAACCCAATAAACCAAATGTAGTCAGGCGCAATTAGCAAGAAATTATACGTTGATATATATATATATCATATGTGTGTAGGTATTATTTGTCATTTTTTATATTCAGTTCAAATCTCTACTCTCTTTGCCATCTTTTATATTTCTCCTCTCCCCTATCGCCCCTTTCTTTTTCTCCCTCGCTCTTTCTCTCTCTCTCTCCCCCTCCCCCTCACTTTATTCCCCTGACACTCACTCGCTATTGATTCTAATCATTTAATTTATAACAAAACATTCAACTGGCAACGGGAAGAAACAACTAGGTAAAACATTAGAATGCAAGTGAATTTCTTAATAAAAAAGATTGACAGTTTTAATAAATCTATATGAACATGTATATGGTAAAAATAAGTGCACCGGTGCAATGTTCAAGAATTTAATTCATGAGACTGTGACAACATACAAAATATCAGCAACCCTCTAATGATTTCATTATATTCTACAATTGCCTACAAAATATCACTATTTTTATTTCCCTCAAAAAAAAACACATATCAGTCCACTTGACTATACTGTGTTATCGATAAAGACATAAGTTACACGAAAATAATCATGGTCAGGTGATACAGGTCACGTGGTATACATGGTCCATGCACGTATAAGCTTTGTTGCTTTGTCTGATGAGATTCGTCCTATGACTCCAAAAGAAATACACAATCACAAAGGTTAATGGGACTTATCTGCAACCCGCGTGCCCAGAGCCGTAAGACCACGTAAAATTTATTCCTAGTTTCTCGTCTGCATTTCTCAAAATGAGGAGAAGGGGAATTGTATTCACTATTTGATATTTTCCCTATGTATAAAAATACCGTTTGGGTCAAATTCCACACAAATTTTCTTCAATTTTATTTGTACATGCACTTCAGATGTTCAAACCCAGATAAAATTGCATTACATTTATGGTTTTTGTTTTTTTTTTCCTCATTTTCTAGATGTCCTCAGATTTATTCAATTTCAATTTAAAAAAAATACGAGATACTAGGAATTCATTTTATTTGGCCTTACAGCCTGCAAATCAAATATCGGTCGGCTAAGCGATCGATACACATGATACAGTTCCCATTTCTCACATAGGATTGTGTGTATATCAATAAAAACATGAATGTAACATATGACATCGTATCAAAAACACTTAAACGAAAATGATTCTTGGTAGGGAGGGTGGATAAGTAATAATTTAAAATTTATATATTTATATCTGTTTATAAAATAATATTTTCTTGTTTAATGTTGGGAGAATATAGAATATAAACAAAACATAACTTGCTGCATTATAAAGACATAATATAACTACCAGTAAAATGTTCAATTTCTTAAATAGATCAGCACAAAATATATGTGTTATATGTATAAGATATGTGATAATTTGCGAGAAAATTGCACTATAAAGTAAACGAACACACAAAATCATAATAAACATATATAATGAGATAAAATGCAAAATATAGTTACAATGAAGATCCACAGAATGATCAGATAGTTACTGATGGTAATCATCGCAAGTCTCCGAAATGAAGGCAACTAGTAACAAGCGTGTTTGTTTGAACCCATGGGAAGAAAAGAAAACGTAAAAAGAAATGTCAAAACATGTGGCCGATCGAGGACATTTTTACAGGAGGGGGGGGGGGGGGGGGGGGGGGGGGGAGTCCAAAGGATTTCTTAACAAGCAAAGCAAAAGTTATCACATTGCTCAGATGCCTTTTTCAGATCAAAAACTTCGGACAAACATGGAAAACAGGTTCTCACAATTATCAGGGAAGTTTTTTTAGCACGTTTAGTCCAAATTAAATCGGGGGTACATGACTTTGTGTAGTTTTTCATTATTTTGTGCACTGCCGGGTGTGGTAGGATGGTTTTGCAGGGGGCATGCCCCCGTGCCCCCTTGAACCTTCCCCACCGATCAGCAGTTGAAAAAATAAATGTCATTCAGGAAACATCACCTATATAGTTATAATGTATATGCGCCAATAATTGACGTACAATATAAAATATCCCCCATTTAATGAATTTTGAAGTTTTCTGAGACGTTTAGATGAAAACAAGCGCTAACACTCAACAAATTCTACAGTTCAACAAATTTATGAGACGTACATTACTTTCCAAGACAAAATCAAATTCTTTTCAAAATAAACATCAGAATCCAATGTCGCTGTACCTCGCAAACATACATTATACAATTCATCACAATGCAGCAAGCTTACCAAGAAACAGTAAACCAGGTACCACATTCCACAAGAACGTACAGAGAATAAAGTGACTAAAATGGAAGATCTTCGATTTAGCTATCGCCCATAAAAAACAAAAATGGACAGAAATTGAGGGGGAAAAAACGCAACCGTCCTTCTTATGATCTGCATGCGACTGTTTTTTTTTTAAATCTAAATAAGATTGTAGATATGGAATGTTAAAAACGGCATTCTTCCTGAATGAGGTCCTATATCGTTTCACGAATATTAATTTTAGTTCACTGGGTTTAATGAGCCTTCTGTACATAGAAAAGGCCCCGATGTGCCACGACTCGTAATGACCTCATACTATTACCTCGACGAACAGGGAGCCGATTCGGCTTTTCTCCAACTGCAAGACTTTAAATACGATGCAATTTCGATATCAACATTCATGACCATTCGGGGAAAACATGTGCATTTTTATTTTCTACTTCTAATGCTATTTCACTTTCTTAAAAAATTCAGTACAGCACTAAAAGAGATGGGTAGTAAAGGGAAATTGCAAGTTTGTTGGGTACAGTAAGTTTTACCCTACTCTTTTTGGAGGGCAGTTAGGTTGCAAGGTAGCGGTGATCTTTAAATTATAGAACATGGGAACTGACGTGGGGGTGGGTAGAGTTTGGGGTGGGGTAGAGTCTGCTGACTTTAACAGAACATGGTCTTCACGGAAGTATTTTAAAAATACAGTTAAAACACAAGATCATGGCAAACACACACCAGTTGCCAGTTTAACTAGAATTGTACTCAAGCTTCATCACAATACAATTACATTACAATGTGTACGAACTTATTGTAGAATTAACACAAATGTTTTATTATACAATATTTCGGATGAGTGCGCACTTTGATGCTATTCCCCTTCACATTCTTTGAACTAAAAAAAAATAAGTTATGCCATCCAAACAGATGGATTCGACAACATTATTAAAAAAACGCTGATGACATTTATTGTTTTGCCATAATTATGAACGGAAATAAACTAAGCTAACTTTATGTGCAGTTATACGGCCAAATCTTTAATTTTATCTACACCACTTTATACGTACCATTTAGTCGTCAATGCAAATTTATTTCAGAACACATATATTGTGTTCCTATTTACACATTTCTATATATAAAATATTAATGCATACCCTCTTAAAAACCATGATATTGACTTAGCATGTAGTTTTTGTATATTCCTCATGAATATTCAACCATACAACACTCACACATTTTTACACAATCATCATTCTTTGAACTGGTAAATTCTACAAATAGTACTTTTTTGTTGCAATTAACAAAACTTTTTTCTTCTTAAAACTCTACAATATCCGCGTTCCAACTAGGACGCTGCGATACACTAATTGAAAAAATACAATTCGATAATAATTATTCGAGATTATCTACACAATTACACGAATCACCATTCAGCCGCCAATTTGTCAATTTGATAGAAAAAATACGAAAGACCCAAAACAAGCTATATATACCACACTCCCTGTCTCACGATACTTTAGGTAATTCATACTTAACTAAATAAGGAAATAAATGCGCCACTACATTTTCATACAAGCAGCTGATCTGAGAGGCTTTTGATCGCATGGACTATAAATACAATTATTTTTTAGCAATTACAAGTTATCAACAACGATGGGTGTCGCAAGATCAAACAGTCGTTGATAGTACAGTGACGTATGCGCATTCACTAGAAACAAACCTTAAAAGTTCATCATTTTCACCTTAAAATACCATTGCAAGTGCATTTAAATATCGGGTCCCATATGTCTAGGAAAATGAACGTTTCAAAAACTTGACCTAATTCAACCTCAGTATTATTTAAAGCGGGAAAATTCATAATTCGTAGTTATTTGAGTTTATCATGGTCTGAAATTTATATATACATTAAAGACTTTTCAGTAGTTGGATTTACACAACGACGAAATATACTACATGTATATTGTATATAAAACATGATACATACGTCACATTAAAATTATAATGAATTACAACAATGGAAATTCTATAAAAGGCACAACAATCTTATCGCGTATGACTAAAATGTGTAAAGCTGCATTCACATGTGAGTATTCTGGTACAATGACGTCCGTAAAAGGAATGGTGGCCAAAAACAACGTATCATGTGTGAATGTAACGTTTCACAATGAGATCTACAATAGGGGTTGTGCATGATTCGTACGGTGAAGTATGAAGTGATGGGTGGTAATTATTGTGTGTCATTTTCTTGAAAAAAAAATAATAAAAAATATGAGAGTGCTATTATAGTTAAACCTCTTAATTTGAGCCAGAGTTAAATGTTGTATTCGATCTCCTCAAACAATTTTGGGGAGACGTGTACTTAGAAACACTGTTTGTGAGTCTACAGTATATCTTCTAGATATTAAGTATTATACAAATAATGAATGTTTATGAGTGCAATGGACAGAATATTTCATGAGGTGAAAGATGAAATGATCCATTCAACGAGGCGGAGCCGAGTTGAATGGATCGAATTTCATCTTTCACCGAATGAAATATTCTGTCCATTGCACGAATGAAAAAACATTCATTATTTGTTTTATATGACACCTAAAAATAGCTATCTTTCTTATTTGACATTTTATGAATTAAGAAACAAGATCAGAGTGAAGGGACTTGCATTTTGTTGTGCGGTCCGTCAATGTACTTGATAGTCGCATGCGCGTGCGCGCTGCAAAGGCAAGTCGTTTTTGCGTATGTAGACGTGTTGGTGGTCGCGCGAGTGCAATGGACAATTTCGTATGGATCCAAAATTGCACGGTGAATGGATCAAATTTGCACGATTGATGACGTAATTGTTAAATGGGACAAATGATCAACATCAAACAACCAATCAAATGGCAAGGATCTAATTAGGTGTCATATAATAGTAATTATATAACACCTAATTAGATCCTTGTCATTTGATTGGTTGTTTGATGTTGATCATTTGTCCCATTTAACAATTACGTCATCAATCGTGCAATTTTGGATCCATACGAAATTGTCCATTGCACTCGCGACCACCAACACGTCTACATACGCAAAAACGACTTGCCTTTGCAGCGCGCATGCGACTATCAAGTACATTGATGGACCGCCGCGTCCGTGCGCTCAGCATCTAAGGACCAGTGTTGCACAACAAAATGTAAGTTCCTTCACTCTTGTTTCTTAATTCATAAAATGTCAAATGAGAAGGATAACTATTTTTAGGTGTCATATAAAACAAATAATGAATGTTTTTTTTCATTCGTGAAATGGACGGAATATTTCATTCGGTGAAAGATGAAATGATCCATTGCACTCATAAACATTCATTATTTGTATACCATGGAGGGTGCATGCGATATATTACAAAACGTTATATGATTTGGATGGTTGGAATGGAGGGTTAACTTATGATGAAAAGTTTACGGTTAAAAACGTATTTTCATTTTCCAGAAGTACGTAAGTTCACTAAAAAAAAACCTTTTATGTAATGCATGTATACTGATCAAAATGAATTTTACTTTTTTGATGTTATTTGTTTTGAGAGCTCTCGATAAAAATATATTTCTTGAGAAAGAACATTAATAGGGAGTAAACCGTAAACTTTGTTCACAAATATCCTTTGATCTCCAACCTTTTCTATAATTTGAGTGAATGAACAACTATGCCATAATAACTTCAATATAATGAACTAAGAAAATATGGGAACGTATCCATTTTATAATAAAATAAAATATCATGTTGATTCACACTATTCACCAGTTGACAATATCCTAACCTTGCATGTCGCTTTGAACACGAAGAAATTGACCTGAACAGAAACAGCAGCTGTATTACAGTGGTTGTACATGTGCATAGTGTTATGGATTCTATAGCGGAAAAATGTGTTATGCGCTCCCATCACCGTGTTAACAATCAATTTCCAAAATAGTATAAGATTTGTACACAATACAAATTACGGAGTAGTGCTATAATTTACCGACCAAACAGCAATATATTTACAATTTACTTAATATCAGGGAGGTAAAAATACATGTAAAATATCATTTTTTTTTAGTTTCAAACTTAGTTCGTCACTTTTTTGGTCATTAGTCACATTAGTTCAGTGTTCGAATATATTTTTACAGGAATAGATATCAGCATTCATAAGCACAAAGGGAATGAAAGAATCACCTATAGAAGTAGCCCTCCCGCGAGTATTACACGAGATATCAAATGCTGTTTTTGTCATCTCGAAAAGGGGCTACTTAGCGGATATGTACTGCATTTTAGCCATTACATAGAGATACATAAAATAGAACTAAACCAGAACTTGTGTTGTGCCAGGTTGTGATAGTGCTAAAGATTAGATTGATTATCATGATTGTTAGAAGCTTGAAAAGCAAGAATGTGACATAATTACCACAAGAACCAAGGGAAAAACGCAAGTTATCCCTTTCCAGAAAGCAGGAATAATGTTTTTATTTCTGAGTATCTGCATTCAGCGGATTCTCAAAACGAGAAATCGGATAAAGATATATACTACTGATAGACTGGAAGAGTAAGAAATAGATAAAGACAGAAGAATTTAATAGTTACAATATTTATATTTATAGATTTACATTGTACCATAAGCATTATAAATCATTTTTTTTCCCAAGCAACATGTATGTTATTGCCCAAACATTGGATTCTCAAACCTGGTCGACGAAGATTCGAAGAGAGGATTATTTCGCTGTGTCAAATAAAGAAAAAGAAGAAAACAGTTTCAATGTAATGCAGAAGTCTTCTTAGATAGCCGTGTACAGTGCGAGTACGCTATCTACTTTATAACCAGTAATGTAAATAAGGAGACTGGTATCTCATTGCAGACATAGTATTTTGCGTTATTTGCCATACGTTGGATTCTTGAATGTTGTTGTCGATGGCTTGTAAATGGGGTTATCACTCTGTAAGATATAAAGAAAGAAGATGGTAAAGATGAAGGTCGTGATTCCATTCCGGGATCTATAAGTGCTTTCCACTGTAGGTTTAAATATAACCAAATCAATATTTTTAAAGGTTACTATACTTAATAATCAATTAATTCATCAAATAAATTTATCAATTTCTCCAGCTGAATTGATCAGGTTTATGCTTATGTTCCACCTTCTTCTACATAACTGTCTATTCTTCGTCTACGCTTTGACCGATTTATCCATTTATTATTCCATCAGCGTATCAAGATCATATTGCATGTATTAACTATTCAATCCATTAAGCTATTCACAAACTATGAAGACATTAATTAATAATAACACTTTGAAGGAAAAAATTCTGATCCGAACAATAATCCACCGACAAGCCTGTTTATCGGATACTTTATTCATCCTTCTATATATATCCATCCATCTGTTCATTCATTCATTCATCCATACATCTATTCATTCCTTATTCACTCATTCCTTCATCACTCAACCATCACCCGTTTAAATTATAGTATCCCTAATGAAAATTGGTACTATGTACGGCATATCTGATATATTTTTTTGACCAGGCGGCTAGAAAGACATTAGTTACAGATTTATTTATTCCCCCCCCCCCCCGGTCTCCCCGTGTCAAACGATTAAATTATACGGCAGAGACATTCCCTGTTTATACTTACCTCATTCAAAAGGCAAAATTCAAATTATTCACTAAATTAATGCACGGTATACGGTAAAGAGTATAACGTATCTTCACGATAACCATGGTGCTTGGTACAACTATATAAAATGTATATCCTACTCTTATTTAAGGGGAAAAGGGGGAACTGACAGAGGTCCGCACTAGCAAATTTTCTCCCCCAAAAAGATGAAGCTGACTGTTTCACATTCACTCGGGTTAAAAGATGGGAAGGATATAAAGTTTTTGGCAGTGAAAGTTTATTATCATGAAGATTATCTTTGATATAGGTCTCTGGATAAAAGGCACTGCATATAATTGAATGTAAACAGTATGATACAACAGTGCTTTTATATAAAATAATTACCGCCCTAGAATCTCTATGTGCTAAAACGAAAAAAATAAAGCAAGCTATAGTTGCAAAACATAGCTCAATCAAAATGTTTCTTAAATATGTTTTCAGAAGGATCTTAAATTTACATTATTGTGGATAATTCCTTTATGAAATGGGATTATCTTCCAAAGAAGAGGAGCAGAATGGAGTAGAATAACGCAGTAAAGAATGGAACCATTTAGTTTTGAATGAGTTTACATTATTTATAGATCACAAGCCTCTTTTCCACTGCCCATGTGGAGTGATTTCAAAGATTAAAAATTAAATGGGAAGTCAGCCTTGAAAATAAGTTGGTTATATGACAGGCACAAAAACTGCAACACCAGATTAAGCGGAATTTGAGAAAAATCTGAAAAAAAAAGTACTAAGAGATTTTGAAATTTGAGGATGTAATTGGTCAAATGCATATTGGCACCTCACCGAATTTGGTTTGTACTGAAAATTCATTACATGTCCATTTTCATAGGTGTTGATGAGGAAATTTTTTTTTCCATAGAGGACGTGTGCAGAACAAGTGCCCAAATTTCATATCCAGGGCAAAGGAATAATGAATTATTTCCTTCTAGTTAAAAGAGACTTGCCATTCTGTGTGTCTGATAGATTACAAGTTTTAAAAATTCAAAACAAATTTATCCTTTATATCGGATTTTCCACCTAATTTCGCTGATCTGCTTCTCTCACTTTTATGGTTTTGTTTATAAAACTAACTTGATGTCAGGATAGACTCTCCTGGAGAACCGCATTGCCCCACATGAAATTGTCACAAGACCGACCTTAAAGGGTACAGGTCACTTCAAATAAATTGATTTGTCTACAACGAAATGAATAAAATCAGCCTAAAAATAATAACCTGGCATTGTATAGGCTAACGGTTAAGGGGTATGAAAAAAATAAAGGATATCATAGAACCCGTCGCATGGAACTCCATTCGGACTGGGGTTCCATGCGGACCTATCCTATGCGAGCGCGTACGGGTGCGTCGACTAGTCTTCTCACAAGATGTTTTTATGTTTATTGATAATGTATTAAAACGTTCAATTATCTTTTCAAAGAAGTAATTGGTACCCTGATTTGTACCCTTTGATCGTGCGAACAAGGACAAGGTTTGAAGGTGTTACCTGATCCCACTGTGCCTTATTGCAGTCCTTCTCCCACTGGGCATACTCTCTCTTGTCTTGGATGTAGGTGTATATCCTCCAGATAAAGACCAGAATCATCCCGATGAGGACGATACCGAGGATGATGCCGATGACGATCCATCTAATCTCTTCTGGACTGATGGATGGTCCTGCATCATTTACGATGCATACTGTTCAAAAGGTGATTTGGAAGATAGGGTTGGTCAAATTAGGGTAGAGAGTGCGAGGATGGTTTGGTACTCTTTCCTTTTCTGGCTCTCTCTCTGTTCCCTTATCTATCTTTCTCTTACAATATCTCTATATTTCTATGTCTGTCTCTCTCTCCACCTCTACATCTCTCATTCTATTTCTACAATATTTCTTTTTCTCTTCCCACATCTATCTCTCTCTCTTTCCCCCTCCCTATCGTATCTTTGTCACTAATATATATATATATATATATATATATATATGTATCTTTGTCACTATATCTTTATGTGATAAATGTGATAAATCAATTAAACTGATTGAGATAAATAATTTGCGTTGCTAAATTCATTGTTCCTCCTTACTGACTTCCTTTCTGTGGAAATAACTGCAGGGTTTGCAAAAACTGTCTCCGCCGGGAGTCGAACCCGGGTCTTTGGCAGTGTACACCAAACGCCTTAACCACTAGACCACGGAGGGTTGAGTGCTATAGTATTAGAAAAAATTTCTCACACATTATATATATATATATATATATAAATATATTACTAAAGAATACATTAGGTGGACACACAACAATGCGGTTTATTTCGTCATAATAGCGCCCCCTACATTAGGTGGACAGTTGAGCATAGAAATAAGACAAAACTGTCCACCTAATGTAGCCTTGTATTTATATATATATATATATATATATCGATTATACATATCGGTAATAAACTTACTTTCTTGCCCTTCAGCGTACACGGTGACTGTTTCATTTTCAGTGATAATTACAAACTCGAATGTACATGAACTGTTGACTAGAGGAAAACTACATCGAGGGCTGTCTTTGGTATCTGAAATGAGAATATTAGAAATAATAAAATAATAATGATAATAATATCAATAACGATACTAGTCATAATGCTAATAAAAATGATAAAAATATTATTAAAATAATAATGATACTAACATAAAAAATATGATTCCCATACGTTGCCAAGTATCATAATTTTCTGGAACAAATAAAATTTTCAGTGATATTCGGTATGATCTAAGCTTATTCAAGGGTTATTAACCTAATACAGCAGTTACAATAAAATTTCAAATGCGATCAGTAACGTATCAGAAAAAATACTTGGGCTTGCCAAAATACAGACGTTGACAACAGTTCCAACTTGTTCATAACATTTACTTCTGATATGCAAGCCTAATGACAACATTGCTATCATGCAAATGAAACTCTGTTCATGGTTTAGTCCGCTCAAGGTCTGACACAAGCACTAGGCGATAACACTGACACCAGTACTTGCACCGTACACTCTCCAATACTGATATCAATACAATACATGTTACACTTTTTCACATATCAAATTGCCAGAGACAAACACCTGTCACGTGCACTGGCACCAATCCCTTTCTACACTCATCTTTTTTTACACTCAGCAAACATGTACATACTTACACTCCTCAATATTAGTTACGTTGACGATGTCGATATTACACATGCCGCACTGTTCGGGCGTTAGCCTACCAGATCCAAACACACTACACTCAACACAATCTCGGTGTATGTGACATTCTCCAAGTGGACATGTCTGCCAAAAGAGAGGAAAAAGCCAGATTCACTACAAAATTATATATTTTCCTATTTCAGACCTTTAATAGATGTAATGTCATTCAAATCAAAATTGAGGAGACGAAAGCCAGGGTTTCGATTAAACCCGGGGGTTAACGAATAGTTAAGTCTTTGAGGTTGTGGCTTTAGTTTTATAGGATTTGTGTAGACACCATATAGACAAAGTAGAATTGTGAATATTTATATTTTTAGGCCGAAAATCTATGCCAACATCTGAAATAATATTAATCACATAGGCCTGGCTTTCGAAGTAGGGTCTAGCACTTTGTATGTTAAAGGCCAAGTCCACCCTAACCAAAAGTTGATTTGAATAAATAGAGTAAAATCCAACATGCATTACACTGAAAATTTCACTAAAATAGGAATCATTAATAAGAAAGTTATGGTATTTTAAAGTTTCGCTTAATTTCGCAAAAAAGTTATATGCACATCCTGCTCAGTATGCAAATGAGGGATCCAGTGACGTCACCAACTCACTATTTATTTTGTATTTTATTATGTGAAATATAGAATATTTTAATTTCTGCAGATTTCACAATTAGGAAGCTCTCATTGAATTATGTATAGGTTGCAACAATGGCAATTACACATGTTCAGCGAGGAACCAAACCTTGTTTCACATTATAACAAGCAAAAACAAAAATATTTCGTATTTCATGTAATAAAATACAAAAGAAATAGTGAGTGGGTGACGTCACTGGTGCAGGATGTGCATACAACTGTTTTGCGAAATTAAGCGAAACTTTAAAATACCATAACTTTCTTATTTTACATCATATTTTGATGAAATTTCTTTCCTTTGATGAAAGGAACGGCACTTGATAAGCCAGATGTTAATAATATTATCTTTTTTATAGAACTTAATATATTTTCCTACTTTTGCTTTTGAATTCTTTCTGACCAACCAAATTGAAAAAAAAACTACCCATATTATTTTTGATGCAAATCAAGAAAATTAATTACGTAGCAGCAGCTATTCACAAAAACTTACAGGACATTTCTGGCAGGTGCTCCCCTGGAACTGTGAGTCGGCAAAACACTCGCACACACCGCACACACACGTTCCATGTGCGTTGCATTCCAACTGCATTTGTAGAAGAAAATGGAGAGAAACGTTTATCAATTATGACATCACAGTGATATTACAATAATAATACCACAATGATACCACAATGATACCACACTGATTCAAAAGTGGTACCACAGTGATATAACGGTGATGCCACAGTGACGCCATGGTACCACAATGATACTATGGAGATACCACAGTGATGCAAAAGTGATACCACGTTGATACAGCAGTGACACCACGTTAATACAGCAGTGATACAACAGTGATACCATATTAATACCACAGTAATACCACAGGGATATCACAATGATACCACACGGCTAGCACAACGATACCATAGTGATACAACAGTGCTACCACAGTGATACCACAGTAATGCCTTAGTAATATCACAGTGATATCAAATTGATACAACAATGAAACTAAAGTGAAAGCACACGGATACAATGATTTTACTACGTGATTCCCCAATGATATTGAAGTGATACAACACTGATTCCACAGTGATACAACAGTAATACTACTGCGATATCACAGTGATACAACAGCGGTACCACAGTGATCCCACAATGATACTTCAGTGATACCAGAGTGATAACTAAGTAATATCGAAATGATATCCACATGATATCACTTGATATCAAACAAATATGTTGTGACATCTCAAGGGAGAAAACATGTTATAACTATACTAATAACACATGAAGAATTATAAAATAGTTTCAATGACCATAATTTTTCTCCCAATTAAACCTGTCGCAGCTCCATTGATCAAACATCATAATTATTCACAACCTAACAAAATCATATGACGAGACACGGTCGGTCTTTATGTCATTTCATACTCAATTAACTTGAGTCACACACAAAGATAAATTGAGATAAGAAAACATCACAAACAAAGTATTTTGAACTAGTTGATTTATTCCTTGCTTAAATTAATTTTTGTAAACAAATTTATAGTAATTAACACTCTAACATGCATATACATCACTGATATACACGCGACTTACCCCATTGCTAGCCCGACATGTGTCCTTTCGTGTTGGGCAGTCACAGCTATCGCCCTCAAACCCTGCGTTACATTGGCACTTTGGTTGTCTTGTTGCTACATCGCAGACACACACTCCTCGATCAGGTCCTACCAACGAAGAACACAAGAAAACAAGAAAATACAATATTTGGTTCAGATCAAACAAACACGAATAAACTGTAGAACTGATAACAATTAGGAAGATTGAAATGAGTTGAAATGATGTATTCAAGGAACGGTCAAAACTTTGGAATGCGTTTTTCCAGAAAATGTGCAACCGCTGTCTGATTGTCCATTCAAGCCCCTCTGAAGTAAACATGGCGAAAAATATGACAATTACAAAGGCAAAATACCGACGTATCGAATTTTTCTATTAGTCATATTCCATTTATATATGATTATTATATACTGCAAACAATATGAGACAGAAGTTATCACTTTGTTTAAAAAAAGAATTGGTTTTCCTCTGAGAAACCAGAATGCATACCTCCACAACGCAAGCCTCGGCTGTAAGGACAGTTGAAGTTATCACATTCACAGAATTGTCCTGAAATCACTTCACTAGGATTCTGAAAAAATGAAAATGTATGACCTATTTTATAATATATCCACCTCAATAATGTTTTCAAAGTACTCGTGTGAAATACCTCGGCAACAATTAATATTAACGTGTTTGCACAAAAGTAGAAAAGAAGAGATGCAGTATTAAACATCTGCATCTGTCCTGACCAAAGACCAATAGGGAATGTGTAAAGCATTGGTGGAACCTTAACAGTTTCCCATAAATGATTCCTAAAATCGACACCATGTTTATGGTTTTGTTTTTGTTTTTAATAAAGGGAGCCCCTAAATTATGACGGAGCTCTGAAAATACGGGATCATAAAGTTGATCAGCTTGATATACAGTTATTATTATGAGGTTGGTTGGAAAATTTCAAATAAGCATTATGATGTTTCCTCCCTTCCAAACTATAAGACATCTTCGGATATAATTATATGATTACTGCCGTAGATATGGGTGTATGATGAGAAATTGAAAAAAGTGGAATTATGACATCAAATGAAGTCTTATTCAGCTTCTCCACCAGCAATTAAATGAAAAATCTTGTCTGGACATAAATGCTGCACATTATTTTACTTCTTATCTTATGTTTAATTGGAAAATTAAAGATTTGATAGATGTACAATTCTCCACAAGTATTGACTTGATAATGTTACTGAATTTATGTCACTGAGCAGCGTTTTATCAAACAGTCATAAGTACAAGTTCGCCGACATTATACTGAAACGCGTGTATTAAAATTTAGCATGCGTTTTGACTGGGATGTCGGTGATCCTGTACTTATGACGGTTTGATGAAACGATGCCCTAGTTTAACCAGTTTTCATGATATTTGATTCCTTACCCCAGTGTTATCACAGACACATTTTCCACAGATACATTCCCCACGTCCTGAACAGGTTCTTGTTGTGTTGTCCCTATGTGACCATGAAAAGTACAGAGAAGAAGAGAAGCACACTCATATCATCAGTGGGAAATTTACCTCATTTTCCAAACAGTGACAACATTAAACCTATACGCTGCATCACAAGAGATGATGAAGCTGATGCTCATGGCTTCTTGAAAAGCGCCAGCATCCACCTCAGCTGGGTGCTCAATCGCTCGCCCTAAATTTTCTTTCCAAATTCAACATTCTTGGTCAGTGTGTTATATCGAGAGTGTTTACTTGAGAGGGGACTAATCTCTTTCCACCGACTATCTGGAACCAACTCTATATTCCACACCTGGCGCAACGCCTTGGACAACACTTCCTAAACACACCTAATTTTTTATGCGTTACCAAACAGCATTAATTATGCCCCCTAATAAGAATGTTAGAATAAAGCCGTTATAATGTAAAGTTTAGAATCATTATTCGTCCATACAAATTGGTTTTTCTAATTGACCGTGTATGGCCATCATTTTCAGATTGAAGAATTTAATGTTTATACTGTAGCAATAACAGAAAATTATCAATGTTGTCAGTTTGAAGAAGAAAAGCTGATTCATTATGAATGTTTAAATATTTTACAACATTAGGTACGTTCACACGTAGAGCGATAGCATCGATGCTATCGAGGTGTCGATGCTATTTTGGTGAAGACCAGATAGTGTCGAGACCAAACGCTGTCTGAACGCAGATAGTCACGAGATAGAAGCGAGTTTCCAAACTATTCTTGCAGCGAGTTTAGCAGGAGTAAATCTCAGGATCCAGCGACAAAGCATCGACGCTTTGCGGTAGACCACCCACCGCGCTTGTGACTATTTGTCGTGTGAGCGCAATCGCTGCTATCTTCACTCGCTGCTATTATAATTCTGTTGTCTATCTGTTTCATGTGGTGCTATAATATAATGCAATGTATGTATTCATGTGATGTACCCTCTTCCCTACTTTTTTTTCTATTATCATTCTGTCTGTTTCATCTGGTAATGTAATGTAATGTATGTATTCATGTGATGTGTATAGGGGTATAGCATGACTCTAAAAATTAAAGTGTTAAATCACCATTTAAAAGGGCTGAGGAGTGACCACCTTTTCAACATAGTAGATTAACACTTTTAACATGCTGGATGCAACACAATAAAGGCTGAATCCAGCAGGTTAAAAGAGTTAATTTGAAAAAGAGGTCACTCCTCGGCCTTTTGCGATGGTGATTTAACACTTTAGTTTTTAGAGTATAGGGTAATGTGTATACTGTGTGGTAAGGAAGGGTTTGTTTTTGTTTTTTTGGGGGCGGGGGTTCCTTCTTTTTATCTTTTTCTTTTTTATATATGTGACCAGGCACCACAAAACCACCCAAAAGTCGCACTGTGTGATTTTCAGTTAGAGATCAATCAATGTGTTTTGGTTGGCATGCATGGTCAAATTTTAGTTTTGGGTATTTCCTGAAAGAGTATACTGTTTTCTAAGTAATCTAAAATGTGGAGGCACCAAACAATCTAGAAGTGGTATTTTTGCCAGCTTTTTATCAGAAATATGTGTGTCTTCTCTGGATTTTGTTGTATTACTTTTCTTTTTCACGACCCTGAATACTTGTCTCATTTTAATCTCCCATAAATCTCCCGGAGTAAGTTCTTGCATTGATACTTGTGTGCTATGATAAACAGGATATGTCTATGTAGTATGCCAAGTTTTAGGATAATCTGATAATCCCTTCTAGAAATTTTCATTGAGTTCTAATCCTCAATTTGTCACCTTAGCACAACCCTTTGCAAGTCAGAGTGCTTCAATAGACTGCAAACTTTAAACCCTTATTAAGAAGTAACATTATGAGGGACTGTGCATTCTTCTCTTTGTCCGTTATGGACATCCAATGAGTTATATATCATTTTAAAGCTGAGAATCTGCTCTTTCAGAATCAGACCTTAACTAAAGTATGATGTGGTCTTTAGATATTGATTTACATGTACTTACCAGAGAATATAGTGTGCATGCATGTGTTTTATTTTGGCAGAAGATTTTAGTTCAGTCAATTTTGACATGTACAAGGTTTATTTAAAATTAAGTATTATAACACATGTATTTGCTACTTGATTGTATTATCGATATTACAAATGAATTGTTATTGTGTTATTATGTTGATTTATGAAGACATATTATTCAAAACAAAAGCTTCGCATCATATGACCCCTGTACACAAACTTCCGCGCGTTTGACCATGCATACCAATTATACTCGGGTCACTCTGTGTGGGCAGCGGGTGAGCGATGAATATAGTCACGAGTGGGTGATAGAAGCAAGTCGATCACGGCCTGTCTGAACGTACTGGAAATATTTTTGAAACTTACATAGCATCGATGCTATGTACTACGTGTGAACATAACTATTATCATGATTATACTGACGTTCTACATGGCGACGGATCGGTGCTCTCCATGTTGATTTCATTCCCGCTGCATTCACACTTACTGCCGTATCGTCCAGGGTTGCACGCACACTCTCCACACACCAGCGTCCCGTTACCACCGCTACACACAGTGCTGTTGGCTTCCTGTCAAATGTGAAAGAGAATGGGGGGGGGGGGGGGGGGAAGGATGAATAAGTTAATGTAAATCATGTTCCTGTTCACATTCTGGACATAAAACACATTTCCAATATTAATGTGTACTTAAAATCCAACATGTTGAAATTACATGTATCTCAAAACAAAGAAAAATATTAGGTAAAGCTACGTGGCGACCAAGGAAGTTCATTGAGCTTTAAACTGTCCTGTTTACTATTTCTGCACTGCATGTAACTAAAAAACAACATATATAATGCCCTTTAGAATTTAGGTTATCTTCCGGTTATCGACTCCAATCGGTTAAGACTAACGGATTTCAGGCACTTGCAAATACTTTTAACCGAGAGAATGACAGAGGCTCTCAAAAGACGAATAACTAGTCGATAAATCGATATACATGCTACAACTTGCATGTGAGGTAAGATTTTAAAAATAATATTAGATCAACTGGCTGCAAGTTTTTCTTGGTTATTTTGATTTCCCAAACACTAATTTGATTTTTCTTTCATCGTCCCCAAATGTTAAACATTACCCGAAACATCGTATTGCAAATCGACAGAGTTGATGAAATTTTCACATTTTTATATTTGTAAATCTTACTTACCCCTAGTCCCTGACAATCACATTCACACGTTACTTCCAGATTAATCTGAAGTTCTTCATTGAATCCAACCGGTCCAATGTTAAAACTGAAAGGGAAGAAATATATGGACTTGGGGGGTAATATGTTGACAGTGACATAATTATTTATAACAAGAGCCCCAGGGGGCACGACGCTCACCTGAGGTGGATCAATTCACACCTGGTGCAGGGGCCCCTATAAGGCCACCCAGAAAAATTTCATGAACAACTTTCATTCTTCATCTATAGAGGTATCTCTATACACAATACCAAGTCTGAGCTTCCTACCAAGTTCGGTTAAATTCCAATCATGTGTTTTGGAGAAGAAGCTGAAAATGTAAAAAGTTTATGGATGGCGGACAACTTGCCCCCCACCCCCCCCCCCCCCCCCACCTCAAGTATGTTACCCCCACAGACCTCCTATAGGGCCACCCAGAAAAAATTCATGAACAACTTTCATTTTTCGTCTATAGAGGTATCTCCATACACAATACCAAGTCTGAGCTATTCCTGGTTCTGGAGAAAAAGATGTTTGAAATTTACATAGCTTTTACACTTGGGGGCCCTCCCCCTGGGGGCCACATGTACCATTTTAGCAACTTTGGATCCCCTAACCCTAAGGATGATTCCTACCAAGTTTGGTTGAATTCCGATCATGTGTTTTGGAGAAGATCAGAATGTATATTTTGCCTGGCAGCGCCCCCCCCCCCCTCCAGTATGTTACCCCCACAGGGCCCCTATAGGGCCACTTAGAGAAATTTCATGAACAACCTTCATTCTTCATCTATAGAGGTATCTCCATACACAATACCAAGTCTGAGCTATGCCTGGTTCTGGAGAAGAAGATGTTTGAAATTTACATAGTTTTTACAATTGGGGGCCCTCCCCTTGGGCCCCCCTGGGGGCCACATGTACCATTTTAGCAACTTTGGGTCCCCTACCCCTAAGGATGATTCCTACCAAGTTTGGTTGAATTCCGATCATGTGTTTTGGAGAAGAAGATCAGAATGTACATTTTGACTGGCAGCGCCCCCTCCCCCTCCAGTATGTTACCCCCACAGGGCCCCTATAGGGCCACTCAGAAAAATTTCATGAACAACATTCATTCTTCATCTATAGAGGTATCTCCATACACAATACCAAGTCTGAGCTATACCTGGTTCTGGAGAAGAAGATGTTTGAAATTTACATAGCTTTTACAATTGGGGGCCCTCCCCCTGGGCCCCCCTGGGGGCCACATGTACCATTTTAGCAACTTTGGGTCCCCTACCCCTAAGGATGATTCCTACCAAGTTTGGTTGAATTCCGATCATGGGTTTTGGAGAAGATGAAAATGTAAAAAGTTAACGCACGACGCACGACGCACGACGGACAAATTTCCATCGCAATAGCTCACTCGAACCTTAGGCTCAGGTGAGCTAAAAACGTAACCTAGGTTGACCTCATTAGACCTTTCAATTTGACTCTTTGATTCATGACCTGAATATTTTCAAAATTATGTTCTTTTAGTAAGTCAGGGCCTCGTTTTGCGATTTGTTCAAATCGATTACAACTTTATTATCAATCGCAAGTCTGTAGATAGGAGCGATATGAGTTTATAAGTTTGCGATTGATTTGAGGACTTGCGATTGATCTGTATCAATTGCAAGTCTCCTTAAGACAGGGCCCTGGGGTATTATTATCATGTATTTATGTCAATCATTTCCTTGCAGTTAGCTATTTTCCCCTAAATGTGCGATCATCTATCACCGATACCAGTTGGTCCCATTTTCTAATATCAACTGTTATCTGCGCTTTACCTTGTCATCCCGCCTTCGACGCATCTCTCGGCCCTGATCGTGATATCAAACGATACTGTATCGCCTAGTTTAAGGCCGGAGCACTCGTTCGTGTCTTCATAAGTCTGCTCTTTACAGTTGGCGCTGTAAGACAGTGTGACGTCATCAGGAGCCGTGGAAGTTAATCTGACTTGCGATGTGATACGCTGAAAGTTTAGTCACAAAGACATATAATATTATTCAGGATATCATTTAAAAAGATTTCAGTATCATACATTTTCTTTTACATAATAAAAATACAACTGAAATAATAAAAAAACAGGATCAGGAAAAGAAACATAAAAAAGCAATGTATTGGACAAACAACATCAAACGCATATTTGAAGGAGCCAATTTGTCCAAAATCACGCAGGTAGTATTGGCATTCAATAATTGTGTAAACGATGAAATACCATAATAAAAATGACGATCTTGATTCATAGCACCCGATTTACGTTATTATTACTGTGGTTATAAGACTAATGCATTCATGAGAATCCTAAAAAAGATCTTTAATAGGTATATTTATTATATAATTGTATATAAATCATGGATAAACTATTAACTTATATGTTTGAATATATTTCAGATTCATTTTAATCCATAGTGTATTAAGAGAGCCGTTCAAATTTTTTTTTCTTGGCTTCATAGTGCCCTAACATTACTTTTGCTTATATTTTTGATGGTTGGCTTCAAAACAATTAATCTATGAGGTTTTAAGAGTAACTTAGTTACAATTTACTTTAAACTAACTGCTTCATATTGATATTTTTTCATGGTTGAATTTTTTCGGGGGGGGGGGGGATTGCCCCCTTTTCCCGATGAAATACGCCATAGTGGTCCGTTGTAATGGAGTGATTTGAACCTTACGTCATAGTTTGAACGAATGAGCTCCACAACATTTCCAGAGTCTCCGTCCAGTGTCCCTACCGTCGCTCCCTCGATGTAGTTCTCCAGACTCTGTAAAAAAAGAAAATACTCTATTAGTCAACTGATTGAAGTGAGGGTTTAAATTTAAAACTTTTCCACATTTTTTAAAATCAAGAACAAGGGGCGCTCACATATTCTACATGGATTATTGTCTGTACTGATAATATTAAATGTATTTACATGTTAATTGTGATGAAGCTCAGAAAAAGAATTCTATTGCAAAGAAATCAAAATTTCTGAACAAGTTCAATTTTGTAAACATAAAAGAAAGGACAATATGAGAAATTACATATTGAATTTGTAATTTAATTTAAGAGAAAAATTGGCTCTTGCTAAAAATAAATTGTCAATTATGCGTAAATTACCGCCCCCTCCCCCACACCTCCGACACCATCATTATACAATTTTGTTATCTACATAATGAGTGAAGATATATTTATTTCCTCTGTCTTTACGGGGTGGAGTGTCATTTATAGTTCCTTTATGCCAAGTTGAGATATTGCACTAACCATGTACAATTGCGTTTGGTCTCTGGTGACAGCGAAAATTGGAATGACGTTGTTTTCTTGTAGCTTGGCACTCAGATGGCCGATAGAGGGATAATCCTAAAATTGATATAAGCAAAAGAGTGTGACAGGTGAGTCACAGATACCACCGACATCATCATCATCATCATCATCATCATCGACATCTGCTCTTTGATATGAGTCCTCTTGATGTACGTAGGAAGGGCTTGAACTTTCCCGTGAGATAATGTTAAGGGTACTCGTTATTTGTTATTCCCGGTAATGACTGAAAATACAATTTTGCTGATTCAAACTATTTAAACCTAACACTGAAGGCTCAGTAGCTAATAACGATTATTGTAACTTGTTATTTATAAAAAGTTTTATGAAACGGGGCCGAGAGGTAAGTACTATACAAGCGAAATTCGCAAGTGGTTAAGATTTTGCGAAAGTGAACCCATGCTGTGATGACTACTTACATGAAAACACTCTCGAAATTGTTTGTACATGAAATGAAGCTATGAATGCCACCTAAAATGTGTACTGGAGAGCAGCGTCACTATGCTTAATATGCAGCTACACTCTTTACTTTTATGGTACGAATTACATGTACACATTAATGGTATCAATAACCCACAACACCTGCACAATGCTATTTTGTAGCTATTGAGCGAGTATTCTGGAGCTTTCCCCCAAGCTACACCATATATTATTTCAATATCTTCCATCTATCGAAATGATTCCTTTTCAGTTCAACTCGAACACATACCATGTGGTAAACCATCTCTACAAACCGCCACGACGAAATAAAACGACATAAGTCTAACAAATACGAAGAGGGACCTTTGCTGCCTGTAGCAATTTTGTCACAACCCTTTGTTATTCATCTGCAGGTAAAATATATCTATTTTATTGCCCTGGTTTTGTGAGGTGGTAAACCGGTTAATGTGTGAACGAAGCCTTTAATATAGAACTTACTTGTTGTGTACTAAAGGTGTACATGTTTGTATTGGGATCCATGTGGCAGCGTCCGTCGTTTGGTTCCACTATACCTCCAAGCTGAAGAAAGAGGAATAGAAAGTGACAGAAAGAAAGAGAGAGAGAGAAAGAAAGAGAGGCAGAGAGGCAGAAAGACATACGAAGAGAGATATATAATTTGAGAGAGAATGAGAAAGATAAAGAGACAGAATTATCGAAAGAGAGGGGATATAAAAAAAAACCCGTGAGATAGTGAGATGACATGAAATTAATGGATTATTTTCAAATGAGATGATTAAATTATTTTTCAAAATTAAGATGAGAGGGAGAAAGATTGGGAGTGCTAGCGGTAATTGAGTTGATGAGAATATTTTTCAATTTTTTATTTCATTATTTTGATTGAACAAAAATCCTGAAACTTGTTTATTCATTTTTTCTCCATTTTAGTTTCCTTGTACTGTCACTAGCAAATGCCACGTCAGTTCCATCTCGCGTTATACTTACTCTTCCGTCCCCTGCAAAATGGAATGAAGCGTCTGTTGTAAAGACTACCAGATGGCGCGCCTTGGGTCTCCAACCAATAACATCCTTCAAAAAATATATATAAACAATCAAAACATAATCAATATACGTACATGCATATAAGAGTATGTAGAATAAAACCGTTCGAGGAAAATAGCTATTTTATCTTGTAGTATAAAGATAAAGAAGAGAAATATACATGGAGACAAGACAGAGATAGATACAAACAAAAACAATATATTAAACAGGCATTTCTATACATACACATAATTGAGCATTGTTGTATATGCTAACTAAGGCAATTTTAATAATGCAAAATGATGAGAAAGATTTAAAGCAAGAAAGACGAAACAGAATGAACTGTATGAATCTTCGACCGCGCGCGGTCGGAATTTATGCCTCCGCCATCACCAAATTGGAAATGTATGGTATACATGTACACTCTAAAAAGGATTGGTCCAAAAAAAAATACAAATCTTTTCACTTAAAAAGCACAGGAGACAGAAAATTTATTTCATTTCATTTCCATCCTGTACAAATAAAAAACTTACCATTGATGACTTACAATCATCAAATACACCAAGGAAATAGATATTTTATAGCAAATAGATCACTGTCCCCTTGAAATTTCTGAAATAGGTAGGCCTAGACTCCATTTTCATGTTTATAATGACCTCTATGACCTTTGACCTTTGACCTTGAGACCCTAAAATCTAATCCGTTCACCGTCCCTCACATATGCATACATGTGCCAAGTTAGAAGCTGATCTGTCAAACAGTTCTTAAGTTATCACGAGAACTAACCATTTGTATGTACATAATTACCTCTGTGACCTTTGACCTTTGACCCTGAGACCCCAAAATCTAATCAGTTCATCGTCCCTCGCATATGCATATATCTCTTGTGGTGTTCCCCAAGGCAGCATACTAAGGCCACTATTATTTATTATTTATATTAATGACTTTTATAGATCTTCTGAGAAATTATCTTTCATATTATTTGCTGACGATTCAAATTTATTTTATTCTTATTCTGATTCCGATATTCTTCTACGTACAATGAATGATGAACTAAAAAGTGTGACCCAGTGGATAAGAGCAAACAAACTGTCTATTAATTTGCAAAAAACTAATGTCATGCTATTAAGTAACTCCTTAGATACTTTGCCTGGCAAAGTAATAATTGATGACACCCCTTTAAAAGAAGTCACTTGTATTAAATTTCTTGGAGTACATGTGGATAACAAATTGTCATGGAAATACCATATTAATATTTGTTGTCAAACCATTTCTCGTAATATTGGCATCATCAATAAGATGAAATTTTGTTTTCCTCCATCTACTCTGCTTACTTTTGATATTACCGTATTTAAAATATGGTATCCTAATATGGGGAAATACACACCAATATTTGCTTGATAAATTGTTATTATTACAGAAAAAAAATCATTGAGAATAATATTTAATTTACAATTTCGTGCTCATACTGATGAATTATTTTGCAATAACAATATACTTAAAGTCAAAGATTTATACCTTCATTAGCTAGGCCAATTAATGTTTAATTTTAAGAATAATGAACTACCTAAAATATTCAATAATATCTTTCTTAGAAATGATCATGTCCATAATTAACCTACTCGCCGGTCCAATGAATATCATTTACCATTACTACGAATAATACAAGCTCAAAATACTTTTGTTTATACTGGCCCAAAGTTTTGGATCCAACTGGATGAAAATATGTTAACATTTAAAACAAAGCTAAAGAAATATTTAATTCAACACTATATCTCCCACCAACCTTTCATGCTTTTCACACGAGACTGATATTTTACATTTCTTTTTTTTTCTTCTTTTAAGCATCGTCCACCGGCTAATGACGTCTTTGACCGTAAGCACCTCTGCTCCTCTTCCTATCTATTTTCTCCTTTCCTCTTCTCCCACTTTACTCTACTGTTCTGTTCCGACGCTGCCTGTCTTGTTCCCTTCTGCATCTTGTATGTGTTTTGTTTTACTGTTGCGTGTCGCGTCTCTTTCTTTTATCTCTTTTTTCTTTTCTTTTTTTTTTATTCCCGTAGTCCGTTAGACTTCATATTTATTTATTTGAGTGACCCACAAACTACAAGCTTGTCTTTTTAGTAGGTCTCTCTTTTCCTTAATATGTTAATTTCCATTGTATTTTGAACATTCTAAACGAAATTTGTTGTATTTTTTGTGTACTTTGTAATTGATATAATGAATGTTCTGTATTATTTGTAAGTGTTATTGTTGGAAATAAAAATGATTTGAATTGAATTGAATTTAATTGAAGTTAGAAGCTGATCCGTCAAACAGTTCTGAAGTTCAATTGCGAGAACGAACCATTTTTATGTATATAATGACCTCTATGACCTGTGAACTTTGACCATAAGACCCTAAACTCTAATCAGTTCATCGTCCCTCACATATGTATACATGGGCCAAATTAGAAGCTGATCCGTCAAACAGTTCTGAAGTTATTGCGAGAACGAATCATTTTTATGTACATAATGACCTCTGTGACCTTTGACTTTTCACCTTGAGACCCCAAAATCTAATCACTTCATCGTCCCTCCAATATGCATACATGGGCCAAGTTACAAACTGATCCAAAAAACGGTTTTGAAGTTATCGCGAGAACGAAAAGGTGACGGACGGACGGACGGACGACCCGAAAACATAATGCCATAATGCATAATAAAAAGTACAAATTAGAATTACAAAAAAACTTGACCGTCTGGATAATAATCAAATAAACTGAGAAGCACAACGTGAAAATGAGAGACAGTGAGACACAAATATATGAAGGAGAAAAAAGAAAAGGAGTCGGAGAGAGGAGAAGAGAAAAGACAGAGGGAGAGAGAGAGGGGTGGAGGGAGGAGAGAGTGAGACAGAGGGGGGGGGGGTGGAGAGAGAGGGGGAGGAGAGAGAGAGGGGGGGGGGGGGGGGTGAGATATTAAGTAAATAGAAAATGCTAGGCACACATTTCTTGTTGAAAAAGGAAAATGAATTGACACTCTTTCCCCGGCGTCCAGACATGCAGGTGTCATGCCCTCATGATAATCATCTTCATAAAAAAATGCCACCATTCCACTCCGGTATCCAAGGTGACGGAGCAATCCTTAACGATCACCTGAGCGAATTCGATACAAAAAGTCATCATCCAATTCCTGGTCTTCTTCTTACCACAATGTGACATATATCTGTTATAATTGACGTATGCGTTGGCATGGCAACGGGAGGTTGACACTATCTCGCTGTCACGGCGTTTAAACAGGCGATATTTGCGCCATATTTAACGCAGATCTCAAGCAAGGGAAGACATAGAGACCTTTGTGAATATTTCATTGCGTGAATAGCAACATGATCCAGAGGGGAAGAACTGACAAGACAGGCTCTCTATTCTTTAATGTCTTCAAATTCGGCGACATGATGATTTGTGGTTTGTTTGGAGAATGAAAATGATCTCGCATTTCAACTAAAAAGGAGGAGAAAACTGTTGTTGTATTCGCGTACTCAAGTTTGGCAATGAAGGAAAATTATATCCCGATATTTCACCTTGATATTTCTTTGTACATGTCGAGATTCTTTGGCGCCGAGAAACGTAGCAGTAGGCGAATTACAAATTTATTTAGAAATGTGATTAAAATTGTATTGTTATTAATATCATTTCATTATTAGTATGAGTATTAATATTATTATTATTACTATTACTATTATAATTATTAGTATTATTATTATTATTACTGTTATTATTACTATGTATGCATGCATCTATATTTTATATCTTATTATTTTTAATTATTGTGGTTTATTATCAACATCATAATAAAGTGTGAGATTTGTAAATACTGCAATGACGTTATAATAACATTTAATCATGGGGTCTTGAAATGACCCTGGCTTCTTCTTCTTCTTGTTTTTCGTGTTCTTCTTCTTCTTTGGTTTTATTTAGCATTTGTAAGTCACCATGGCAATCATAGTGACGTGTAAAGGCCCGGTCCCACTGGGGGGAAGTTGAATTACGCATGAATTGCGAATACAAATTTCGGTCATTCGTTGTCATCCGCATTAAATTTGGCAAAAAAAATAAAAATCCGCTTTAAAATTGCGGATACATAAAAGATGTACAGCAAACAAATTACGATTAAAAGCGGAAATATCACGAATAAAAACGAATTACCTTGCGAATGCTATTTTACGAGGGATATTGCTTGTAAAATTGTGGAATGTATTGCAGACATTGCGAAAATGTAACGAAAGTAATGCGGAAGTATAACACATGTATTGCGGACAAAAATAGGATGCTAAACGATTATTGCGGAAGTATTGCGTATGCATAGAGAATGCAATGCGCACGTGGTGCGGAAACAACGGTCGCATTGCGAATGTGATACATTTGAATCGAGACCATATAAAAGAAGAGCACTCCACTCTTCAGCGTCATTATTTTTATCAACATTGTAGAAAGTAGCAACATGTCAACAAGAGCCAAATCAAGAGGAAAGAAGAAACAAAAGACAAGCAAAGTTGGAGAGAGGGCTCCGTCACCAGTACCACCTCCTCCACAATCCCCAAGGTCACCGAGTCCACCTCCAGAAGACCTCCCTGGCGCCGATGAGGTCCCTGGTCCAAGTCAGCCTAGAGATGACAAAGCTGAAAAGAAGAAAGAGAAGAGGCCACGAAAGAGCTTCACCCTCAAACCCGACCAAGAAGATAATGCCTTCGAATGGTTAGCATACATTGAGTATGCATTGCGTATGCATTGAGTATGCATTGCGTATGCATTGAGTATGCATTGTATACATTGAGTATGCATTGCGTATGCATTGCGCATATAAACCGGATGATTTCCGCTCCCAGGAGTTTTGGGCAGCCCAAAACTCCTGGGAACGGAAAAATGTGCCTTTGCGGATGATTACGGACATGTGCGGAAAATAACCGTCTTAAAACAGCATACTTTACGAATATTGCGGATGTTTAGCGTCTGTAATCAAATTTTATCCATCCTAAATGTCACTGGGACCGGGCCTTAATCTTAGTATCATACCCCGCAAACAGCAATCTGCATCAAGGCGTCAAACCCGCCCTCTGGAGTGTCTAAGTTGCCAGACACTATCGTGTTTGCGATACGGTTCTGGAAAAAAAAGAATAGGCAGACATTAGCGACGGAGGGAGTGATAGGGCATACCTTCACTTAATAAACGACAAAATAATATAGTTATTAGATAGAAACTTCAAATCATCCTTTTAATACCACTAATCTTTTCATAGAACTTTCACAACTGAGATGACTGCTAGGCAGACAGATGCACAACGTTCAGTCATCATGTTGAATAGAATGTAATGATAATATTGATCTATAACACCGTTCATACCATTGAATAAATTAGTTACGGGGTCCAAGCTCAAATAAACACGGGGAGTCTGAAAATGTCACTTTTTAAAATTACTTCCTGCATAAGGATCGAGAATTCCTTTCATTCTCCTCTAAAATCAATGCCCAGACTACGTGCATGTGATTCAAGCACATAATTCAAGCATGCAATTCACGACTTCAACTTTTAAGCAACTGAATTTTTGAATTGTTTCTTACTTAATATGGATAGTGGTTGAGGTACAGTTTGACAGGCATTGTTGCATATTTCGTTTAAACAAATCGCTCCTTTGTTCTTTTTCTCTCCTGAATTATATCAAGATTGGTTTCATATTTACATCAATATTCTTTCTTACTGAAAAACTTTCAAACACATGTTCTTAAATCAATTCCATAATCTCGAAAGCAGTATAACATCTGTCGTTGTATTGACAACAATCCGAGATTTAAAAGAAATAAAAATATTATAACAAGTGAAAACTGACAAGACGATCTTGTCAGTACAGTCTATATTGAATTCATGACAAATGATCATTTGAAATATTCTACGTTTGCGCAGAAGCATGGTTCAATATGACTACATTTCGCATAGAGACATACAAAGCGCATAGAGGCATACAAATATGTGACCCGACGCCTCAAAACCTACAATAAGTCGCCAAAAAATTTGTTTGTTTTATACATTTTCTGAAAGTAGAGATTCTCAGCTTTCCAATGGTATATCACTTGCCTAGTTTACTCAATGATAACGCATTTAAATATCACATTGAGAATCAGTATGTAACCAGCATTCAATAACTCCTATTCAGAGAAAATGGCCATTTAAGTTCGGAACAAAGGAGTGCTAAACCTTCGCTCTTTGTGTGCGCCCAAGTAAAACTGGGTATTCAAATGGCCTAGCAACCGGTATGAAGGGATTATCAGATTAGGCTGAATTTTGGCACACTGCTCCAGGAGGACCTATTCATTACTAAGTAGTAGTAGCAGGTAAAGTAGTAATTTGGCATTGAATTAAAGTATTACAAAATCTCTCCAAACATTCATTAGCTCGACAGGTTCTAAGTCGAATTACTACTCACAAACTTGAGACATGATAAAAATGATAATGAAACTACACATTTCTATCAAAAACAGAAAATCGACTGATCCAAGCAAATTTACTATTTTGGGCTGTTTGCTACGTTGTGGTCCGTGCGACTTATTGTAGGTTTTGAGGCGCCGGGTCACATATGTGATATGCGCTATATAAAAACTGTCTATTATTATTATTATTATTTCGCTGTACATAAGGTGTGAAATCGTTTGTGAGCTATATCGCACAGCCATACGGGCAGCGAAATGCTCCTGAATTTCGGTCCATACAGTACAAGATGGGGGCACTCGTTTTATCCCGAATGTTCGGTTTTCCAAATGTTTCTAATTCTGAAGGTTCATACTTCCGAAATACAAATAGCAGAGGGTTCATAAATCCGAATATGGAATAGTTCAATATAGGCTTTATAATTTCGAACAGATGTTAGGTTCATTATGGTGAAGGTTGTTTATCCAAGGGTTCATAATTACGAAAATGATATAGGGTTCATTATTCCAAAGGTTCGTGGTTCCGAAAATTATATGGGGTTCTATTTCATTTTTTCGAAATGACGAACCCTATTTTATTTTCGGAATTACGTACCTTCGGAATCACAAATCTTTGGGATAAAGAAACTTTCGGATTAATGAACTGACGGATCAACGAATCTTCGGAATTATAAACCTTCAGAAAAAAATTGAACTGAGAATTTTTTGCGGACAGCAAAATGTAATCTTTATTCGCTGTCCATGACTTTGTATGGCGTGAGATATCTCTACTCGCTGAGAAAAAAAGTAGTGTCAGATGTCGCATGCATTATTAAAATAAAACATGGTGTTTTTAAAACCCAGATGGATACACGCAAAATGTAACTTACGGTGAAGAGACTGGAGTCTTGGTTGAGCGGAAGCGCATTGTGGAAGCCGTGTGGACTGGCGCATCCTAAGCAAGGCGAAATCAGTCTAGGAAGAAAGAAAGAAAAAATCGTATCAACTTTCAACTTCGAAGATAGAGAAAGTATAATGTGTGCACTGATATAGAACTAGTGATGATATAATTGCCTTTCTGCTTTTGTATTTCTATCTATCCTACTTTCTAATGAAATATTTTTGCATCTATAGCGACCATTTCCCTCTTTTAAGAGAGATATCACTCAAATACATCATTATTTGACTATTTTACCTAGGATTCTATGTTAACGCTTGCGATAACCTATGGCGCATTTTACTCTAGATATGTATTCTTTCACATTATTTAAAAAAAACAACACTAAGTCAGGTTTGTCGAACCTAAAATATCGAAGATTATTATTTAGATGCAGGGTTTTAGAGCAGTGTTGTAGTGGTAAATATTTTTTTGGGTATACTCCCTTATACTGATAGCTCAATCCTCAGAGCACCAAGTTACGACGAGGCGATGCACCGTGCTGTGGTGGTGATTCACAAACACAATAACCCCCCCCCCCCCCGTGACCTCACACACACACACACTCACGCACACCCACACACATCGTCACACACACACAAACTCACATACACGCTCACATGCAACCCCCCCCCCCCCCCCCCCCCCCCCCCGAGTGCCCAAACCTATCTACGTCAGCGAGGGAGCAAAGCGACCGGGCGGCAAATTTTTCAATTTTTAACCCTAAAAAAACGCAATTTCTTGTGCATTTTACCCAGGAAATTTTGCAATTGAGCGGTAGAGAAGCTCGAATTTTATGCATTGATAAGCGGTTTTCTATTCACTCACTTCTACAATCGGGAGCAAAACTAACGAAAACCCTGAAAGGCTTGAGAAAGAGTCGAGAAATTCAGCAAGGGTACCTGAAGTTGAGATTTCTTTCAAAAGTTGAACCTTTGCAAATGCTGTTTTATACACTTTATTTATCTTACATCGGGGGCGCAATATTTAGCAGGAGTCATATGACACATTCATGATATATCGAGCAAAGCAATTACATCTTTATTTTTTTTCAAATTTTGAACCCTTTAAGCTATTTAAGAACAATATAGGCCTACTGGGGGCGCGAAATTACGAGATCCTGAAAGATAATAATTATGCGAGGGAGCAAAGCGACCGAGCTTTCGAAAATGTTCGCATTTCAAACCTTCAAAAACTAGATTTTTAGTGCATTAACAGGCCATTACCCCACCTCATATTTTGGGGGGATATATACCCCTACCGTCCCCCCTCCCGGGATCGACACCCACTGGTGGGGGGCCAGACGTGAAGGATCCAACCGCACAGCCAGGATGTCATTTTAGGGGGCGGTTGTGAGCACGCGAAGAGTGCGAAATTGGTGCGTGCTCCCCAGGGGGTGGGTGCAGGGAGGGGGAAGATTCCCCCCTTCCGTGCGAAGCGCGAAAGCTCTGACGTTTTATAGCAAATTTGAGAGAAAGATAACGGCTCGTAGCACCTTTTTTAGGCGGAAAGTTATTTCGACGTCCGGACTGCTTTTCAGTTATTTGGGCGTAATACTGCACTGCAACAGGGATGGGCGCAGGGAGGGGGGGGGGGTTCCCCTTCCTGCGCGAAAGCTCTGATATTTTAGCAAATTTGAGAGAAAGATAACGGCTTGTAGCAAACAAAGGCGAACCGACTGCTTTTTCAATTATTTGGAGCAATATTGCACGGTATGTAATAGAGTTGGGTGCAGGAAGGAGGAGTTTCCCTCCTTCCCGCGCGAAGCGCGAAAGCTCTAACGTTTTAGCACCTTTTTAGGCGAAATGTTAGTTCGACGCCCTGGCTGCTTTTTAGTTATTTTGGACGTAATACTGCACTGTAACAAGGATGGGTGCAGGGAGTGAGATTCCCCCCTTCCCGCGCGAAGCGCGAAAACTCTCTCACTTCTCCCGCTTTTTCGCTCTCGCTTTTTTTTTTAGTGGCTGAATAGGGGGGGGGGGCATGGCCCCCTTGTGCCCCCTGTCTACGCCAGTGGTTGTTATTAGTTATGCATTAGTTGTAGAAGTGAATGCAAGTAGTAAGTTTGTAGTTTAGACAGTGTAACATTCACAGTGACCTGATTATAAACACGATTTCAAAGGCATCTTTTTCACAATAAATATCACATCAAAATATAATTAAATCTTAGTTTTTGCAAAAGGCATCAAGCATTAGTGAGGGTTAGTGAGTCGTATTTTCAGACCAATCATTGCATCAACCATATATGTCTAAAATGCACAAACTAATCCAAATATTATCAAACCGTTGTCATAATAATGATTTTCTAGTTCTAGTTTCTGCAAATTCTCATCACCTGTAAAGGTTGTGCTATCATAAAGTGTATGAGGTAATTATTTAATTGTTAATACAGATTTTTATAAAACACACTGTCACTTCCAAACGTCTTGTTTGTTAAAGAGGCAATGTACAAGTGCACAACATCTTTACTCATTTCATACATTTTGTTGGGAGCTTGAGCAAAATATTCATGAAGATACATACCCAATGTTAATAACATTTCTTTTAAAACTTTTTTTTGATGTGCAAACAGTGCAGTTTTGGTAATTGAACACAATGAACTGTTTAACAATTAACTACAACTGAGTGGTGCTTTTTGAGACCTGAACTGTTTAACAATTAACTACAACTGAGTTGTACTTTTTGAGACCTGAATTCGTTTTAGAAGTGCAAAGATGAGTATAGATTTGAAGTTCATACAATGCAACGTTCACATTGCCCTGATATACACGGCACATCCAAAAGTATTTGGATATTTTACTGAGGAAAACTGCAGAGAAACATATGAACACAATATATTTGTTTAGAATTGTTCTTTGAAATAAATCCCTCAAAAAGTTCTGCAATTCTAAGTGCTTATGCAACAAAAATATAGGGCCTATGCATAGGGATGTTGCACCTACAATTTTCCTCAAACTTCAAAGGCTGAAATTCCTTAGTTGGTCCTGGGACCTGGCCACTGCACGAAATCAGCTCCGCCTCCTTTGGCCTTGAAGTTGTACATTGTATATTTTGTACGGCGCATGAGCCATGATGATGGCCTAGCGGCTATAGGACTAGCATATAGCCAGCTCGCGCCTAGCCTAGCAGCTAGCCTCGCACTTGCTACCTAGCCGCGCCGGCCGGATATGGATCGGATGTACGTAATAGATAATACGCAATCATACTGCAATACGAGCGTTTGATTTGTCAAAAGTTTGTCGAGTATATGGATCGCCAACACAAATTAATTCTGTGGAACACAACTCACAGAGTATGAATTTCGACGATTTTTCATGAATTTCAAACAATTCTTCTTATTTTCCTATATTTATATATTTTTTAATTTTAAAACCTGATAATTTCTTTTAAGTATACGCGCGTATACCCGAAAAAGTCCAATTTCTTTTTTACGTATACGGCGTATACAAGCGTATACGCTCCACTACACCACTGTTTTAGAGGCAACATTATTTTTGCAGGTCCATCGCCATCGTCTAAGAAAGCAAGAATATTGAATCTGAATTTTTACGTGTAAGTGTATGGAGATTACGGCATCAAAAAAAATATTGGACGATTTTACAAAAAATATTGGACGATATGAATATTTTGCCCCACCTAGAAAATTATAATTGGTCAATAAATGATTGTGCGCATGCAGGTAGCGTGACGTCACAAGGACCTATATGACCTAGATATGCAGACGATGCGCGCTAGCTGCTTATAATTTGTGTGTACAAATCGCCTTCGTAGTAAACAAAAATGGCGACAATAAACAAAGCACCGGCAAAACTTCACGTTTTAATTGCTGATTTATCAGCAGTGGATTACGAGGAATTACTTAACAAGGACAGTAGGAATACCCCAAAATCAACAAAGATAGCAGTGAACTTATTTCGTGAGTACCTGTTGGAAAAACATCTTGACGTCAAATTTGAAAACCTCGACAAAACCTCTCTGGCAAGCAGTTCCCGCTAAATTCTACGTAGTCGTAGAGGCTAGAAAAAGCGACGGTGATTTTTACAAAACCAGCAGCCTACTGAGCATTAGACAGGGACTGAACAGGCATCTGAAAAATCCTGACGGAAAACAGGTGAGAGTAATTGATATTACAAAAGACGTTGAATTTACTGATCACGTGGCTTTCAGGGCAGCTCTCGTTCAACTTAAATCGATCGGGAAAGGTGACACAACACACAAAAGTGCTCTCTCGGAAAAAGACCCGGAACTAATCTACTCATCGGGAATTTTCGCTGAAAGGTTTGGTTTGAGCTTATGCTTTTCATTTGCAGAATGGGAGAAAAACCTAACAGACCTTAACAAGGAGCATTTAAAAATAAACCAAGACAGTGATGGAAGATATTTTGTATACCAAGCAACGGATGAGCTTACAAAAAAGACCAGGGAAGACAATCAAGATACCGGGGTTGACACTGGTCGCATGTACATCCTGAGTGTGACGCGTTATTGCAAACGCCAAAAAAGGAAGCTCCAAAATCAGGTTCATGGTACAAAAATGTCAGAATGGGTGAACACACCTTGGGAAATATGATGGCAACAATAAGCAAACAAGCGGGCCTGTCGCAAATCTATACCAACCATTGCATCCGCGCTACCACAATAACAATCCTTCATAACCAAGGGTTCAGTTCACATATTTGCAGTGTGTCTGGACATCATAATGAAGCAAGTCTACAAAGTTATACTGGTGCTGTAAGTGAAAACAAAAAGAAGAAGCTATCAGATGCACTGCAATCAAAGATCAACAAACCAATCCAGGTCCAGGACCAGACTGGAGCTCAGTCAGATGCAGAGAGACAGCCACTAACTTCAATAGAAAACCAAAGTCCTCAACATCAACAAGCAGATCCTGGTCCTGGAACTAGTATTACTGTTGCTTCTTCAAGCCCACAGGTGGCGCTAATCGAAGACATAATTGATGAGCAAGACTGGAGAGGGCACGATATGCAAACCATCAATTTCAACCAACCTCAAACCTCGAGACGCCTGAATATGTCACAAACCCCTTGCATCCCTTGGTTTTCAATAATTGTAACGTCACAATAAACTACAACTAGGCCTAGATCTACATGAAAGACTAGCAAAGACTTCGTCAAGATCAACTTTGTAAATAATTATGTTGGAGTTACAAGACTGTAGATCTACATGTAGACCCACATGTAAATATGTTACTGGTTCTTTGATCTTGGAATTTAAACATTAACTTTTCTTGTTGTCATGGAGACGAACTTCCAGTTTGCACTTATTAATATACAAGCTTCGGTTGCCATGACAAGATTTCTACAAAATGGTGAGTAGAACCCAGGCTAGATTAAATCTCATTTTACATTTTCTTGTGGAGTAGATCTAGATCTTAAATCTAGATATAGATCTAGACTCTAGTCTATCTAAATAATAATTATAATTGGATGACCATTTTTGTCACAAACCCCTTGCATCCCTTGGTTTTCAATAATTGTAACGTCACAATAAACTATAACTAGGCCTAGATCTACATGACAGACTAGCAAAGACTTCGTCAAGATCAACTTTGTAAATAATTATGTTGGAGTTACTAGACTGTAGATCTTCATGTAGACCCACATGTAAATATGTTACTGGTTCTTTGATCTTGGAATTTAAACATTAACTTTATTTGTTGTCATGGAGACGAACTTCCAGTTTGCACTTATTAATACAAGCTTCGGTTGCCATGACAAGATTTCTACAAAATGGTGAGTAGAACAAAGGCTAGATTAAATCTCATTTTACATTTTCTTGTGGAGTAGATCTAGATCTTAAATCTAAATATAGATCTAGACTCTAGTCTATCTAAATAATAATTATAATATTGGATTACCATTTTTCGTGGAATACGGGAAAATATTGGTACTCGCTGTGGAAAAATATTGGACGAGTCGTAGACGAGTCCAATATTTTTTGGACAGCTCATCCAATATTTTCCCGTATCCCACTCAAGGCCATCCAAATGTTATCTAAATATCGCACCATGTGCAGGAAATGCAAATATAGTAGGATTCAAGCGATATTGCAAGGTTTTTATAATACAGCAGAATTCACACTATTTGGTGCTTTGAAATAAAACCCATCTAGTCTGAAAATTCAGGCTACATGGTATGGCAGTTTTCTTAAACAATCTTAAGAAATATTACTAGCACTTTATTCTGTGAGGTGTCCTTTTAATAAAAAGAGTAAATAAGACTGGCATGTAGAAGTGGAGGACTACATCACAATCATAGACAACATGGAAGATAGGAGCTCTTGAACTCTGACCCCAAGCGAATAAATCTATGCCCTGCAACTTTATTTCCTCACATTCAATCCCTATTTTCGATTCAGATTTCTCGTTTTATAACCCTACACCTCAGAAAGGTAAGGGTACGTGTTTATTACCGGCTTATTTAGATATTGCCTCTGTATCCCACAATGCACAGGATCATAGAGGTGTCGTGGTCTAGTGGATACGTCACGGGACTGTGGATCACATGGTTCGCGGTTCAAGTCCCGCTGCGGCACTAATTTCCTTTGGCATGATATTAATCTACATTTGCTACTCTCCACCCAGGTGTAGTAAGTAGGTACCTGGTAGGAATTTATTCCTTGAATGCTTTTAGCGCCTTAGGGCAGCTCGGCTAAAGCCAGGGTAATAGTAGTACGGTACTTTCTCGCGCCTCGGAATAGGCTACCTAGATAGATGGCGCGTTTTAAATGTCTATATTATCATAGTGACAGTGTTTCATTGTTGAGGCGTGACACACTGAAACCTCTGCATTTGGTACATCATATTATCACATGGATGCGAAATCAAACGCAGATAAATTATTCAGCACACACACACACACACACACTCAACGCATTTATTGTGTTCAGCCCTGTATGCCAATAGGCCCGTATCGCATGAAGTGCCATTTCCATTGCGTTATTACATGCGCTAATTAACACCATGAGGGCAATTAGCACCGATACCTCGGTAGCCATAGCAATTCAACGCGTTGTTTCCATTGTTCACAGCTGGCATTCCCATTGTGATCGATATCACTCTCTTATGGGGCGTCAAAGACAACGCCAGCTGCTGACGCAATCCTACGTCAGCATATGACGCCTCATGTCCAACATGCATCACTATATGACACTGGGCTCTTACTACTGAAAACACCTTTCCTTTCAACCCACTTGATAAAACTTCCCCTGATAATACTTACTCGGCGGGCACTGTGCTTACGTAAGGTAGAACCGTCTTATCAACAAAGGATCCAAAACCTAGCCTGAAGTCCCGGGTTATGCTATCTAACTCATTCGCTGTATGGAAAAGATAAAAGACATAGACAAGATATACAGAGAGAGAGAGAGAGAGAGGGGGGGGGGGGGGGGTGATGGGAGGGAGGGAGAGATAGAATGTCGATTACTTTTTAAGAACTAAACGTTATTTTGCAGTATGTATTTATTGTACCAGTTTACTATAGGAATGGAAATATAAGAAAAAGGGCGTGAACATAATTTTTTGCAAAATTTCTTTACTATATAATAGCATCGTTTATACTGATTCCAGGAAAGTTTTGACCATATATTCTTATAGAACTGTGAAACTTTCTAATGAGTTTTCCTCGAAATGTACATCCGTTTCCCGCGCGTTCATTCGCGCCTTTTTAACGGGCACGCGACGAAATGCAGATAAATATGAAGGAGTTAAAGAACGAACCAGAGATTGAATAGACTTACACAAGGTGGCTCCGAGACGCTTCAGGTTTTCCAGATCATCTTTCATGGAGTTACTGAGGTCCATAGCGTAGTAGAGATCGACCGGGTAGTCTTCGGCTTGGCGTACAAACAACCGTATGGTGGTTGGCTCCCCTAGAAGACAAATACATAAAAAACAGTCGTATATTAAATGGCACTAAAAAAAAGGGGAAAAAAGAGGAAAAAGAAAACCATAAAAGAGACGGATTAAAAACAATCATGGTGCTAATAACAAGGGGTTCTTGTGTTATGCCCAAGTAATGATTATTCCGGTTAACGAATATTGTTTTGGGTCTGCCAAAGGTATCCACACCGAATTATTTTCCAACAGATACTCATTTACTATACCTGGGTTAAGAAAGTTAATGGTACTTAAAATGCCCTAAGGACACGATCACCATGCTTGGATTTCAACTACAGTAAAACCTGTCTATTACGGCCACCGAAAGCAACAGTAGAACCGGCCACTATATACATGACAGACATTTGAGATATGGCCGTTAGAGATGGCCATTATTAAAGGGTACCAATCACCCAAAAATCTTTTGCTCTGTATGTTAGAGGTTCCATGTCGTTATACTATAAATAGTTGAAAAGTTTGAACCAAACTTGTGTAGTCCCATATACCCATTTCCGTCTGAAGGACATGTGCAGGGCATGTGCTAGATATACACTGTAGTTCTTCATTGCAAATTAAAGTCTTTTTAATGAAATAACAAGGAAAGAAAAAAAAATCACACTAAATCCATTGGTTGCCATGTCAAGGAAAGTCTCAAATTAAACATCCTATTTCATGTGGGCGTTGGACTACAAAGTTTCACCGCAAGGTTTTTCCTGTTTTTGAGTAAATCGTAATTTTATACGCTTCCGTGTACCTTATTTTAAACCTAATTTCATAAGAATAAAATAAAATGGAAATTTTGGAAAAATGAAAGGGAATTTCCTTTCAGAGGGGAATATTTCATGTAAGATTGAATATTATTTGTCATATCAGCTTGGTCATGAGGAAGGTCCACTCTAAAAGCTCAAAAATGTATAAGTGTATGTTGATTGTTGTAGGTTTGACGACTATATTTTGTGGAAATACAAAAATAACCTCCTCAGTTTAACCCTTTTTGGCCCTACAAGACTTTTTCTCAAATGTATTCTTCTCCATAATTTGATAGGCATGACAATTTGTTTAACATAAGAGATATTTCCTACTGCTAACAAAAAAGAAGAAAATGTTCATCGATTAAAAATAAACTATTATGTCATATGTGATAACCACTGCTTCCAAAGTTATCTATTAATGTGTACATAAACCAGACGACAACGCTATAGGCTCATTATTCTCTAGCCCAATTTACGAAACCTCGGTTAAAACCGGAATGTAATTCAATCACTCAGATGTATCCCGAAGAGTTTCCCCCTTCTCGCTTGATGTGGTTTTATTTAATTTCCTACTCGGTCCATCAATTGAAGAAGTTCCAAGCTTACGAATTACTTTGAGAAGAGGGTATTCAACAGCGTTGATTACCCAATGACATTTAGAAATATTCCATTTGGTGTACCGATGATAGGTTATTATTTCCGATTATAACAATAGCGTGTGTGGCCACCATTTGTTTGCAGACAGGCATCGCATCTGCGACGCATACTGCGCACCAGTCTTTGAATGAAATCTTGTGGAATCCTGTTCCATT
The DNA here is from genome assembly GCA_025617745.1 of Heliocidaris erythrogramma. Classification (NCBI taxonomy): domain Eukaryota; kingdom Metazoa; phylum Echinodermata; class Echinoidea; order Camarodonta; family Echinometridae; genus Heliocidaris; species Heliocidaris erythrogramma. The sequence continues at coordinate 15,488,665 of CM046870.1, read as the reverse complement.
CATCTTGCAAAGTCTGGATCACTTGTGCACGAGTCCTGACCCTGCCAGCAATGCGCCTCCCAAGCTCATCCCACAGATGCTCAATGGGATTGAGGTCAGGGGACATCGCCGGCCACTCCATGGTGTTAATGGACGATATCCTGAGACCAAACCTGGTGCCATTCCTGCAGAACCGAGGACTGCGCATCTTTCAGCATGATAATGCCCGACCTCATGCTGCACGGCTAACCACTGCATTCCTGAGGGGCCGACTTTTTTAACGTCACCATCCGAAAGACGTAATTGAGATTTGTACCTGGGTCCGATCACAGTCAGTTTGTAGGCGAATACAAAGAGCTGCCGGTAGACGTTACTGCTTGACCAACTCCTCATCCCTGATCGATCAGGAGTTGGTGTAAACATAACTAGACATAACCACCGTTATCGAAACAAAGCGGTAATAAGGCTTATTGCCAGTCGGTTTATAATGAGATAATCGCTACAAATAATACGAGCGTCCTCACAAACTCATGTCTGTTATCGATTATCCCGTTATTCATAAAACCAACTAGCAATAAGCCTAAATTAAAATCAAGATTGAAATGATTATAGGACTCGAGATTGGTGAAACTTTTTTTGCTTTGGTTAAACACACCATTGGCTTTCTGTTGATTTCATTGGCTTTCTATTGATTGTGGGGGGGGGGGATGATAAATAGATCACCCCCCCCCCCCCCCCCCACTAACAATGGATAATTATGCGTGTCTACGCCCGTGAAACACACACACAAACAAAAAACGTGTTTTCATATTTGCTTCATGAACTCCGGTAGCCTTTGCAATCCTTAAAACCAAGGTCCATTCCATTTATTTCCTTTTTTTTATTTAAAAAAAATTGTGAGGAGAAGGAGAGTTCGTGTACGTTGCATAGCATGCGGAATATTTGAAGCGGGCAGAAATGAATATGAGAAGATTAAGTTAAGTTAATACAACCCCCTCCCGAGAAAGGGTATAAATTTGAATTCCGTATAACGTAGCCTTTTCTTCCATGTGGTATATTAATCAACAAGCTGTCCATACAGAGTGTGATTATTATACGGCCACCATAAATCCATTCGTTGTCACACGTCGTCATATATCGCGCCGTATTTCTTCGCAGGGATATTCACATCGTATGGACAGCAACAACTTCCTCGTTATCAAAATCAATAGATGTTCAAGGAATACTCAAAACAATGTTAGACAAGGTCGGAGGAATCTAATGTTGGTAAGTTGTACTTACTTGGTCGTACTGTGATTTTCATCCTCTGCGGCTTGACTTGAACGATGTCATCGAGATTGGCACCCGCTTCGCTCAAGGGGTCGTCCTTAAGGTGGTGGAGATTGAAGAAAAAAAAGGAAATGAAAAAAAAGGTAAATTAGACAAAATGAATTAGGAAAATAAATGGAAAATATTACCAATTATTAAAGTCTGAACAATTTATTGAATGAAAATGTAAAGGCAGTGATATCCTTGAGGTATGCATTTAATCCACATTTTGTTTTCTCTACCCAGGTGTATATCATGGGCACCGAAGATAAATCCACATAATTATTTTCTCCCACTACTCTGGTGTATAAGATTTAATGAGTATTCATCTGCATGCGACCGTCATACTTTGAATTAGCATTTACGCGCGTACAATATGACGAATGAAAGAGTGTAAAGTGTGCTTAATTGTATCCCCCGGCAGTGTGCCGGAGGATACTCTGGATTCAGCAGCGTTTCGCCGCCGCCGCCGCCGCCCCCGCGTCACATTCTTGTGTGCGCTCTAGCGGTCACATTTCTTGACGAATTTCTTTCAGACTTCCTGTGGACGTGTATCTTGGTAAAATCTGGACCCCTATAGTTTCTGGTGATGCTGCCCCCAGTGTTCCGTCTTTTATAGGGTAAAAGGCCATATTTTGGGGGATAGTTTGTGTGCGCTCTAGCGGTCACATTTCTCAACGGATTTTGTTCAAATTTTGTATGAAGGTGTCTCTTGGTAAAATCTGGAACCCTATAGATTTTGGTGATGCTGCCCCCAGTGTTCCGTCTTTTATAGGGTCAAAGGTCATATTTTGATAGATGTCTTGTGTGTACTCTTGTGTGCGCTCTGGCGGTCACATTTCTCAACGGATTTCGTTCAAATTTTGCATGAAGGTGTCTATTGGTGTAATTTAAAAACCTATAGTGTTTGGTGATGCTGCCACTAGTGTTCCGTCTTTTATAGGGTCAAAGGTCATACTTCAGGCATGGCGTGAGTGCACTCTGCAGGCCACATTTCTTTGTTCAAATTTTGTATGGAGATGTATCTTGGTATAATCTACACATGTTTAATTTTTGGTGATGCTGCCCTCATTGTTCCGTCCTTTATAGGGTCAAAGGTCATTTTTCCATTTCTTGCACTCTTACTTTTGCATTTCTCGACGGATTTCGTTCAAATTTTGCATGAAGGTGTCCCTTGGTGTAATCGAAAAATCTGTACTTTTTGGTGATGCTGCCACCAGTGTCCCGTCTTTTATAGGATCAAAGGTCATACTTCAAGGGATGGCGTGAGTTCACTCTGCAGGCCACATTTCTTGATGGATTTCTTTCAAATTTTGTATGGAGATGTATCTTGGTATATCTCTTAACACATTTCTTTCAAATTTTATATGAAGATGTGTCTTAGTGAAATCTACACATTTAAATTGTTTGCTGATGCTACTCCCACTGTACCACTTTCTATACAGTCAAATGTCATATTCAGGTTGTTGTTAGGGTCAAATGTCATATTTTCGTTGCATGCATTCTGGAGGACACATTTGTTAACTCATTTCTTTCAGATTTTGTATGTAGGTCCATTATAGATTACACCTCTACAGTTTGGTGATGCTGCCTCTAGTGTTCCGTCTTTCATAGGATCAAAGGTCATATTTTAGTGGATGGCTTATGTGCGCTCTGAGGTCATACATGCATTTCTTCCGAATTTTCTATAAAAATGCATTATACTCTAATCTGCACAAATCGTTTTGGTAATGCTGCTCCTAGTGTTGACAATATTCCGGGCAACTGGCGGCAATTTCTACACCATCCTTTTGTTTGAGGGAGGGGATGGGGGAGGGTCTTTGTCCCTCCTTCAAATCGCTGCCAGTGCCGGGGGATACATTTCGCATTGCGCGGCACCAGCAATGCACATTTCTAGTTATTGTATTGAGCCCAGGGATTGAGATGTTGATAACCTGATTACGTGTGCTTTAAAACGTTGGTATTAAACATCATTATGGGATCCTTAGTGGTAGTAGTAGAAGTTGTAGTAGTAGTAGTAGTCGTCGTCGCCGTAGTAGTAGTACATGTAGTAGTAGTAGTAGTAGTAGTAGTAGTATAGTAGTAGTAGTAGTAGTAGTAGTAGTAGTAGTAGTAGTAGTAGTAGTAGTAGTAGTATAGTAGTAATCAATTCATCACGTCTGCCTAACAAACAAAAAACAAAAAATAACAAGAAGACTACGAAAAGGGACAAATGTTAACATTTTGTTTTACGGCAAGTAACAGAGCCTCCCCCTCTTTCTCTATCTCTCTGTATGTCGCTCTCTCTCTCTCTCTCCCTCTCCTGCTCTTTCCTCCTAATTTTCCTCACTATCGGGATGTATTAAAAGAAAGAGAAAGATAAGATATAGTCGTGACGATGAAACGAATGTTCAACACGTATTTTCACTGTGACTCAAACCCTTTTATGCCTCATTTCATCACAAATTGATGATGGGCGCTCTTTTATTGATCACTCCCACCCCCATTTTGTTCAATCTATTGAGATGTTACCCTTGTTCCAACAATATTTGACTCACCTTCGCCTCTGTGAGGCGAATGGGTTAAGCGTTTGTCATTACATCACGTTTTCTCAACAATTACTCATTTTGACCAATCTTCGATCTCCCCCGCTGTTTCTAAGCAGGCCATATCTGATCTCAGTAGTTCTCCTTTCCCTTATTTGCTCCCTCTTTCAGTCTCTATCCATGTTCTGTTCATCCTTATCTCTCTCTCTCTCTCTGTCTCCCTCTCTCTCTCTCACACTATCTTTTCTTTTTTCTTTCCCTCTTTTCGGCCTCTTTCTTTTTCCATCCCCCCGTATATAATAATAATATAATATAATATAATATCTAGGACGCGTTAACTATAACCCTTTTCTCCATCTCTCCACATTCCCATCCTACCCCCCATCTCTCTCTCTCTCCTTTTCTTTGTGTGCGTGTGCGTGTGTGTATGTGTGTCAATCAAACGGTCAATATGTCTTTTTGACCGGATTCTTTTTCTCTATAATGTAATAACGCCTCCATCTTATTACTCATCTCTCCAATTCGTGTCCTCTTTTTGTCTCGCCCACCGGAGGTGAAGGCGAGACTAAGGGATCCAAATGGCGTCCGTCCGTCGTCCGTCCGTCACAAACGTTAAAGTTTATAGTCCATGGGCCAGAAACCGAAAAGGTCCCCCCCCCCTTAGGCACAATTTTAAATGATGTTTTTCTGTTAGCTAGGACCCTCAGCTATCAGAATCTGCTTGTTTGCCATAAAGTTGGTCGTGGGTGTGGCCACCAGGGCCGTTACCATGGTAACGGCTCAAGAAAAATATGAATTTTAGGAAAAGTCATATAATTCCAATTCACAAATCGAAAAATACTTGGTAAGCATCCTAATATATGTATTTTAAGGTGCTCAATCGATTGCAACCATAATCAAAGCCATTGAAAGTCATGGGCGTGTAAAAAATGGCCGTTACTATGGAAACGGTACCATAAAAAGCGGGTATTTTTGACAAATTTCTAAACTTATAAATATGAAATGGCCAAAAAGGTGTATGCACAAACCTAAAGTATGTTTTTCTATTAGCTAGGACCCTCAGCTATCATAATCTGCCTATTTGATGTACAGTTGATGGTGGGTGAGGCCTGTAGGACCGTTACTATGGTAACACATCAAAAATACTGGATTCTTAGAAAATACTGCATTTTTGTAATTCAATAGCTATAAAATATATGGTAAGTATCCCACTATGTGTATTTCAAGCTGCCTGATAGATTGCAATCACAATCATACGGTCAATATGTCTTTTTGACCGGATTCTTTTTCTCTATAATGTAATAACGCCTCCATCTTATTACTCATCTCTCCAATTCGTGTCCTCTTTTTGTCTCGCCCACCGGAGGTGAAGGCGAGACTAAGGGATCCAAATGGCGTCCGTCCGTCGTCCGTCCGTCACAAACGTTAAAGTTTATAGTCCATGGGCCAGAAACCGAAAAGGTCCCCCCCCCCCTTAGGCACAATTTTAAATGATGTTTTTCTGTTAGCTAGGACCCTCAGCTATCAGAATCTGCTTGTTTGCCATAAAGTTGGTCGTGGGTGTGGCCACCAGGGCCGTTAACATGGTAACGGCTCAAGAAAAATATGAATTTTAGGAAAAGTCATATAATTCCAATTCACAAATCGAAAAATACTTGGTAAGCATCCTAATATATGTATTTTAAGGTGCTCAATCGATTGCAACCATAATCAGAGCCATTGAAAGTCATGGGCGTGTAAAAAAATGGCCGTTACTATGGAAACGGTACCATAAAAAGCGGGTATTTTTGACAACTTTCTAAACTTATAAATATGAAATGGCCAAAAAGGTGTATGCACAAACCTAAAGTATGTTTTTCTATTAGCTAGGACCCACGTATGCGCACCGCTCCAAAAACGCACGTAGTTTGTGGAATTAGCTGCGCGCGGCCATTTTGTGACATTTCCGTGTATTAAAGATCGTTGCCTAAATTTCACTTTTTCGCGCGTGGGTACGTTCTTCACGTCTGCTCATCTTATGCATATTCATTTTTTCCCTGTCCAGCTGTCGAATGAAAACTTGGGTTGTCAATTGTACCTCTATATTCAGTAAATCAAGCTCGTTCCAAACATATATAATTTGCCACTATTTGATGTCAGTAAAATGCAGCAAAATTGGCCTCAAAATAACCTTGTTTGTCATATAATCGATTCATAAAATCATGGTTTATTATTTGTTGCCATGGTGATTTTTCAATGGTTTTCCAGGTATCAACATACATTTATTTTTATTGTTTATCATCCACTCTTCAAATTGTTCATATGGTTTTACAAGTCTTATTCGATAGTTTCATTTTTATTAGCCCCCCAAACTCGAGGTAGTGTCACCAACTTTCCTCTTTATTTTGACCGTCATCCGGAAATTCGTTGGGAATTACACAATACGGATACAAATTGCAGCGTGTGAGGTGATATTTCATGTTTTAGGATATTGTTAACGATTTAATAACAATGTTACGTCGATTTGACGTTATTTCGGTGGATTTTGAAGAGTTTAAAATTACAGCAAAAGCAGCAATCCCCCATTTCTATCGAGATATGGATTAGCCGTACGCCGCCTGCATTGGGGTAGCAGAAGTCCGACTTCCCGTAGCGAGCGTTGCGTTTCATGCGGGATTCTGAGTCATGGACAATAAAGATGCATCAACATTGGATATAAATTTATACTAAAATTCCATTTAAATGAATTACATCACGATTCCTCCATATTCAGTTTCTTTAAAGTGCAATCATTCGATTTTGTATATGTTTCAGGTGATATATTGGCTTAATTTTGAGAAAAAAGGAAATTTCAAGCTATTTGTACCCAAAGAAATGCTACGTACCACTGCCACATACATAATGCACTGCTCTGACAAAAACAGAGTCAAATCATCCGAGGGTGCTCCAAATTTCATTATTTCTCATAATTTTAGGAGATTTAGAACGAAAACATTTCAAAAATCCAATCATTACATTTTGTAGAAACTGAATATGGAGGAATCGTGATGTAACTCTTTTAAATGGAATTTTAGTATAAATTTATATCCAATGTTGATGCATGTTTATTGTCCATGACCCAGAATCCTGCATGAAACGCAACGCTCGCTACGGGAAGTCGGACTTTTGCTACCCCAATGCAGGCGGCGTATGGCCAATCCATGTCTCGATAGAAATGGGGGATTGCTGCTTTTGCGGTGATTTCAAACTCTTCTAAATCCACCGAAATGAAGTCTAATCGACGTAAAGTTATTATTAAATCGTTAACAATATCCCAAAATACGAAATATCACCTCACACACTGCAATTTGTATCCGCATTGCGTAATTTCCGACGAATTTCCGGATGACGGTCAAAATAAAGAGGAAAGTTGGTGGAACTACCTCGACTTTAGGGGCTAATAAAAAAAAAACTATCGAATAAGACTTGTAAAACCATATGAACAATTTGAAGAGTGGATGATAAACAATAAAAATAAATGTATGTTGATACCTGGAAAACCGTTGAAAAATCACCATGGCAACAAATAATAAACCATGATTTTATGAATCGATTATATGACAAACAAGGTTATTTTGAGGCCAATTTTGCTGCATTTTACTGACATCAAATAGTGGCAAATTATATATGTTTGGAACGAGCTTGATTTACTGAATATAGAGGTACGATTGACAACCCAAGTTTTCATTCGACAGCTGGACAGGGAAAAAATGAATATGCATAAGATGAGAAGACGTGAAGAACGTACCCACGCGCGAAAAGTGACATTTTAGGACACAAAATGGCGGCGCCCGGCTAATGCCAGCGGTGCGCATACGTGGACCCTCAGCTATCATAATCTGCCTATTTGATGTACAGTTGATGGTGGGTGAGGCCTGTAGGACCGTTACTATGGTAACACATCAAAAATATTGGATTCTTAGAAAATACTGCATCTTTGTAATTCAATAGCTATAAAATATATGGTAAGTATCCCATTATGTGTATTTCAAGCTGCCTGATAGATTGCAATCACAATCTGAGCTATTTAAAGTCATGGGCGTGTCAAAAAAGGCCGTTGCTATGGAAACGGTCCAACAAAAAGCTGTTTGTGAAAAAATCTGTAACTAACCATTACAAAATAGAAAGAAAAAGGTGTCTGCACAGTCTTTGATAATGTTTTTATATTAGTTATGACCCTCAGCTATCATAATTTGCTTGTTTCACATCAAGGTGGTGGTGGGCGTGGCTGCTAGGGCCGTTACCATGGTAACACATAACGAAATACTGGAATTTAGAAAATACCGTATATTTGTCATTTAGCAGCATAAAATATAATGGTAAAGACTCCAATATATGTATTTCAAGCTGCCCCACTGATTCCAACCACAATCTGAGTCATTTGAAGTCATGGGCGTGTAAAAAAGGGCCGTTGCTATGGAAACGGTCCCGCAAAATGCTGATATTTGTGGAAAATATCTATGATTTATCAATACAAAATAGAAAACAACTGTCTGCACAATCTTAAATCATGTCTTTCTCTTAGCTAGGACTTTCAGCTCTCACATTCTTCCTATTTTACATGGTAACACACCAAGGAATTGAATTTTAGAAAATACTATATATCTGTAATTCAACATCACAAAAACAAATTGTAACCATCTAACTATATGTATTTTGGGGTGCCCTTTTGATTGCAACTAGAATCAGAGTCATTGGAAGTCACCGTCATGTCAAAACATGGCTGTTGCTATAGAAACAGTATGATTAAAATTCAATATTTCTGTAACTATTCAACACAAAACAAAGAACAAGTGTATGTACAGCCTAAATTGGTGTTTATCTGTCAGCTATAGTAATCATAATTGAAAGCTTCCTAGTAGCTACCATGGTAAGGCACCAACAAACATCAGAGTTTTAGAATAATAGATTATAATAAATTGATCTTACTTACCCAGGATAACCGCATCAGTAATATTACTACTGCCCTGCAACTATCATTGCCTTGTACACATTTCATACACTGTACATCTGGGTCAAGCAAAACAAATGTGGGCAAAACACCTTGCCCAGGGATGTAAGCACCGATCAAGGATCGAATCCAAGAGCTCTCGTATGAGAGTGAAAGACCTTCACCAATATACCACAGTGCTTCCACCATGTATTTGTAATGTAACGAAGTACAATGTAGGCATCTAATTATACACAATTGAAGCTGCGCCTTTAATTACAATCAAAAGCCGGATGAATTTAGGTCAGTCATATAAAAATATGCCATTGCCAAAGGAAAAGAATAAGAAAGTTAATATTGATTTTTAAGAAAGGGATATTTATGTACCTAAATAATGAATTATAAAGAAGTGCTTGAGTTCATAAATTTGTAACTGTCCTATTGGTTCAAATCCAGATCAAGAATATTTTCCAGGTTGGAGGCCTCAAGTTCATGCCTGGTAGGACACTTGCTATGATAAACGAAGATGCAAATGTTCAAATAGATATGCAAGGCTTCTGAAAATAAGTCAATTCATATTGAAAAGGTACCACTGTACTTAGAGATACTCTCTTCTACTGTGTTGTCGTATTACAGTATTAACTTTGACTGCTTGGTAGATGTTGTACTGTGGCTGTGAGCACCAAAAGCATCTTTAAAATATTGGCATTCCAGAAAGTGGCATTGTTTTAGTTTAACATTATTTTAAAACAATATAACAGTCTAGACATGCTAGATATCTCCATTGCAAGCAGCCTGAATGATTGCATTGAAAATGTTAATCATGTAAGACAATGATCATATCCAAATATGGTCGCTGCTAAGGCAGATTATGATCGAGAAATCTATATTTAGAAAAAAGTGGCATATTTCTGTGATTTCACAACACGAAAGATAATGTTGGTGATGATATTATTTTTATAAAGTTCATTTCTGACTGTACTGCTAACTGCAATTAATGTGTCGGTATTGAGTTCACGGTCATCTGTGAAATGATGACTGAGGTACACAAGTGTCCACACTCTGTTGACGTGAGAGCTACATGTATTCCACTTTCCCCCTGCAAGGAGTTCTATAAATGGATGCCATTAGGAATCACAAGTTAGAGAGCATCCTTTGGATAGAGGTACGAACATTTTCAGCAGAATTCCTCTTGCAGCAACACCCGCTACTTTGGATGAGATTGAGGATTATCCATCAATCAGAGTTATCATGATGAACAGATACAATAAGGCATTGACAGACTTCAGAACTACATGTACATACCAAACTATACTAATGGGGTGTTGCAAGAAAGTTGCGATTGATTGCAAGTTGCAACTGATCGGTACTGACCAATCAAAATCATTGTTGCAAGCGCATCTTCTTGAATGGGCAGACCCTGAAACATTCAGAATGGCTGTTCCAATTTGCTTTACAATTTGCAATCGATTGCAACATTCTTGCAACACCCCATAAGTAAATTTGAATTCCCTCGAGGGTGAAGTGAGGATTCACTCATCATCTTCATCCTAACCGTAGAGACATTACGCAAGCATTGCAAAAAATGTATTCTCTTCTAACATATAGTGGTGGAGGTATAGATGACACCTATATCTCCATCCTGAGTTCTGACTTTATTCTGCCAAACCAAACCGGGGGAGGGTTGCATAATCTCCTAAAGATGACCTCCTTAGCCTGTGATTCAAGCCAGATAAGAGTGCCTCACCATATCAGACCAACCAAGTTTTAATAAGAGAATACTCAGTTCAAGTAAGGCTGCAGAACGCCTTAAAGCTGTAAAAGATAGACAAACCCACTGGTGTTCACTAATTTCACAACATTATGGACTTAGCTAAACTCTGCTAAAAATATACCCCCATCCTTTATCCAATCATGCTTAAGGCAAGATAGTATTAGAGGAACCATCTCACAAACTATTGGCCATCTCCTCTAAAGCCAAGAGAACTGCAGCTTACCTGTAAGGGCAACCAATATGTAAACTTAAAGGTCTTATGGTCCCCAACACATCAAGTCCATGGCTAATATACATGTATCCCAATCATGCAAGTCGTGAGAATGCTGAGCTGCAATTGCACCACAGGCCTTCTCAGTGACTCTTTTGAATACCTTCTAGCAAATAAAAAAAAGTCCAGGCAGGTAACATCACTTTAGTCCTGGACTTGATCTATGATGAGGCGCCCAAAGTTCAATTCTTTAACCCTGTTCTGATGAAATCCAAATCCTAGACTACCTTGGTCCTGCTGTTAATCCTTATGGGTAGGATTAGGGGGAAAAAATCTAACTTCTATTCCAATCTCCTCAGATTTATTTCAAGTAGACAGGTTTACCTACAGACCGACAAGTTTATCGTCTTATGGATACATAAGGTTCTGTGGCTGGGATGAATCCATCTATTAAGCCTCCATTGTCTCCCTCCCAACGCTAAGACAAAGTAGAGGTGGATGCATAACTACTCAAGTACAGCTAACCAGTTAGGATCAGCTGTTGTTACTGCAACAGTCCCCCACAACATGGACACCCACATCTTGCCCGGAGCTATCCAAACACGACGAACAGTTAAAAAATGTCTTTGCAACATAATTGCTGCTGTGTAATAACAAAAATCTACCATCATGGCAACAACCCTGTTTTGAAATTACTATGGCCTTAAGTGATTTGGATTATGACTGTAATAACTCAAGCAGTTTATGATATGTATATCAAGACCAATATTTTGTGTTTTCTATTGTTAAAACAGAATATGTAAGTCATTTTCAAACAATTTCCAATATTTTGATGGTGCGTTGCCATAGTAATGGGGCTGGTGCTCACACCATATCGGCGTCAGTTTGAGACCAAACGGATAATAAGAATTATCGTTTTACCTCACTGTGACCTTGAAAGCACACCAAAAAATAGCACTCAAAAGAGCTGCTTGACATAGATGTAATGCCAACTAAATATTTTCACGTTGTTGAATTACACTTATATGTTATTTCCTATCTTATTACCATGGTAACAGCCGGAGTGGTCGCCCGACATCCACCTTGTGGCAGTCAGGGAGGATATGATATCCAGGGTCCTAGCTAATTAACAGGGGAAAAAACATCATTTCAGGTTGTGGAGACCCTTACTTTATAAAGTGCATTGGATAGTTACAGATTTTTTCACTAATATTTATTAATTCACCATAACAACCATGTATTGACATGATGGTGACTTCCAATGACTCAGATTTATTTAGATTATTCTTTGTTTTGTGTTGATTAGTTACAGAAATATTCAATTTTTATCGTACTGTTTCTATAGCAACAGCCATGTTTTGACATGACGGTGACTTCCAATATCTCTGATTCTACTTCCAATCAAACGGGCACCCAAACATACATATAATTAGATGGTTACAATTTGTTTTTGTGATATTTAATTAATTTTCTTTTAATTTAATGTTATTTTCTAAAATTCCATTCCTTGGTGTGTTACCATGGTAGTAACCCTAGTGGTCACGCCCACTACCAAATTTATGTAAAATAGGAAGAATATGAGAGCTGAGGGTCCTAGCAAACAGAAAAAACATTATTTAAGATTGTGCAGACAGTTGTTTTCTTTTTTGTATTGATAAATCATAGATATTTTCCACAAATATCAGCATTTTGTGGGACCGTTTCCATAGCAACGGCCATTTTTTTACACGCCCATGACTTCAAATGACTCAGATTGTGGTTGGAATCAGTGGGGCAGCTTGAAATACATATATTAGAGTCCTTACCATGTATATTTTATGCTGCTAATTTACAAATATACGGCATTTTCTAAATTCCAGTATGTCGTTATGTTACCATGGTAACGGCCCTAGCGGCCACGCCCACCATGAATTCTATGTAAAACAGGCAGATTTTGATAGCTGAGGGTCCTAGCTAATAGAAAAATATAATCTAAGATTGTGTAGACCCCTTTCTGTCTATTTTATACTGATAAGTTTGGATATTTTTCCTAAATATAAACTTTTTATGGTACCCTTTCCATAGTAACGGCCATTTTTTGACATGACCGTGACTTCAAATGACCTAGATTTTGGTTTCAATCAATCAGGAAACTCAAAATACATATATTTAGATGCTTACCAGTCATTTTTCAAATTTCTGAATTAGAAATATTAGGTATTTTAGTAAATTCCTATATTTCCTTGATGCGTTGCCATGGTAACGGCCCTGGTGGCCACACCCACCACTAACTCTATGGCAAACAGGCAGATTCTGATAGCCGAGGGTCCAAGCTACCAGGAAAACATCACAAAAAAATTGTGCCTAAGGGGGGGGGGGGGGGGGGGGGGGGGGAGGGGTCTACGTTGGCCCATAGACTATTACCTGCAAGACTCTCTTATGATGCATTACTTGGCAATTGTTACTGCATTGGCAGCCACACTAGAAGCACTAGGGGCATCTCCATGTTATTGTGTTGTCGGAGGTCACATGATGATGTCAAAGGTCATTTGAGGTCATATGTTAAAGTTTACCTGCAAGACTCTCTTTTCATATGTTAAAGTTTACCTGCAAGACTCTCTTTTGTGAAATAACTTCACATCAGTTGCTTGGATTACAACCTAACTTGGGTCATATTTGCACTGAGGGTACCTTGACGTTATGTTGCCGTTGGAGGTCACATGATAGGGTCAAATGTCATTTGAGGTCATACGTTAAAGTTTACCTGCAAGACTCTTTTGACAAATAAATTCACATCAGTTGCTTGGATTACAACCTAACTTGGGTCATATTTGCACTGGCTTTTGCTAAACAGTCGGGTAACGTCGCGTCGCGTTGGTAGAAATTTTCGAACATTTTTCAGGAAGGTGTCTTCAAGGGGACAAATTGAAAAAGAGTCCATCTCAGTATGATTTTTCCCGTTTTCAGGCTAAAAACGACAAACAAGGGAATAAAGAAAACAATAGAAGGATAATGCAAAGAAAAACATGAACTATAAAGAGAGAATAGAAGGGTAGGAAGGATGGAAGAAAATATGATGAAAAGAAACAAAGAATACAACAAAAGGAAAGTTGGAAATTAAAAATAAGTGGATAAAAACAAAGAATAACATAAAGAAAGATAGAGACATAAATGATAGAAGGATAAAGATATTAAGAGTAACATAAGGAAAGATATAGAAGAGAAGATGATAATTTGAATAAAGGAATAACATAACATCCCCCACCTTCCTCACGTTAATCTTTATCCTTCTATCATTTCTCTCTCTGTCTTTCTTTATATAAGTTAAACTTTTTTTATCCTATCATTTCTCTCTCTATCTTTCATATTATTCTTTTTAAAATCATTTTCTGCTTCCCATCTTTACTTACTTTCCTTAAAACATTCTTTGCTTTTATCCTATCATTTTCTTTTCCTTTCATTTTTTCTTTCGTTATGTTATTCCTTTATTCAAATTATCATCTTCTCTTCTATCTTTCCTTATGTTACTCTTAATATCTTTATCCTTCTATCATTTATGTCTCTATCCTTCTTTATGTTATATTCTTTGTTTTTATCCACTTATTTTTACTTTCCAACTTTCCTTTTGTTGTATTCTTTGTTTCCCTTCATCATATTTTCTTCCATCCTTCCTACCCTTCTATTCTCTCTTTATAGTTCATGTTTTTCTTTGCATTATCCTTCTATTGTTTTCTTTATTCCCTTGTTTGTCGTTTTTAGCCTGAAAACGGGAAAAATCATACTGAGATGGACTCTTTTTCAATTTGTCCCCTTGAAGACACCTTCCTGAAAAATGTTCGAAAATTTCTACCAACGCGACGCGACGTTACCCGACTGTTTAGCAAAAGCCTTTGCACTGAGGGTACCTTCACGTTATGTTGCCGTTGGAGGTCACATGATAGGGTAAAAGGCCATTTGAGGTCACATGTTGTTTACCTGCAAGACTCTCTTTTGACAAATAACTTCACACCAGTTGCTTTGATTACAACCTAACTTGGGTCATATTTGCACTGAGGGTACCTTCACGTTATGTTGCCGTTGGAGGTCACATGATATGGTCAAAGGTCATTTGAGGCTATACGTTAAAGTTTACCTGCAAGACTCTCTTGTGACAAATAACTTCATATCACTTGCTTGGATTACAACCTAACTTGGGTGATAGATGCACTTGGAGTACATTCATGTTTTGGTACCTTCGAGCTCACATGGTAAGGTCAAAGGTCATTTCACGCCAAGTGTTATAGCTTACGTGAAAGACTCTTCTTTGACAACCATCACTGCTTTTTCACCCAAACTTGGGTTGTATTTGTGTAATCTAATAGGACTTGATGGTACCTTTTTATTCCATCTCTAAAAGGGGGATGGGGGCAGTCGATGGACGGAAGTAGTATTTTGTGAATAGTCCTTCTCATTAATGGGATATTACATTCTGTGGCAGATACCCAGAGATACAATTCTTCTGCGTGGCAACGGAGATCACGATATTTCCAGTTTTCGCAAGTGGGCGAGACACAATCTTGCTAATGCCTTGTTTTCTTCCATTTTCCCCTACCTTACCTCTATTGCCCACCCCTCCCCTGTCTTATCCATAGTTGTTTTTTGCCTCCCTTAAATGCTTTTAATTTTTTTCATCGTGTCTTTTATGGCTACCTTTGTTTTTCTTCCCTAGTCTGTATCTTTTCATTAGCCCCTCTCCACCCTACTACAACCGTCCCTCTCTCATCAGCATTTGCTATTATAATATTGCTGTTTTAAAAATACACACGTGGAAATGGGCGTATTCAATACGCATTTATATTTCATAATACGAAAGCGAAAAAAATATATATGTCAGCTAAGTATGACTAAGTTCCATCAACTGTAATTTCTACAACCGCCAACTGTATAATGACAAATTTCTCCCAAAGACATGACAGAGGTAACAATTCACAATCTGAAAGCAGAGAAAGAACCATGGTCTTTGCCGAACGTGAAGAAAAACAAAAGAAGAGGACACGATGGTATGCTCTTGTGCACAAGGATGAATGCATCAGAGAATATGCTCACCATGACAACGGGAGACTGTTATCAATGGATGGCAAAAAGCACGATCAGAGGAAGACGTATAGACACACGGACAAGGTATCTTTCACCTTCATCCAGAGTACTGGAATTGGCGCCATTCTGTTCGAAAGCGCGATACTAACTACGCACCATATTTTGTAATCATAGTAATGGAAACATCATTATCCACCGCGTGTGTAAAGGGTTGTGCGTAGCACGAAAGGTTGGAGAGTGGAAATACTTTTGGTTGTGGGAGCCGTCTTCCCATAAAAGGTCAACACGTACAAAAAGAGGAAAGGGAAACAGTTGAGTATCTTGTTTGTCATTTTACACGTAGGCATTAGGAATGGAAACTATCATCGGATGTACCTAGCTATTTAGACTAAATAGTGAGCATGGGGCGGACAAGCATGAGTATATAATACGCCAATGAAAAACATTATCGTTACGGTTATGGGAGTTACAAGATGAGGCTATACGCTTGGCTCTTCAATGCAAATACTATTTCGTCATGACTGTGGGAGTGAATTACTAGTGCACCAACATGGCATATCGAAATTAATGCACTTGTATGTTTAATAAATGTAACTATTCATATATATAAATTGATTTGTTTTCCTAAGTACGTGCATGAATTACCAATTTAGCAGGGATGGAGAGATTAATTGTGGTAACCTTCGGGTTAAAAGGAAATGTGACCATGGACAATAGTAATGGATTAAAATGTTGTTTGAGGAATTACATTTGGGATTTAAAAAAATACAATTATGTAACCATGGTAATTGAAGGCCTATATGTACAGATGAATATAAATCTTCGTATCATGAAACAGTTAAAGGAGTTGATAATGTCCGTGTTGCTCATGTCAACTAGATAGCCCCCAAAACGTAATTACAATCCTCAAAAAATATTTGACAGCCCTCGTGATCGATTTGAATTTAGGAGACGGGTCACGAGATAGAAGCGAGTTTCCAAACTATTCTTGCAGGGCGTTTAGCAGGAGTAAATCTCAGGATACAGCGACAAAGCATCGACGCTTTGCGGTATACCACCCACCGCGCTTGTGAATATTTGTAATGTGAGCGCAATCGCTGCTATTGTAATTCTGTCTGTTTCATGTGGTGCTATAATATAATGCAATGTATGTATTCATGTGATGTACCCTCTTCCCTACTTTTTTTCTATTATCATTCTGTCTGTTTCATCTGGTACTGTAATGTAATGTGATGTATATAGGGGTAAGTAGGCTAATGTGTATACTGTGTGGTAAGGAAAGGGGTTGTTTTGTTTTGTTTTGGTTTTTTTTTGGGGGGGGGGGGGTTCCTTCTTTTTATCTTTTTCTTTTTTATATATGACCAGGTACCACAAAACCACCCAAAAGTCGCACTGTGTGATTTTCAGTTAGAGCTCAATCAATGTGTTTTGGTTGGCATGCATGGTCAAATTTTAGTTTTGGGTATTTCCTGAAAGAGTATACTTTTTTCTAAGTAATCTAAAATCTGGAGGCACCAAACAATCTAGAAGTGGTATTTTGGACAGCTTTTTATCAGACTTATATGTGTCTTCTCTGGATTTTGTTGTATTACTTTTCTTTTTCACGACCCTTAATCTCCCATAAATCTCCGGAGTAAGTTCTTGCATTGATACTTGTGCACTGTGATAAACAGGATATGTCTATGTAGTAGGCCAAATTTTAGGACAATCTTATAATCCCTTCATAGAAATTTTCATTGAGTTCTAATCCTCCATTTGTCACCTTAGCACAACACTCCGCAAGTCAGAATGCTTCAATAGACTGCAAACTTTATACCCTTATTAAAAAGTAACATTATGAGGGACTGTGCATTCTTCTCTTTGTACATTGAGTTATGAACATCCAATGAGTTATATATCATTTTAAAGCTGAGAATCTGCTCTTTCAGAATCAGACCTTAAAGGTTGACTAAATTAGAGAGAAAATGGGTGCTCTTTCCATGTAGTTTTGCTTCTAATCACGAATCTGCCAATCGATTGTCCAAATTATGTCTCGTTTTGGCGAAAAAGGGGGAAAAGTAGAGGTTTTGGGACCGTTCCTTAAAACTCGTGAGCTGATTGGCTAACCCCCAAGTGACGTATGAAAAGTAAGAGGCACAAGATCTGAAGGCTGCAGCATATAATATTGTACACAGAATGCAGTATTTGACCCTCTGTTCAACGGACAATTTATGAAAAAAGGACCGGGCCTTTACGTAGTACGTTAGTATTGACTTAGATTTTGGCTGCTATAGAGAGAGGAAAAGTGCCCGCGATTCCGAGTTGGAGGACTTTTCTGAGCCATGCAGATACGAACTCTGATTTATCAGATGATTTATCAGACCCCGAAGGCAAAGAAGCTCGAGTGGCAAGGGGAAATTCTACCATATTATATGTTTGAACCCCTCGCAGAATACGGTAAAGGGCCGTGGGTGAAGTAACTCCAGGGAGCTCCAACGCGTTGGAGCTCCCTAGAGTTACGGGTGAAGTAGACCGAAAATGCTGTCTCTCGTTCGTTAGGTCGTCTTAGCTAACGAACGAGAGACAAAATTTTCGGTCTACGTGTGAAGCTGCTGCAGCTGCTGTCGTTGAAAAACAGATTGGAAGACTTGACTCCAAGTCTGATCGTTGGAATAGCTGAATCTTTTAGCTAGCTTATCCTTCTCTTCATGCCAAATTCGGAATACAGGCCAGGATCCACAAAATCATCTTCGGCAAAGTGATCGCTGCAGATTGTACTCCACAATTTCCGTAGATTTTCATCTTTAGGAAAATGATGTAGGCTTTATACACCATCTTTAGGGGTCTTGCTACAGCCCGCAACTATACACCGATTAGGCATTATTGATGAAACTGTGTCCCAAAATCAAAGTTATTGTGAGGAATTAAACACACGAAAATACGCAATGCAAATGGTCGATGCGGTGAATATCATGCTCGGCACCGGGCTGGGCCTGCCGGGGGCCTCCGGGGGCGCACGGTATAGGTTAGTGGAATATTTTCCCTTACTTTTCATGCGTCACAGATCACGTGATCATGATGTCGCTTCGATGGGTTTTTTTTAGGGGCGGGGCTTATGACTGTGTTAATCAGCAAAAATGTACTTTTCAAATGATTATAAAATATGACTGAATGCATAAAAAAATGTGTGATGGTTATTTTTTGGCTCCTGATGACACCTTCCTACGAAAAATGGTCATGTTTTTTTATTTTAGTGACCCTTTAACTAAAGTATGATGTGGTCTTTAGATATTGATTTACATGTCCTTACCAGAGAATATAGTGTTATTTGCTACTTGATTGTATTATCGATATTACAAATGAATTGTTATTGTGTTATTATGTTGATTTATGAAGACAAATAAAATATTAAAAACAAAAGCTTCGCATCATATGACCCTGTACACAAACTTCCGCGCGTTTGACCATGCATACCAATTATACTCGGGTCACTCTGTGTGGCGCAGTAATTATTGTTTTGGCAGCGGGTGAGCGATGAATAGTCACGAGTGGGTGATAGAAGCAAGTCGATCACGGCCTGTCTGAACGTACTGGAAATATTTTTGAAACTTACATAGCATCGATGCTATGTACTACGTGTGAACATAACTATTGTCAGTGATTGTAGATTGATTTGTCACATCACACACAAAAAAAGAAAATTACCCAGAAAAGGCAGAAATCGACAGTCCCGGTTCGGAATGTGTAATCAATCAATTTGTAAACAACATTAGTCGCATTCAGTTTGGACAATAATATTGGGCAATGCAAGCTACTGTTTCAAAACATGATTCACTATATGTCATCAATTTACTGAGCAGAATTTAGATCACTCTTCTTCAGGGATATTGTCTGGTCAATTTCTTTAACCACGAGGAATTTTCTCTAGACGATATATGCACATGTTGATTTGTCAAAGTATGCATGTTCAAAAATACACCTGCAAGTTTGAAATTATGGAATTATATTAAGGAATTATATGAATCATTTTCAATGTAATAATTATGACTCATGTTTCAAAACTACTTCTCCGCTAATATTTATAAAGTGTGTTTCTTTAAAAAAAAAGGAAAGCCAACTTTCTCCAGCAACATTTCGTCAAATAAAACATACCTTGAGTTATTGTAATGCATCATAAAAAGAGGAATTTTATCCCCTTTCATATATGCTACCACATTTGTAATAATAAAGCCTGGGATCACTGAACTAAAACAATTTTAAATCAGCAATGTAAAAATTGATTTGCGCACTAGAGTGGCATCTATTCATCTGCACAATGAATCTCACTCTGCTTTATCGAGCACACTCTGGCTTGGACAGACAAGGCGGTCATTTGAAAGGACATTTGGGATTAAATTTTGGACTCATATCTCATTCAACTTTGCACACATGTTGAAAAATGAATAAGGAAACATCATGAACTATCCTTTTTTATTTTGCTATGCCTCTTTATCACTTGTTTTGTTTCTTTGCATTGTACTTAATGGATTTACACTTTGTCTAATGTGGCACCATTTAAGCGTATATACCATGGGATTCTAAGCTTTCTTCCCTGTATTTTACCAACATGGTTTTGAATTTACTCTAGTGCAATTCTTTACAATTCAATTATTATTGCGTTTATTCGATTCTTAAGAAGATAGTGTTACTACCGTAAGGAAACAAATGTCATCTTGAAGTGAACAACAATGCCGAAGACCTTTGGTATACGGGTGAAGGATTGTGACTCTCAGGTGAGAGGTCTCGAGTTCGATCCCTGCTCCTTGCTTAGTTTCCCCGGTATGGAATGAACAAGACTACAACGGACGCTCTACCCAAACCTTCAAGAAACGACGGTCGCCGACACTCTCGATCACCAACTTCATCCACTCCCCCTTGACATCGTTGACATGGACCATCCCTCTCTCTATCCCCATCCTCCTCCTCTTCCTTCTCTGGTACTTGAGTACGCGCCAAATAAAGAAAATGTTTCACCGTTGTATACATTTCACGCTGTTTCCAAATTCCCAAATCGTCCCTTTCCGTTCCACTTCCGGCCCGTGCCGCCCCCCCCCCCCCCCTTGGAAGAAAAGTATGCATTTTGACCATAGAGGATCCGCCTTTTTGTAGATTGTCGATGGTATACAGGGTTTCCTCAATATTATTGTGAATACGTATTATACGTCCGGTACCCCTGGGTTTAGGAAGGCAAGTACCAGGAAAGTGCCCTGTTGCCTGAGCGTAATTCAAAGCAGTAAATACTTATTCGAACATGGTTCGAGGATCAGGTGCCCATACACCAACGTGTTGTTTAATATTTCAAAATGAAATGATTAAACACGTACGTTGAAACTGATTCGCAGTTTGAATTTATTTGCAATTCGGGGCATTATTCATTATTCCGGACATGCGAGAACATGTGGCTACTTAAGCTATCGCAAAGTTGTTAACGACCAGCTAAACCTTTCGAAAACTCTTTGAGAGATTGAGCTCTTTACAAAAACAGTTTATTACTATCATCACCACGGTCGAAACGAGGGTAACCAGATAAATAGGTTACTTACTTGAGTCAGAGACTTAGAGGCTACAGGGTTGGTGATGTTGTCATCCCTACATCCAGCATCCATCAATGAAATCTCAAGATCGCATCTTCGACCTTCGAATGTCTGGAAGAATGAAAATGATACCAAAATTATACATGACTGTATCAATATCATCATCAACATCATCATCATCATCATCACTATTATCAATAGTATCATCATTATTGTCATAATCGTCATTATTATCATTATTATCATTATCCTTATCACTATCATCATCGTCGTCACCAGCACTATGATCATTAGTATCATCATCACCATCACCGTCCTTACCATCAATATCATTATCAATTAATAATATATAATCATCATCATCAGCAATCAGGAGATTATTATCACTATCTTTAGGTGTGGCTAGGTAGCAGGTTAGGCCATTTATTTTTAAGCAGAAAGTGACTTCAAACATTTTAGAAATACATGTTAAATAATTATGATAGATATATTTCCTATAACCATAACAAAGTCAAATATTTACACCTCTGAGTGACAAATAGTTTATTTTGTATGAATAAAGTTTCAATTTTACTGAAATTCCAATAATAGGTTCTGATATGTTTTGGATTAACTTGAAATAGAAAGAAACATGTTGCTCATCCATTTTCTTGTTCATGCATACTGTTTAGCAATGAAACAAAATATGAAAAAAAATAACATTATGTAACTTTACATGATTACAATTAGTAATACAATTTCACGATAGGGTGCAGGAAATTCGCTGATTCCACTATCCCTTGATGAATACTTTTTGGAATTACTAATGAGACCGAAATTACGAACATCGTGGCGCTCTATTCCCACTGATATTGCAGCTGACATCCTAATGGAGTCAGGATTTTAGATTTGGAACAAGATCATTTCAGTATTCATGGTTTAATCTTTACATACATGTATACTGAAATACTATCAAAGCAAATAGGACATATATATTTATTAAAGTCCATTACACTTAACTAAATTTTTATCTAACCACCTCTCCGGTTTTCTTTTTTCCTTTTTTTTTTTGGGGGGGGGGGGGGTCTCCCTGTGTCTATATATCTTTGTCGCCATGGTCACTGCCTCTATCTCTGTCTCTCGCCTTTTATATATATATTTTTTTTCTCTCTCTTCCTTTTGGCTCTCTCTCTCTCTGTCTTTCTCTCTCCTCCCTCTACTCATCCATTTGACTCTCTTCACAACCAGACTTTTATCTTAGAGACCGCAGCGAAGGGGAATTGTCCTGCAGTTTGACAGCTTCAAAAAGGTAGTTTGTGCGAAAGCGCAGGGAAAATATCCAACATGACAACCGCGAACAACACACGCGACCGCGACGCCTGAGAGAGGTTACAAACTTAACGGCAGATCCATAAGACTCGACAGATAGGACCTACTTGGATCAAACCCTTCACCCCACGACGAACTTGCATTTTAAATTGTGGCAAATTATGTAAGAGCATGCCCCGTCTCGTATTGTTGAGCGGCGTTTGAAGTTTGAAATGACAAATGATGGATATGCTCAATTTCGACTTGTATTTGCTGGGTTTTTTTTCTTATGTTTTGTAGTCCTACGATTACTACAACGTCTACTTCGATCTCTACTACTTCTACGTCTATCATAATTCTACTTCTATTATTGTTGCTGCTGCTGTTGCTACTACTACTATTACTACTACTTTATATATTTTGTTACTATACTGGACTATAAATCTGATGATCTTAGTTTGGGGGCCTCCTTCCGTTTCTGTTAGTACGTTCTCTTGTTATACTTGCTTAATCAATCAATAATTCGCCATACCTATACTTCTCAGTTGGTTGGGATCGTTCGATCCTCCATTCTTTTTACACCCCGTTAATGTTATATTCTATTCTCTTTGTTATCATCATGATTCCTTATTCTGCACATTGTGAATGTTGCAATGGCGTCCTCTGACACCACCTTCAATCCCATGTTGGTAATCTTGACAAGTATGGTTACGTGAGAGTGATTTGAGGAATGGCAGAGGGAGGCTACTCGGGGCAAGCCTATAGTCTGCAATCACAGATCCTAATTTGACACTTTATCAGAACTAGATTTTCGACAGCGCGCAGTCGAAATTTATGACTCCGCCCTTGCCAGATCAGAAATATATCGCACATTCATGTTGATTTTTTTTTTTATTTTGATTGAACCTGAATAAAAAGCCTATAATTACATGTTAATTGACCTCTTTGACATTTGACCTTACACGTTATAACCCAAAAGTCTAATCACTTTATCTCCGCTAGTCATGAATACAAAATAGTTGAGACACATGTATGATGATAACAAAGGTAAAAAAATAATAAATTTCACATACACCTGTATAATGACCACTATGACCTGTTACCTTTACAAAAATACAAAATAGTTGAGATATGGTGATAACAAAAGGTAAACAAATTCAGTTGATGGTTCAAACTGTTCTTGAAATATTGTGATTACCAGAATAAAAAGCCTCTAATTACATATTAATTGACCTCTTTGACATTTGACCTTACACCTTATAACCCAAAAGTCTGATAACTTTATCTCCGCTAGTCATGAATACAAAATAGTTGAGACACATGTATGATGATAACAAAGGTAAAAAAATAATAAATTTCACATACACCTGTATAATGACCACTATGACCTGTTACCTTTGACGTACGTGAACAAAAATCTTATCAGTTCGTCTCATTATGGTGATGCATACTAGTTCCAAGTTTGAAGTGAATGGATCAAATGGTTCTTGAGATACCACGTTAAGGCTAAAACCTTCAGAATTGCCGCTATGACCTTTGACCTTTGACCTATGTATCCCAAAATCTAATCAGATCGTCTTTTTATAGTGATACATAGTAGTACCAAGTCTGAAGTTAATATCTCTTGAGATATCGCGTTGACAAGGTTAACTGAAATTTCAGAAATTGACCTGTGACCTTTGACTTTTGATCTTTGACTTACATACCCCAAAAATCTACACAGATCCTCTTTCTATGATGATACATACTAGCACCAAGTGTACACTGTAAAAACTGAAGTGCTACTTTTTCGGGGAATGTATAGTGACTGCACCTGAAATGCTGTTTTAGCACTTGTAGTGTGCTAATTTACTGCAAAAAAAAATGTGACCGTGGCGAGCCTCGAACCAGGTTCCGCTGATTGAGAGGCGCTGACGTTACTGATAGACTAACGAATGCTTCTTGCAATCCAGTTTAGTCATGAGAGTCAAGTAGATAACATGATTTTTTTTTTTTTGTTTTAGTAATATTTATTTTCCATTCAAAAAGCAATCAATGTAACATGTAACTCATATCACTATTCATATCAGATAACAAGTAATATTTCTGCAACTTAGAGTCGTGCTACGTATAACATAATTAAATCGGAGCTCAACACATTACGATGTATCAGAGTCGAAATTGCATCAAAGTGATATGAATTATAATATTATACAAATAAATAACATATACTGATATATAAAATCACATAAACCGTGAATGGAAATACAGACATACATATATACATATATATATATATATATATATATACACATACACATGCGTATATATCCGTATATTTAACATAAAACCAAATAAAAGACCAAATAAAGTCATATGAAAACAACCTCCAAAATAAATACGGACGGACGGATGAACAGACAACCCGAAAACATCATGCCTCCGGCACCACCTTCGGTGGGCGGAGGCATAAAACTCATTGTCTTGAGAGAAGCCTAAACCAGCTACCGACTGGTCGTGCCAATAGGCAGAAGCAGCTATAGTACATGGCGGACGGTAGTATTAAAATGCATACTCTCTTTTACGACTGTCCAGGGTTTGTGCCTGCAAACTAAGCCAAGCCTGCATCCTTGCTACTCTTGTTTTGATAATGGAACACTGCTTGGTATACCCTAAGTCTCCTTCTTCAAATAGTTTTATATTCCGTTTCACAATATAATTTTTCTTTTATTCCTCCATTCCTCCTATTTTGCTTACCAATATCATGATTGTATAATATAGATTACTCGTCTTTCTTACTTACTTATGTCTTTTTATGAACCCTGTCCTATTAAAATGTTATGGCTATTTAGTTGTCGTTTGGGTCTTTCCCCCTCTTTTTCAAGAGGAAAAAAATCCTGTCCATAACAGCTGTTTGTTGCATTATCATAATTCTTTTCATATTAGGTTCTTCTTTCATTAAGCATGGAGTTCCCAACCTACTAGCCTGTCGTCCTCGAGTCTCTTGAACACAAACCGATTTTTGACCCCATTTTACAAGTCGCCGAGGGGTATGTAGACGGTGAAGGGGAAACCCCGTTCGATCATGGACCTATAGAGGTGATACATAGTAGGTCCATGGTTCGATATAACAAACACCGAAGCCAAGAAAGTTAATCCATGTTAAAGTAGAACTTTAATGATTTTAAATATTGGCTTAATACTTATTATTGCATAGATGGCATAAATTAAACAAGGTTATCCAAATTCAACGCTTGGAAACATTTGAAGTAATGATTATTATCAATTATAAAACGGTAAAATACAGCCCCCGATATAGCAGCTGAAGAGCTCCTCGAACGCTGCTGAGATGTGTGACGACACACCAGGGGCCAGTCCTGTCTAAGCAGACGATGTCCCATAACATCTTACACATTTTTCAGTGCCTGTTTTGTCATCTCCTCTTCACTTATTTCTCTTACTTGACTAGCGTCAGTCTTAATGTTAGTCTGTTGCCTCACTCTTAACTTCGTGTATGGTATTATTTTGATGAAAAATGCAGCGTTAAAAAAATAAAGGAATCAGTCACTTGTAAACAAAATAAGACGCCATTGTATTTTCAGCTGCTTGCACCGGGGCATGTTCGGCGTTTCAAGAGGGAACGAATACCATCCTGCTATTATTCGGAGGGCTTTTCAATTTGAAAGTGGGGTTTATTTCATTGATCATTGACCCTTCTCCTGTGTATTTACAATCAAACGGTTATAGCTATCAGAATCAGTTTCACTTTCCCTTTATAACGGTGTGAAATAAGGTCATGTTTAAATACACCAAACTCTTTATAATTTGATAAATAATTGCATTGCAATTACGTTCATTCATTATAGGACGTCGTCTGCTTAAGCAGGATCGATCCCGAGTGTGACGACATCAAAACATCGCTATATTTCTGGCGAATCCTCGGATATTCCAGATGCTGAGAAGAGCTTTTATTTGTGTTGTTTTTATAATCATCAGATACGCAGTTGACATAAAACTTATACGATTGCCATCTGTAAGCTTCCCAGTTTCTAGTGATACATTAATTGCCATATTTGTGATTTTCTTTGAATATCTACTTTAACAAGATCAAACTTCATTATGAAGCACAAAGTTAGAACCAGGTACATGTAGTGGCGTCGGTTTGACAGGTGGGGGCACATGCCCCCACTATTGAAGGCGAGAAAAGGGGAAAGGGCAACACAAGAGAGAGAAAGAGATAGGGAGAGAAAGAAAGGGACACATAGGGAAGGCGGCTTTAAAAAATATATGATACGACCCCCTCTCGCTCCCTCACTCGATGACTTTTTAGCCATCTCGTGAAAACTGTACCCCTCACCTCCCGCTCCATGACACCATTGTTCCTTTCATGGTTAGACCTGACCTGTTCTATCCAATTTGTCCAAGGGATATTCTTCAAACACCGCGTACTGGTATATAGCTTGACCAAAGTTTAATGACGTCACGAAAAGAATTCAGCGTCCTATAATCATAATCTGCCAAGAACCATTCTCCTTTAAGAGGGGAAGATTTGAAGAAATTTGCTCCTTGAGCGGACCACCTGCCCAAGTATGCAAAAATCGATGACAAAATCTCTCCTTCCCTCTTAGAATCCTGACAAAAAAAAAGAGGCAACCTCGTCCCAACCTCGTCCCAAGCCTCTGGCAAGTAAATTCTTAATCGACCTTTTATAGCTGCTCGGTAAAGCCCATTTCTATTTTTCTCTAAAGTTCAATCGTGGAGGGAAGGTTCCCAGCATCATCCGTTGCCATGGTAACATGGTTTTCGTTGTATCTAGATGCTACCGTTGCGCATCTCCCAATCCTATAAACTGATAACATTTCCGAAAGCTTGTGACTTTGATTATATCCTTGTAATTCGGGGTAACTTTAGGATTTGAACGAGATCCTCCTAGCGAACTTCCGTCTTACATCAAACTCTTGTCTAGTAACTCGCATGCCTTTTTCGGTATATACATAATTCATTGCGATTATCAGAAAGACATATTTTATTCACATTCGGCTCTGTCAGTCTCTCCTCACGTCAAAACAGTATTACAATCACATTTGATTTATTTCAGCACCAATGTACATCATCACTAATTACTAGTAGATCTAAAAAGTGTTACAAATATCCTCTGAAATACGTAACCAGTTGTTTACGATGCTGTCTGCAGGTCAATGATTTTTTGTTTTTCTCGTCATGAAGAGGGAAGGGAAAGGTTTCTTGCTAGCAAAATATATGTTGTAATGTGAGTTGAGTCATCATCATTTCCGTAGCAATGAAGTCTTTGGGGGACTTTGTGTTCTTATGGCAACTTTCACAGAGATTTGTCAAGAAGTGGAACAAGAAAATAAATATTCAGGGCTTTTGCCTGCAGTAAATAGCAAATAATAATTTACCACCTCCATTTCCCCGATATCCGTAATTCCCGCTCGTGACAGCTGCATTAAGATCGACTATTCGCACGAAGCACATCTTCTATCTGCGGTAATAATTTCAGGCGATTCTCAGTATTTTGAAATAATGTAAGGTAATTCGTATTAAAGAGGGGGAAGGTGGCAGCGTTACGCATAACCTTTGGCTTCTTTGTCATCGTCTAGCTTTTACAATTTTCCTTTTTGATATTATTTTGTCTTATTACTTAAATAAGTAACGTAGAAAATGATCGCATTATTGATGTATCTTGTATATTATAATCCTGTCATATTGTGGCTCAAATTACGAACTGAAAACAGAGTTTTACCCAAAAAAACCAGAAAACAGAGAAGTACAAAACTCATGCCAATAGATCAGTAAATAAAATGACAACTTTTTCGTTGTCAACGAGGAACTCATGACATTCTCTCTAAAAATCCAATGTTTCCACATTGCTTTGGGGGTGTAAGATTCAGTACTTCCGATCTCCCTCCTTTTTTATTATTTGAATTTCCTTATTCCCCCTCTTATGTATGCTAAGCGAAAAGAGTTTAAAAGGGACCATAACGGAATACGTAATGATAAATTCATTTCCCAAAGGTGCTCGCGGGACGTATTTGATTTGATTTTGAATGGAAAATGGGAAGAACGACAAGGGAATTCTTCAGTCTTCATTCAAGAGCACTTGCTACGACAGGTTCGTGACCGCGAATATCAAATTCAACACACTGAAGGTCTCGGCATATCACAGGGCTCATTTTCCACAACGAGGATAAATATGAAAGTCAGCATCGTTTAAAGGGTACCAATTACCTATAACTATTTTGTTCTGTACGTTTATAGGGAGGGGCTCCTTCCCTCTACGATATGCTTAAAATATGAGCTTCTTATGCTACTTCTATAAAGAGATATTGCAAGTTCAAATACATTCTCAATAGACATTAAAGGGACTGGTGAGTAGACTAGTCGACGCACCCGCACGCGCTGGCATAATGAAGGGTGCGCATGGAACCGAAGTCTGAATTGGGTTCCGTGCGGAAGACTTTCGTGTTATTCTTTATTTTTCTTCATACTCCTTAACCTTCAACCAAAAAAATGCCAGGTAGTGTCCTGTGGGGTTGATTTTATACAAACTAGCTAGCGACAAATTACTTCTTCTTTTTTTAGGTGACTGGTACCCTTTAAGATGGCGCGCACCTCATCTTGCTCTTGAAGGATCTGAGGACGTTGACCAAATGTTTTGTCTGCTTAGAATTCCATGATGCCTGGCAAATAGAAATTGGATGGGATGAGGACGCCGTTTTGGAGGACTCGAGTGTCCGTTCATTCACCTGGGTGCTAAGAACGGATGAGGAAGGTGGGATTCGTGTCCTTCAGAAGAGGGATGGGGGAAGGTAGAGGGGACCGCGACAGAGTAGATGGAGGTAATTATGAAAGAAGAGGTTAAATGGACGACGAAAATGAAGCGAAGACGTAAGAGGAAATGAATGAAAAGAGGGAGGGGAAGATAGTGAATATGGTAGATTAATAAATGATGGACATGTATGGAGGGAAAAAAGATATAGAGAGAATGTAGAGGAGACATTGAAAAAATTAATGGAATATGACAACAAAGATGGAAGATAAGACGAAGGAGAATAATGAAACGAAGGATGGAAAGGTTGAGGTCATGATAGATTACTAGTTATGAGTGGATGAAATTGTGGGGGAAAGATGAATGTTAGAAGGTAGGAGAGATGGTGACGAAGTAGATGAAGGAAAGGATAGAAATATGAAAGAGGAGATTGAAGAGGATTGACGAATAATACGAGAAATGCCTATTCCTCATTTATGTCCATATATTCAAAAGAAAATATAATAGAGTGTGAGACGTGCAGAAGGACAAACCAAAGTTATTGGAATTAAGTTGAGGGCGTTAAGGATGGTACTTCTGTCAGTTGTAGAGTATTTAGGCGCTTTGTTCTCAGCTCTCGCCAACAGCTGCTTCGATAACCGTTGTCCACTGCGTCGATTTTTATATGAATTCCGTGCGCCGAGGAGATGATTTGACTTTTAAAGTCATCTTCACCATGAATGTCTTATCGCGAATACCTTCACATTCGAACAGCTGGGATTGAAACGGCTGTGACTTCTTTCTACTTTTTAATTTTGGGGGACGGTACGAGCCAGCGAAAGACCATTAGCCACGGTAATGATTGAAATCTACAAACGTGTTAAGAATGTACATCAGATAATTTGGCGGGAAAATGGCAGATGTACCGGTTTCTTGTTATATGTTGCGTTGCGTATGAGGCATGATGAATGAACAATACATACTTATCATCTTGAACAAGCTATATTTCACATTCTTTCCTGCCAGAATATCGTAAGATCTGTGTTTCAAAATTCCCTTAGTTCTAGCTCTCAGCAGGTCTTTGAAGGATGCTTTAGTTTCCTATTTCAGTTATTGCCATAGAAATGTTAATGGAATTGTCACCCTTCGTCGAAAGCCGGTAGTGTAACTTAAGTCACAAAAGTCACATCATGATAATCATGATAATGATGATGATGATTACAAGAATACAAACGATGATAATAATAATAATAATGATGGAAATTAATCTTCATAATAATTATCAATATCAAAATAAATATCATGTTTATCATAACCATCATCATCATAACCATAACTCCTAACCACAACTTATTGAACTTCCATTAAATAATGTCTCCACCCCTCCTGGTTACAGCTACGTCATACATTGGTTAGGTAAAATAATGAATGACTACACGTTCATCAAACTTACATCTTCAGCACACCAGGCACACTGTGGGTTCACTGATATACATTCTCCACAGTTCTGTGCTCCTTGGCAAATCGAGCTTAGCTCTTCATCTGTCGAGAAAGTAAAGAAAAATGCACAATAGTAATTAATAATGCACAATAGTAATTGATAATGCACGAAAGTGGAAGATACTGCGCGAGAATACACGAGAATGCACGATATCAAATGCACGAGGATATATAGTAATACAGGATAATGCACGTTTAATTTACAATACAACCGATGTCCTTGGTTCTTTGTTCTTTTATCATGGCCATTGTTTGGAGGAGCATGTCTTTCCAATAATGGTCAACAATGATAACAATTCACAATAATGTACAAGAATAAGCGGTGATACACGGGAATGCACCATAATGCACAAAAAACGCACGACATAGCACGATAATACAAACAACGTCATTTCTGTTATAATTATGGACATTGCTTGGTGGAACATATGTCTTTCAAATAATGTTCAGATGGACTGGGTTACTTGCTAATTAGATTATTGTTATTTGGATTAACACCTGGCTCAGATGACACAATATTATGTCCCTTAAGGACTGGTCACATTTGTCCAATAACGATAACGATAACTAGATTTTTCACATGATGGGTGAGGAGTTGGAGGGGTCCGCCTGGTTCGCGATCGTCTGGAGTTGGCGGCTCTCTGCCGCTAGAGACTGCCCTCTTCTCTTCTCTTCTCTTCTCTTCTCTTCTCTTCTCTTCTCTTTTCTTCTTTTTGTCTGCTTTGCTTATTTGTGTGTTGTTTGTTTGTTCGGGGGGGGGGGGGGGAGGCTATGATCTATAATATTCATTCAGTATAATTAATTTGAGTGTACTACGTACTATCTATATTATGTATTTCTGAAGACTATAATTTTTTTACAATATGATATGTACATGAACTAAAAATGAAGATGTATGATTTTCATTTGTACTGAATGAATGCAATAAAGAATGCTACAATACAAAACAAAAAACTAAAGGTACACCTTAGAGCAGCCCTATTTAGCAGTCACGAGCGTACTCACACCATGGACCTACTACATGTACATAGTATGTCCATGCTCACACGTACAAACCATAGAGTAAGGTGTACCTTTAATTGAAAATCTCGCTATCGTTATCCAACAAGTCTGACTATACATACATACACACTAAGAAGAAAAAAAGCACAATCTTGTAGTGACAATTTTCATCATCGGGCCCAGATATTAAAAGAGGTGTTGTATTTCATCTAGCATCTTTTCTGTAGTTTACATGTTCACAATATATGCAGGCGAAAATCACGTGATAGTATAAACGCCTACCTTTGCTTTAATTATACAATTATTTTTCTCTCTTTCGTCGTAAAGATTCTATGATCAAAGCAGGATTTATTTTGCACACAAACCTAAAGTTAAGGTTGGGTTCTGGTAAAGGTAACAAAAATAAATCACGAGCTTTCTCATATCATTATTTTGTTTAATGGTAGATTGGAAGAATATCTTCTAAGATTGCTCTTCAAATGCTATCATATTAAAAATAAATGGCTGAAAGGTTTTAACCAAACTTGTGTAGTCCCATATACCCATTCCGTCTGAAGGACATGTGCAGGACATGTGCTAGATATACACTGTAGTTCTTTATTGCAAATTAAAGTCTTTTTAATGAAATAACAAGGAAAGAAAAAAAATCCCACTAAATCCATTGGTTGCCATGTCAAGGAAAGTCGCAAATTAAAGGTGTTACTCGGAGATGTACAAACTGCAAATCAAAATGCAATAAATTTGGTATCAACGGAAAGGGGAAGATGCCATAAAACATTCCATCAACATTCGAAATCCATAGGTTTTCATAAATTAATATTATTCTGTTTCAAATGTGTGCCAAAATATTGGCATATTTTCGCCCCGCGAGCAGTTTCTTTTTCAACCTTGGAAATGTGACGTAATACTCGGGACACACTTGCTTGCTTCTAGCTAGCTCACGATCACGTCAATACAGCGCGCGCACATAACGTTCACGGTTCGAGGTAAGCTACTGATTTCCTCCAATCTTTGAAAATCTTGTCGACAAAATGTCTGATTTTGGCCCTGATTCAGATGTTAGAACCTGGAATCACACCGTCATTCCATCAATCACTGGGTGAATCACTGCAGCAGCCACACACACATATTCGATTCATACAGTTGCAGTACAGCCAATGCAAGTCGTATACCGTAAGCTCACTGTCCCGAGAAGGACGTCATTTTTCTAGTGCAAGAATTCTCGCTTTCGTGGCTCATCTGAGACCCTGTCATTGGTCTTGAAAAAAAAATCCTGATAATTTTTGAACAAGCTTACATCTCTAAAATTTTAATTTCATCGTATTCTTTGGGGGATTAGCTTTCCAAAAATGTATAGTCTGTCCTCTAATTTCTTATTTTTTGGGGACATTTCTCCGGTTAGCTGCTTTAAACATCCTATTTCACGTGGGCGTTGGACTACAAAGTTTCACCGCAAGGTTTTTCCTGTTTTTGAGTAAATCGTTATTTTATACGCTTCCGTGTACATTATTTTAAACCTAATTTCATAAGAATAAAATAAAAAGGAAAGTTTGGAAAAATGAAAAGGAATTTCCTTTCAGAGGGGTGTATTCCATGTAAATGACTTAGATTGAATATTATTTGTCATATCAGCTTGGTCATGAGGAAGGTCCACTCTAAAAGCTCAAAAATGTATAAGTGTATGTTGATTGTTGTAGGTTTGACGACTATATTTTGTGGAAATACAAAAATAACCTCCTCAGTTTAACCCTTTTTGGCCCTACAAGACTTTTTCTCAAATGTATTCTTCTCCATAATTTGATAGGCATGACAATTTGTTTAACATAAGAGATATTTCCTACTGCTAACAAAAAAGAAGAAAATGTTCATCGATTAAAAATAAACTATTATGTCATATGTGATAACCACTGCTTCCAAAGTTATCTATTAATGTGTACATAAACCAGACGACAACGCTATAGGCTCATTATTCTCTAGCCCAATTTACGAAACCTCGGTTAAAACCGGAATGTAATTCAATCACTCAGATGTATCCCGAAGAGTTTCCCCTTCTCGCTTGATGTGGTTTTATTTAATTTCCTACTCGGTCCATCAATTGAAGAAGTTCCAAGCTTACGAATTACTTTGAGAAGAGGGTATTCAACAGCGTTGATTACCCAATGACATTTAGAAATATTCCATTTGGTGTACCGATGATAGGTTATTATTTCCGATTATAACAACTTTGGAAAACCACCATCTTATTACCAAACGAAGGCACACACGTATCACACACGATATATATATATATATATATATATATATATATATATATATATATATATACTGACCCACAATAAAAAGTACCCACGACTTTATAATGGTATATCATATTTATATTGACAGACACAGAATGACAATGAACCAGGGTGGAAAGATTGACCTTTTATTGAAACATTTCACTAATTTCGGAAGACAATGCTGTCACTTGTCAGCGCGCATTACAGCGCAGAACACAACAAGTTGAAAAATGAAAGTCACAGATCAATAGCGTGTGTGGCCACCATTTGTTTGCAGACAGGCTTTGCATCTGCGACGCATACTGCGCACCAGTCTTTGAATGAAATCTTGTGGAATCCTGTTCCATTCATCTTGCAAAGTCTGGATCAGTTGTGCACGAGTCCTGACCCTGCCAGCAATGCGCCTCCCAAGCTCATGCCCAATGGGATTGAGGTCAAGGGACATCGCCGGCCACTCCATGGTGTTAATGTTCTCACCCCTCAGGAATGCAGTGGTTAGCCGTGCAGCATGAGGTCGGACATTATCATGCTGAAAGATGCGCAGTCCTCGGTTGTTCTGCAGGAATGGCACCAGGTGTGGTCTCAGGATATCATCCACATAGCGCTGTGCAGTGATGTTGCCATCCACAAACACCAAGGGTGATCTGTGACTTTCATTTTTCAACTTGTTGTGTTCTGCGCTGTAATGCACGCTGACAAGAGACAGCATTGTCTTCATACCTGCCAACTCCTCCGTTTTAGACGGAGTTTCTCCGTTTTTAACATTTTTAAGAGGCAAAAAAACGGAGTACTCCGTTTTTCTGTTTCCCAGAAAAAAAACCCGAAACTAGTACGATTTTATCGTATTTTGTACGATAAAAAAAGTAAAATACGACAATACGATATTGCCTATTAAAACAAGAGCCCCAGGGGGCACGACGCTCACCTGAGGTGGATCAATTCACATCTGGTGCATGTTCTCTCTAGCACATGAACAACTTTCATTCTTCATCTATAGAGGTATCTTTATACACAATACCAAGTCTGAGCTTCCTACCAAGTTCGGTTAAATTCCAATCATGGGTTTTGGAGAAGCTGAAAATGTAAAAAGTTTATGGATGGCGGACAACTTGCCCCACCCCCCCCCCTCCAGTATGTTACCCCCACAGACCACCTATAGGGCCACTCAGAAAAAATCTCCATACACAATACCAAGTCTGAGCTATGCCTGGTTCTGGAGAAGAAGATGTTTGAAATTTACATAGCTTTTACAATTGGGGGCCCTCCCCTGGGCCCCCCTAGGGGCCACATGTACCATTTTAGCACCTTTGGATCCCCTACCCCTAAGGATGATTCCTACCAAGTTTGGTTGAATTCCGATCATGTGTTTTGGAGAAGATCAGAATGTACATTTTGCCTGGCAGCGCCCCCACCCCCCCCCCCCCTCCAGTATGTTACCCCCACAGGGCCCCTACAGGGTCATTCAGAGAAATTTCATGAACAACATTCATTCTTCATCTATAGAGGTATCTCCATACACAATACCAAGTCTGAGCTATGCCTGGTTCTGGAGAAGAAGATGTTTGAAATTTACATAGCTTTTACAATTGGGGGCCCTCCCTGGGCCCCCCTAGGGGCCACATGTACCATTTTAGCAACTTTGGGTCCCCTACCCCTAAGGATGATTCCTACCAAGTTTGGTTGAATTCCGATCATGTGTTTTGGAGAAGAAGATCAGAATGTACATTTTGCCTGGCAGCGCCCCCCCCCCCCCTCCAGTATGTTACCCCCACAGGGCCCCTATAGGGCCACTCAGAGAAATTTCATGAACAACATTCATTCTTCATCTATAGAGGTATCTCCATACAAAATACCAAGTCTGAGCTATGCCTGGTTCTGGAGAAGAAGATGTTTGAAATTTACATAGCTTTTACAATTGGGGGCCTCCCCCTGGGCCCCCTTGGGGGACACATGTACCATTTTAGCAACTTTGGGTCCCCTACCCCTAAGGATGATTCCTACCAAGTTTGGTTGAATTCCGATCATGTGTTTTGGAGAAGAAGATCAGAATGTACATTTTGCCTGGGAGCGCCCCCCCCCCCCTCCAGTATGTTACCCCCACAGGGCCCCTATAGGGTCACTCAGAGAAATTTCATGAACAACATTCATTCTTCATCTATAGAGGTATCTCCATACAAAATACCAAGTCTGAGCTATGCCTGGTTCTGGAGAAGAAGATGTTTGAAATTTACATAGCTTTTACAATTGGGGGCCCTCCCCCTGGGCCCCCTTGGGGGACACATGTACCATTTTAGCAACTTTGGGTCCCCTACCCCTAAGGATGATTCCTACCAAGTTTGGTTGAATTCCGATCATGTGTTTTGGAGAAGAAGATCAGAATGTACATTTTGCCTGGGAGCGCCCCCCCCCCCTCCAGTATGTTACCCCCACAGGGCCCCTATAGGGCCACTCAGAGAAATTTCATGAACAACATTCATTCTTCATCTATAGAGGTATCTCCATACAAAATACCAAGTCTGAGCTATGCCTGGTTCTGGAGAAGAAGATGTTTGAAATTTACATAGCTTTTACAATTGGGGGCCCTCCCCCTGGCCCCCTGGGGGCCACATGTACCATTTTAGCAACTTTGGGTCCCCTACCCCTAAGGATGATTCCTACCAAGTTTGGTTGAATTCCGATCATGTTTTTTGGAGAAGAAGATCAGAATGTACATTTTGCCTGGCAGCGCCCCCCCCCCCCCTCAGTATGTTACCCCCACAGGGCCCCTATAGGGCCACTCAGAGAAATTTCATGAACAACATTCATTCTTCATCTATAGAGGTATCTCCATACAAAATACCAAGTCTGAGCTATGCCTGGTTCTGGAGAAGAAGATGTTTGAAATTTACATAGCCACATGTACCATTTTAGCAACTTTGGGTCCCCTACCCCTAAGGATGATTCCTACCAAGTTTGGTTGAATTCCGATCATGGGTTTTGGAGAAGAAGATGAAAATGTAAAAAGTTAACGGACGACGGACGACGGACGACGCACGACGCACGACGCACGACGGACGACGGACAAATTTCCATCGCAATAGCTCACTCGAGCCATAGGCTCAGGTGAGCTAAAAATACGATTTCCCGATCTTTTTTCCTCCTTTTTCTTTTCTTTCTTTAACAAATAAAACAAACAAAGCCTCAGTTTGGGAGTTTATCGCACTTCTCTCACGGGGGGAACCCTCTAAGAAAGCAATTACTGAATTAGGACAGGGGTAGGTCCGTTACTTACTGCCGACTCATTAGAAGTCTGTGGTATTCATCTCACATTATTTTGTGATAAGTACCCGTGGCAGTTCTAGGAGTGGTACCCACCGTGCTGCGATGCATTTGTATGTGCTCCACATACACTCAAATGTCTGCATGACTTGCGGTTTCGCAGAGCTCACCCCTAATTGCTAGGGTTGATTTTGGTCGTGAGTGACATTTTTCAGAACAAAAAAATGTAAGAAACTGTATTTTTGGACTTTGTTTGTCCCTATTTATTCTGTATTTAGTTCAAAACTTACGAAATTATTCTCTATTTCGCCAATACTCCGCCATGACGGCGCTGTTAGTCGGAGCTGTTCTCAACAGCCTTGGCTGCCTGAACTTCGGGGAGGAGTCCTCAGTAAATGCCTCACTGAGCTGCTTAATTGAAGAAATTTCAGTTATGGAAACACTTTACTTATCATCATTTATTTGAATACTACATATAATATTTGATGATAAATTCATCGTACAGTATATTTGAGTAGATGATTGACACATTCTTACCAAATTTAGCCTCCCCAAATGAAATGTAAATTATATGTACTTCTGCGTTTTCAAAACACTTATTTTATTTCTAAGGTATGAGAAAAACTACAGTGGTGTGATAGTGTACTATATTTGTTTGTGAATGGTATAAAAGGCAAAGTTAGTCTATTTAATAAAACACATATGCACATCCAAGCCTACACCAAACCTTACACTCACATGCACACACACCCACACCCACAATGATACGAAATATTAAAAGAGCCACTTAAACCTTTTTTTTTTTTTTTTACTTTGTAGATTGAATGACAAGTGACAATTTAAGATAATATAATTATAATGCAGGAGTTTTAGGGGGGCATTACCATGACTACCTTCTGAACCTCTGCCATGGCGCAGCACTTGGACCCCCAGTTGCGAAACGCTGCAGACGCCGCGCTCGCATGACTCAGTTTTTTGACTTTCCAATGTTGGCAGGTATGTGTCTTCGAAAATTAGTGAAATGTTTTAATAAAAGGTCAATCTTTCCACCCTGGTTCATTGTCATTCTATGTCTGTCAATATAAATATGATATACCATTATAAAGTCGTGGGTACTTTTTATTGTGGGTCAGTATATATATATATATATATATATATATATATATATACAACATTGCGTTCTTTCAACAAGGACATGACAATGCCACATTATATCACGAGAGTGCAAGAATAACACATCAAATTGTCATTGTCATTCTATGTCTGTCAATATAAATATGATATACCATTATAAAGTCGTGGGTACTTTTTATTGTGGGTCAGTATATATATATATATATATATATATATATATATATACAACATTGCGTTCTTTCAACAAGGACATGACAATGCCACATTATATCACGAGAGTGCAAGAATAACACATCAAATTGCATGTTTCTCTAAAAAATGTATCAATTTCGGATTCGCTTAAAATAATGCAGCGTTATCCGCTTTTCAAGATATAGGACTAATATGGGCCGACTCAAGGACATATATATTCAACGAAATTATTATCATTGTTATTTTGGGCTGTTTCCTCTGGAAAACAAATAGAATTCTATGTGTGCCTGAACGTATGACGCTAACGTAAAGGAAGCTTTATAAACAGTTACTAAATAAATACGTTGCCATGTTGATGATGTTGCAGCTTTGCAATGTATCAATAACAGTACTTCCTGTTATTTTCATTTATCATGTACAAGTTCTAGGAAAAGAAAAAAATAGTTTGTGTAGTTTCTCTTTCTCTTCATGTCAGTTTGGAAGATTATCACAAAAGAAATGTAGGCCTACCCTGAAAAAATGTTTGCTCTTCAAATACACTCTTATTTGAAATATGAAAGGAAACAGTTGAATTATTCGAGCCAAATCTTAATGTGAGGGTACGTGAGTGGGTGTGTGTGTGTGTGGGGGGGGGGGTGTAATCCCACAAACACATTTCTGAGTGTAGTGCATATGACCCTCTGCAAGATTGAGCCACTTTGGAGATTCTAAAACCTAAAAGCATACTCCGATTCTTAAGAACTATACAACCAACCTGTTTTCAAAATGTAATCAATTGCATGACCAGAACTTAGCTTGATCTTTGATAATCAGGGGCCTGGGAACGATTTTGTTACTGGGGGTGCTGTGAGCAAAAAAAAAATGTGCTCAAATTTGAGAGAAAGATAACGGCTTTTTTTAGGCGGAAAGTTATAGTTAACGCTAGGACTGCTTTTCAATTATTTGGACGCAACACGTTTCAGATGCGAGGAAGCGAAGCTAGTGGCGTATCTAGGGATTATGGCGCCCGGGGCAGACAATGAAGTTTCCCCCTCCTATATCATGCAATTTTTCAAAAATCTGTCTATACAACTTGCATTTTAGAGTATCCCAAAAAAAATTTTAATGAAAAGAAGGAATGCACGCCGATGGACGGAACCCCTTAATTGAGAATAACAATGCGAGCGAACTAATTTCCTTCGATATTTTCGCATTGAAATAATGGCATTTCTTATCATTTCTTAACATTAAAGAATGTGATGGTATTTCAAGATCAAACATCATGAGTTTGCATAATTATTACTTTTAAGTTAATGTATCATAATCTAATCTTATCGACACCCATGGTAACAGGGGTGGGTGCAGGGAGAGTTATTCCCCCCCCCCCCCCCCCCCATTTCGCGCACGAAGCGCGAAAACTTTGACGTTTTAGCAAATTTTGAAAGCCAGATAACGGCTTGTAGCGCCTTTTTATGCCCTTTTCTCTCACTTCCCCCGCTTTTTCGCTCTCGCCTTTTTTTAATGGCTGAATGGGGGTGGGGGGGGGGGGCATGGCCCCCGGTGCCCCCCTGTCTACGCCAGTGGTGATCTATATGAATCATACATTTTAACAGAATATTCTAAAAGTATGGTTGAACAAATAATGTCACTACATTGATCTAAAGTAAGACACAATTCTGTATAAGACTTGATGCTGTTATTCCATGTAAATTACCATCAAGAGCAAGAACTCACACCAAACCTACACATTCAGTTATTTCAAATCATATCCACAGTGGCATAGAGTGTAAGTATAGGACATTTGCAATAACTCTTTTTGGGGTCGCATTTATGGGTACACAGATGATGAGTTTGCAAAAGCGAAATGTATGGCAGGATGGAAAACGATCGCCTAATATTCAAAGTAAAATCGGCGTCATATGAACTGTAATCTTTAGTCGACAATCCTTGAAACTAGATCGTGAACTTCCGGTAGAATTCCCGACAAGACCCCTTATGATCCTGTTTGGTAGCTCTGGCATTTCCTGATATTGATATTGCCTTACGAAACACCAACATTATCTCTGAAAATCTCACACCATGCTGGCAAAACAGTATTCTAACTCGTTAGCTGGCCCTTTTAAAACAAACATTCATAGACAACAAGATCTATACTCTCGATTTTTTTACTATGACCCTTTAGTGTACTTGTGCATAGGCTTTATTAACTAATGATCTGTGATAAATATGATAGCTATCATGGCTATCTAATGTTATGTCGAATCAAAGTCTTATTTCCCCTCTACTGTAATTGTATTTGCCCAATGAATTCAACATTGCTTATCAAACCGTTATATCCAATTTCAAACTATGATGGCGCCCTTGTAACACTTCATACCTTTAACACTTCAGACTTCATACATTCGGTTTTAATAATTATGACAAATAAGTTAATTGCCACATGAAATTAAGAGACCATAATAATAATAATACATTTATGAAATCTACAGAAATCTCCAAGTTTGTAACATTCATGTAGGCTATGCGTATATACACACGCCACTACGAAAGTAGATTTCGTTAAATTGCTCTTCCAACTCTTTAAAATATATGTACTACTTTGTTAACTGTCGAAATGAACATGTTGCACTAATCTGTCACAGTGTTTTATTAATGTCGCTTTTATTAACACAGCATAATTGAAGCTCCTAGCTATTATAAAACTCAGAGTCACATACCTTACGTAAAGTTTGTCCGTTACCAATAATATTATTTCAGATTTACACTTGATCGCTACGGTTGCCTAGCTAGGTTTCCCTGATGCACGCACCCTCAACCCTTACTTCTTGTGGGTGGAAAAGGCGCGAAAAGATGGATAACAAAAAACGGTGATGGGAGTGCGATGAACATAAGGTCATCCAATTCATGTTCTCTACGTCTCTCTGCCCTGGAGAGTGAAAGTTATACTGTCGCCTAATCCGATTTAAGGTTACTGGCGGTAATCCAATATATGATTTACCACATTACCAGGAAATTGAACTTTAATTTGAGAGGATTAGACGGGCAAGACTCCTAAGGTTCGTCTCCCCCCCCCCCCCCCCCCCCCCCTCTCTCTCTCTCTCTCTCTCTCTCTCTTAAATTATACCTCATACGGTTGCTTTCTGATGTTTTCTTTTCCCTTCTTCCTTCCATCTTTCTCTCTTGTAGATGGGTAATTTTTTTTAGCTCTCTCTCCTTATCTCTCTTCATATCCCCCTTCTTCATGATGGGGCGGGGGGGGGGGGGGGGGGAGGGGAGGGGTCTGTGCCATATTGTGCTACTGCTTACCTACAAATCTACAATTCTGAGATATCACGCACTTGAAAGTTAGCCTCATAACGCAAGTCAATTGATGATTACAAGCTTCAAATAGTTTCAAATTAATTTTACACCTTAAATATAAACAACTAGAATATGCAAAACGTGGTTCAGAGAAACTGCTGTTACATTCATTTTATTTAATCCTAAATCCTAAAGTATTTATACTGAGGTAATTCAACTCAGTCGGCATTATTTTTGTCAAGATTTTGACAGAAATAGATACATCAAGAGGACCAAGCACTTCTAGTTCTCACACTGAGCACATTAAACATGCGACAAAATAACTCTACTATTCTTCGACCTTGTGTCCAGCATCCCATCTTCATATTCTGTCAATCATGGAACTCTGAAGGCACGAAACCATGTATTTCCTGAACTCGAACGACACTCAAAAGCTTTCAAACCTCTAGGCATCTATACACAGAGAGCCCATGCGCTCTTGCGAAATCTGAACTCTCTCGATATATAGCAGGGCCGTCCAAGTGACGAACACACTTAGAGGTTTAACATTGCTGGTTTTAGTAAAATGTGAATGTGGTTGAATTAAAGTGATTTGGTAACTTTGTAGAGGCTTGATAAAATCTGAGCTGCCTGGCCTTACAATGCTATCAGTATATGTAATACGGTATAAAAGCCCGGAGAAAAAAAGCACTTCAAAATCATCATGTGCTTCACAAAATTAAACATATGCAAGTGACCCCCATTAGATCCAAGCGTATGGCTGGCCATACGCTTTCGTAAAATGGGAGTATTCAGTCATAGACATCTTCATAATAGCATTATATATTTGAAAACATTTCTATGCCTGGATATTTGTTTATCCTTCTGAACATCATTATACAAGACAGAAATTCAACAATTTATTAAATCAAGCCTCCACAAAGTTAGCGAATCCCTTTAAGCTTGACATTTTATGGAAATTCATTCTGGAAAGTTTCAGGCAAACGGGTAATCGTCAACTGTGTTAAAATGAAAACGTGCATTATTTTCTTTGTTTTGTTTTTGATTTTTTTAATTCCGGGGGTATTTCCTAAATGGGGAGAACGGTTCTAGGACTCCTACCCCCTGGACAACCACCCCCCGGATAACCACCCCTAGGATAACCACCCTCTAGGACAACTACCCCCTAGGACAACTACCCCCTAGGGCAACCACCATCTAGGACGACTACCCCCTAGGACAAGTACCCCCGGATAATACCCCCCAGACAACTACCCCCTAGGACAACCACCCTCTAGGACAACTACCCCCCGGATAACTACCCCCCGGACAACTACCCCCGGACAACTACCCCCTGGACAACTACCCCCCGGACAACTACCCCCGCCCAACCACCCCCTAGGACAACTACGGGGGGTAGTTGTCCCTGGGGGTAGTTGTCCTAGAGGGTGGTTGTCCTAGGGGGTAGTTGTCTGGGGGTAGTTATCCGGGGGTACTTGTCCTAGGGGAGTAGTCGTCCTAGAGGGTGGTTGCCCTAGGGGGTAGTTGTCCTAGGGGGTAGTTGTCCTAGAGGGACAACTACGGGGGAGATCATTTTCAGATAAAATACAAAATATATTATTTCTTAATTATCATTTTTTTTTTTTTTTGCAGACGGTGCCATGATTGATCCGGAATTTGCTTAAACACTGTTAAATGATATTTGCTAAGCTTCTTTCATTTATTTAAATTAGGGTTT
Organism: Heliocidaris erythrogramma; assembly: GCA_025617745.1. Classification (NCBI taxonomy): domain Eukaryota; kingdom Metazoa; phylum Echinodermata; class Echinoidea; order Camarodonta; family Echinometridae; genus Heliocidaris; species Heliocidaris erythrogramma. The sequence goes on along the minus strand of CM046870.1, from coordinate 15,444,917 downwards.
AGGCTTGGGTTGTGCTTGCGTTTTGAATTAGGATTCGGGTCTGGACAGTGAAGCATATTAGCGTCAGGTTCTGGGTTGCAGATAGGAATTGGACTAGTGTTAGGAAAGCGCGTCACAATTATCTCCTACAATCAAGGAAATGCATTTTGAATAAACTTACTTGCATGTACTGTGAAAACTGTCCAGACGAAAGTAAGACACAAAACGACGCCCCTTCCAAGTGGTAGCTTGACAGACAACATCTTCAATAATATTTTTTTTTCTGGCGGAAATATGTCAAATCTGCACCCCAAGCGAGTTGTCGAGAAAGCTCCCAGATGATGAACGAATGTCAGTCTGTAATGAGAAAGGAGAAGACAATGGTAAATGTTGAAAGGAAGAAAAAATAATTGAAGCAAATTAAGATGGTGCAAGCAGTTCGTTTTATATCACCACCGCTATGTACATTGAACGAATGAATGTGAAGCTATAAACATTGGAATCTAAGGAAATGCGGAAGAAAGAAAATGCAATGGTAGCTATCGAGGCATAGATCATATACATTCTGACCGCAAATTGTGTTACTACCATATCCTTAAACGCTTAAACATATTAAATTAAACAAAGTCATAAAGAGACGCAAGGGAATAAGCCATGGGTATATGTAAGCTTCTATGCAGGGGCGTCGATCTCTATAACATTTTGTGAGGGGAGGGGAGTCGGAACAAATCTGCCAACGAGCGAAAATATCTTCAAATTCAAATTAATTTATTGATTTAACAAATCCAAACTGAATGATCGTTCTCAATTTACTTTCAAAATACATGTAGAAGGACTTTGAGATTTAAGATAATTATTGACGAGGTGAAAATATGACGAGGAGATAAGCCGGTGTTTCCACCTCCCCTCCCTTCCTCAAGTGACGCCCCTGTAATGACGGAAAAGTTCCGCTTCGAGTGAAATCTGAAGGATTGTGTGAGCTGCGAGTTCGGCACCTGTCATTAAAAGAGTATGTCGTGATGAAGGATCAGAATAAGGACATGAAGATTGAGAAGCGAAGTGAAAGGTCACAAGGTGTTCCAAGCCAATATTAACAAGACAGCATGGCATTTAACATCTTTGGCTAACACCTTTGCAGGTAGACGATAAAACAGGATAAAATATATCACTATACAGTCTATAGCCTATAAGCGTTAATTGCACGATTGTACACAAGATATAGAGAACATGGCGAAGGCCGATTTCAATATATATTTCTTTAGCAGGAATTATTGAGACAAAACATAGTTCTGCACTCACGTTTCCTGCATGGTCTGGGTGGATCTAGGATATGCAATGGGAGGGGAGGGGGGCTGTGGATCAGCCACTGCTTGGCTTGTCCAATTGTTATACCAATATCAACATTACGATCTTGGTTAAATCAAGGAGGTACTAGGTAAGCCTAGTACCTCCTTGGTTAAATCCATTTTATTAGACACCTATGTATGGTATAAACAGGAAGTATAGTATAATATTTGGAGGTACTAAAACCGTCGAGAATATGAAAAAAGTGCGGGTATAATTTCACTGGACATGTTACAGATAACATCTGCATCCTTTTAAGAAGTGTTTGTTCCATAAATCATGATGGTAGATATAGCAGTCAGCCCTATGATTAAAGAGAAGGTCGGGCTCTGGTAAAGGCGCATAATGAATCTTGAGCTTCGTCATTCTTTTTATTCCTATTATGGAAAAAATTTGAAGTTAGAACATCAATTAAATGCACAAGAACAATATTCCAGAACAAATTGTATACGTTTGTTTGGGGTGCCAGAGCAAGAAAAGGAAATCACAAATGAGCTGGTCTGTGACATTGCCAGCAAACATCTGGGAGTAAATCTAAAGCTGGATCACATTGACAGGAGTCATAGAGTTCGACGGCGTGTAGAACCAACAGGAGGATCGCCACGTAAACCGCGTGCAATCATCGTAAAACTCACTTCCTACAGACTTCGGAAACAGTTGCTACAAAACAAGAAAAAAAATGAAAGAAAACAAAACTGGGTACAGCATCTTCGAAGACCTAACAGCTGCAAACAGGTCACTTCTATGGGAGGCCCAAAGAGCTAGCAGAAAACCTGAAAGTAAGTTAGAATCGGCATGGTCGATGGATGGACGAATATTTGTAGCCATCAAAACTGCCGACAATAAATCAATGAAGAAGCTGATTCATTCCATGAAAGACCTTGAAAAAATAATGAATAAAAACTAATGAACAAATGCAGAACAATATCTACACGTATCCGTAGATCAGTACAATTTTCAAGTTTCTTACTGAAATATTTAAATAGGACATGTCATCGATATTTTGCAATATATTTATGTAAATCTACCTTTTTTCCACTATTTTGAACTATACATCCTAGGTTAATGACCTATTCCTCTCACCTTTACTGTATATTCAATTACTGACATATTTTCATATTTATATACTATTTCCATTTTTTGTAATTTGTATATCTTTTATTAGTGTGTATGTGTTTGTGTGCATGAAAGGTGAATGTGTGATATTGTAACTGCATGGATATATCTCAGCATGTATTTCCTTTCAATCAAGTAAATGATGAAGAGTTTAAATGTATGTTTTCTGATGTGCAATATAATATTACTGGTGATGATATGAATTTTGATATGGTTCTGACAGAAAATGATATAGATGAAAATGGAACTTTTAATGATATTGATCCAGATAATAATTTTTTGTATCTAATAATCCTATCAAATACTGGCTCCCTGATGATTTTAATAAAAGTCCAGATTTAGCTACCAAAAATACTCATAAATTTAGCATGCTTCACTTTAATTCTAGAAGTTTAAATAAAAATTATGATAGTATCAGCCAGTTTATTTCTCAAATTAACTTAGAATTTTCTGTATATGGCTTTAGTGAAACCTGGATTCATGAAAAGACACCTTTATTATTTAATATGGATGGTTACACATTTATCATAATGACAGACAAAATAGGAAAGGTGGAGGGGTTGCACTCTTAGTTAATAATTTATTTGATGTTAAAGTTCGAGATGATATTTACTTACCCGACACTCTTTGTGAATCCCTTTTTATTGAAATTATACTACACAACAAGAAAAATATCATTGTTGGTATAATTTACAGAGACCTTAATAAATCCATTCATGAATTTAATAATAGTATGAATACATGTCTTGAACAAATTTCAATAGAAAATAAATCAGTTTTTGTAATGGGAGATTATAACATTAATCTACTTAACTATAATTCACTTCAATGTATTACTGATTTTGTAAATATTATTTATAATAACTCATTTCGCCCATTAATTGACAAGCCTACAAGAATAACAAAGAAGTCTGTCACTCTGATTGATAATATTTTAAGAAATGTATGCACTAAAGATATTCATTCTGGTATTTTTTACAGTGGTATAACAGACCATTTACCAATTTTTCAAATAACCAACCTTTCTGTTATTCCATGTGACAAAAAAATCTTCAGATTTTTACATAAAACAGACATATCCTTTAAGTTTGAAATCATTTCAAAGAGATTTATCAGTATTAGGATGGAACAATGTATTTTCTTTTTCTGATGTAGATGAAGCCTATGATTCATTTTTAAGTAAATTTAAAATGATTTATGATTCTAATTTTAAAAATTGTAAAATGAAGAAAAAGAAACTTCCACGAAAACCTTGGGTAACCTTCTCACTGTTAAAATGTATTAATAAAAAGAATAAATTATATAAAACATTTTGTCAGAAAAGAAACAAGAGCAGTGAATTTAAATATAAAAAATATAGAAATAAATTAAACTCTATTCTACAGTCTGTAAGAAAACAATATTACTGTGATTTATTACAGAGGAACAGAAATAATATGTCTAAAGTATGGAAAGTCATTAACGATTTATTAAGGAAGAAAAGAAAATGTCAATATCCTAGTTATTTTTAAAAGGTATGAACAAGTTAAGTGATAGTCAATTAATTGCAAACGAATTTAATTCTTATTTTTCTAGTATTGCTACAAAACTTAAATCTGAACACATTCAGAAACCTAAATGCCATTTTAGTTCATATTTACAAGGTCCCTGCGACAAATCAATATTTTTTCACCCAACTAATGAAACAGAAATAATTAATATTGTTCAGCAACTCAATTCAACTAAAAGCAGAGATTTTGAAGGAATTAGTCAGTATATTATAAAACCTGTTATACATTTCATTGCTAAACCACTTGTTCATATATGTAATCTTTCCTTTTTGTCAGGAAAAGTCCCTAAAAATTTTAAAGTAGGAAAACTTATACCCATATTTAAAAAAGGTGATGCTCACTTATTTTCTAATTACCGACCTATATCATTACTCCCTGCTTTTCTAAGATACTGGAAAAATTAATTTACAATAGGCTTTTAACTCATATTAATAAATATAATATTTTGAATGATTCTCAATATGGTTTTAGAAGTAATTCATCTTGTGGACATGCTTTAATTGACCTACACGATCACATTCTAAATAAATTGAATAATAAATTGCATACATTGGGTTTGTTTCTTGATCTATCCAAAGCCTTTGATGTTATTAATCACGATATTCTCCTTACTAAATTAAATAATTGTGGTATACGTGGTATTGCGTGGGATTGGTTTAGGAATTACTTAAGTGATCGTCATCAATTTACGTCATACAATAACTTTGTTAGTCACAGAGAGAGGATCCATTGTGGAGTCCCACAGGGCTCCATACTGGGTCCTCTCCTATTTCTGATTTACATCAATGATCTTTGTTCTGTTTCCTCATTTTTCCATTTTGTTTTCTTTGCAGATGACACTAATATTATTGCATCTCATAATGATTTTGGTAAATTAATGACAGAAGTAAATAAAGAATTAAAAAAGTTGCTGATTGGTTTAATGCTAATGAATTGATTATAAATTATGACAAAACAAGTGTACTTTATTTTCATAATAAATCCAATCCTTATAATGTTAATGATATAAAAATAACTATAAATGATGTAAATCTGAATGTTTGTTCTACAGTTAAATTTCTTGGTATCCTCTTAGATGACACTCTATCCTTTCAGGGTCATCGATTATATATCACAAACAAAATAGCTAAAAATATTGGTGTTCTTTGTAAATTACGTGTAACACTACCTGAAAAAGTATTGTTTATGTTATATAATTGTTTAATTTTACCATATTTATATTATTGTAATATCACCTGGGCCGGTGTGGGAACAACAATATTAGAACCTCTATATAAACTTCAAAAGAAAGCATTACGAATTTGTACTAATTCCCATTACCAAGCTCATTCACGTCCTTTGTTCTTTCGCTTAAACACCCTCAATATTTATGATATACACAATATCCAAAGTGCTATCATGATGTACAACGTTTCTAATAATAATTCACCTAAAAGAGTTTCCCAAATGTTTATTCTTAATAAATCTGTTCATTCATATAATACTCGCTCATGTTTCAATTATCATTATCAAAAGGTTTCTACCCAATCTATGCTCAACTCTGTTCGACATAATGGTCCCCGTATTTGGAATGAATTAACTGATTAACTAAGATTATGCACTACTTTGTCTTCATTTAAGGCTCATTTGAAGAGACAATTGATCTCTTCGTATTATACTTAACTCTTTCAAATCTACTCACTGTTATAATTATATATTTTCCCCATGCTACATGTATGTATATTGTGTGTGTGTTTGCGCGCGTGTGAGGGTTTGTGTGTGTGTGTGTTGATCGTTGTGTATTTCTAATGTGTTAATATCATATAGATTTTTTTTTTCTTCTGAGTAACGTGTAAACCATAAATTCTGTTATCCATTAAGTACATCAGGGGACTATTGATTACAAGTTTTCGACACTTCCTTATAGTCTCCTATTTCATCATGATTTCCAAATGTATAATTATGATTATTACTTTTGTATTATATTTTTATATTTTTTATGATTGAAATAAATAAACTGAACTGAATTGAACTGATGTCATATAGAAGCAATATCACATGAGAATGGTTGCTCTTGAGATACCCTTACATCCCAAATATGATCAGTAATAATTTGGAATATATTTTAATAATAATAATAATAATGATAATATTTTGGTATTTATACAGCGTTCATTATTCTCAACGTAAGGTGCTCAAGGGACTTCAAGATTACCCCAGCTCTACAGCTTCGGCGCTCACACCATTCAGGGAATTCCGGTACCCATTTAACACCTGTGTGGAGAGTGGAAAAATGGGGGGGGGGGGGGCGTTTCATCGAGTGCCTTGTCGGTGATTTTTACCGACAAAGATTGCTCTCAGCCAATCAGATGTTTTATGAAACAGCACTTTCCAAAAAAAAATCGTTGAAATTACTCAAGAAAGTTAGTCAACGGAAATTTTTCACGTATATTCTATTAAATTGAAAATTTGAGTTATTATGACTTAAATCGAGTTCGTAAGTGGCAAAACTTATGTTTTAAAGTAAATTCTACATGGGAAAATAATAATGTTTGCACGTGTTTCAAAATCAGTCAATGGAATCATGATTGTCTTTAATATTTTTAAAAGTATTAGTTGTGACGTTACGTATACAAAATTCAGATCTATAATGTATCTATACGAATCTATAATGTATTTCATTTCATTAATGTATTTGTTGTTTTTCTCACATTCAGATACAACGCTCAGGCAGCCATGTAGGCCTATAAGGACAGAAATATGATCATACAAACATTGATACATTAAGTTGAGAAGGCATAACAGAATAATATAATACAGACCTTTGTTTAGGTATTGACTTTCTCCTTTCTTTTTGTTCTTCCAAGTTACATAATATTGTTGTCTACGGTTGAAAATCAAAGTCTTTATCTTTGTATTAGCTCTCCCATACTATAGAAAAGGAAATTCCTGAAATACACTGATGTTTATCAACATGAATAAAGTCATAAAATGAACATGAACAAGTATTTCGGTTAAGTATGAACAAATGCTAACAGAAATATACTCAAACGATTTTCTTACGTAATCAGATCTATTTACTTCACTGATTATCTCAACTGAAAAAATAAAATCCGATTTCCATTAATTTGAGTGATTAACAAATAATGGTTATATCTATCCATATACAAACCAACCAGCTTGTTTCATTTAAACAATCATATTCATATACATGTGTCTTTATACTAAGCTGATATTAAAACAAAATACCATAATATCTTCAGGTGAATATTAAACAATCGCATGTTTTTTTAACTACATGTATGTATTTTTAATTTGTAAACAAATCTTTAGGCATTTTACTCCCAGTGTTAAAGATCGTGTGCTCGATTGTAATGAAAAACACAAGTAACAAACAATTGGAACCAGCGGGATTCGAACCTGTCATCTACTGCTTGCCGGGCAGCGACTTAACCACCAGGCTATTCTGGTTCACGGCCAAGTCACGATGAACTACAATCAAAATACCCAAGATCCCCTTCTTTCTGACTCATTAATATTCATTTTTAACGGTCCGCCGTAGACAATGGTTAGTAAACGAAGAAGCTTGACTGGGAGGAATTTTTAATTTGTAAACAAATCTTTAGGCATTTTACTCCCAGTTTCTTCGTTTACTAACCATTGTCTACGGCGGACCGTTAAAAATGAATATTAATGAGTCAGAAAGAAGGGGATCTTGGGTATTTTGATTCTAGTTCATCGTGACCTGGCCCTGAACCAGAATAGCCTGGTGGTTAAGTCGCTGCCCGGCAAGCAGTAGATGACAGGTTCGAATCCCGCTGGTTCCAATTTTTTCTGACTTGTGTTTTTCATTACAGATCGAGCATACGATCTTTAACACTGGGAGTAAAATGCCTAAAGATTTGTTTACAAATTAAAAATTCCTCCCCAGTCAAGCTTCTTCGTTAAATTACTAAGCATTGTCTACGGCGGACCGTTAAAAATGAATATTAATGAGTCAGAAAGAAGGGGATCTTTGGGTATTTTGATTCTAGTTCATCGTGACTTGGCCGTGAACCAGAATAGCCTGGTGGTTAAGTCGCTGCCCGGCAAGCAGTAGATGACAGGTTCGAATCCCGCTGGTTCCAATTTTTTCTGACTTGTGTTTTTCATTACAGATCGAGCATACGATCTTTAACACTGGGAGTAAAATGCCTAAAGATTTGTTTACAAATTAAAAATTCCTCCCCAGTCAAGCTTCTTCGTTTAATTACTAACCATTATCTACGGCGGACCGTTAAAAATGAATATTAATGAGTCAGAAAGAAGGGGATCTTGGGTATTTTGATTCTAGTTCATCGTGACTTGGCCGTGAACCAGAATAGCCTGGTGGTTAAGTCGCTGCCCGGCAAGCAGTAGATGACAGGTTCGAATCCCGCTGGTTCCAATTTTTTCTGACTTGTGTTTTTCATTACAGATCGAGCATACGATCTTTAACACTGGGAGTAAAATGCCTAAAGATTTGTTTACAAATTAAAAATTCCTCCCCAGTCAAGCTTCTTCGTTTACATGTATGTAGCATAGAAACGAAGTAATTATAATGATTTGGCTCTATTGATTTGAGTATTCAATGAGTAAAGATCATGAGTAGGTTTTAAACCTCTACAGCCAACCCATATGATGGATTGTTTCAATCCATATTTATAATTACTTCAACACCGAAGTAGTTTCTCTTTTACATTGTATAAATATAACTCGTTACTCTCACATTTTAATTAAGTTTCCTAATACAATCAACAAACAAACACGTGAAGAAAACGTCTTTATATGACTGGACCATAATATTCTCCCTGATCTGAAAACTCTTGAAAGGAAAATAAAAGATGATCGCCATTTTTCATGATTTTGTTGGCCCATTTTTAATGATATTCTTCATACATTCTTGCTTTAAAAAAAACTCGCCTTAGCCCAGTGATTCTTTCTTCTTTCTTGACTTTCTCCCCCTAGTTTTGATGAATCCTTCTTTCCACAAGTTCATGCAAAAACAACTCAGCAGTGATTTATGAGAAGAAAATGCATGCTTTAACATATCCCAACTCAATTATGTTCACCTCCAATTCCTTTGGTTTTAGCTTCAGTTTCTTGTTTTCTGTTTTCATTTACAGTTAATTACGCCGTATACATTGGCGGATCCACGGGGGGGGGGGGGCACTTCCGGCCCGTGCCCCCCCCCCCTCCCACCAACTGAAAAGCAGCCAGGGCGTCGAACTATAACTTTCCGCCTAAAAAAAAAATGTTTGCTACGGAGCCGTTTATCTTTCTCTTAATGTAGAACAGTATTGATATGAATAAGGCTAAATTTCATATCATTGTAAAGGTTATGGTTCATAGAACCGTCTTAAACTATTGTTCAGTTTGGAAAAGTAGTTGGGACGCCATAAATTACTTATACAAATTGATAAAATCTCACTGCGATATTGTATCTGAAACACTAATCTTAAATGCGTGTTTGATGATGACATCATCGTTGGGTCGTTCAACAATGTGCTGGCGCGCGCGGGCGGTGAGAAAGCTGTACAAACGATAGGCATACGCTATGTGCTCGATCAGTATCACCACACATATGGACGAGATTCAGTTAGATTTAGACTTTGAAATCGAAAGCGACCAAGAGGAAGAAGGAGACGTTGATAGTGTATCCGACAGTGACGATGATAGTGGTGAATTAGGCGAGGGCTAGGAGATAGAAGGAGAAGAAGTTGCCGAGCATGAGCGTCATCCTGGAGCCTACTTCACTGTCAGACGACCTCGACCGCTCAGCCATATTCCCTTCCCTCTACTTCACCAACGTCCAACAAACTCTTGATTCGATTCACACACTCACAAAATTAAATATATAACTGAAATATTTAAGAATTAGCCACCCTAAATCGCAATATCGGAGACGAAACAGCAGCACCAGCATTCAGCAATTCCGTCAGTCATGCATGCACGTACGTAAACAACAGGTCACTGCATGCACGCTATCCACGTACGAGCTGAGTGATAGCGAGATCTGCACCTGAGCTGAGACGACATTTATTTTTGTACCGGAAATGTTCACATTTATTTACTATAATTTCACCTTGCGTTCTTTTAAAAATTATATGCAATATAAATATTTTTAAATAGAATCTGACATTGACATTTGCAGTAAATAAGTGCGTTAAAAACACAAATAAATCTCGTTTGCAGGAACAAATCAGTGACGAACAATTCTTCACCGGTACGGTCCCCGTACACGGAACTATACATATGCGCGAAATTCGATTTCTGCTGAAATCAAATAAGTTTCTTCGACACTTCATCCAGAGAGAATGTGAGCCAATCAGTTTTCAGAAGAAGCAATTATAGATGACAATATGCCACCATACACGTAGCTTTATCAAATAAGGGGAATTTAGAAGTAAGGCCCAGTATAACAAAATCAAACTCAGTATCGACACGTCTGGAGCTCGGGCCGTGTCTGGAGATGAAGTCTCAGCTCGTGACTTTGGACGTTCTTTTTCTTCAAACAATTACACTCCAAAAGTCCCACAGCCATTTCCATGAGAACTGAATTATATAAGAAATGTGTGAATCGTTTCTTTTAAGTAGTTATGCCATTAGTAGTTTCATAATTAGAGATCTAACAAGCTATCACCCCGATGATCTACACTCTCACGCCCATCCAATATAAGCGCTGGCATGCGCGCCGTCCAAACGACCCAACGATGACGTCATCAATAAACACTCCGTTCGCAAACGCCAATTCGCAATTCGCCGCCGTCTGAGACGGGCTGATAAAATGTGTTTTTACATTGATATAATGATATTTATATTGGCAGTAATGAACACCAACGTATTCAACACACATCCTGCTTTACATTCATATGTAAATCACCATATTTCGTGATCGGCAATACTTAAACTATAATTTGCTAAAACTTAAGAGCTTTCGTGCTTCGCGCTGGAAGGGGAAAACTCCCCCTCCCTGCACCCATCCCCGTTACATCCAGTGCAGTATTGCGTCCAAATAACTGAAAAGCAGCCAGGGCGGTGAACTAACATTCCGCCTAAAAAAAAAATGCTAAAACGTCAGAGCTTTCGCGCTTTGCGCGGGAAGGGGGAAACTCCCCCTCCCTGCACCCACCCCTGTTACATACAGTGCAGTATTGCGTCCAAATAACTGAAAAGCAGCCAGGGCGGTGAACTAACATTCCGCCTAAAAAAAATATGCTAAAACGTCAGAGCTTTCGCGCTTTGCGCGGGAAGGGGGAAACTCCCCCTCCCTGCACCCACCCCTGTTACATACAGTGCAGTATTGCGTCCAAATAACTGAAAAGCAGCCACGGCGTCTAACTATAACTTTCCGCCTCAAAAAAAATGTTACCAGCCGTTATCTTTCTCTCAAATTTGCTGTAAAACGTAAGAGGGGGAAACTCCCCCTCCATGCACCCACCCTTGTTAATGCAGTGCAGTAATTGCATCCAAAATATTAACTGAAAAGCAGCCAGGGCGTCGAACTATAACTTTCCGCCTAAAAAAAAAATGTTTGCTACGAGCCGTTTATCTTTCTCTTAAATTTGCTAAAACGTCCGAGCTGTCGCGCTTCGCGCTGGAAGGGGAAAACTCCCCCTCCCTGCACCCATCCCTGTTACATCCAGTGCAGTATTGCGTCCAAATAACTGAAAAGCAGCCAGATCGGTGAACTAACATTCCGCCTAAAAAAAATATGCTAAAACGTCAGAGCTTTCGCGCTTTGCGCAGGAAGGGGAAACCCCCCCCCCCCCCCCCCCCCCCCCTCTCTGCACCCACCCCTGTTAAATACAGTGCAGTATTGCGTCCAAATAACTGAAAAGCAGCCAAGGCGGGGAACTAATTTTCCGCCTTTAAAAAAGTGTCACCAGCCGTTATCTTTCTCTCAAATTTGCTGTAAAACGTAAGAGGGGGAAACTCCCCCTCGATGCACCCACCCCTGGGGAGCACGCTTTGCGTGCTCATCACCAATTTCGCACTCTTTGCGTGCACCACAACCGCCCCCTAAAATTAAATCCTTGCTATGCGGTTGGATCCTTCACGTCTGGCGCGCCGCCCCCCCCCCCCCCCCCCCTTATTGGAAAATCCTGGCTACGCCTGTGAGTAATACCCCGGTCACACCTGAGAGCGACACCGGATGGACAAAATACAAATAAAGAAAATAATGGCCAAGCATTGACGGTGTGACTGAGATATCACAATTCATATTTTTAAAATTTGCAATTAGATATACGACAGGTCCTCAAAAAGGGAGTTAACATTAGCGTCGCTAGAGGATGGGGTGGGAAAGACATCCCGCATTTGATATTTTCTGTCGGCAAATTAAGAATCTTTTTAATAAACAAAGAAAAAAATAATATATTAGAAAATTTGAAAATCTAAGGCCCCTTTTATAATGTTTATCCCTTTTCGAATTTTTTTTCATTTGTTCCAACACTCCCATTTTTTCTAGAATTGTGATGGTGTAACGAGTACCGGTAACTATTATAATAACAGTGCAGCCCCTAAACTTGAATGATAAATATAATGATATGCTAGTACATAATAAAGCACATTGCCCACAAAAGTCTGTTCCATGCAGTAAACGTATACACGTTTTTTTCCACTGTGATATATCAATATAGAATATACATTCTTGACCATGCTGAATCGGAAAGAAAAAACGATGAACCAAATGTAGTCAGTTAGTCGCAATCACTCCATTTTTTTAAAAATTCATTGCAAATCTCTCCTTCTCTCTTTGCCATTTTTTATATTTCTCCTCTCTCCCCTCTCGCCCCTCTCTTTTTCTCCCTACCTCCCTCTTTCTCTTTCTTTTTCTCTCTCTCTCTCTCTCTCTCCCTCCCTTCCTTGTATCCCCCTGACACTCGCTATCAATTTTAATCATTTAATTTATAACAAAACATTCAACTGGTAACGGGAAGAAACAACTAGGTAAAACACTAGAATGCAAGTGAATTTCTTAATAAAAAAGATTGACAGTTTTAATAAATCTATATGAACATGTATATGGTCAAAATAAGTGCACCGGTGCAATGTTCAAGAATTTAATTCATGAGACTGTGACAACATACAAAATATCAGCAACCCTCTAATGATTTCATTATATTCTACAATTGCCTACAAAATATCACTATTTTTATTTCCCTCATAAAAACAAAGACATATCACTCAAAGTCCACTTGACTATACTGTGTTATCGATAAATACATAAATTACACGAAAATCGCGTGTTCAGATAATCATGGTCAGGTGATACACGTCACGTGGTATACATGATCACAGAGCCGTAAGGCCACGTAAAATTTATTCCTAGTTTCTCGTCTGCATTTCTCAAAATGAGGAGAAGGGGAATGGTATTCACTATTTGATATTTTCTCTATGTATAAAAAATACCGTTTGGGTCAAATTCCACACAAATTTTCTTCAATTTTATTTGTACATGCACTTCAGATGTTCAAACCCAGATAAAATTGCATTACATTTATGGTTTTTGTTTTTTTTTTCCTCATTTTCTAGATGTCCTCAGATTTATTCAATTTCAATTTAAAAAAAATACGAGATACTAGGAATTCATTTTATTTGGCCTTACAGCCTGCAAATCATAAATATCGGTCGGCTAAGCGATCGATACACATGATACAGTAAGTTCCCATTTCTCACATAGGACTGTGTGTATATCAATAAAAACATGAATGTAACATCAACATGACATCGTATCAAAAACACTTAAACGAAAATGATTCCTAGTAGGGGACGGTGGATAATTTAAAATTTATTTCGCCATTAGTCATGTTGAAAAGACGAGAATTCAAATTCAGTTCAACATTCCAAGTTTGCCAGAAGTAACTCAAATGAGCGAGTGAGCTTTGAAATAATCATGGCCAAAGTTTAATAAGCTCCTGCTCTGAATTAAATTATTATACATGTATAATGCTGTTTGCTTGTTTATAGATGAATCTGCCCTTTCTTGATTTAGAAAGTATCACTCGTTTCTAAATAGTTCAGCTTATTATCGAAAGAGTTAAACACATTATCTACGTTCAAAATGTTATTTTGTCATAGTAGTTCAGCGTATACATCATTCTGTTTATAAAATAATATGTTCTTGTTTAATGTTGGGAGAATATAGAATATAAAAAAAACATAACTTGTTGCATTCTAAAGACATAATATAACTACCAGTAAAATGTTCAAATTTCTTAAATAGATCAGCACAAAATATATGATGTTATATGTATAAGATATGTGATAATTTGCGAGAAAATTGCACTAGTGAACGAACAAAAAATCATAATAAACATATCTAATGAGATAAAATGCAAAATATAGTTACAATGAAGATCCACAGAATGATCAGATAGTTACTGATGGTAATCATCGCAAGTCTCCGAAATGAAGGCAACTAGTAACAAGTGTTTGTTTGAACCCATGGGAAGAAAAAAAAAAACATATGGCGCATCCAGGACATTTTTACAGGGGGGGGGGGGGTCCAAAGGATTTCTTAACAAGCAAAACAAGTTCTTACATTGCTCAGATGCCTTTTTCAGATCAAAAACTGCGAACAAGCATGGAAAAGTGGTTCTCACAGTTATCAGGGGAGTTTTTTAATAGCACGTTTAGTCCAAATTAAATCGGGGGAACATGACTTTGTGTAGTTTTTCATTATTTTGTGCACTTGCGGTGTGGTAGAATGGTTTTGCAGGGGGCATGCCCCCGTGCCCCCTTGAACCTCCCCCAACGATCAGTAGTTGAAAAAATAAATGTCATTCGGGAAACATCACTATATAGTTATAATGTATATGGGCCAATGTATATGGGCCAATAATTGACGTACAATATAAAATATCCCCCATTTAATGAATTTTGAAGTTTTCTGAGACGTTTAGATGAAAACAAGCGCTAACACTCAACAAATTCTACAGTTCAACAAATTTATGAGAAGTACATTACTTTCCAAGACAAAATCAAATTCTTTTCAAAATAAATATCAAAATCCATTTATGTCGCTGTATCTCGCAAAGACACATTATACAATTCATCACAATGCAGCAAGCTTACCAAGAAACAGTAAACCAGATACCACATTCCACAAGAACGTACAGAGAATAAAGTGACTAAAATGGAAGATCTTCGATTTAGCTATCGCCCATAAAAAAACAAAAATGGACAGAAATTGAGGGGGAAAAAACGCAACCGTCCTTCTTATGATCTGCGTGCGACTGTTTTTTGGAAAGAAATCTAAATAAGATTATAGATTATGGAATGTTAAAAACGGCATTCTTCCCGTATGAGGTCCTATATCGTTTCATGAATATTAATTTTAGTTCACTGGGTTTAATGAGCCTTCTGTACATAGAAAAGGCCCCGATGTGCCACGACTCGTAATGACGTCATACTATTACCTCGACGAACAGGGAGGCGATTCGGCCTTTTCTCCAACTGCAAGACTTGAAATACGATGCAATTTCGATATCAACATTCATATGACCATTCGGGGAAAACATGTGCATTTTTACATTCTACTTCTAATGCTATTTCACTTTCTTTAACAATTTCGTCCTGCACTCTAAAAAGAGTTGGGTAATAAACGAAAATTGCATGTTTGTTGGGTACAGTAAGTTTTACCCAACTCTTTTTGGAGTGCAGTTAGGTTGCAAGGTGATCTTTAAATTATAGAACACGGGAACTGACGTGGGGGTGGGTAGAGTTTTGGGTGGGGTAGAGTCTGCTGACTTGAACAGAACATGGTCTTCATGGAAGTATTTTAAAAATACAGGTAAAAAACAAGATCATGGGAAACACACACCAGTTGCCAGTTTTACTAGAATTGTACTCATGCTTCATCACAATACAATTACATTACAATGTGTACGAACATATTGTAGAATTAACACAAATGTTTTATTATGCAATATTTCTGATGACTGCGCATTTTGATGCTATTCCCCTTCACATTCTTTGAACTTTAACAAAAAAATAAGTTATGCCATCCAAACAGATGGATTCAACAACATTATTAAAAAACCGCTGATGACATTCATTGTTTTGCCATAATTATGAACGGAAATAAACAAAGCTAACTTTGTGCACTTAAACGGCCAAATCTTTAATTTTATCTACACCACGTTATACGTACCATTTAGTCGTCAATGCAAATTTATTTCAGAACACATATACTGTGTTCCTATTCACACATTTCTATATATAAAATATTACTGCATACCCTCTTAAAAACCATGATGATATTGATTTAGCATGTAGTTTTTGTATATTCCTCATGAATATTCAACCATACAACACTCACACATTTTTACACAATCATCATTCTTTGAACTGGTAAATTCTACAAATAGTACTTCTTTGTTGCAATTAACAAAACTTTTGTCTTCTTAAAACTCTACAATATCCGCGTTCCAACTAGGACGCTGCGATACACTAATTGAAAAAATACAATTCGATAATAATTATTCGAGATTATCTACACAATTACAAGAATCACCATTCAGCCGCCAATTTGTCAATTTGATAGAAAAAATACGAAAGACCCAAAACAAGCTATATATACCACACTCCCTGTCTCACGATACTTTAGGTAATTCATACTTAACTAAATAAGGAAATAAATGCGCCACTACATTTTCATACAAGCAGCTGATCTGAGAGGCTTTTGATCGCATGGACTATAAATACAATTATTTTTTAGCAATTACAAGTTATCAACAACGATGGGTGTTGCAAGACCAAACAGTCGTTGATAGTACAGTGACGTATGCGCATTCACTAGAAACAAACCTTAAAAGTTCATCATTTCTCACCTTAAAATACCATTACAAGTGCATTTAAATATCGGGTCCCATATGTCTATGAAAATCAACGTTTCAAAAACTTGACCTAATTCAACATCAGTATTATTTAAAAGGCGGGAAATTCATAATTCATAGTTATATGAGTTATACTAATATCCTGGTCTGAAATTTATATATACATTAAAGACTTCTCAATAGTTGCATTTACACAACGACGAAATATACTACATGTATATATAAAACATGATACATACGTCACATTAAAATTATCATGAATTACAACAATGGAAATTGTATAAAAGGCACAAAAATCTTATCGCGTATGACTAAAATGTATAAAGCTGCATTCACATGTGAGTATTCTGGTACAATGACGTCCGTAAAAGAAATGGTGGCCAAAAACAACGTATCATGTGTGACTGTAACGTTTCACAGTGAGATCTACAATAGGGGTTGTGCATGATTCTTATGGTGAAGTATGAAGTGATGGGTGGTATTTTATTGTGTGTCATTTTGTTGATAAAAAATAATAAAGAAATATGAGAGTGCCATTATAGTTAAACCACTTAATTTGATAAGAGCCAGAGTTATCTGTTGTATTCGATTTCCTTAAACAATTTTGGGGAGACGTGTACTTAGAAAAACTGTTTGTGAGTGTACTGCAGTATATCTTTTAGAAATCAAATATTAGTAACCATGGAGGGTGCATGTGATATATTACCAAACGTTATGGTTTGGATGGTTGGAATGAAGGCTTAACTTATGAAGAAAAGTTTACCGTTAAAATCATATTTTCATTTCCCAGAAGTACGTAAGTTCACTGAAAATAAACCCTTTTATGTAAGGCATGTATACTGATCAAAATGAATTTTACTGCTTTGATGTTATTTGTTTTGAGAGCTCTCATTATGAATATATTTCTTGAGAAAGAACATTAATAGGGAGTAAACCGTAAACTTTGTTCACAAATATACTTTGATCTCCAACCTTTTTCTATAATTTTTGTGAATGAACAACAGTTACTATGCCATAATAACTACAATATTAATGAACTAAGAAAATATTGGAACGTATCCATTTTATAATAAATTAAAATATCATTTTCATTCATACTATTCAGCAGTTGACAATATCATAACCTTGCATGTCGCTTTAGACACGAAGAAATTGAACTGAACAGAAACAGCAGCTGTATTACAGTCGTTGTACATGTGCATATTGTTATGGATTCTATAGCGGAAAATGTGTTATGCTCTCCCATCACCGTGTTAACAATCAATTTACAAAATAGTATAAGATTTGCACACAATACAAATTACGCAGTAGTGCTGTAATTTACCGACCAAAGAGCAATATATTTACACTTTACTTAGTATCAGGGAGGTATAAATACATGTAAAATACCATTCTCTTTTTAAACTCTCTTCAAACTTAGTTCATCACTTTTTTGGTCATTAGTCACATTAGTTCAGTGTTGGAATATATTCTTACAGCAATAGATATCAGTATTCACAAGCACAAAGGGAATGAAAGAATCACATATAGAAGTAGCCCTCCCGCCGGCTCGGAAAAACAAGAGTATTACACGAGATATCAAATGCTGATTTTGGTGTCACAAAAGGGGCTACTTAGCTGATATGTACTGCATTTTAGCCATTACATAGAGAGACATAAAATAAAACTAAACCAGAACTTTTGTTGTGCCAGGTTGTGATAGTGCTATAGATTAGACTGATTATCATGATTATTAGAAGCGTGAAAAGCAAGAATTTGACATATTTACCACAAGAACCAAGGGAAAAACGCAAGTTATCCCTTTCCAGAAAGCAGGAATAATTCTTTCTATTTATCTTCATTCAGCGGATTCTCAAAATGAGAAATCGGAGAAAGATATATAGCACTGATAGACTGGAAGAGTAAGAAATAGATAAAGACAGAAGAATTTAATAGTTACAATAGTTATATTTATAGATTTACATTGTACCATAAGCATTAGGCCAAAAAAAAAAATTGTTGCATTGGCGTAACCCGCCCGACCCTAAAAATGTCGCCGACCCTAGGTTTTTTTTTTTTTTTTTGACTATCGATATCGCGTATCGTGCTGCCTTTGCGATCGCGATCGAAAACCCGGAAGTGCTGCGGACAGAACTAGCTGCGTGTATTATGTATTATACTGTCGTAAAAAAAAAAAAAAAAAAAAAAATCCCGACCGACCGACCCTATTTTTCAGAGACCCGTTACGCCAATACAACAATTTTTTTTTTTGGCCTTATAAATCATTTTTTTCCAAACAACATGTTTGTTATTGCCCAAACATTGGATTCTCAAACCTGGTCGACGAAGATACGAAGAGAGGATTATTTCGCTGTGTCAAATAAAGAAAAAAGAAGAAAACAGTTTCAATGTAATGCAGAAGTCTTCTTAGATACCCGTGTACAGTGCGAGTACGCTATCTTCTTTATAACCAGTAATATAAATAAGGAGACTGGTATCTCATTGCAGACATAGTATTTTGCGTTATTTGCCATATGTTGGATTCTTGAATGTTGTTGTCGATGACTTGTAAATGGGGTTATCACTCTGTAAGATATAAAGATAGAATGTGGTAAAGATGAAGGTCGTGATTCCATTCCGGGATCTATAAGTGCTTTCCACTGCAGGTTTAAATATAACCAAATCAATATTTACAAATTTTATATAATCAATTAATTCATCAAATAAATGCATCAATTTCTCCAGCTGAATTTATCAGGTTTATGCTTATGTTCCACCTTCTTCTACATCCATTCAAATGTCTATTCTTCGTCTACGCTTTGACCAATTTATCCATTTCTTATTCCATCAACGTATCAAGATCATCTATTCAATCCATTAAGTTATGAAGACATTAATCTAACACTTTGAAGAAAAAAAATTCTGATCCGAACAACAATCTACCGACAGGCCTGTTTACCCGATGCTTTATTCATCCTTCTATAATCCATCCATCTGTTCATTCATTCATTCATCCATACATCTATTCATTCCTCATTCACTCATTCCTTCACTAATCTATCCACTCAACTATCACCCGTTTAAAATTATAGTATCCTTAATTAAAATTGGTACTATGTACGGCATATCTGATATTTTTTTTTTGACCAGGCGGCTAGAAAGACATTAGTTAATGATTTATTTATTCCCCCCCGTGTCAAACGATTAGATTATACGGCAGAGACATTCCCTGTTTATACTTACCTAATTCAAAAGGCAAAATTCAAATTATTCACTAAATTATACGGTATAGAGTATAACGTATCTTCACGATATCCATGGTGCTTGGTACAACTATATAAAATGTATATCCTACTCTTATTTAAGGGGAAAAGGGGGAACTGACAGAGGTCCGCACTAGCAAATTTTCTCCAAAAAAAAAACTGATGAAGCTGACTGTTTCACATTCACTCGGGTTAAAAGATGGGAAGGATATGAAGGTTTTGGCAGTGAAAGTTTATTATCATGAAGATCATCTTTGATATAGGTCTCTGGATATAATGCACTGCATAGAATGGAGTGTAAACAGAATAATACAGCAGTGCTTTTATATAAAATAATTACCGCCCTAGCATCTCTATGTGCTAAAAGAAAAAACAAACATGAAAGACAGAAGCTATAGTTGCAAAACATAGGTCAATCAAAATGCTTCTTAAATATGTTTTGAGAAGAATCTTAAATTTACATACTGTGGATAATTCCTTTATGAGATGGGATTATCTTCCAAAGAAGATGAGCAGAATGGAGTAGAATAACGCAGTAAAGAATGGAACCATTTAGTTTTGAATGAGTTTACATTATTTATAGATCACAAGCCTCTATTCCACTGCCCATGTGGAGTGATCTCAAAGATTAAAAATTAAAGGGGAAGTCAGCCTTGAAAATAAGTTGGTTATATTACAGGCACAAAAACTGCAACACCAGATTAAGTGGAATTTGAGGAAAATCTGAAAAAAAGTACTAAGAGATTTTGAAATTTGAGGATGTAATTGGTCAAATGCATATTGGCACCTCACCCATTTGGTTTGTACTGAAAATTCATTACATGTCCATTTTCATAGGTGTTGATGAGGAATTTTTTTTGTTCATAGAGGACGTGTGCAGAACAAGTGCCCAAATTTCATATCCAGGGCAAAGGAATAATGAATTATTTCCTTCTACTAAAAAGAGACTTGCCATTCTGTGTGTCTGATAGATTACAAGTTTAAAAATTCAAAACAAATTTATCCTTTATATCGGATTTTCCACCCAATTTCGCTGATCTGCTTCTCTCACTTTTATGGTTTTGTTTATAAAACTAACGATGTCAGGATAGACTCTCCCGGAGAACCGCATTGCCCCTCATGAAATTGTCACAAGACCGACCTTAAAGGGTACCGATCACTTAAAATAAAATGATTTGTCTACAACGAAATGAATAAAATCAGCCTAAAAATAATAACCTGGCATTGTATAGGCTAACGGTTAAGGGGTAGTAAGTAAGTAAAGGACATCATAGAACCCGTCGCATGGAACTCCATTCGGACTGGGGTTCCATGCGGACCTATTCTATGCGAGCGCGTACGGGTGCGTCGACTAGTCTTCTCACAAGATGTTTTTATGTTTATTGATAATGTATTAAAACGTTCAATTATCTTTTCAAAGAAGTAATTGGTACCCTGATTTGTACCCTTTGACAGTGCGAACAAGGACAAGGTTTGAAGGTGTTACCTGATCCCACTGTGCCTTCTTGCAGTCGTTCTCCCACTGTGCATACTCTCTCTTGTCTTGGATGTAGGTGTATATCCTCCAGATAAAGACCAGAATCATACCGATGAGGACGATACCGAGGATGATGCCGATGACGATCCATCTAATCTCTTCTGGACTGATGAATGGTGTTTCACCATTTACGATGCATACTGTTCAAAAGGTGATTTGGAAGATAGGGTTGGTCAAATTAGGGTACAGAGTGCAAGGATGGTTTGGTACTCTTTCCTTTTCTGGCTCTCTCTGTGTTCCCTTTTCTATCTTTCTCTTACAATATCTCTATATTTCTCTGTCTGTCTCTCTCTCCACCTCTACATCTCTCATTCTATTTCTACAATCTTTCTTTCTCTCTTCCCACATCTCTCTCTCTCTCTCTCTCTCTCTCTCTCTATCATATATATGTATCTTTGTCACTATATATATATAAATATATATATATATGTATATATATATATCGATTATACATATGGGTAATAAACTTACTTTCTTGCCCTTCAGCGTACACGGTGACTGTTTCATTTTCAGTGATAATTACAAACTCGAAGGTACATGAACTGTTGACTAGAGGAAAACTACATCGAGGGCTGTCTTTGGTATCTGAAATGAGAATATTAGAAATAATAAAATAATGATAATAATATCAATAACGATACTAGTCATAATGCTAATAAAAATGATAAAAATATTATTAAAATAATAATGATACTAACATAAAAAATATGATTCCCATACGTTGCCAAGTATCATAATTTTCTGGAACAAATAAAATTTTCAGTGATATTCGGTATGATCTAAGCTTATTCAAGGGTTATTAACCTAATACAGCAGTCACAATAACATTTCAAATGCGATCAGTAACGTATCAGAAAAAATACTTGGGCTTGCCAAAATACAGACCCTGACAACAGTTCCAACTTGTACATAACGTTTACTTCTGATATGCAAGCCTAATGACAACATTGCTATCATGCAAATGAAACTCTGTTCATGGTTTAGTCCGCTCAAGGTCTGACACAAGCACTAGGCGATAACACTGACACCAGTACTTGCACCGTACACTCTCCAATACTGATATCAATACAATACATGTTACACTTTTTCACATATCAAATTGCCAGAGACAAACACCTGTCACGTGCACTGGCACCAATCCCTTTCTACACTCATCTTTTTTTACACCCAGCAAACATGTACATACTTACACTCCTCAATACTAGTTACGTTGACGATGTCGATATTACACATGCCGCACTGTTCGGGTGTTAGCCTACCAGATCCAAACACACTACACTCAACACAATCTCGGTGTATGTGACATTCTCCAAGTGGACATGTCTGCCAAAAGAGAGGAAAAAGCCAGATTCACTACAAAATTATATATTTTCCTATTTCAGACCTTTAATCAAAATTGAGGAGACGAAAGCCAGGGTTTCGATTAAACCCGGGGTTAACGAATAGTTAAGTTTGAGGTTGTGGCTTTAGTTTTATAGGATTTGTGTAGACACCATATAGACAAAGTAGAATTGTGAATATTTATCTTTTTAGGTCGAAAATCTTATGCCAACATCTGAATTAATATTAATCACATAGGCTTGGCTTTCGAAGTAGGGTCTAGCACTTTGTATGTTAGAGAAAGGCACTTGATGAGCCAGATGTTAATAATATTATCTTTTTGTATATAGATCTTAATATATTTTCCTACTTTTGCTTTTGAATTCTTTTGACCAAGCAAATCGAAAAAAAAAAACCACCCATATTATTTTTGATGCAGATCAACAAAATTAATTACTAGCAGCAGCTATTCACAAAACTTACTGGACATTTCTCGCACGTGCTCCCCTGGAACTGTGAGTCGGCAAAACACTCGCACACACCGCACACACAGGTTCCATGTGCGTTGCATTCCAACTGCATTTGTAGAAGAAAATGTAGAGAAACGTTTATCAATAATTATGACATCACAGTCATGTGATATTACAATAATAATACAATGATACCACAGTGATTCAAAAATGGTACCACAGTGATGCAACGGTGATGCCACAGTGACAACATGGTACCACAATGATACAATGGAGATACCACAGTGATGCAAAAGTGATACCACGTTGATATAGCAGTGATACCACGTTAATACAGCAGTGATACAACAATGATACCATAGTAATACCACAGTAATATCACAGGGAAATCACAATGATACCACACGGCTAGCACAATGATATCACACAGCTAGCACAACGATACCACACGGCTAGCACAACGATACCATAGTGATACAACAGTGCTACCACAGTGATACCACAGTAATGCCTCAGATATATCACAGTGATATCAAATTGATACAACAATGAAACTAAAGTGAAAGCATATTGATACAATGATTTTACTAAAGTGATGCCCCAGTAACATTGAAGTGATACAACACTGATTCCAAGACCACAGTGATACAACAGTAATACTACAGCGATATCACAGTGATACAACAGCGGTACCACAGTGATCCCACAATGATACTTCAGTGAAAGCAGAGTGATAACTAAGTAATATCGAAATGATATCCAGATGATATCACTTGATATCAAACAAATATGTTGTGACATCTCAAGGGAGAAAAACATGTTATAACTATACTAATAAAACATGAAAAATTATTAAATAGTTTCAATGACCATTTCTCCCACCAAACCTGTCGCAGCTCCATTGATCAAACATCATATTCACAATCTAACAAAATCATATGACGAGGCACGGACGGTCTTTATGTAATTTCATGCTCAATTAACTTGAGTCACACACAAAGATAAATTGAGATAAGAAAACATCACAAACAAAGTACTTTTTAACTAGTTGATTTATTCCTTGCTTAAATTAATTTACATGCATATACATCATCGATATACACGCGACTTACCCCATTGCTAGCCCGACATGTGTCCTTTCGTGTTGGGCAGTCACAGCTATCGCCCTCAAACCCTGCGTTACATTGGCACTTTGGTTGTCTTGTTGCTACATCGCAGACACACACTCCTCGATCAGGTCCTACCAACGAAGAACACAAGAAACTCATCCTTGAAAATACAATATTTGGTTCAGATCAAACAAACACGAATAAAATGTAGAACTGATAACAATTAGGAAGATTGAAATGTGTTGGGACGATGTATTCAAGGAGGGTAAAAACTTTGGAATGCGTTTTTCTAGAAAATGTGCAACCGCTGTCTGGTAGTCCATTCAAGCCCCTCTGAAGTACACATGGCGAAAAATATGACAATGACAAAGGCAAATACAGACGTATCGAATTTTTCTATTAGTCATATTCCATTTATAAATGATTATTATAATATACTGCAAACAATATGAGTCAGAAGTTATCATTTTGTTTAAAACAAAAATGGTTTTCCTCTGAGAAACCAGAATACATACCTCCACAACGCAAGCCTCGGCTGTAAGGACAGTTGAAGTTATCACATTCACAGAATTGTCCCGAAATCACTTCACCAGGATTCTGAAAAATGAAAATGTATGACCTATTTTATAATATATCCAACAATAATGTTTTCAAAGTACTCGTGTGAAATACCTCAGCAACAATTAATATGAGTTTGCACAAAAGTAGAAAAGAAGAGATGCAGTATTAAACATCTGCATCTGTCCTGACCAAAGACCAATAGGGAATGTGTAAAGCATTGGTGGAACCTTAACAGTTTCCCCATCAATGATTCGTAAAATGGACACCATGTTTATGGTTTTGTTTTTGTTTTTAATAAAGGGAGTCCTTAAATTATGACCGAGCTCTGAAAATACGGGATCATAAAGTTGATCAGCTTGATATACAGTTATTATTATGAGGCTGGTTGGAAAATTTCAAATAAGCAATATATGATAAGACATCTTCTGATATAATTATATGATTACTGCCGTAGATATGGGCGTATGATGAGAAATTGAAAAAAAAAGTGGAATTATTACATCAAATGAAGTCTTATTCAGCTTGTACACCAGCAATTAAATGAAAAATCTGGTCTGGACATAAATGCTGCACATTATTTTACCTTTTATCTTATGTTTACTTGGAAAATTAAAGATTTGATAGATGTACAATTCTCCACAAGTATTGACTTGATAATGTTACTGAATTTATGTCACTGAGCAGCGTATCATCAAACCGTCATAAGTACAAGTTCGCCGACATTACACTGAAACGCAGGTATTAAAATTTAGCATGCGTTTTGAATGGGATGTCGGTGATCCTGTACTTTTGATGAAACGATGCCCGAGTTTAACCAGTTTTCATCATATTTGATTCCTTACCCCAGTGTTATCACAGACACATTTTCCACAGATACATTCCCCACGTCCTGAACAGGTTCTTGTTGTGTTGTCCCTATGTGACCATGAAAAGTACAGAGAAGAAGAGAAGCACACTCATATTATCAGTGGGAAATTTACCTCATTTTCCAAACTGTGACAACATTAAACCTATAAGCTGCATCACAAGAGATGATGAAGCTGATGCTCATGGCTTCTTGAAAAGCGCCAGCATCCACCTCAGCTGGGTGCTCAATCGCTCGCCCTAAATTTTCTTTCCAAATTCAACATTCTTGGTCAGTGTGTTATATCGAGAGTGTTTACTAGAGAGGGGACTAATCTCTTTCCATCGACTATCTGGAAGTTGGAACCAATTCTATATTCCACACCTGGCGCAACGCCTTGGACAACACTTCCTAAACACACCTAATTTTTATGCGTTACCAAACAGCATTAATTATGCCCCCTAATAAGAATGTTAGAATAAAGCCGTTATAATGTAAAGTTTAAAATCATTGTTCGTCCATACAAATTGGTTTTTCTAATTGACCGTGTATGGCCATCATTTTCAGATTGAAGAATTTAATGTTTATACTGTAGCAATAACAGAAAATTATCAATGTTGTCAGTTTGAAGAAGAAAAGCTGATTCATTATGAATGTTTAAATATTTTACAACATTATCATGATTATACTGACGTTCTACATGGCGAAGGATCGGTGCTCTCCATGTTGATTTCATTCCCGCTGCATTCACACTTACTGCCGTACCGTCCAGGGTTGCACGCACACTCTCCACACACCAGCGTCCCGTTACCACCGCTACACACAGTGCTGTTGGCTTCCTGTCAAATGTGAAAGAGAAGGGGGGGGGGGGGGGTAAGAATGAATAAGTTAATGTAAATCATGGTCCTGTTCACATTCTGGACATAAAACACATTTCCAATATTAATGTGTACTTAAAATCTAACGTGTTGAAATTACATGTATCTCAAAACAAAGAAAAAATATGAGATAAAGCTACGTGGCGACCAAGGAAGTTCATTGAGCTTTAAACTGTCCTGTTTAGTATTTCTGCACTGCATGTAACTAAAAAAAAACATATATACTGCCCTTTAGAATTTAGGTTATCTTCCGGTTATCGACTCCAATCAGTTAAGACTAACGGATTTCGGGCACTTGCAAATACTTTTAACCGACTGAGACTGACAGAGGCTTTCAAAAGAAGAATAACTAGTCGATATACGTGCTACAACTTGCATGTGAGGTAAGATTTAAAAAATAATATTAGATCAACTTGCTGCAAGTTTTTCTTGGCTATTTTGATTTCCCAAACACTAATTTGATTTTTCTTTCATCGCCCCAATCATTACCCGAAACATCGTATTGCAAATCGACAGATTTGATGAAATTTTCACATTTTTATATTTGTAAATCTTACTTACCCCTAGTCCCTGACAATCACATTCACACGTTACTTCCAGATCAATCTGAAGTTCTTCATTGAATCCAACCGGTCCAATGTTAAAACTGAAAGGGAAGAAATATATGGACTTGGGGGGTAATATGTTGACAATGAGATAATTATCGATAAAAACGTAACCTAAGGTTGACCTCATTAGACCTTTCAATTTTCTTTTAGTAAATCAGGGCCTCGTTTTGCGATTTGTTCAAATCGATTACAACTTTATTATTAATCGCAAGTCTGTAGATAGGAGCGATATGAGTTTATAAGTTTGCGATTGATTTGAGGACTTGCGATCGATCTGTATCAATTCAAAGTCTCCTTAAGACAGGACCCTGGGGTATTATTATCATGTATATATGTCAATCATTTCCTTGCTATTTAACTATTTTCCCCTAAATGTGCGATCATCTATCACCGATACCAGTTGGTCCCATTTTCTAATATCAACTGTTATCTGCGCTTTACCTTGTCATCCCGCCTTCGACGCATCTCTCGGCCCTGATCGTGATATCAAACGATACTGTATCGCCTAGTTTAAGGCCGGAGCACTCGTTCGTGTCTTCATAAGTCTGCTCTTTACAGTTGGCGCTGTAAGACAGTGTAACGTCATCAGGAGCCGTGGAAGTTAATCTGACTTGCGATGTGATACGCTGAAAGTTTAGTCACAAAGAAATATAATATTATTCAGGATATCATTTAAAAAGATTTCAGTATCATACATTTTCTTTTACATAATACAAATACAAATGAAATAATAAAAAACAGAATCAGGAAAAGAAACATAAAAAAGCAATGTATTGGACAAACAACAACAAAATTATACAACATCAAACGCAGATTTGAAGGAGCCAATTTGTCCAAAATCACGCAGCTAGTATTGACATTCAATAATTGTGTAAACGATGAAATACCATATTAATTATAAAAATGACGATCTTGATTTATAGCACCCGATTTACGTTATTATTACTGTGGTTATAAGACTTATGCATTCATGAGAATCATAAAAAAGGATCTTTAATAGGTTGGTACATAGATGCAACCTGACAATATATCTACCCATAACCTGGATTTATTTTCATTTTTTATCACCCTATTCTCTTAATGTTCTTTACAGTTGCTTATCTATTCTGGTATCTGCGTCTTGGCTTGAGTGGGGGGGGGGGGCATCCGAGCCAATACCGGTAAAAAAAATGCGTTGGAAGGGTGGAGGATGTTCCTTTAACCCATCCATTCACAATTTCCAAATTATGCTGTTTATTTCAAATGATTTTGTATCTATTGTAATGTCATCAGCAACAGCCCAATGAGTCATGGACATGTATGAGCAAGTGAAGCGAGCTGGCATTTCACCCCTCATTCTGTTTTAATTGAAAGTATTTATAGCTGGGCTTCATTTTTTTTAATGTGTCGATGTGGAACGTTCAGGTTTAATTCTTTTTAATTGTATATAAATCATGGATAAACTATTAACTTATATGTTTGAATATATTTCAGATTCAGTTTAATCCATAGTGTATTAAGAGAGCCGTTCAAATTTGCTCTTTTTGGCTTCATAGTGCCCTAACATAAGTTTTGCTTATATTTTTTATGGTTGGCTTCAAAATGTCTACTTAACAATGCTGAGAAAACAATTAATCTATGAGGTTTTTGAAATTTTTCGGGGGGAGGGGGGGGATTGCCCCCTTTTCCCGATGAAATACGCCATAGTGGTTCGTTATAGTGGTTCGTTGTAATGGAGTGATTTGAACCTTACGTCATAGTTTGAACGAATGAGCTCCACAACATTTCCAGAGTCTTCGTCCAGTGTCCCTACCGTCGCTCCCTCGATGTAGTTCTCCAGACTCTGTAAAAAAGAAAATACTCTATTAGTCAACTGATTGAAGTGAGGGTTTAAATTTACAACTTTTCCACATTTTTTTAAATCAAGAACAAGGGGCGCTCACATATTCTACACGGATTATTGTCAATACTGGTAATATTAAATGTATTTACATGTTAATTGTGATGAAGCTCAGAAAAAGAATTCTATTACAAAGAAATCAAAATTTCTGAACAAGTTCAATTTTGTATACATAAAAGAAAAGACAATCTGAGAAATTACAGAATGAATTTGTAATTTAATTTAAGAGAAAAATTGGCTCTTGCTAAAAATAAATTGTCAATATACGTAAACTACCGCCCCCTCCCCCACACCTCCGACATACCGACACCATCATTATAAAATTTTGTTATCTACATAATGAGTGAAGATATATTTATTTCCTCTGTCTTTACGGGGTGGAGTGTCATTTATAGTTCCTTTATGCCAAGTTGAGATATTGCACTAACCATGTACAATTGCGTTTGGTCTCTGGTGACAGCGAAAATTGGAATGACGTTGTTTTCTCGTAGCTTGGCACTCAAATGGCCGATAGAGGGATAATCCTGAAATTGATATAAGCAAAAGAGTGTGACAGGTGAGTCAATGATACCACCGACATCATCATCATCATCATCATCATCATCGACATCTGCTCTTTGATATGAGTCCTCTTGATGTACGTAGGAAGGGCTTGAACTTTCCCGTGAGATAATGTTAAAGGTACTCGATATTTCCAGTAATGACTAAAAATACAATTTTGCTTATTCAGAATATTTAAACCTAAGACTAAAGGCTCAATAATAGAACTAAATAATGATTCATCTTTCTCTACCACCTTCCCCCCCCCCCCCCCCAAAAAAAAAAAAAAAAATGTTCATATGAAATAGATGAGCGAAAACATACAATAAACATTATAAATTTTGGCCAGGGCTCCGTTTCATAAATCTTGTTATCAATAACAACGGCCTCATTTCTATGACAAATTCGCTCTCAGCCAATCAGATTCAAGGATTTCAGTAGCGTATAACGATTATTGTAACTTGTTATTGATAAAAAGTTTCATGGAAAGGGGCCAAGAGGTAAGTACTATGCAAGCGTGCATGAAACATCTGCGAAATTCGCAAGTGGTTAAGATTTGTGAAAGTGAATCCATGCTGTGATGACTATTTACATGAAAACACTCTCGAAATTGTTTGTACATGAAATGAAGCTATGAATGCCACCTAAAATGTGTACTCGAGAGCAGCGTGGTTGACCAAACTGTCACACATTCTATGCTTAATATGCAGCTACAATCTTTAATTTAATGATACGAATTAACACATTAATGGCATCAATAACCAACAACACATGCACAATGCTATTTTGTAGTTATTGAGGGAGTATTCTGGAGCTTTCACCCAAGCTACACCATATATTTCAATATTTTCCATCTATCAAAATGATTCCTTTTCAGTTCAACTCGAACACATACCATGTGGTAAACCAGCTCTACAAACCGCCACGACGAAATAAAACGACATAAGTCTAACAAATACGAAGAGGGACCTTTGCTGCGTGTAGCAATTTTGTCACAACCCTTTGCTATTCATCTGCAGGTAAAATATATATATTTTATTGCCCTGGTTGGTGAGGTGGTAAACCGCTTAAAGGGGAATAGATGGCAACAAACATTAGCCTATAATCATGTATATAATTGTCAGCCTATTACAAATATCTTGAAATTACTCCTATTTGATTATTTAAGGAGAACAGTGACTCCAAAAGTTGCAGTTTTCTTGCTTGACATTATCCCATGGGGGCTGTCATTTTCTTTACAAAGTAATGTCAGAAAAGATACCCAGTGACCTATACACTATCTACCGTGACACTTATGATCAGCTGTGGAATGCATGACACTGGATTTTCTCATAATAAACCATTTTTGTAGTCATGTACATTCAAATAAAGATACTTTTATCCTGTCATATAACCTATTTGTGTCAAGATATTTGGTTCAGCTGTTTCTTTTGTTAAGCAGGATTTGGTATGCACTTGTAAGTTGCTTGGTCTGACAAAGGTTTGTCAATTCTTCAAAGATCTACAACTGCTCTTAGATATCACCTGTGCAAGACAATGGGGGTACAAGATGGCTGCCATTTTGCATGGGTGGCTTTAGTTGTACAATAGCTATTCATTATGCAACATCTTATCCATTGTGTACAGGTAAATGGACATGTACCGCAATGACATCACAGTTTCTTCAAAATGGCAGCCCCCACGGGGTAATATCTAGCAAGAAATCTGCAAACTTTAGAGAGACTGTTCTCCTGACGGAGTAATCATAGAGTATTTTCAAGATATTTTGAACAGGCTGACAGTTTTCCACAAGATTATCAGCTAATTTATGTTGAGTTTCATTCTCCTTTAACTCTATTCCAACTGGGCTATTTGACCCCCTGTTTTTACTGGGGGGGGGGGGGGGGGGGGGGGGTCAATCTGACCCCCCCCCCCCCCCCCCTTCAGATCTCGGCCGCTGATCGCGCGATTGCCGCGAAATTTTGCCTGAACATAGAGCCGGATGTAAGCTACAAGATTATAAAGTTAAATTTAAGGAAATTATTGATTTTCTAGTTTTAATTAATTAATTATGCAAATTTATGCATGAATTTATGTTTTTGCCTGTAACTCCATAAAAAAGGCTGAAAGAACGCTAATTTTTTGTGTCAGTATTCCTCAAGACACATTGAACAATTTCCTTGCAAAAAAAAATCGACAATCAAAATTAATTTCTTATGTTTTTTATTGTTTTGCTAATTTCTTATGTATTTTATTGTTTTTTCGATCTTTTGTTTTCTATTGTTTTTTTGCCGAAATTTGTTGGGAACAGTTTTTCAAGCTTATTTACATTAGAATAAATTAATTTCAATGATTTAAATTTGAAATAATCTAATTAATATCAATTTAACCCCAAAACAGAATTTGCATTGGATTTGCACACAAAATCACAAATTTGAGCTGTTTTGGGGCCGACGTGCATGTACAAAACATTATGTAATTTCGGAACGGTCTACCCGGACATCGCAAATTTGGTCTCAAAATATGCGGGAGACTTCAAAGAAAAAAGTCATGAAATGGCGCGGCAAAATCTTTGCGCGTTGCAGAATTATCGCGCAAAATGTCGAGGGGGGTCAAATTGACCCCCCCCCCCCCAGTAGGAATAGGGTTAATGTGTGAACGAGGCCTTTAATATAGAACTTACTTGTTGTGTACTAAAGGTGTACATGTTTGTATCGGGATCCATGTGGCAGCGTCCGTCGTTTGGTTCCACTATACCTCCAAGCTGAAGAAAGAGGAATAGAATGTGACAGAAAGAAAGAAAGAGAGAGAGAAAAAAAAGAGAGAGAAAAAAAAAGGCAGAGAGGCAGAAAGACAGACGAAGAGCGATATATAATTGAAGAGAGAATGTGAAAGATAAAGAGATAGAATTAGCGAAAGGGAGGGGATATAAGAAAAAACCGTGAGAGAGTGAGATGACATGAAATTAATGGATTATTTTCAAATGATATGATTAAATTACTGTTCAAAATTAAGGTGAGAGAGAGAGAGAGTGCTAGCGGTAATTGAGATGATGAGAATATTTTTCAAATTTTTATTTTATTATTTTGATTGAACAAAAATCCTGAAACTTGTCTTGTTTATTCATTTTTCTCCATTTTTGTTTCCTTTTACTGTCACTAGCGAAAACATTAAACTGTTTTCCATCATTTTTCTTATCTTCAATATCGTTCCTTTTGTTTTGCAACAAATGCCACGTCAGTTCCATCTCGCGTTTATTTATACTTACTCTTCCGTCCCCTGCAAAATGGAATGAAGCGTCTGTTGTAAAGACTACCAGATGGCGCGCCTTGGGCCTCCAACCAATAACATCCTTCAAAAAATATATATAAACAATCCAATCATAATCAATATACATACATGCATATAAGAGTATGTAGAATAAAACCGGTCGAGGAAAATAGCTATTTTATATTGTAGTATAAATATAAAGAAGAGAAATACACATGGAGACAAGACAGAGATAGATACAAACAAAAATAATATAATTATATATATATATATATATATATATATATATTAAACAGGCATTTCTATACATAAACATAATTGTGCATTGTTTTATATGCTAACTAAGGCAAATAATGCAAAATGGTGAGAAAGATTTAAAGCAAAAAAAAAGACAAAAAAAGACGAAACAGAGAGAATAAAAGTACAAATTAGAATTACAAAAAACTTAACCGTCTGGATAATTATTCAAATAAAACTGAGAAGCACAAGGTGAATATGAGAGACAGTGAGACACAAATATATGAAGGAGAGAGAGAAAAGGAGTCAGAGAGAGGAGAAGAGAAAAGACAGGGAGAGAGGGAGGGGAGATTAAGTTAAAGGAGAATTAACCTCAAAAATACAGACGATAGTGTTCAAAGGTATTATTTATTCCTACTTGTTAGACTATAATGGCTTCGCGTCAAAAAATACGAGATCGATACGAATCTAGATTTTCTGAGCAAAATTTATCATCTGCTCGCAATATGTATAGTCTGCTATCAGTACATGGGGGGCTGCCATTTTTTTTATGTGTACATGAAGATTTTCTTAATCCAAATGCCCAATTGCCTTTTTCAAAATTAAAAATCCGTTTGAGATTAAAAATATAGAATACATATGTCAATTTATTTTTAAACTGAAGTTTTCCTTATATATTTCTGTTGAAAATCGATATTCGCTTAATAGAAATCTATTTTCTCGATACTGTGACGTATGGGACGGAGAAAATTAATTCAAATTTATGGACGCTTCTTCCCTGAGCATCTACAGCGGCAAACTATGCATTAACTTGCTTTCAGATAATGGACTTGAAAAGTCAGAATGCATGCTGCATATATTATGTTCTGCTCTGTTTGGCAAACCCAAGAAAATAGATTTTTGTTAATCAAAACCAGACAATTTAAAAATATCATTACAAAGATTTAATTTTTATAATACATGTAAACACCCACTTTATATTTTTCGTCACATATGGGATTTTAGGTAATGAAGAAAAGCAATTTAGGTATTGAATTCAAAATATCTTAAACAGGCATTTCTATACATAAACATAATTGTGCATTGTTTTATATGCTAACTAAGGCAAATAATGCAAAATGGTGAGAAAGATTTAAAGCAAAAAAAAAGACAAAAAAAGACGAAACAGAGAGAATAAAAGTACAAATTAGAATTACAAAAAACTTAACCGTCTGGATAATTATTCAAATAAAACTGAGAAGCACAAGGTGAATATGAGAGACAGTGAGACACAAATATATGAAGGAGAGAGAGAAAAGGAGTCAGAGAGAGGAGAAGAGAAAAGACAGGGAGAGAGGGAGGGGAGATTAAGTTAAAGGAGAATTAACCTCAAAAATACAGACGATAGTGTTCAAAGGTATTATTTATTCCTACTTGTTAGACTATAATGGCTTC
This sequence comes from Heliocidaris erythrogramma, assembly GCA_025617745.1. Lineage (NCBI taxonomy): Eukaryota > Metazoa > Echinodermata > Echinoidea > Camarodonta > Echinometridae > Heliocidaris > Heliocidaris erythrogramma. The sequence goes on along the minus strand of CM046870.1, from coordinate 15,410,181 downwards.
GCGTCAAAAAATACGAGATCGATACGAATCTAGATTTTCTGAGCAAAATTTATCATCTGCTCGCAATATGTATAGTCTGCTATCAGTACATGGGGGGCTGCCATTTTTTTTATGTGTACATGAAGATTTTCTTAATCCAAATGCCCAATTGCCTTTTTTCAAAATTAAAAATCCGTTTGAGATTAAAAATATAGAATACATATGTCAATTTATTTTTAAACTGAAGTTTTCCTTATATATTTCTGTTGAAAATCGATATTCGCTTAATAGAAATCTATTTTCTCGATACTGTGACGTATGGGACGGAGAAAATTAATTCAAATTTATGGACGCTTCTTCCCTGAGCATCTACAGCGGCAAACTATGCATTAACTTGCTTTCAGATAATGGACTTGAAAAGTCAGAATGCATGCTGCATATATTATGTTCTGCTCTGTTTGGCAAACCCAAGAAAATAGATTTTTGTTAATCAAAACCAGACAATTTAAAAATATCATTACAAAGATTTAATTTTTATAATACATGTAAACACCCACTTTATATTTTTCGTCACATATGGGATTTTAGGTAATGAAGAAAAGCAATTTAGGTATTGAATTCAAAATATCTTCTTGACTGGAACATTTCTCAATGGTTCATGTACAACTCCAAATCAGCAAGAAAATGACAGCCCCCATGGAAATGAGTAGGAGACGATACCGGGTGTTGGAATATCTTTATTTATACCCTTTTCTGATATCTTATTAGAAAATGGTTTAGGCCAATAAGTAGGAATATATTGCACCTTCCCAAATAAGTAAATTTATAATTAGGGGTTGATTCTCCTTTAATAGAAATGGCTAGGCACACATTTCTTGTTGAAAAGAGAAAATGAATTGACCCTCTTTCCCCAGCGTCCAGACCAGGTGTCATGAAAACATACATGCCTCATGATAATCATCTTCATAAAAAAAATGCCACCATTCCATTCTGGTATCCAAGGTGACGGAGCAATCCTTAAGGATCACCTGAGCGAATTCGATACAAAAAGTCATCATCCAATTCCTGGTCTTCCACAATGACATATATCTGGTATAATTGACGTATGCGTTGGCATGGCAACGGGAGGTTGACACTATCTCGCTGTCACGGCGTTTAAACAGGCGATATTTGCGCCATATTTAACACAGATCTCAAGCAAGGGAAGACATAGAGACCTTTGTGAATATTTCATTGCGTGAATTGCAACATGATCCAGAGGGGAAAAACTGAAAAGGCAGGCTCTCTATTCTTTAATGTCTTCAAATTCGGCGACATGATGATTTGTGGTTTGTTTGGAGAATGAAAATGATCTCGCATTTCAACTAAAAAGGAGGAGAAAACTGTTATTGTATTCGCGTACTCAAGTTTGGCAATGAAGGAAAATTATATCCCGATATTTCTTTGTACATGTCGAGATTCTTTGGCGCCGAGAAACGTAGCAGTAGGCGAATTAGAAATGTATTTAGAAAAATGATTAAAATTGTATTGTTATTAATATCATTTCATTATTTATTTATTTTATTTATTATTATTATTACTACTATTATTATTATTATTATTATTATTATTATTAATATTATTATAATTATTACTATTATTATTACTCTGTATGCATGCATATATTTTATTTCTTATTACTTTTAATTATTGTTGTTTATTATCAACATCTTAATAAAGTGTGATATTTTTAAATACGGCAAGGACGTTATAATAGCATTTAATTAGGGGTCTTGAAATGACCCTGGCTTCTTCTTCTTCTTGTTTTTCATGTTCTTCTTCTTCTTTTGGTTTTATTTAGCATTTGTAAGTCACCATGGCAATCATAGTGACGTGTAATCTTAGTATCATACCCCGCAAACAGCAATCTGCATCAAGGCGTCAAACCCGCCCTCTGGAGTGTCTAAGTTGCCAGACACTGTCGTGTTTGTGATACGGTTCTGGAAAAAAAGAAATAGGCAGACATTAGCGACGGAGGGAGTGATAGGGCATACCTTCTTAATAAACGACAAAATAATACAGTTATTAGATAGGAACTTCAAATCATCATTTTAATACCACTAATGTTTTCATAGAACTTTCACAACTGAGATGACTGCTAGGCAGACAGATGCACAACGTTCAGTCATCATGTTGAATAGAATGTAATGATAATATTGATCTATAACACCGTTCATACCATTGAATAAATTAGTTACGGGGTCATAGCTCAAATAACCACGGCTGATTTGACTTGCACGGGGAGTCTGAAAATGTCACTTTTTAAAATTACTTCCTGCACAAGGATCGATAATTCCTTTATTTCTCCTCTAAAATCAATGCCCAGACTATGTGCATGTGATTCAAGCACATAATTCAAGCATGTAATTCACGACTTAAACTTTAAAGGTAATGTACTACATTTTCATCCTAAAATCTGACTTTCCAAGATTGTTGTGTTATGCTGAAGATTACTAAATGTGAGAAGTTATCACCAATCAATTAAGCAAAAAGATTGGTAATTATATGCGTATTTTTAATTATTCTAATAATAATTCTTTTATTCGCGGCCTCGAATTGAATCAGCGAAATTCAAAATTATTTTCGGCCGTTACTAACGGCCGAAAATAATTTTGAATTTCGCTGATTCAATTCGAGGCCGCGAATAAAAGAATTATTATTAGAATAATTAAAAATACGCATATAATTACCAATCTTTTTGCTTAATTGATTGGTGATAACTTCTCACATTTAGTAATCTTCAGCATAACACAACAATCTTGGAAAGTCAGATTTTAGGATGAAAATGTAGTACTTAAACTTTAAAGCAACTGAATTTTTGAATTGTTTCTTACTTTATATGGATCGTGGTTGAGGTACAGTTTGACAGGCATTGTTGCACATTTCGTTTAAACAAATCGCTCTCTCCTGAATTATATCAAGATTGGGTTCATATTTACATCAATATTCTTTCTTACTGAAAAACTTTCAAACATATGTTCTTAAATCAATTCCATAATCTCGAAAGCAGTATAACATATGTCGTTGTATTGACAACAATCCGAGATTTAAAAGAAATAAAAATATTATAACAAGTGAAAACTGACAAGACAATCTTGTCAGTACAGTCTATATTGAATTCATGACAAAATGATCATTTGAAATATCCTACGTTTGCGCAGAAGCATGGTTCAATATGACTACATTTCGCACAGAGACATACAAAGCGCATAGAGACATACAAATATGTGATATGAGCTGTATAAAAACTGTCTATTAGTATTATTTATTATTTCGCTGTACATAAGGTGTGAAATCGTTTGTGAGCTATATCAAACAGCCATACGCAGCGAAATGCTTCTGAATTCCGGTCCATACAGTACAAGATGGGGGCACTCGTTTATCCCGAATGTTCGGTTTTCCAATGTTTCTAATTCTGAAGGTTCATACTTCCGAAATACAAGTAGCAGAGGGTTCATAAATCCGAATATGGAATAGTTCAATATAGGCTTTATAATTTCGAACAGATGTTAGGTTCATTATGCCGAAGGTTGTTTATCCAAGGGTTCATAATTACGAAAATGATATAGGGTTCATTATTCCAAAGGTTCGTGGTTCCGAAAATGATATGGGGTTCTATTTCATTTTCGGAATGACGAACCTTATTTTATTTTTCGGAATTACGTACTTTCGGAATTACAAATCCTTGGGATAAAGAAACTTTTGAATTAATGAACTGACGGATCAACGAATCTTCGGAATTATAAACCTTCAGAAAAAAAAATGAACTGAGAATTTTGGCGGACAGCAAAATGTAATCTTTATTCGCTGTCCTTGAATTTGTATTGCGTGAGATATCTCTGCTCGCTGAGAAAAAAAGTAGTGTCAGATGTCGCATGCATGGCATATGGGCAGTGCATCGTTATTAAAATAAAACATCATCGTGGTTTTAAACCCAGATCTACACACGCAAAATGTAACTTACGGCGAAGAGACTGGAGTCTTGATTGAGCGGAAGCGCATTGTGGAAGCCGTGTGGACTGGCGCATCCTGAGCAAGGCGAAATCAGTCTACGAAGAAAGAAAACAAAAATGGTATCAACTTTCAGCGTCAAAGATAGAGGGAGTACAGTGTGTGTACTGATATAGAACTACTGATGATATAATTGCCTTTTTGCTTTTGTCTTTCTATCTATCCTACTTTCTAATGAAATATTTTTGCATCTATAGCGACCATTTCCCTCTTTTAAGAGAGATATCACTCAAATACATCATTGACTATTTTACCTAGGATTCTAAAATACGCATGCGCTAACCTATGGCGCATTTTACTCTAGATATGTATTCTTTCATATTATTAAAAAAAACAACACTATGTCAGGTTTGTCGAACCTAAAATGTCGAAGAATATCGCACCATGTGCATGAAATCCAAAGAATATAGTAGGATTCAAGCGATATTGCAAGGTTTGTACAATACAGCAAAATTTTCACACTACTTGGTGCTTTGAAATAAATGAAACTCATCTTGTCTGAAAATTCAGGCTACATCGTATTGCAGTTTTCTTAAACAATCTTAAGAAATATTACTAGCACTTTATTGTGTGAGGTGTCCTTTTAATACAAAGAGTAAATAAGACTGGCATGTAGAAGTGGAGGACTACACTGTAAAAAAAAAGTACTCAATTACAGAAATCTGATGTCAGCAGAGTCGCCAGAAATTTGCTGTAAAAATACATGCTGTATGTAATTTTAGCATATATTTCAGATCTGTAATTCAGATAACAGGTTATTATGTAATTGCGTTGGAACCCGAGTCCTACAATACATTAAGGTAATAAAAATTAAACTGTAATCCTATTTTGCCTTAAAATCACAAGTTTCTGAATGTAACTCAGTTTCGCAATTACAAATGAGGTACTTTTACGGGAAAAATGTAAAAATAACATCACAACTGCTGTATTTATAATAAACAGAACAAATCTGTATTTTTTCCGCTGTAGAAAAATCAAATAGACAACGTGGAAGATAGGAGCTCTTGAACTCTGACCCCAAGCGAATAAATCTATGCCCTGCAACTTTATTGCCTCACATTCAATCCCTATTTTGGATTCAGATTTCTCTATTAATGTGTAACCCCACACCTTCTCAGAAATGTAAGGGTACATGTTTTTTTACCGGCTTATTAAGATACTGACTCTGTATCCCATAATGCACATGATCATAGAGGTGTCGTGGTCTAGTGGATACGTCACGGGACTGTGGATCACATGGTTCGCGGTTCAAGTCCCGCTGCGGCACTAATGTCCTTTGGCAAGATATTAATCTACATTTGCTACTCTCCACCCAGGTGTAGTAAGTGGGTACCTGGTAGGAATTTATTCCTTGAATGCTTTTAGCGCCTTAGGGCAGCTCGGCTAAAGCCAGGGTAATAGTAGTACTTTCTCGCGCCTCAGAATAGGCTACCTAGATAGATGACGGGTTATAAATGTCTATATTATCATAGTGACAGCGTTTCATTGTTGAGGCGGGACACACTGAAACCTCTGAATTTGGTAAATCATATTATCACATGGATGCGTTATCAAACGCAGATAAATTATTCAACACACACACCCACATCCTCACCCACACACAAACACACACACTCAACGCATTCATTGTGCTCAGCCTTGTACCAATATGCCCGTTGCGCAAGAAGTGCCATTTCCATTGCGTTATTATACGTGCGCTAATTAACACCATGGGGGCAATTAGCGCCGATACCTCGGTATACAGCCATTGCAATTCAACGCGTTGTTTCCATTGTTCACTGGCATTCCCGTTGTGATCGATATCAGGCTCACATGGGGCGTCAAGGACCGCGCCAGCTGCTGACGCAATCCTACGCCAGCATATGACGCCTCATGTCCAACATGCATCACTTATGACACTGGACTCTTACTATTGAAAACACCCTTCCTTTTAACACACTTGATAAACTTCCCCTTATAATACTTACTTGGCGGGCACTGTGCTTACGTAAGGTAGAACTGTCTTATCAACAAAGGATCCAAAACCAAGCCTGAAGTCCCGGGTTATGCTATCTAACTCATTCGCTGTATGGAGGAGATAAAAGACATAGAAAAAGTGATACAGAGAGAGAGAGAGGGGGTGATGGGAGGGAGAGATAGAATGTTGATTACTGTTTAAGAACTAAACGTATGTATTTAATGTACCAGTTTAATAACAGGAATAGAAATATCAGAAAAAGGGGCGTGAACATATTTTTTTGGTTAAATTTCTTTACTGTTAAATATTGATTGCCAAAGTAATAATAGCATCGTTTATACTGACTCCAGGAAAGTTTTTACCATATTCTTATAGAACTGTCAAAACTTTCTAATAAGTTTTCCTCGAAATGTACATCCGTTTCCCGCGCGTTCTAGCCCTTTTGATAAGGCCCTCGTGACTTGGCTATTTTTCTCGTAAGTAAGCTAGTAGTGGCTGCATAACAAGACTAGCCGCCCAGCCCGGTGAATGCGCGATCGAGCGACGTGAGTCGCGAGGGCCTTTTGGAACCTGGCCTGTATTTCTTATGCTATCCTTTGTTCCCAGCGAGGATCTGCTACCATATAGGTAGGAGCCAATCAGCGAACGTATCTTCGCATGGCGTCAGCAAATTTTGGTATGCAAATTCGCCTTCATCTCGAGCAATCATGAACCAATCACATGGAAAGCAAGCCCCGCAGATACCGTTGTGATTGGTCGATAATCCTCGGTAGGCGTGTTAGCATACGAATGTCAACTCGTGAATGACCCAGGTTCCAAAACGCCTCGCGACTAAAGTCGCTCGATCGAGCGTTCACCGGGGTCGTGTTGATTCTTTTCGTCGCCGGCTAGTCTCATCTCATGCACAGCATGACGAGGAAAATAGCCAAGTCACGAGGCCTTCTCAAAACGCTACGCGCGTTCATTCGCGCGTTCGCGCCTTTTTAACGGGCACTCGACGAAATGCAGATAAATATGAAGGAGTTAAAGAACAAAGTTAACCAGAGATTGGATAGACTTACACAAGGTGGTTCCCAGACCCTTCAGGTTTTCCAGATCATCTTTCATGGAGTGACTGAGGTCCATTGCGTAGTAGAGATCGACCGGGTAGTCTTCGGCTTGTCGTACAAACAACCGTATGGTGGTTGGCTCCCCTGGAAGACAAATACACAAAAACAGTCCTATATTAAATCGCACTAACAAAAAAGATTTTGAAAAGAAGAAAAAGAAAACCATAAAAGAGACAGATTAAAAACAATCATGGTGCTAATAGCAAGGGGTTCTTGTGTTATGCCCAAGTAATGATTATTCCGGTTATCCAATAATGATTTGGGTCTGCCAAAGGTATCCACACCGAATTATTTTCCAACAGGTACTCATTTACTATATCTGGGTTAAGAAAGTTAATGCACTTAAAATGCCCTAAGGACACGATCAGCATTCTTGGATTTCAACTACAGTAAAACCTGTCTATTACGACCACCAAATGCAACAGTAAAAGCGGCCACTATATACATGACAGACATTAGAGATATGGCAGTTAGAGATGGCCCTTATTAATGGGTACCAATCACCCAAAAATCTTTTGCTCTGTATGTTACAGGTTCCATGTCGTTACACGTGGGAAAGACGTGCAACACACGTGAAACACACGTGATAATCCGTGTTCCGGCAGTGATTAAAACTTGGGGAGACGCGGTAAGACGCGAAAGTTTAGCGGTCTGTCACGGGCAGAGCACGGTCATCGGACGGGTGTTACGCGTTGGTATCACGGGAAATAGCGTGTGCTTAGCGGCTTAGCACTGACGTGCGAACCTTTTTTTTTAGCCTTACACGTGGCTGGACGTGGTTAGCCGTGCTTAGGCAGTGCTTCAGCAGTGGAACAGCCGCCGACGGCCATACCCCGTACAAAGCACGACCAAACCAAAATTGACCAAAAATTACCACTTACGACCACGTCCACCAGATTTTCAGAACTTTTTGTACGTGATTTAGACGTGGAGTGCTGTGTTACCGGGGCTTAACGCTCGCGTGAAACCGAACTCGGAGTTCGGTTCCGCGCGTGCACCTTCATGTTACCCTTTATTCCTTCATACTCCTTAACTGTTGACCTATAGAATGACAGAAACAGTTATTTCAGGTTGATTTCATACTTCCAAGCTATACACAAATCATCTTTTCAGGTGGTTGGTACACTTTAAGACAGGTTTTAAAAGTCTGTGAATGGAAAGATAGGTGCATGAAAGACTTTCCTGTGGCACTCCATCATTATTTATGGTGGATCAAATCTTACAGTTCGGCCAGGCAGTGGAATAATAAGTAAAGGTACATTAAAACAAGTTCATACTATATCAATATCACGCCGAAACCCATTAGACGAGTTAAACAAATAGACCTAGTTCGGACAGGGCCTGATCATAATTCTCATTTGATCCCGTTCTAACAACCATCTCTAAGCGCTTGGCATTTTAACGAACCATATCGACTTCCATGTTTTTTCTGGAAGTATCAAGCCCAATAGCACTGGACATTCTGAAGCGAAGAGCAACGATCTCAAACATTGCTTTCACCTACAACAATCTGGTATTCGTCTCGTGGTCTAGTAGAGAAGTTAGCGGACTGTGGCTCACATTATGCTTCGAATCTATTTATCTTTTATACTTTATATTTGTCCTTATTGTTTAGCTTCTTCAATACATGGTATCTTGTAACTTTAAAGTCCGGGGAAAAAATCACTTGCTACAATACATATTATAAGGCAACATGTGTCCTTTACCGTTAACATATCAAAATTAGTTTTTTTCTTATTATCACGTTAAACGTTTCAAGGGAATATTGGAATGAAGCCTGAACTATAGAGTGATATATCACAAAGATGAGAGCAATTTGTGTGAAAAGGGGTTAAATGCCATTATAGAGCTACAATCCATGTACATGAGGGGGAAAACCCTATCAGGTTCGTATACGGATTCTTATCGATTTATCGCATCGGTTTTAAATTCGCTACATGTCGTTCGGAAGTGCAAGTTCCCGCCTTCTTGTTGACTCGGGGCAAACAGAACTGACCACGCTCAATAATTGGGTTCCCCCTAGTTGCACGCCTACCGGCATGATCTGCAAACAAACACACAAGTACTACATCGCATTGAGGGGTTCGACGTCCAGTTGGAAAGAAAATGCAGCCGTGAAATTAACATCCCTATTTCACAGGGAACCCACCTGACATTATTTTACACGGATAATATGTTAAAGGGTACCAAAACCCCAAAAATATTTTGTTCTTGAACAGAAGCATATATTTTTCGTCTTCAAGTCATCAGATTAAACCGCAAAAATGAACAGAAAGCCGAAATCGAACAATATATAAAATGGAAACTAAAGGAACAAAAGGTGCGAAATATAACGCGCTCTGATTGGCTGTCTAAATACTTTTGTGTATGTAATTGAGTTTTGAGAGACGTGTATCAATAAAATATGATTATATACGATACGTCTGGGACCGACTTTTTAACGTCACCATCCGAAAGACGTAATTGAGATTTGTACCTGGGTCCGATCACAGTCAGTTTGTAGGCGAATACAAAGAGCTGCCGGTAGACGTTACTGCTTGACCAACTCCTGATCCCTGATCGATCAGGAGTTGGTGTAAACATAACTAAACATAACCACCGTTATCGAAACATAGCGGTTAATAAGGCTTATTGCCAGTCGGTTTATAATGAGATAATCGCTACAAATAATACGAGCGTCCTCACTCATGTGTGTTATCGATTATCCCGTTATTCATAAAACCGACTGGCAATAAGCCTAAATTAAAATCAAGATTGATATGATTATAGGACTCGAGATTGGTGAAACTTTGGTTAAACACACCATTGGCGTAGATACGAACACGCTTTCTATTGATTGTGGGGGGGGGGGGATGATAAATAGATCACCCCTCCCCCCCCCCCCCCCCCCCCCCCCCACCACTAACAATGGATAATTATGCGTGTCTATGCGCGTGAAACACACACACAAACTAGAAAGGCCGTTAAAGGCGGCAGACCCACGCCTTAGCGGAGCTATTATTCTTGAAACTGCAGATATATTTTTACTGGTTGGTTCCCCTGTCGTGTATAAAAAAAAGTAAACCCAATATAGGTTTTGTTTTGTTGCGATTATTTTTGTAAGCAGTAGCCATTCAAAGGGGATAACAAGAGGCACATCTACCCCCCCCCCCCAATAAATTTTGCCATATCCAGGTCATAGCTTTGTGTGTCCCCACCCTTGATAAAATTCTTCTGAAAAAGATATTTTATTATTGAAACATCTCTCCCCTAAAAGTAATTGATTAGACATGTCAGAGAGCGTGGCGTGATGAGGAAAAAAATGTTAGCAATTTGTATTCAGTGTTCAGTCATGTTAAGTGTTAGTAAATGTATTCATGTTCTATCTTTAAATTACATTGCAATTGGGGTTGTTGTTTTTTTTTCATCGGGCTTGGATAAAATAAATATGACGACAAAATAAGTTGGATCTCGACTTCAAAATGACATGCATGCGAGGCACAGAGCTTACTCACTCAGCTCAGTCACCACCCATCAACAAAGTCAAAGTGAATACTGGTGTGCATGTATTCGGCGAACCTCGATCAGCCACCAAATTTTGCAAATCCACACAAATTTAAAAAAAATACAGTTTTTGTATATATTTTACAACTACGAAATCCACTCAAACAGACATAAATGAGTTATAAACAAACTCAAATCTCAAATGACAGGACCGTTATAACCCAAAGAAAAAAGTTCAATCATACTACAGTCAGCCAGGCACAGGCACAGGCACTATACTCCCTGGGGTTATGTACTCCCTAGCCCGACCAGATCGCCGTCACTTCGCGACAGCGCTGTGTATAGTTAATTATGTACGTGCAGCTAGCTACACAGCCCACTCACTCAGATCAACACACGCGAACGCTCGCGAGTGCGATAAACTCACTCACGTCGAACAAACTCACCAGATTTTCACCGAAAACAATTAAAATCACGTACTACACGTCCACCAGGATAAAAGAAATCACAAAAACTTCCACAACAAAGTGGAAAGAACCGGGGAAAATAAACAGAAATGCACAGAAGATAAGAAATAGAGGAGAAGCCGTAGGGCTAGGGTAGCCTGAATCTAAATAGCGAGAGCTAGCTATAGAGCCGCCTACTATAGTATACCGTACATAGCCGCTTTCGCAGTAGTAGTTCAAGCGCGAGAAAAAATCCCTTGTTGCTGGGATACGTTGGCTTTGAATATTCATTGCAGGCTCGTACGGATTTGAAGTGAAATGGCAAATAATGGGTCTAAAAGTCTTCTAAAATTCATAAACCTGAAATAAACTTTTGGTGAGACGAAGTAATGAGTGTTTTGATTGGCCAAAATATTTCTGCATCTGCAGGCGAAGTTTGGGGTCATCAATCTTTCTAGTTTCTTTCTTGTCACTATCTGAACTGAAGTTCCTATACTTTACTACAGGGTCAAAACTTCAAGGTCACACAGAATGTGCAGGGGTCAACCAATCATCACCAAAATCTAATCGATTCTTTCCTGTCACTTTCTGAACATTCCCTGAAAATTTGGTGCAAATCCGTTCACCCGTTCTCTTGTTATCTTGTACACAAACAAACAAACAAACAAACAAACAAACATACAAACAAACAAAAAAAACAAAAAAAACATACGGAGCCCTTTACATAACCCTGCCGATTTCATCGGCGTGGGTAAAAACGTGTTTTCATATTTGCTTCATGAACTCCGGTAGCCTTTGCAATCCTTATAACCAAGGTCCATTCCATTTATTTCCTTTTTTTTATTAAAAAAAAATTGTGAGGAGAAGGAGAGTTCGTGTACGTTGCATAGCATGCGGAATATTTGAAGCGGTCAGAAATGAATATGAGAAGATTAAGCTAAGTTAATACAACCCCCTCCCGAGAAAGGGTATAAATTTGAATTCCGTATAACGTAGCCTTTTCTTCCATGTGGTATATTAATCAACAAGCTGTCCATACAGAGTGTGATTATTATACGGCCACCATAAATCCATTCGTTGTCACACGTCGTCATATATAGCGCCGTATTTCTTCGCAGGGATATTCACATCGTATGGACAGCAACAACTTCCTCGTTATCAAAATCAATAGATGTTCAAGGAATACTCAAAAGAATGTTAGACAAGGTCGGGGGAAGCTAATGTTGGTAAGTTGTACTTACTTGGTCGTACTGTGATTTTCATCCTCTGCGGCTTGACTTGAACGATGTCATTGAGATTGGCACCCGCTTCGCTCAAGGGGTCGTCCTTAAGGCGGTGGAGAATGGAGGAAAAAAAAGGAAATGAAAAAAAAGGGAAATTAGACAAAATGAATTAGGAAAAATAATGGAAAATATTACCAATTATTAAAGTCTGAACAATTTATTGAATGAAAATGTAAAGGCAGTGATATCCTTGAGGTAGGCATTTAATCCACATTTTGTTTTCTCTACCCAGGTGTATATCATGGGCACCGAAGATAAATCCACGTAATTATTTTCCCCCACTACTCTGGTGTATAATATTTAATAAGTATTCATCTGCATGCGACCGTCATACTTTGAATTAGCATTTACGCGCGTACAACATGACGAATGAAAGAGTGTAAAGTGTGCTTAATTATTGTATTGAGCCCAGGGATTGAGATGTTGATAACCTGATTACGTGTGCTTTAAAACGTTGGTATTAAACATCATTATATGATCCTTAGTGGTAGTAGTAGAAGTTGTAGTAGTAGTAGTAGTAGTAGTAGTAGTAGTAGTATAGTAGTAATCAATTCATCACGTCTTCCTAACCAAAAAATAACAACAAAAAACAAGAAGACTACGAAAAGGGACAAATGTTAACATTTTGTTTTACGGCAAGTAACAGAGCCTCCCCCTCTTTCTCTATCTCTCTGTATGTCGCTCTCTCTCTCTCTCTCTCTCCCTCTCCTTGTCTTTCCTCCTAATTTTCCTCACTATCGGGATGTATTAAAAGAAAGAGAAAGATAAGATATAGTCGTGACGATGAAACGAATGTTCAACACGTATTTTCACTGTGACTCAAACCCTTTTATGCCTCATTTCATCACAAATTGATGATGGGCGCTCTTTTATTGATCACTCCCACCCCCATTTTGTTCAAACTATTGAGATGTTACCCTTGTTCCAACAATATTTGACTCACCTTCGCCTCTGTGAGGCGAATGGACTAAGCGTTTTTCATTTTCTCACGTTTTCTCAACAATTACTCATTTTGACCAATCTTCGATCTCCCCCGCTGATACTAAGCAGGCCATATCTGCTCTCAGTATTTCTCCCTTCCCTTATTTGCCCCCTCTTTCAGTCTCTATGCATGTTCTGTTCATCCTTATCTCTCTCTCTCTCTCTTTCACTATCTCCGTTTCTTTTTTTCTTTCCCTCTTTCTCGGCCTTTCTTTTTCCACCCACCCCCCCCCCTGTATATCTAGGACGCGTTAACTATAACCCTTTTCTCCATCTCTCCACATTCCCACCCTCCCCCCTCTCTTTCTCTCTCTCCTTTTCTCTGTGTGTCTGGGTGTGCGTGCGTGTGCGTGTGTGTATGTGTGTCAATCATAGGGTGTCAATATGTCTTTTTGACCGGATTCTCTTTCTCTATAATGTAATAACGCCTCCATCTTATTACTCATCTCTCCAATTCGTGTCCTCTTTTTTTCTTCCATCTTCCCCTACCTTACCTCTATTGCCCACCCTCCCCTATCTTATCCATAGTTGTTTTTTCTGCCTCCCTTAAATGCTTTTAATTTTTTCCATCGTGTCTTTTATGGCTATCTTTGTTTTTCTTCCCTAGTCTGTATCTTTTCATTAGCCTCTCTCCATCCTACTACAACCTTCCCTCTCTCATCAGCATTTGCTATATTGCTGTTTTAAAAATACACACGTGGAAATGGGCGTATTCAATACGCATTTATATTTCATAATATGAAAGCGAAAAAAATATATATATATTAGTTAAGTATGACTAAGCTCCATCAACTGTAATTTCTACAACCGCCAACTGTATAATGACAAATTTCTCCCAAAGACATGAAAGAGGTAACAATTCATAAGAATCATGGTCTTTGCCGAACGTGAAGAAAACAAAAGAAAAGGACACGATGGTATGCTCTTGCGAACAAGGATGAATGCATCAGAGAATATGCTCACCATGACGACGGGAGACTGTTATCAATGGATGGCAAAAAGCACGATCAGAGAGAGACGTATAAACACACGGACACAAGGCATCTTTCACCTTCATCCAGAGTACTGGAATTGGCGCCATTCTGTTCGCAAACGCGATACTAACTGCGCACCATGTTTTGTAATCATAGTAATGGAAACATCATTATCCGCCGCGTGTGTAAAGGGCTGTGCATAGCACGAAAGGTTGGAGAGTGGAAATAGTTTTGGTTGTGGGAGCCGTCTTCCCATAAAAGGTCAACACGTACAAAAAGAGGAAAGGGAAACAGTTGAGTATCTCGTTTGTCATTTTACACGTACAATATAATACAATACAATTAACATTTAGTACGCCCTTCCATAAGGCTCGGAGCGTTTACAAAATATTTAAATTATAGAACACATTATATTTTTTTTATTAGGAATGGAAACTATCATCGGAAGTCGGAACTATCATCGGAGTGAAACTATCATCGAATGGAAACTATCATCGGATGTACCTAGTTATTTAGACTAAATTGTCATAGTGAGCATGGGGTGCACAAGCAGCGGCGTATCCAGGATCTCCCAATAGGGGGGGGCGCCAGGAATTATTGATCTCCGTCATGTGGGAGAAATTTTTGCTTCTGAAGAAGGGCTGAGATGCAAAATAGTGCTATATAGTGCTATATTTTTTTACGACGGCCAATAGGGTGGGGGGCGCCTGTTGCGCCCCCTGGATACGCCACTGCACAAGCATGAGTATATAATACGCCATTCAAAATAATTATCGTTACGGTTATGGAAGTTACAAGATGAGACTATACGCTTGGCTCTTCAATGCAAATACTATTTCGTCATGACTGTGGGAGGGAAGTACTAGTGCACCAACATGGCATATCGAAATTAATGCACTTGTATGTTTAATAAATGTAACTATTCATATGTATGAATTGATTTGTTTTCCTACGTGCATGAATAACCAATTTAGCAGGGATGGAGAGATTAATTGTGGTAACCTTCGGGTTAAAAGGAAATGTGACCATGGACAATGGTAATGGATTAAAATGTTGTTTGAGGAATTACATTTGGGATTTAAAAAAAATACATTTATGTATTCATGGTAATGGAAGGCCTATATGTACAGATGAATATAAATCTTCTACTATTGCATCTTTGTTCTAAAACCACACACCCGCGCACCCATTTTTCTAGTAAAAAAAAGGGGGGTAGAATACATTCGTATCATGAAACAGTTAAAGGAATTGATAATGTCCGTGTTGCTCATGTCAACTAAAGAGTCCCCAAAACGTAATTACAATCCTCAAAAAATATTTGATAGCCCTCGTGATCGATTTGAATTTAGGAGACGGGTGAGACAGAAAACGACATGGCCTACATTGTCAGTGATTGCAGATTGATTTGTCAAATCACAAAAAAAAAAGAAGAAGAAAATTACCCAGAATTTCGGAATCTGTAATCATGCAATCAATTTGTAAACAACATTAGTCGCATTCAGTTTGGACATGGCAGACAATAATATTGGGCAATGCAAGCTACTGTTTCAATACATGATTCACGATATGTCATCAATTTACTGAGCAGAATTTAGATCACTTTTCTTCAGGGATATTGTCTGGTCAATTTCTTTAACCGCAAGGAATTTTCTCTAGACGATAAATGCACATGTTGATTTATCAAAGTATACATGTTCAAAAATACACCTGCAAGTTTGAATAAGGAATTATATGAATCATTTTCAATGTAATAATTATGAATCATGTTTCAAAACCACTTCTCCACTAATATTTATAAAGTGTGTTTCTTTTCAAAAAAGGAAAACCAACTTTCTCCAGCAACATTTCGTCAAATAAAACATACCTTGAGTTATTGTAATGCTTCATAAACAGAGGAATTTTATCCCCTTTGATATGCTACCACATTTGTATTGATAGAGCCTGGGATCACTGAACTAAAACAATTTTAAATCAGCAATGTAAAAATTGATTTGCGCACTAGAGTGGCATCTATTCATCCACACAATGAATCACACTCTGCTTTTTCGAGCACACTCTGGCTAGGACAGACAAGGCAGTCATTTGAAAGGACATTTGGGATTAAATTTTGGACTCATATCTCATTCAAGGTTGCATACATGATGAATAAGGAAACATCGTGAAATATTTTTTTTTTTTTTTTTTTTTTTTTGTGTTGCTATGCGTCTTTATCATTTGTTTTGTTTCTTTGCATTGTACTTAATGGAATTACACTTTATCTAATGTGGCACCATTTAGCCTTCTTCCCTGTATTTTACCAGGATGGTTTTGAATTTATTCTAGCGCAATTCTGTACAATTCAATTATTATTGCGTTTATTCGTTTTTTTTTAAAGAAGATGTTGTTACTACCGTAAGGAAACAAATGTAATCTTGAACTGAAAAACAATGCCGAAGACCTTTGGTATACGGATGAAGGATTGTGACTCTCGGGTTCGAGTTCGATCCCTGCTCCGTGCTTAGTTTCCCCGGTAAGGAATGAACAAGACTAGAACGGACGCTCTACCTGAACCTTCAAGAAACGACGGTCGCCGACACTCGTGATCACCAACTTCATCCACTCCCCCTTGACATCGTTGACATGGACCATCCCTCTCCCTCTCCCCATCCTCCTTCTCTTCCTCCTCTGGTACTTGAGTACGCGCCAAATAAAGAAAATGTATCACCGTTGTATACATTTCACGCTGTTTCCAAATTCCCTGGCATACTATGTAAATGTCGTCCCCTTGTGGAGGTGTTGCTATCGAAAGGCTTGAATTTTCGAAACTTGAATGAATAATGTGGGCTGTGCTTTCACTTCGAATTCTGCTCATTCCTCTTTTTTCGAGATTCCAACTTGAACTCTGCCAATTTTTCCTACATTGGGGTCAATATCAATCATTAGGAGTTGTCGGAATAGTGGGCATATGACAGCCCTTTTAAAGAACGTGTCAAAATCGAATTTTGTCATTTATCTTAAGTTATATTGTTCGATCTTATAACGAAGAAAAGTAATTGTCCGAATAGAGGCTTAATTTTAATTCACAACTTTTGAGAATGGATGATGGATTCAAAGTTTGATTTTAACAAACCTAAAAGTCAGTTATAACGTACGGTCGGGGAAAAAGCTATTGCTCTCCCTGTGGCATAACATGAACGAATCGTGAAAATGAGCACTTTGTTCAAAGCTGCATAGTGTCTCCATTCATTATAAATACATTTGGAATATCTGAATTGAAAGCACATCGATGTTCGAAACAAGGAAAACACGAAGCTCTGTATACGAAACTAATAAGATCACCACCAAAATACAATAATTTGAGCAGACAAGATTTACGACGGACACATTATCAGTGGACTACATTTATTTCTCTGGGTATCTGCTAATGGCGAAGCACCTGAGCTTCTCCATGGGTCGGACACTAAATCCAGCAGGACCGATCCATCACTTCACTTTAAGCCATCCCCAACCTCTCACGCTTGCCACAACGTTAAGCAATCGATCATTCTGGCGCTTCGGGATCAGCGAATAATCGCAGGTTACGTAACTCGGATCTTGTCTCACGTAAGACGTTGTACATGTTGCATTGGTGGATCCAGGGGCGGGCACTTCCGGCCTGTGCCCCCCCCCCCCCTGGAAGAAAAGTATGCATTTTGACCTTTTCCAATAGTTGACAAACCTGCATTTGTGTGCCCCCCCCCCCCCCCCCTTATACTAAATCCTGGATCCGCCCCTGAATGTTGTATGCTCCTTAGACATCCGTTATTTATGTTTCGAGAAGGTCATTTTGCTTTAATTGGACGTATATCCTCAATTGTCGATGGTATACAGGGTTTCCTCAATATTATTGTGAATACGTATTATACGTCAGGTACCCCTGGGTTTAGGAAGGCAAGTACCAGGAAAGTGCCCTGTTCCCTGAGCGTAATTCAAAGCAGTAAATACTTATTCGAACAGTGTTCTAGGGTCAGGTGCCCGTACACCAACGTGTTGTTTAATATTTCAAAATGAAATGATTAAACACATACGTTAAAACTTATTCGCAGTTTGAATTTATTTGCAATTCCGGGCATTATTCGTTATTCCGGACATGCGAGAACATGTGGCTACTTTAGCTACCGCCAGTTGTTAACGACCAGCTAAAACTTTCGAAAACTCTTTGAGAGATTGAGCTCTTTACAAAAACAGTGTATTACTATCATCACCACGATCGAAACAAGGATGACTAGATAAATAGGTTACTTACTTGAATCAGAGACTCAGAGGCTTCAGGGTTGGTGATGTTGTCACATCCTGTAAATATCAGTCTATCCTCAAGATCGCATCTTCGACCCTCGAATTTCTGGAAGAATGAAAATGATAACAAAGATTATACATGACTGTATCAATATCATCATCAACATCATCATCATCACCATCATTATCACTATTATCAATAGTATCATCATTATTATCATAATCATCATTAATATCGTTGGAGGCCCGACACTTTTCTCAATTTACCTAAGTGGTCTGAAACAGATTTTGCAATTTCACTCTTTTAATTACCATTGTTATGCAGACGATATCCAAGTGTATACGTCATTCCTACCTAATCAAACCAATGTCATTGATACCATTCAAAAAACTTTTCTCAATTTACCTAAGTGGTCTGAAACAGATTTTGCAATTTCACTCTTTTAATTACCATTGTTATGCAGACGATAGCCAAGCCTATCAGTCATTCCTACCTCACCAAACCAATGTCATCGATACCATTCAAAAACTTGAGGCTTGTGTTCACGTTATCAAGAAATGGATGAGCTCTAATTCCTTAAAATTAAATCAAGAGAAATCAGAGCTGTTGTTTATCGGTTCTAAAGCTGTATTAGACAAGGTCAGCCTTCCCTCTGTTAAGGTTGACGATGTTGTTATTACTCCGTCTAAAACATGTAGAAATCTTGGAGTTTTATTTAATTCTACAATGTCCATGTCCGCTCAGATCCCAGCTGTTTGTAAATCTGTCCGGTATCAGTTACGTAATTTAGGCATCATCCGCAAATATTTAACCCGCTCGGCCACCGAAAAAACAGTTCATGCCCTCATATCATCCCGGCTTGACGTTGGCAATGCACTTTTATTTCAGCCACAATCTCAACTTTCACAATTACAAAAATTACAAAATTCAGCAGCCCGTATTGTTACCCTTACCAGGCGTCCTAATCACATTACTCCTGTTTTGTCTGCACTAAATTGGTTACCAGTCGAATCCCGCATTGTATTTAAATTATTATTACTTGTTTTTCACTGTAAACATGGATCTGCCCCAGAGTACAATATTAATTTGTTGATGCCTTATAATCCTCCCAGACGCTTAAGATCATCTGATTCTAAATTGCTTGTTGTCCCGAAAACTAAGAAATCATGGGGGATCGGTCATTTGCCCATGCTGGACCTTACCTGTGGAATCAATTGCCACAGGATACCCGTTATAATTATGTCAGGTGTAGATTGCTTTAAAAATGCCCTTAAAACTCATTTGTTCAAAAAGGCCTTTCAGTACCGGTAGATTTACTTTCACACTGTTGTTGTTCCATTTTCGTGTATTTTTTTTTCTCTCCATTGCGCCTTGAGCACATTAGTCATGTGGAGTTGGGGCATTAAAAATTGTCTATATTATTATTATTATTATTATTATTATTATTATTATTATTATTATTATTATTATTATTATTATTATACCCCCGCCAAACGAAGTTTGAAGGGGGTATATAGGAATCAGTCGATGGTTGGGCGGTCGGTCGGGCGGGCGGTCGGTCGGTCCGTTGCAAATCTTGCGGATCGAACTACTTCCTCAGTTTTTGACCGAAAGTCATGAAATTTGGTACACACATTGGTCTTACTGGGAAGATGTGTACAACATATTTTTTGATGTGTCGGAAGCTGCGTTGCCATGGAAACGGCATATCTATGGCAGTAAATCAGGGAAAAATCTTGCGGATCGAACTACTTCCTCAGTTTTCGACCAAAAGTCAAGAAAGGCTGTTGTCACGGGGCGGGGGTATTAATCATCATCTTCAGTGATATTTCTAGTTATTATTATTATTATCATTATCACTATCATCATCGTCGTCATCATCACTATGATCATTAGTATCATCATCATCAACATCATCACCATCATCACCATATCTTCATCGCCTTACGATCAATATCATTATCAATTAATAATATATAATCATCATCATCGGCAATCAGGAGATGCATAATACATGTAGTTATTATCACTATCTTTAGGTGTGGCTAGTTAGCAGGTTAAGCCGTTTATTTTAACCAGAAAGTGACTTCAAACATTTTGGAAATACATGTTAAATAATTATGATAGATATATTTCCTATAGCCATAACAAAGTCAAATATTTACACCTCTGAGTGACAAATAGTTTATTTTGTATGAATAAAGTTTCAATTTTACTGAAATTCCAATAATAGGTTCTGATATGTTTTGGATTAACTTGAAAGAGAAAGAAACATGTTGCTCATCCATTTCCGTGTTCATGCATACTGTTTAGCAATGAAACAAAATATGAAAAAAAAAATAACATTATGTAATTTTACATGATTATAATTAGTAATACAATTTCACGATAGGGTGCAGTAAATTCGGTGATTCCACTATCCCTTGATGAATACTTTTTGGAATTACTAATGTGACCGAATTTACGAACATCGTGGCGCTCTATTCCCACTGATATTGCAGCTGACATCCTAATGGAGTCAGGATTTTAGATAAATTTGAACAAGATCATTTCAGTATTCATGGTTTAATCTTTACATACATGTATACTGAAATACTATCAAAGCAAACAGGACATATATATTTATTAAAGTCCGTTACACTTCACTAAATTTTTATCTAACCACCTCTCCGGTTTTCTTTTTTCCTTTTTTTTTTTTTGGGGGGGGGGGTCTCCCTGTGTCTATATATCTTTGGTCACTGCCTCTATCTCTGTCTCTCGCCTTTTATATAAATATATTTTTTCTCTCTCTCTCTTCCTTTTTGCTCTCTCTCCCCCTCCCTCTCTCTGTCTC
Source organism: Heliocidaris erythrogramma (assembly GCA_025617745.1). Taxonomy (NCBI): domain Eukaryota; kingdom Metazoa; phylum Echinodermata; class Echinoidea; order Camarodonta; family Echinometridae; genus Heliocidaris; species Heliocidaris erythrogramma. The sequence continues at coordinate 15,388,831 of CM046870.1, read as the reverse complement.
TCTCCTCCCTCTACTTATCCATTTGACTCTCTTCACAACCAGACTATTATCTTAGAGACCGCAGCGAAGGGGAATTGTCCTGCAGTTTGACAGCTTCAAAAAGGTGGTTTGTGCGAAAGCGCGGGGAAAATATCCAACATGACAACCGCGAACAAACACACACGACCGCGACGCCTGAGAGAGGTTATATACTTAACGGCAGATCCATAAGACGGACTCGACAGATAGGACCTACTTGGATCAAACCGTACACCCCACGACGAACTTTTAAATTGTAGCAAATTATGCAAGAGCATGCCCCGTCTCGTATTGTTGAGCGGCGTTTGAAGTTTGAAATGACAAATGATGGATATGCTCAATTTCGACTTGTATTTGCTGGGTTTTTTTTCTTCTTATGTTTTGTAGAGGTGTTGTGGATCAGTGGATAATTCCCGGGACTGTGAACAACGAGGTCCGGGGTTCGAATCCCACCGCAGCACTAGCGTCCTTTGGCAAGACGTTAATCTACATTTGCCACTCTCCACCCAGGTGTTAAATAGGTACCCGGTATGATGCGAAAGTTAATGTCGTTTGCTTAGCAACCTGAGCGTCACTGCACTGCCCATTGCTGGATGCTCCCAGGGGGTGGAGAATGTGCATACATTATGTGCGGGCGTGCCAGAATCCAATGACCGGGGTAATAATATATATCTAGCGCTTTGGGCCACTTTGGGAAAGGCGCGTTATAATTGTCAGGTATTATCATTATTATTATTATTATTATGTTTTGTAGTCCTACGACTACTACAACGTCTACTTCGATCTCTACTACTTCTACGTCTATCATAATTCTACTTCTATTACTGTTGCTGCTACTTTTGCTACTACTACTTCTACTACTACTACTACTACTACTACTACTACTACTACTATACCACTACTACTACTATTATGTTAATAATTTACTGGACTATAAAAATCTGATGATCCAGGTTCGGGTCCCTCCTTCTGTTTCTGTTAGTTCATTCTCTCGTTATACTTGCTCAATCAATCAATAATTCGCCATCTTTAAATACTTTTCAGGTGGTTGGGATCGTTCGATCCTCCATTCTTTTCATACACCCCCTTAATCTTACTGTATTCTGTTCCTTTTGTTATCATCATGATTCCTTATTCTGCACATTGTGAATGTTGCAATGGCGTCCTCTGACACCACCTTCAATCCCATGTTGGTAATCTTGACAGGTATGATTACGTGAGAGTGATTTGAGGAATGGCAGAGGGAGGCAACTCGGGGCTTGCCTATAGTCTGCAATCACAGAACCTAACTTGACACTTTATCAGAACTAGATTCTCGCTTAAGCTTTGACCTACATACCCCAAAATCTACTCAGATCCTCTTCCTATGATGATACATACTAGCACCAAGTGTAAAGTTCATACCTCAAATGAGTTTTGAGTTAACGCAAGAACGAGGCTAACACTTGTAATTTCAGAAATTGGCCTCTGTGACCTTGACCTTTGACCTACGTACCTCAAAATCTAATCAGATCGTCTTCCTATGGTGATACATACTAGAACCAATTTTGAAGTTCATACCTCATGTGGTTGTTTAATTATCGCTAGAACAAGAAAGCGGGACGGACGGACGGATGGGCGGATAACCCGAAAACATCATGCCTCCGGCACCACCTTCGGTGGGCGGAGGCATAAAACTCATTGTCTTGAGAGAAGCCTAAACCAGCTACCGTTGGTCGTGCCAATATAGGCAGGAGCAGCTATAGTACATGGCCCACGGTAGTTTTACAATGCATACTCTCTTTTACGACTGTCCAGGGTTTGTGCCTGCAAACTAGGCCAAGCCTGCATCCTCGCTATCTCTCGTTTTGATAATGGGACACTAAGTCTCCTTCTTCAAATAGTTTTATATTTCGTTTCACAATATAATCATATAATATATTTTTCTTTTACTCCTTCATTTCAACTATCCTGCTTACCAATATCATGATTGTATAATATAGATTACTAGTCTTTCTTACCTACTTAGGTCTTTTTATCAACCCTGTCCTATTAAAATATTATGGCTATTTAGTTGTCGTTGGGGCTTTCCCCCTCTTTTTCAAGAGGAAAAAATCCTGTCCATAACATTAGCTGTTTGTCGCATTATCACAATTCTTTTCATATTAGGTTCTTCTTTCATTGAGCATGGAGTTCCCAACCTACTAGCCTCTCGTCCTCGAGTCTCTTAAACACAAACCGATTTTGACCCCATTTTACATGTCGCAGAGGGGTATGTAGACGGTGAAGGGGAAACCCCTAGTTCGATCATGGACCTACTAGAGGTGATACATAGTAGGTCCATGGTTCGATATAACAAACACCGAAGCCAACAAAATTAATCCATGTTAACAAGATCAAACTTCATTATGAAGTTAGAACGGTTTGACATGTGGGGGGGGGGGGAGGGGCACATGCCCCCACTATTGAAGGCGAGAAAAAGGGAAAGGGCAACACAAGAGAGAGAGAGAGATAGGGAGAGAAAGAAAGGGACACATAAGGAAGGCGGCTTTAAAAAAAATATGATACGACCCCCTCTCGCTCCCTCACTCGATGACCTTTAAAGCCATCTCGTGAAAACTGTACCCCTCACCTCCCGCTCCATGACACCATTGCCCCTTTCATGGTTAGACGTGACCTATATTCTATCCAATTTGTCCAAGGGATACTCTTCAAACACCGTGTTCTGGTATATAGCTTGACCAACGTTTAATGACGTCATGAAAAGAATTCAGCGTCCTATAATCATAATCTGCCAAGAACCATTCTCCTTCGAGAGGGGAAGAATTGAAGGAAATTGCTCCTTGAGCGAACCACCTGCCCAAGCATGCAAAAATCGATGACAAAATCTCTCTTTCCCTCTTAGAATCCTGACCAAAAAAAAAAAAAAAAGAGGCAACCTCGTCCCAAGCCTCTGGCAAGTAAATTCTTAATCGACCTTTTATAGCTGCTCGGTAAAGCGCATTTCTATTTTCTCTAAAGTTCAATCGTGGAGGGAAGGTTCCCAGCATCATCCGTTGCCATGGTAACATGGTTTTCGTTGTATCTAGATGGTACCGTTGCGCATCTCCCAATCCTATAAACTGATAACATTTCCGAAAGCTTGTGACTTTGATTATATCCTTGTAATTCGGGGTAAGTTTAGAATTTGAACGAAGTCCTCCTAACGAACTTCCGTCTTACATCTATTTAATGAAATCACGAACTCTTGTCTAGTAACTCGCAGGTCTTTTCCGGTATGTACATACTTCATTGCGATTACTAGAAAGACATATGTTATTCACATTCGGCTCTGTCAGTCTCTTCTCACGTCAAAATAGTATTACAATCACATTTGATTTATTTCAAGCACCAATTTACATCATCACTATTACTAGTAGATCTAAAAGGTGTTACAAATATCCTCTAAAATACGTAACCAGTTGTTTACGATGCTGTCTGCAGGTCAATGGTTTATTGTTTTTCTCGTCATGAAGAGGGAAGGGAAAGGATTCTGGCTTGAAAAATATATGTTGTAATGTGAGTTGAGTCATCATCATTTCCGTAGCAATGAAGTCTTTGGGGGACTTTTTGTTCCTATGGCAACTTTCACAGAGATTTGTCAAGAAGTGGAACAAGAAAATAAATATTCAGGGCTTTTGCCTGCAGTGAATAGCAAATAATAATTTCCCACCTCCATTTCCCCGATATCCGTAATTCCCGCTCGTGACAGCTGCATTAAGATTAACTATTCGCATGAAGCACATCTTCTATCTGCAGTAATAATTTCAGGCGATTCTCAGTATTTTCAAGTAATGTGATGTAATTCGTATTAAAGAGAGGGAAGGGGGCGGCGTTACGCACAACCTTTGGCTTCTTTGCATCTTCTGAAGATCGTCATTCTGTCATCTTCTAGCTTTTACAACTTTCCTTTTTGATATTAATTTGTCTTATTACTTAAATAAGTAACGTAGAAAATGATCGCATTATTCATGTGCCTTGTATATTATAATCATGTCATATTGTGGCTGAAATTACGAACTGGAAACAGAGTTAAGTACAACACTCATGCCAATAGATCAGTAAATAAAATGACAACTTTTTCGTTGTCAACGAGGAACTCATGACATTCTTTCTAAAAATCCAATGTTTCCACATTGCTTTGGGGGTGTAAGATTCGGTACTTCCGATCTCCCCCCTTTTTTATTTCACAGTTTTAAGTTATTATTTCCTTATTCCCCCCTCTTATGCTAAGCGAAAGAGTTTTAAAGGGACCATAACGGAATACGTAATGATAAATTCATTTCCCAAAGGTGTTCGCGGGACGTATTTGATTTGATTTTGAATGGAAAATTGGAAGAACGACAAGGGAATTCTTCAGCCTTCATTCAAGAGCACTTGCTACGACAGCCTTCAGGGATGTCTAGGAAGCAATGAATTGAAAATGCGGGTTCGTGACCGCGAATATCAAACAAATTCAACACACTGAAGGTCTCGGCATATCACAGGGCTCATTCTCCACAGCGAGGATAAATATGAAAGTCAGCATCGTTTAAAGGGTACCAATTACCTATAACTATTTTGTTCTGTACGTTTATAGGGAGGGGCTCCTTCCCTCTATGATATGCTTAAAATATGAGCTTCTTATGCTACTTCTATAAAGAGATATTGCAAGTTCAAATACATTCTCAATAGACATAAAAGGGACTTGTGAGTAGACTAGTCGACGCATCCGTACGCGCTCGCATAAAGAAGGGCGCGCATGGAACCGAAGTCTGAATTGGGTTCCGTGAGGAAGGCTTTCATGTTATTCTTTATTTTCTTCATACTCCTTAACCGTCAACCAAATAATGCCAGGTAGTATCCTTTGGGGTTGATTTTTATACAAACTAGCTAGCGACAAATTACTTCTTTTTTTTTAGGTGACTTGTACCCTTTAAGATGGCGCGCACCTCATCTTGCTCTTGAAGGATCTGAGGACGTTGACCAAATGTTTTGTCTGCTTAGAATTTCATGATGCCTGGCAAATAGAAATTGGATGGGATGAGGACGTCGTTTTGGAGGACTCGAGTGTCCGTTCATTCACCTGGGTGCTAAGAACGGATGAGGCGGCCGGGAAGGTGGGATTCGTGTCCTTCAGAAGAGGGATGGGGGAAGGTAGAGGGGACCGCGACAGAGTAGATGGAGGTAATTATGAAAGAAGAGGTTAAATGGACGACGAAAATGAAGCGAAGACGTAAGAGGAAATGAATGAAAAGAGGGAGGGGAAGATAGTGAATATGGTAGATTAATAAATGATGGACATGTATGGAGGGAAAAAAGATATAGAGAGAATGTAGAGGAGACATTGAAAAAATTAATGGAATATGACAACAAAGATGGAAGATAAGACGAAGGAGAATAATGAAACGAAGGATGGAAAGGTTGAGGTTATGGTAGATTACTAGTTATGAGTGGATGAAATTGTGGGGGAAAGATAAATGTTAGAAGGTAGGAGAGATGGTGACGAAGTAGATGAAGGAAAGGATAGAAATATGAAAGAGGAGATTGAATAGGATTGACGAATAATACGAGAAATGCCTATTCCTCATTTATGTCCATATATTCAAAAGAAAATATAATAGAGTGTGAGACGTGCAGAAGGACAAAGTTATTGGAATTAAGTTGAGGATGGTTGAGGAGGGTTAAGATGGTAACTCTGCCAGTTATAGAGTATTTAGGCGCTTTGTTCTCAGCTCTCGCCAACAGCTGCTTCGATAACCGTTAAGGAGATTTCTTATCTTTCTCCACCCCCCCCCCCCCCCCGCATTTATCTCTCCTCCTGCCAAATTAGACTGCCGATCGCGCAGGATTGTTTACAGCATTTTGAAATGTCACACGTAACATTACATTCCAGGGAGAGGCTACACATATCAGCTCTTATTTTTTTATCGTATTTGTGATTCTCACAAAATGACAGGGTCGACGAACGGGTAGTGTTTCCCTCATTGTTGCGCTACATTAAATCGCCCTCCACCATGTCAACTGCGTCGATTTTTATATGAATTCCGTGCGCCGAGGAGATGATTTGACATTTAAAGTCATCTTCACCATGAATGTCTTATCGCGAATACCTTCACATTCGCACAGCTGGGATTGAGACGGCTGTGACTTCTTTCTAAATTTTAATTTTGGGGGACGGTACTAGCCAGCGAAAGGCCATTAGCCACGGTAATGATTGAAATCTACAAACGTGTTAAGAATGTACATCAAATAATTTGGCGGGAAAATGGCAGATGTACCGGTTTCTTGTTATATGTTGCGTTGCGTATGAGGCATGATGAATGAACAATGCATGCTTATCATCTTGAACAAGCTATATTTCGCTTTCTTTCCTGCCAGAATATCGTAAGATCTGTGTTTCAAAATGCCCTTAGTTCTAGCTCTCAGCAGGTCTTTGAAGGATGCTTTAGTTTCCTATTTCAGTCATTGCCATAGAAATGTTAATGGAAATGTCACCCTTCGTCTAAAGCCCGGTAGTGTTACTTAAGTCACAAAAGTCACATCAAGATAATCATGATAATGATGATGATGAATACAAACGATAATAATAATGATGGTAATTACTTTTTATAATAATTATCAATATCAAAATAAAAATCAGGTTAACCATCATCATCATAACCATAATTTCTATGTGAGACGCCATGTCTCCACCCCTCCCGGTTAGAGCTACGCAATACATTGGTTAGGTAAAATAATCAATGACAACACGTTCATCAAACTTACATCTTCAGTACACCAGGCACACTGTGGGTTCACTGATATACATTCTCCACAGTTCTGTGCTCCTTGGCAAATCGAGCTTAGCTCTTCACCTGTCGAGAAAGAAAAGAAAATGCACAATTGTAATTAATAACGCGCAATAGTAATTGTTATATAACGGGTTCAAGAATGCAGCCATCCTGATTGGTCAAATTACACCACGTGACCGTGCAAAAAAAAGAGTACTAACGCACGGCAAAAAGGTACTAATGCACGGCTGAGCTGCGCGTACAAGTACCTCTGGTGCGTGCAAACTTAAAACGCAATGAAATCGCGTAGTTTAATTGTCATTTTAGCACAGGGATTACATGCGCGCACTAAAACGCACATGAGTTTTGTTGGCTGCGCTTATGTGATGTCATCCGGGAAAGCAAATGGCAGCCTCCATGACTGTGAAACTCTTGGCGTTTCTATGGGGTTCGTAACCATTTTTATAGACTTCATAATCATATTGCTGACCCGTTATATAAAACTATTAATACATGGTTGTGAGTTCGTGCGTTAGTGCGATCCGGCAACACGTAGGTTTTTATCGTGGTATCCAACACACTGGGCTTGCGCCTCGTGCGTATAGTACACCACGATAAAAACCTCTGTGTTGCCAAATCGCACCAACGCACTCCCAACCATGTATTAGGCCTAATAGTATAATAATGCACGAAAATGGAAGATACTGCGCGAGAATACACGAGAATGCCCGTTATCAAATGCACGAGGATAATATGGTAATAAAGGATAATGCACGTTTACATTATATTACAACCAACGTCATTGGTTCTTTGTTCTTTTGTCATGGCCATTGTTTGGAGGAGCATGTCTTTCCAATAATGATCAGACATGTTCAGACACGGTAATGTGTAATAATGCTCAATAATTATAACAATTCACAATAATGTACACGAATAAACGATGATACACGGGAATGCACCATAATGCATAAAAACGATAATACCAACAACGACATTTTGTTATAATTATGGACATTGCTTGGTGGAACATGTCTTTCAAATAATGTTCAGATGGACTAGGTTACTTGCTAATTAGGTAATTGTTATTTGGATTAACACCTGGCTCAGATGACACTGTATTATGTCCCTTAAGGACTGGTCACATTTGTCCGATAACGATAACTAGATTTTTTACATGATGGGTGATGAGTGGAGGGGTCCGCCTGGTTCGCGATCGTGTGGAGTTGGCTGCTCTCTGCCGCTATAGACTGCACTCTTCTCTTCTCTTTTCTTCTTTCTTTTTGTCTGTTTTGCTCGCTTGTGTGTTTGTTGTTTGTTTGTTGGGGGGGGGGGGGGGGGGGGCTATGATCTATAATATTCAGTCAGAATAATTAGTGTACTATGTACTATCTATTTATTTATATTATGTATTTCTGAAGGCTGTATTTTCTTTACAATATGATATGTTATGTACATGAACTAAAAATTAAGATGTATGATTTTCATTAATTTTGTACTGAATGAATGCAATAAGGAATGCTACAATACAAAACAAAAAACTAAAGGTACACCATAGAGCAGCCCTATTTACCAGTCACAAGCATATTCACACCATGGACCTACTACATGTACATATTAGGTCCATGCTCACACGTACAAACCATAGAGTAACGTGTACCTTAAATTGAAAATCTCGCTATCGTTATCCGACAAGTCTGACTATACATACATCTAGCATCTTTTCTGTAGTTCACATGTTCACAATATATGCAGGCGAAAATCACGTCATAATAAACGCCTACCTTTGCTCTAATTACACAATCATTTTTTTTTCTTTCGTGGTAAAATTCTATGCTCAAAGCAGGATTTATTTTGCACACAGACTTAAAGTTAAGTTTGGGTTCTGGAAAAGGTAACAAAAATAAATCACGAGCTTTCTCAATAAATCACGAGCTTTCTCATATCATTATTTTGTTTAATGTTAGAGTGGAAGAATATCTTCTAAGATTGCTCTTCAAATGCTATCATATTCAAAATAAATGGTTGAAAAGTTTGAACCAAACTTGTGTAGTCCCATATACCCATTTCCATCTCCAGGATGTGCTTTTCAGCTAGATGTAGTCCATTATTTCAAATTAAAGTCTTTTTAATGAAATAACAAGGAAAGAAAAAAAAATCCCACTAAATCCATTGGTTGCCATGTCAAGGAAAGTCTCAAATTAAATATCCAATTTCATGTGGACGTTGGACTACAAAGTTTAACCACAAGGTTTTTGAGTAAATCGTTACTTTATACGCTTCCGTGTACATTATTTTAAACCTAATTTCAGAAGAATAAAATAAACAGGAAAGTTTGGTAAAAATGAAAGGGAATTTCCTTTCAGAGGGGAGTATTTCATGTAAATGATTTGGATTGAATATTTTTTGTCATATCAGCTTGGTCATGAAGAAGGTCTACTCTTAGAGCTCAAAAATGTATAAGTGTATGTTGATTGTTGTAGGTTTGATGAATATATTTTGTGAAAATACAAAAATAACCTCCTCAGTTTAACCCTTTTTAGCCCTACAAGACTTTTTCTCAAATGTATTCTTCTCCATAATTTGATAGGCATGACGATTTGTTTAACATAAGAGATATTTCCTACTGCTAACAAAAAAGAAGAAAATGTTCATCGATTAAACTTAAACTATTATGTCATATGTGATAACCACTGCTTCCAAAGTTATCTATTAATATGTACATAAAACAGACAACAGCGCTATAAGATAATTCTCTAGCCCAATTTACGAAACCTCGGTTAAAACCGGAATGTAATTCAATCACTCAGATGTATCCCGAAGAGTTTCCCCTTCTCGCTTGATGTGGTTTTATTTAATTTCCTACTCGGTCAATCAATTCAAGTTCCAAGCTTACGAATCACTTTGAGAAGAGGGTATTCAACAGCGTTGATTACCCAATGACATTTAGAAATATTCCATTTGGTGTACCGATGATAGGTTATTATTTCCGATTATAACAACTTTGGAGAACCACCATCTTATTACCAAACGAAGGCACACACGTATCACACACGATAGGTGTATGTATATATATGTGTGTGTGTGTGTGTGTTTAGAGGTGTAGATGTGTCGTGGTCTAGTGGATACGTCACCGGACTGTGGCTGGCATGGTTCGCGGTTCAAATCCCGCCACGCGCTAATGTCCTTTGGCAAGACATTAATTTACATTTGCCACTCTCCACCCAGGTGAAGTAAATGGGTACCCGGTAGGAAGAAATTCCTTGAATGCTTTAGCGCCTATCATGGCAGCTCGGCTAAAGCCGGGGTAATAATGTGATACTTTGTATTAAGCGCAGTAGAGTATATTCATATAGTAGCTGCGCTATATAAATGGAACATATTATTATTATTATTATTTAGCACAGAACATTTCGAAACATTTCACTTTTACTTTTCATTTTTACACTAAGGTGGGGAACTGTCAAGTTTTATTAACAAAAAAGGAATGATGAAGTAATACGATGTGCAGATACTGATGACATCGAAGTAACCCTCACGAGGGACCGATTGCGTTGGACTGGCCATGTAAACAGAAAGGACGATGCCAGACTAGAGCTCTTCTTTATGGAGAATTCGAGACTGGCTCAAGAAAGGTTGGTAGAGGAAGAGGTTCTAAAGATGTGGAAAGCAATAGTAGAGGACAGGAGATAACTTGTATCAGAAGTGCGAAGCAAGGTAGGCTGGCGGATTAGTCAAAACAGTCATCGGCGAGCTAAAAGACACTCTCGAAAACAACAAGGAAAATAGGCAGCCAAGAGTGTTTGGAGCAGACGAAGATTTTTAATTTTTCAAGATATGTTTTTTAATGTTAAAATAGTCATGCAATTGTTTATAGTTATTACTGTTGGAATGTTTCCAGTCTTGGGTACCTTTCTTTCAAAGCTTCCAGAGCTTTCATACAGTATAAGGCCCGGTTAACACCCGGCGACATTTCGATTCCGTCATTATACCTGCGCTAATCGAGTCTGTGAAGGCAATTATATTGATTACATTGATACATATTATTTTGCCATCACGTTTTAAAACAATATCGCTCTTTCATGACGCACAAAAGAGGGCGGGCTTGACGTGAGGTGTCATTAACTGACGTTTAACCCGCGTCAGTCGATCTGTACTATTTGTGCTGCATACTTCAAAATCAACCGAATTATAGATGTTTTTATTCAAGGTTTTGATGGATATTTTATAAAGGTCATAAATCCTATCACTATAAGGTGCCCATCTCTTTCTCTCTCTCCCTCTCTCTCGTTTTCAAACTGATTTTTATCTCTCACAAACTGATGATCCTATCTATCGCAGCTAATGCTCATAACTAAACATCCTTAACGGTATGTATGCTGCATGCGTATATTTTATTTATGCATATAGTACACCATCCCCCTAAATTAATATATCCCCTAATGACCGTACCGTCTGTATGCTGTAGTTTTATTGGAAACATCCTTCACGAAGAATAGTGTTATAGCAGAATATCCTCCGAGTATGAAGTCCAAGCATATAATATCAGGTGTATGCATAATACCTACCACGTATACAGCGCGGTCGAGCCGTACGAGTTCACGGTCATTTCAGCATTTGAGTATTTTACAAGCTGCTTATGATGATGATTCCGTGAAGTTTTACGGTCTCCTGTGGCTGTCTGCTCAGTGTGCCATCATCATCAGTTACAAGAAGATACACATTTATACATCTGATATCTAAGGAGTCTATATGTGGGACTGTTGTTAAGCATTTGAATATATCCTCTCAAAATAGTCACTTAAGGTAATTTAAAAAAAATATATTTACACATTGTTATATCTTATTTTGTGGCACTGTAAACATGCAAACAATTTTTTTCTTTAATATACAGTAACCTTTATTAGGAGCAATCAAGGGCTTCTTAAAGTTATTTCCTTCTTTGTTTAAAGTTTATGAAGCCCTTCCAGTTCACAGTTTCTACAAACAGATGGCGAGAGTAAATGTTTGTTTTGAAAAAAATGTTATAGTTTAGTTCTAAAATAAGCCTAACTATCCATTCCTATCCATCCCCTGATAAAAAAGTAGAAAGTTCTATAATATTCCCAAAACAATGTTTTAATGATATTCTTTTGGATACGGTGTTCTTCAGTTAGCAAAATTGAATGTAAAGTATTATAATTGTACTGGAAGCATTATTTTCGTGCATACACAACCTAATAGAAGCATGATAAGAATAACTTTAATTACAAACAGTTCGAAGCTTCATAGCTGTTATCTGAAGAGTTTGGTATGTCACCGCTAACTGTTCCACCATCTAAGTCTGATGGTAATTATAGATAGTCACTGCAGATGTTTAATGTGATAATGAGTACACTGATTCATGAAGTGGAAGTGCAGTTTCAATAAAAGGTCACTGACAAATTCTTAGTAAAGGCAAGGAGTTATCACAGAATTCTTTGGTAAAGGCATTAACCTTACAGTATTCCTATTCACTGACTCATGGTTTAAAAGTGTCTAATAATAATAAATAAATAGAAATAATGTATAAATATACATCATAGAAAATTATTTTTTTTCAAAATGGGCTAGAGAAAAATTAATTGGAAAAGGGACAACTACAGGTGAATAAATATCAGGAAATATAAGATAGAATAAAGAGAAAGAACGGGAGAGAATGGGAAAGGGAATAAAAATTGAAAATAAATTGAACTAAACTCTAAAAATACAAAAACAAGAAAGAAAGGAAATAAAATAAAATAATAAGGAGATTATCAAAATATTAAAAAGATAAATAATATTTTAATAAAGTCAAATATCAAAAGGCAGAGAAGGGGAAATGTGGATGGAATACCAAATAGTAACAAGAGGTCAATTACATCAGATAAAAATAAAAGACATGCTGACAGGGAATGTGCTTACGAAATATAAGCCTCTACTTTTAAAAAGATATATTGATCATGCAAGTGCATGATTAAATGGTTATGTAATATTACTAGGAAAAGGATTCGATGACATTCCTACTGAAAAAAAAATCATACATCATACATATTATCAATACAATGTTTCTGGTCTGCACTTTGAGAAGTACGTGCAATAGGCAAGGTCGATTCAAGTCTCATTTGGTCCACTTAAAAATATTTAACCATGGGCTGTATTTTTAAATAAATGCTTTTCCTGTGTCCCTATGATAGTACTTAATGGTCCGTCAGTCGTTGTGCTTTCGTTCATTAATAAAATAACGTTCATATGGCTATGGTTTTGATCAGGTTTGCGGTTGGCTTTTCCACCGTTCACTTATTAATCTAAAATAAATAGCCTATTTGCCTCTCTACTTTCGCTTCTCATTTAGTCATATTCAATTCCAGCAAGTGAATTCGACACATTTGACTATTATACATACATTTTACAGTATTTCGCTCAATATAAGAATTGACACGTCGTAACCGCAAACATGGCAAAGGACATGAAACAAAATGAGCAAGGATATTTTTAATACTCCTGTGAAGAGTTTTACGTTTAAATAGTATAAGTATAAAGGTTCAATGAGTCAAATTAAGGTAGTATAATCATACTCTTAACATAAATACACGTTGTAAAACTATTAGATTTCCTTGTCAGAGCTGAAAGTAGCGTAACGGACAAGGAGTGTGCGTAATGGACATGATACTTTTGTCCACTTATTAAAACCCCTATAGTTTTATTTAAAATGCTCATTTGAAATTAAAACCTCTAATCGGTAATCTTTATTCCATTAATCACAATTTACAAGCGCATGTGGCATGGAATAATGAGCCCCAAAGATATTTTGACCAAATAGTGAGTTTTGAAAGAAGGAAGTTCATCCTTAAAGGTACTTTAATCCTGTTTTTATATATCACTCAAATTCAAGACTTTGTTGAACTCTTTTGTTTTATACTAAATTTGTCACGATAGCCCAAATATTCATTGATATATTGCATTTAAAAAAAATTATTTTAAGGAAGTGAACTTTATCCGTGGAATTGACGATTCTTCTCCCCCCTTCCTCTCCCTCTATCTCTCTTTCTTCCTTTCTCTCACTCCCTCTCTGCCTCCCCTCACATCTCCACTCTCTGCCTCCCCTCACATCTCCACTCTCTGCCTCCCACTCTCCCTCCCTCACATATCAACTCTCCCGCCACCCCCCCCCCCCCATCTTTCTCTCCCTCCTGGTCAGGGTAATTTTCGTAATTATCTTGGGGTCTTTATACCATGCTTATAATTTGCGTCCATTTTAATAGGCACATAAATTATTTGGTCAGATTACGTTTCTCTATAATAATAATCTCATGCCCTCTGCAAATTGAAATTGTCACTCTACATTAAGAGTGAAGGAACTTTCACTCCTAATGGAGTGGTAAAGCACTCCCATTTGAGTTAGCATGCCTATAGTCCTTCATCAGCCGTCTCACTCACTGACATAGTGAGCCCGTGTCCGTTCGGTATATGCAGACTGAATTATTTTCACTCGTGAGCAACGAGTGATGCCAGACAACCAATGACAAGCCGACACGTCCTGCAAAAAACGTGAAGAAGCCGATCACGTATCGAGGCGCGAAATAGAATTCCACCAAAGAGAATGTACGTACAAGACATTGGGGCATAATCATTTCTCAACATGGCGAATGTTGTGGTTTTTGCCTTTCTGCGTGACCATGATTTGGTGACGAAATCATCAGGATGTTTGAAGGTAATGCATGCAATGCAGGGTCCAACAAGAGACCAGCATATTGCTGAGTGAGCCACCCTAGGGTTTTTTATCGAAAAAAATTAATATGTCAGACATGATTGTGAATGCTGTTAACAGTTTTTTTTTAATACAAACTGACTGACCTTGAAATTCATTGTCAGTGTCATTTCTTTGTTGTGAACATACCTACAGGCACCACTCTTGAGACTGAGTTGATGATTTCACTCAAAATTGAGTGAATTATCTCCACTCTGTCCACATGAGTGATAGAATTTGCACTCTTTAAAGATTTGGTGTTCCACTCTTTCCTGAGTGAAATAGTGACCATACTTTTTCACTCGAAAAGGGCTGTCCTTATTTAACTCATTGTGAAAGTGGAATTTCACTCTCTTTTGAGTGCGTTTTCACTCTTTTACATTTAGAGAGTGGACGCCATAAACATATTAAAACCCCATGCATGGTCATGATAGTCATTATTTTAGACTGAGTTTCATTTCTATTATAAAGCCATTTATCATTTGTTTAAATCAGGAATGCCATATATAACACGAAGCATGTAGTCTACAAAATTAATGTCCTTCATGGGTAGGTTTTTATGGGCCTGTTGTCGCTACAATAAAGTAAATAGGTGCATGGTTTTAATAATCATTTTTTATTTCAAATAATGCTACGACAACGTTGCGTTCTTTCAACAAGGAAATGACAATGCCACATTATATCACGAGAGTGCAAGAATAACACATCAAATTGCATGTTTCTCTGAAAATTGTATCAATTTGGGATTCGATTAAAATAATGCAGCGTTATCCGCTTTTCAAGATACAGGACTAATATGGGCCGAATCAGGGACATCTATATTCAACGAAATTATTATCATTGTTATTTTGAGCTGTTTCCTCTGGAAAATAAATGGAATTAATTTATTTGAACTTAAGACGCTAAACTAAAGGAATCTATATAAGCAGTTTGGTGGCGCATGATCCGTAAAGATTATGAATTTTCTTCATTTCCCCCTATTTTTCTTTCTCTCCTTTGCGCTTTTTTGCGCCCCCTGCAAGTGCTGCCCGGGGTACGTGCCCCTCTGCCCCCTAGATACCCCACTTTGCGAAGAAACCGAGCGGGGGTGGGGGTATCCCCCTCCTACATCATGAAAGTTTTCAAAAATCTATCTATAAAACTTGCTTTTTAGAGCATCCCAAAATGTTTTTTAATGAAAAGAAGGAATGCACGGATCTACGCCAATGGACGGAACCCCTTAACAATGCGGGCAAACGAATTTTCTTCGATATTTTCGCATTGAAATAATGGCGAACTGCGAAAAATTTGACGTTTTAGCAAATTTTGAGAGCCAGATAACGGTTTGTAGCGCCTTTTTAGGCCCTTTTCTCTCACTTCCCCCGCTTTTTCGCTCTCGCTTTTTTTTAATCGCTGATTGGGAGGGGGGCATGGCCCCCGGTGCCCCCTGTCTTATTACGCCAGTGGTGATCTATATGAATCATACATTTTAACGGAATATTCTAAAAGCATAGTTGAAAAAATAATGTCACTACATTGATCTAAATTAAGACACAATTCTGTATAAGACTTGATGCTGTTATTCCATGTAAATTACCATCAAGAGCAAGAACTCACACCAAACCTACACACTCATTTATTTCAAATCATATCCACAGTGGCATAGAGTGTAAATAGAGGACATTTGCAATAACTCTTTTTGGGGTCGCATTTATGGGTGCACAGATGATGAGTTCGCAAAAGCGAAATGTAGGGCAGGATGGAAAACGACCGCCTGGTATTCAAAGTAAAATCGGCGTCATATGAACTGTAATCTTTAGTCGACAATCCTTGAAACTAGATTGTGAACTTCCGGTAGAATACCAGACAAGACCCCTATGACACTGTTTGGTAGCTCTGGCATTTCCTGATATTGATATTGCTTTACGAAATACCAACATTATCTCTGAAAATCTCACACCATGCTGGTAAAACAGTATTCTAACTCGTTAGCTGGCCCTTTTAAAACAAATATTCATAGACAACCAGATCTATACTCTCGAATTTTTTACTATGACCCTTTAGTGTACTTGTGCATAGGCTTTATTAACTAATGATCTGTGATAAATATGATAGCTATCATGGCTATCTAATGTTATGTCGAGTCAAAGTCTTATTTCCCCTCAATAAGCCACTTCGGAGATGCAATCTGAGCATGAGCAGATGAAGGTCATCTGTACCAAATTCTAAAACCCACTGACACTAATAATCGATATGTGCTCATGAATGTCACGTAATCATTATTCAATTATGCACTAATGGTGCATTCCATGATATCCAGGTGGAAGTATTCTTTTTAAAGGGGGAAACAAAAGCTATTCATGAGGCACCTCTATCACTCCCAGAGTTATTTTTCTGAAGTGCACATAAAGGGACCCTCCATGTCTAAAATACATGTATCTGTGGATATTTGGGGTCATTTGTACCATGCGCTAACCCCGAACTGGCTTATTCAACATTGCTTATCAAACCATTATATCCATTTTCCAACTATGATGGCGCCCTTGTAACACTTCATACCTTAACACTTCAGACTTCATACATTCGGTTTTAATAATTATGACAAATAAGTTAATTACCACATGAAATTAAGAGACCATAATAATAATATATTTATCAGATCTACAGAAATATCCAAGTTTGTAACATTCATGTATGCGTACACACGCAACTACGAAAGTAGATTTCGTTAAATCGAAGCTCATAGCTATTATAAAACTCAGAGTCACATACCTTACGTAAAGTTTGTCCCTTTTATTACTTCAGGATAATACTTGATCGCTACGGTTGCCTACCTAGGTTTCCCTGATGCACGCACCCTCAACCGTTACTTCTTGTGGGTGGAAAAGGCGCGAAAAGATGGATAACAAAAAACGGTGATGGGAGTGCGATGAACATAAGGTCATCCCATCTCGATGGCCATGTTAATATTTCATGCTCTCTACGTCTCTCTGCCCTGGAGAGTGGAAGTTATACTGTCGCCTAATCCGATTTAAGGTTACTGCTGGCGGTAATCCAATCTATGATTTACCACATTACCAGGAAATTCAACTTTAATTTGAGAGGATGAGACGGGCAAGACTCCTAAGGTTCGTCTCCCCCCCCCCCCCCTCCCTCTCTCTCTCTCTCTCTCACTTAAATTATACCTCATACGGTTGCTTTCTGATGTTTTCTTTTCCCTTCTTCCTTCCATCTTTCTCTCTTATAGATGGGTATTTTTTTTTTTCGCTCTCTCTCTCTCCTAATCTCTCTTCATATCCTAAAGTGTTTATACTGAGGTAATTCAACTCAGTCGGAATTATTTTTGTCAAGATTTTGACAGAAATAGATACATCAAGAGGACCAAGCACTTCTAGTTCTCACACTGAGCACATTAAACATGCGACAAAATAACTCTACTCTTCTTCGACCTTGTGTCAAGCATCCCATCTTCATTATTCTGTCAATCATGGAACTCTATAGGCACGAAACCATGTATTTCCTGAACTCGAACGACACTCAAAAGCTTTCGAACCTCTAAGCATCTATATACAGAGAGCCCATTCGCACTTGCGACATCTGAACTCTCTCGATAGCCGGGCCGTCCAAGTGACGAACACACTTTGCTGGTTTTAGTAATATGTGAATGTGGTTGAATTAAAGTGATTTGTTAACTTTGTAGAGGCTTGATAAAATCTGAGCTGCCTGGCCTTACAATGCTATCAGTGTATGTAATACAGTATAAAAATGAAGCCCAGAGAAAAAAAGCACTTCAAAATCATCACGTGCTTCACAAAATTAAACATATGCAAGTGACCCCCATAGACTCAGTGTTGGATTCAAGCGTATGGCCGGCCATACGCTTTCGTAAAGGGAGTATTCAGTCATAGATATCTTCATAATAGCATTATATATTTGAAAACATTTCTATGCCTCGATATTTGTTTATCTTTCTGATTATACAAGACAGATATTAAAATTCCACAATTTATTAAATCAAGCCTCCACAAAGTTACCGAATCCCTTTAAGCTTGACATTTTATGGAAAGTTTCAGGCAAACGGGTAATCGTCAACTGTGTTAAAATGAAAACGTGCATTATTTTCTCTGTTTTATTTTGTTTCTTTTTTTTTCATTCCGGGGGTATTTCCTAAAGTCACTTGGGTAGAATATTTTCAGATAAAATACAAAATATATATTTCTTAATTTTCATTTTATTTTTTTGCAGACGGCGCCATGATTGATCCAGAATTTGCTTAAACATTGTCAAGACATTTGCTAAGCTTGTTTCATTTATTTAAACTAGGGTTTGGGCTTGGGTTGTGATTGCGTTTTGGATTAGGATTCGGGTCTGGACAGTGAAGCATATATTAGCGTCGGGTTCTGGGTTGCAGTTATGAATTCAACTAGTGTTAGGAAAGCGCGTCACAATTATCTCGTACGATCAAGGAAATGCATTTTGAATACAAACTTACTTGCATGTACTGTGAAAACTGTCCAGACGAAAGTAAGAACAAACAAAACAACGCCCCTTCCAAGACGGTTTGTCCTGTGTGGTAGCTTGACAGACAACATCTTCAATAATTTATCCTCCTATATTTTTTTCTGGCGGGAAAATGTCCTTTACACGTCGTCTGCTGATACGACTTCACAAAAACAGTAGTCGTTGCTCTCCCGTGGTTTATCCTCGGTCCCTCAATCTGCACCCCAAGCGAGTTGTCGAGAGAGCTCCCAGATGATGAACGAATGTCAGTCTGTAAAGAGAAAGAGAAGACAATGGTAAATGTTGAAAGGAAGAAAAAAATTGAAGCAAAATAAGATGGTGCAAGCAGTTCGTTTTATATCACCACCGCTATGTACATTAAACGAATAAATGTGAAGCTATAAACATTGGAATCTAAGGAAATACGGAAGAAAGAAAATGCAATGGTAGCTATCGAGGCATAGATCATATACATTCTGACCGCAAATTGTGTTACTACCATATCCTTAAACGCTTAAAGATATTAAATTAAACAAAGTCATAAAGAGACGCAAGGAAATAAGCCAAGGGTATATGTAAGCTTCTATGCAGAGGCGACGATCTCTATAACATTTTGTGAGGGGGGGGGGGGGGGGGGGAGTAGGAACAAATCTGCCGACGAGCGAAAATATCTTCAAATTCAAATTAATTTATTGATTTAAAAAATCCAAACTGAAATGATCGTTCTCAATTTACTTTTTTTTTCTTTCAAAATAACATGTAGAAAGGCTTTGAGATTTAAGATAATTATTGAGTTGAAAATATGACGAGGAGATAAGCCGGTGGTTCCACCTCCCCTCCCTTCCTCAAGTGACGCCCCTGTAATGACGGAAAAGTTCCGCTTCGAGTGAAATCTGAAGGATTGTGTGATCTGCGAGTACGGCACCTGACATTCAAAGAGTATGTCGTGATGAAGGATAAGAATAAGAAAATGAAGATTGAGAAGCGAAGTGAAAGGTCACAAGGTGTTCCAAGCCAATATTAACAAGACAGCATGGCATTTAAAATCTTTGGCTTACACCTTTGCAGGTAGACTATAAAACATGATAAAATATATTACTATACAGTCTATAGCCTATAAGCGTAATTGCACGATTTTACACAAGATATAGAGAACATTGCGAAGGCCGATTTCAAATATATATTTCTTTAGCAGGAATTATTGGGACAAAACATACTTCTGCACTCATGTTTCCTGCATGGTCTGGGCGGATCTAGGATATGCAATGGGAGGGAAGGGGTTGGGGTGCTGTAGATCAGCCACTGCTTTGGCTTGTCCAATTGTTATACCAATATCAACATTACGATCTTGGTCAAATCCATTTTATTTTAGACACCTATGTATGGTATAAACAGGAAGTATATATAAATTTGGAGGTACTAAAACCGTCGAGAATATAAAAAAATGCGGGTATAATTTTACTGCACATGTTACAGATATCATCTGCATCCTTTTAAGAAGTGTTTGTTCCATAAATCATGATGGTACATTGTATATAACGTGACCGTCACTACTCTACTATATAGCAGTCAGCCCTATGATTAAAGAGAAGGTCGGGCTCTGGTAAAGGCGCATAATGAATCTTGAGCTTCCTCATTCTTTTTATTCCTATTATGGAAGTATGTCATATAGAAGCAATATCACATGAGAATGGTTGCTCTTGAGATACCCTAACATCCCAAATATGATCAGAAATAATTTGGAACATATTTTAATAATAATAATAATAATAACAATAATAATAATAATATTTGATATTTATACAGCGTTCATTATTCTCAACGTAAGGTGCTCAAGGGACTTCAAGATTACCCAAGCTCTACAGCTTCGGCGCTCACATCATTCAGGGAATTCCGGTACCCATTTAACACCTGTGTGGAGAGTGGGAAAATGGGGGGGGGGGCGTTTTATCTAGTGTCTTGTCGGTGATTTTTACCGACAAAAATTGCTCTCAGCCAATCAGATGCAATGATTTCAGTAGCTTATAACAGTTATTGCAACTTGTCATTGATGACAAGTTTTATGAAACAGGGCCCAGGAAGCAAGATTTTATAGGTAGGGACAATAGCGTTGAATGCTTTTAAAATCATTCCTCAAGTTATGACAATGTCTATGAACTCATATGTAGAAGTCAAGAATTGATTCCCACCTACCATACGTTTTAATACTACCCTGACTATTTTTTTGCTTAAACCTTTCAGGGATTTTCTTTTTCATTACTAAGACAAATGTATTAAAAAAATCTGCTGATCCAACGTGGTCAAAATGTAGTACTCATACTATATATCCCACGCATTTGATTTTGCATATCGCCTTTTTCACACATCCTGGTTCTTACTTTCAAAAGGGCAGGTGAGTAAAGTTTGGAGTGGGAGATAAAAGAAAATATTGATAAAACCCTCAACCCAATCTCCAACCAAAATCACTTTCAGGTATCAGACCTGCCATCAAAACAACCTTAACACACTCCCAGGTCAAGAGATATCATGGATATGCTCTTCCTGGTATCAAATGCGAAAGCCTTACACCAAATGTGAAACTAAATAACTGTCAAAAATGGTTTAATGGTCGATGATGATGGTACTGAGTCTGAGAATAGGTTTGCCCTCATGTATGCTTCATGTTGAAGAAGTTCCTAATAATTGCTCTACATAGGTGTTTGATATTAATGACACATGTCATCTAGTTATTACGAAAATCAAGCAAAACTATTGAAATTTCTAGAAAACAAGCATTTCTGGAAATATGTGTGTTTGTCATTCAAATGCCATCGTGTCGGGTTCAACGCTCTTGCAGTCTTCATATGGCTAAAACTGAAAAGTATCACGAATCTAAGACTGTTCCTATTTTTAAAAAGGGAGCTAATTAACACGCAAATGAAGAGAGATCCAGCTTACATTCTCGACCAATGAATGAAACACGTCCCCTGTGTGTGTCAGGGCTTATTACACTGGCGTGTAATAGGAGGGGGCAGAGGGACATGTTTCCCGGGCCGCACTTGAAGGGGCACAAAAAGCGTAAAAGACGAAAAGAAAGATCAAATTTTATCCTTAAAAATGTAAATTGCATAAGAATTAGCGGTTTACAGATGTTCAAAATGCAAATTTTATAAAGCTCGGTCGCTTTGCTCCTCGCATATCACTCTTCTAAACCCCCAAACCCCAAATTAATAATACTATTTTTTTTTAGTTTTCAGCGTATGGCAACAAAGGAGGATGATCAGCGAATATCTTAAAGAGAAGGTTGAGTTATCATGGTTATGGGAAAGGTGAAAATATATTTTGTGAGCTTTATCATTCCTTTTATGTCAGTTTGGAAGAGCATCATATTAGAAATGTTCCCTGAAGAGGATTGCTCTTCAATTTTCCTCACATTCTAAATATGACGAGAAATAGCTGGAAGTATTTGGGTCGAACATTTATACCACGTGCATGACGTGTGTGTGCAGTCCCATAATAATGTCCATTTCTGTGTTCAGTGCACGTGCTTTTCAGCGAGATTATTACTGAGGATTCCAAAACCATCACAGTATTCACCGATTTTTATGTAGACGTGATCAGCTTTCCCATAGACCGCTTCTGTAATGTATACAAATTTATGCACATATATTCTCTGAGCACCTAGTGACGAGCTATCCATTAACTTGCTGTTTATTAATGAGCCTCAATGCTTGGAATCCAGTTTGCATACATTATTTGTTGCTATGTCCGGCGAGTTTTCAGTTTGTCAAGAACAACCTTTGTTTGAAAGGTATGTATAAAATTTGCAACATTACCGAAGCGGTCTATTGCTTCGAGACAGTTTCTTTTACAGTGTAATCGCATGGCCAGAACTCAACATTACATTTAACGCATATAAAACAACTTTGAACGGTATTAGAAGACCACTCATCACGCCTTACTCGTAAAGTTATGAATCATTAACTTTCCAAACTACTCATCATTTTCTCGTAATCCAAAAGTGAAGGTGATGAATGGTGGGTGCTAAAATTAGAAAAAATTATTCCTGAGTTGTGTTGTTTTTGCTCTACGGTGAAACAGATATCACTACTTCACACAGTCACTTCCTCGTAAAGCTGAAACGGTTGTGTGTTCTACATATATCACCAGATCACCTTAGTCCTCACGATACTGTCGTATGCTTATGTACTAGGGATAATATTCCTAAAATATCTTTTGGAGAAATGAAACGTTTAATAATGCACTTTACTTTCCTGTAAAATGCGTTACAATGGAAAGCATAGAGGGGAATTTTTGTGCTCTAAAACTTTTACAGAGGTATTAAAATAGTTCAAACAGGGAACTCCCCAGTGTAAAGGTAACATTGATTTCCGAAAATAAAAGGAATGAATTCATATAGGGTCGAAACGAAGTTACACTGGATGTTCATGACTACAATAACTGATGGTTGCCAAATAATTTAGGTGAAACGAACAGCTAATTAATGAGCAACAGGATCAAAGAACGTTCAGGAAATCGAGTCAGTGTGTTAGTAGGTGAATGCAGGTGTACATGTATTACCGACCACTTGAAATATATGCGGTCTCATACAGTGCAAAAAGTGAATTGTGCTTATCAGCGAATGAAATTTTTAGCAAAATCTAGTTAGAGTTGTCGTATTTTGCTGGTATAGGCAACACGTCTATTTGTCCGTTACTTGAAAAACAGGTTTCGAAATGAAATGCCATTAAAAGAACTCGACATTAGATTTAACAAGTAATATGTCGAAAGTTAGCACATTATCCAACTAAAGACAAATATTAACTACATACAGAGTTAAAAATAATAATCGGTTTATTCTTTATCTTGCCTGATGTCAAGAATGGTCAGTGAAACTTGAAATTCGTTTCATATTGCATACAACGCAGGTTACACAAAAGCATAACAGCAAATATCAAGTCTCCATAACGCATGCGTCCGTGATAAAGTTGAATCACGTGATTATTTAAGTTGCTATCCCTTATGTCAATACCTTAAAGTGACAGTAAATTGAAGCTCCTAATGGCGCCATCTTTCAAAAGGATTTGATAAGTGTCTGTGCCTCTAATTTTCCCATCATACCCCTTTCTAGTTTGTAGATGCTTAGAATGTATTTGTAGGCACTTTTCCACATGTGCAACGTCACAAATGATAGTTTGAAATATAAAATGTATACCTATTTACCAAACAGCTGTTAAAATGCAATTAATTTTCAAATTATAATATAAATTTAGCAGTTACTGTAAGGTGGCGCTGTTCAAGGTTTGCCAGTTCAATGCCATTTTAACATGTGACGGGGAGTGAAACGTAACGTACCTCAGCTCCAGGACCAAATATAGGTTCACGGGGATACAAATATAACCCACAACGGGTCCATGACAGGAACAAGTTGCCCTTCCGGAGTATATTAGCCCGAATTTCCTCAATTAGCGAAGTATGGTGATTGTCCCCTTTTGAATTGGAAAAGGGAATAAGGGGAAGCTAAATGACCTCACAGTGGTTGGAGTTTATACACAGCAAGCGAATGGCTTTGTGACGTGTAACGGTCATGATCAATGTGTTTGGTCACCTGATCTGTACTCAGTCAGTCTGCTGGTAGGGGAGGAGTCCGCTTTCAGTTTAAGAAACGTTAGTCCTGGGGAGCCTTTTATAAAGAGTTTTGTCAGTGATTTTTAATTATATTCGTTGACTTGACGAATATCTATTACGCCTCACTGATCAAACAATGATTCAATACAAGACTTTGCAAGATCATAATAACGGAAGATGAAAACACATGGGTATAATACATTTCGACCATGTCGACCAAACAGGACGTTATTAATCAGCCTGTGCGCATGGTGAGTATATGCAGCCGACCGTATTTGTGGGAAACAACTTGAATATCTGACATGAATTTCCCGACAAAGAATTATATTAACAGATGAAATATGGCATTGCATGATAGTTCCCCTTTTATATTTTTCTTTGGTATACAAACATGACAATTGTGAAGTCTGGTTGTGGTTATTTTCTTTCTTTTTTGAGCTACAAGAGTGTTGTGGAAAGCGGTCGGCTACTGATAGAAAGTTGAACGTGAGAATGGTGAGTGTAACATTCTCAACTTATTTTGTTAATTCTCAGCAAATCATCTAACATAAATATAGATATTTTTTATAAACTAATTATTCTAATACCAATAGGCACATGTCATGCACACAATCTGGATGACCGTCAGGCAATAACTATGAGACAGTGACTACGGTTTACAGACTTTACAAAGTGAACAGCCAGAAGACTAAAAACAGTCCTAAAATGGAATAAATAATCATGATAATTGTAAAATTTTGTTTGTTTGTTTTTTGGGGCGGAGGAGGGGTTGTGGTCCCAAGTGAATTCATAATTATATAATCATAACATGTCCTTAGTTTGACCACCCTCATTTTTTTGGTTCATGAATAAGGCCGACACAACACTGCGAGTAGTCATGGATATGGTAAAGGAGTGTGCCCCCAAATGAAAAATAAAAATGACTTCTGGTCAAGTGATTAGTGGTGACATAGTGAAGGAAACTGTCTGGAAGCAAGTGGGATGGGTTGATCATGTAAAATGATTGACGTATACTTTGAGGTTTTGGAATCCTCAAAACGAGAAGAAATTGACCCAATCTTGATGAAACTCACATGCGCTGTACACAGAAATGTGTAGGCCTATGGGATTACACACAAAATAATGGGGATCGGAAGTTTGGTCCAAACTTTTTACATATTGTCATATTTCGAATGATGAAGTTATCATGGTTTTATTTAATGAGCAATCCTTTTCCGGGGACATGTCTTCTATAATATTTCTCACAATAACATAACAAGATTGAGAAAGTTCACGAAATATTTATCACCTTTTCAAAAATTTAACATTCTGGGTTCTCTTTAAAAAAGTGAGCAATGAGACGCCGATCCTTGTGCCTAGGAAGATGAAATTGAATACAACTTGACTTTCGGCCAATTAGCATGATCGGAATCCCGGATTTATAGGACTTGCTTTAATTTTTGAAGTTCTCTTTAAATAACAACAGTTTATGCAAGAGGCGCTCCATCGTATTGTAGGAAACAATACAAACTGTTGCTGGTCTTGTTATAAACTGGGAGTTTTTACAAAATCGATTTGACTATGAATTATCCATCCACTAAACGTCCTAAAAATTGCTAAACGATGCAGTAACCTGACACAGTAGAACCTGGGAAGTGTTTCCTTTGTGGACCACTGTTCTGTTCTTTATGTCCAGGAATGGCGATAATGAGACAGGTTGTCGTCTGCTAACGAGTGTAAGATAAGACCCAGATTGAAGTTCCTAAAAAACTCAGAAATCAACCCATCCACATCGACAGGCGACTGGAGAGGAAATGAGGGTAATAAATGCTCACTCTGTCAATGTCTGTCCAATTTCCTTACACCGATCCCAACGAGTGGGGTGACAGCTTAACTCCCAGCCCCCACACCCTACGGGGTGCAGAGTTGGACGTCTCTTGAGCTTTGATTTACGGCAGTTTCTTTAAAAATAACGAAATAATTATGAGTCATTGTTATTCCAGATAACTGCTATAATCATGTCTGGCATGTTTAGTTTGTATTCTGTAAAGCATCAAAAACTTCCAGTATATAATTTTGATTAGTGTAATTTGTTGTATTTTTTATAATTATAATTATTATTTTTTGAAAATATTCGTCGAGACTTTTTTTAATTATGCAGTTCCTTCATGATTCACATTTTGATTCCGACTGGGGTTTTTTTTCATCAAGTACAACAAAAGAAATTTATTCTATTGAACTGAGAAAAAGAATATTGCCAAACCAACCTGACATAACATTCAGCAACAATCTTTCAAGATCGTCTGGGTAAATAATTCCACGAGGAGTCTGATGTGGCACAAGTCGAACACTCTTGTTAAACGAACATTGCGGCTTCTCAACAGAAGAAATTTTCAACGAAATTACTGTGTAAATTTCGTTTCTCTTACTTAATTAAGTGGCACACTACGTCCAACCAGAACTCGACTACTACATCAAAGTAAGTTGCATAATTCATTTTTGCTGGAATGATGTCCAGCAGCTACGATGAAGCTTGTTGCCGACGCCGAGTGTATATGTGTAAAATACTATAGTCTGTAACTCCTCGATTTAAGTGGAATCAATGATGGCATTTCCCTTTGTTGATTAATGTTATGTCACCATGCCTTGGCTTTAATTGGACAATCACCTGTTAAGAGATGTCCAGCATGCATCCGTGACGGTATTAATCCTTGATATTACTATACATACACTTTAACTAATCAGATGTATCCTAAGCTCCGACCGTTGTCCAACTGTCCGACTCTGTTCTGGAGGCCCTCGGAGACATTTTCTTCAGGATACCGTTACTTTGATCCGTGCTATTAATACTATGATTTATTCTGTCATGTAGGAATCCACCTGCTGAAGAACAGACCCTACGGTGGCACAAGTTACACGGGGCCAGTTTCTCAAAACCGTCATAAAAGTCTAAGTTCGTGGAGATTCCATTGAAACACGTTTGAATTCTAGAACACACGTTTCTATGGGATGTCAGTTTCGAAAACCTGGTCCCAAGACTGTACTCTGGACGCCCTCTAAGATCTTAAAGATTATAGACCTTTTACTGACATTCATTTGAATAAGCATATTAAGTACCGTATCACGAAAGTCTTTTGACTCGAAATCACAATGACGTAGAAAGTATTTCCGACTACTGAAATTTGTTGTGTGTATGCCGTTGTGTGAACAAGAAAATAATTATAAGCAATTGCATAAATTCTTCGTCTGTTCCTCTTTCCCCTTCTCTTTTCCACATTTTAATTGCAGCATCCTAGCGTTCTAAATCTCGCGATATCTGGCCGAGTAAACCACTCATGCGTTCCCAACAATGGATTTTATGCCTTCTTCCCAGTCTTTATATGTTAGATATGGAATTATAATACACTCTGTATGAATCACTTGAATACTTTGTAAAATGTAAATACTTTTGAAACAAGAACCAGAGAAATGATGCATTCTGAAATTGACAAAAAATTAAATTGAATGTGACAAATATTGATTATCGATTTATATTATTTATCCATTTCACTATGACTAAAGCAAGCGGCAGACAGTTGCCTCGAGTACTTATACTTGACATGTGTTTCATCTCCAATGCATATAGTATTCAGGTCAGTCAGATTTCCAAACATTCAATAAAAACGTGGATGACTACCACCATGATGACTAAATGCAAATATTGGAGAGAGGGGAATCCTCTCGTGTCTGGAGAAGCAGCCACCCCGATTTATTCACTTTTTTTATAGCAACATTGGATACATTTCGGAAGACGTTGACAGAAAGAGAGAAGAGAGAGGTAAAGGAAGGGAAGGGAGATATGAGGATAGAGAGAGAAAAGAAAAAGAAGATAAAGAGAGAGGTAGACAAGGTATGAATTCGAAATAGAGATAAATATATAGATGGAAAGAAGAATGGAGACAGGAAGGAGAAGGGAGAAATAGATAATATAGGATAGAAAGCGAAATATAGGTAGAGACAGAGACAGAGACCATGGAGACAGAGATAATTATAGAAAGTGAAAGTGGCACAGAGATCCTGGAGAAAGAGAGGACAGAAAATTATTAAGAGAAACATAATGATGTCCAGAAATAGAAAAATAATTAAAGAAAGATATAGAAAAATAATTAAAGAAAGATATATACTACATACATGTATATAGTACACGTCTATAACATTGAGAGAGAGAGTGGGGGAGAGAAAGGGAAAGAAAGTTTGATTGCCATCACGTGACTAGATATTGAGCCTGAAGACACTAATAGGTTATCCATTACCCAGTTGATGTTTGCTTCGGTTCTTGACTCGCGCGCCCCCGGCTTATGACTAAGATTATTTACAGCAGAGCCCACGGAGCGCCAAAACCTGGAAAACCATCGTTATCATTCGCCTGACGCCGGACCTCGGGGAACCCCTCTCCAAACTCCCGTTCGGGACTCGGCGAAAGGTAATTACTGCAAGAAAGTCAGAGGCCCCCAAAATGGATGCGGATAAACATTTTGAGGACACCTACCCCCACCCCCTACCCCGTCCGGAAACCAATCGACTGTTTGTTGTACGAAGAAGCGTTTCGCTAAAATCAAGATGCATGTAATTATTAAACACGGCTTTCATCCGACCACCCCAGACTCCCTTGAGAGCGCTCAAATTTTCAAGCAAGGCCATCACCTTTGTGATACTAGACGATCCTTATTTTAACGCAAAACTGAAGTTATACACATTACTGAATTGAGTTCACATATATCTATGGTAGATATAAACAAACTACAATGCATGAATTTGTACGATTAAAGTACACAAATAAATGTTGTATTATCATGTTAGGGCTATTGTTAAAATAGCACAATGCTGGGTAGATGTACAATCGAGTCATATAAAGGGTAAAATATTTTGACAATACCATGCAAAGTAATGTTCATCATATCTTGCCCATGGTACCAACACAAAGGAGAAGAGGAGGTGAAAGTCATCCTACTCCCCCCCCCCCCCCCCCCCCCCCCATCCCGGCCCAACCTCAACCTGCTCTTAATAGTTCCTCCTATTCCTAAATCATGTAAATTACTTTCGAGACTATATGCTTGTGGCAATGTTGATGATGGTGGGACTACGCGAATTAATTTTCAAGATCCATTAGAGTGCCGTTTCAATGGGCTTTGTCCGAGTGTCTCAGTCATCCCGCTTCTTTACAGAAGCTACATAAAGCCAGACTCCTTCCACCATGTCCGTCTAGCGATGATCCATGAGCCCTTCAACGCTTTCGTTCCTTTCTCAGAGCCCTGGGGGCTCGCGGGCGCGTGTTAGCGGGGGCTTTCCGAGGGATTGGGCGCGCGAGACAAAAGCAGTTTGCCTCTAATCGAGAAACATTCATTGAAGATTGATCAAGTCGAAATCAGAGCATAAACAACATGGAAGAGTGCAGGCAAGCTAGCCATTCAGGCGAGACGGCAGACTAGACGTGCATGAAGCATTGAAGGATCGGAGGCAGATTTCAGCCTAACATCATAGTAGCCATGGTAGTTGTGTATCAAAGTTTTCCAAATAGTGTATACAAGAATGTGGCTTGATTTGACGTTGATTTTGATTTGAGTGATTGATTTGACTGAAGCCTTAGAAATTCTGCAATGGAAATATCATTTCTTAATAAGAGTTGATACACATTTATAGGCCAACTTTCTTATGTACGCAAAGAGAGGAAAGAGTTTTTTTAAAAAATTTTTACCCGACCCACAATTTGTTACGTTTCATACACTTGCGTGGTTACTCACAATTTTTTACATTTTATACACTTGCGTGGTTACACACAATTTCTTACAATTCATTCACTTGCGTGTTTACAGCTCAGAAATTCGTTTGGACTTTAGTTCTTGGATAAATCATTCTCATCGATTCCAAGCTTAAATGGACACTTGAAAATTCTATAAAAGATGTATAGCCCAAAGCGATCCATTATGTGATGAAATCAACATTTTCCTAGAAGAAATAAACAGGAAAGCCAGTCCTAAACATACATAATATATTTTTAAGGAATATTCGCCGAAAGAGTGGCATTGGCATGAAATATTCATTATGTATAACCGCACGTTTGGACTCAGCCTCTTAAATGATATAAATACCCAAGGGATGAGGTTAAAAGCGTATTGCAAATCTTGCAGAACCGATCCAAAATCAACAAAATATTATTTTAGAATGCTCGTCTTGAAAGCTACTAAATGGAAAGAAGATAATGATTGTGAGCAAAAGTCATTTCAGACCGCAGTAGATATCACAGATTGATGGTGATGATGATGTATTCGAGGAGATTTTTTTGCTCTTCAGATTAGAACTTCGGTGTGAATGACCGATTTAAATGTCATCTCGGCCCAAGGCACATCGACCAGCTACTGGTGTGAAGCGAGCTGTAAGTGACTCTTTACCCAAGCCTAACTAACGGTCATAATCATATGATTTACGTGTCCACATATCCAGTGGGTGAGGGAGACGAGAGCATGCATCCCCCCCCCCCCCCCCCGCCCCGCCCCAATCAAATGGCAAACAACGAAAAGAGAGAAAATTATGAAAGGGTGAAGGGATATGACTATAAAAAAAACGAATCCAAACTCCTCTTTAATCGGTGGGCTTATACATGTAGGTCATTTCATTCACAGAGCTAGACCAATGCCCCCCCCCCCCCCCCTCCCGATAATGCAAAGTGTCCCCTTAATGGCTTGATCCACTCCATAATCCATCTCCATTTGGGTTAAAAGGACAAGTGATCAATGCATCGTGTTTTTATATAACTGTATAAACCACTTTATAATATAGACTACCATGTACATACTGTAACTGCAAGCCAAACAATACATGGTATAGCAAATCTGATTATTAACATGGGAAAAAAGCCTTCAAAACATGGAGATGTTATCACGTAATTACTAATTATGTATAGCTATATTCCATCACGGAAATAAAATTTGCACCGAGAAGCATGGTATGTATACGGTAAAGCCTATAATGAACAGCACTTCTTGGAAATATCTTCGATGATGGAAGGCTATCTAGAAAGCTTTCTCCTTGTGTGTGGTCTTAACTGTTTCCATGGTCATGATAGTCAATAGGACCATAATTATCAGTTCACTCATCATATCACTAAGAATGGCAACATACGATGTTTAACTATAATGGTGCAACAATATTCAACGGGACGAACCAACAGATCAATATTACTATTAATAACACTATATACGTCCCGAGACCGTGTACATGTACTGTACGAATTGCAAATAAGACAGATATAATTATGTGCGTAAAATATAAACCCGTCCATTTAAAGTTATTCATAACCCCCTTTTATTTGATAACTATTCACATAAGCAAACAAAAAACAACATATTTGGTTTCTAGTCTAACCAACCATGTCACCTGTGTAATAATCAAACACTAATCTACCAGCATAGCGGAAACACGCAGGAAAGTGCCATATCCTTTTTCCCTATTGCCCTTCCTGCAGAAGAAAAAAGACCTGTCATATAATTGCATGGCGTATGTCCAATATGCACGCCAGCGCTGACTACATCATGTAGCATAATCATAGCTGAAGTTAAACCAAATTGGTCCTACGCGCCTTTGGTCCTATCCAACATTGTTATTCCGTGTTATCTGGCGTTACACCCCTGTCACCAATACCTGCCAGTCACACCGCCGAGATCGATATTAACACTCCAACTTTACACCTACATTTCAATTGTCCTTTTTCATTTTTCTGCATTTTTTTTGTAATGAAATGTATAAATTAAATATATGAATCTTATTCTTCTTGAAATGTGTATTTCTAATTGGAAAATATACTTTTACATGATATTCTATGAAATGTTTGAAATGTTTCAAACTATCCAAAAATGTTTCAAATTATGTTCAGTTTTCTTTATGAGAGAAAATAATAAAAACTTATGAAAACAAAAAAAAATCATGAAATTACTTTTGAAAAAGGAGGTAATAAAAGATTCTTAAAAACAAAAAAAAACGGTTTGGAATCGATTTCGCGGTGTGACTGAGGTACCAGGGACGAAGCTTTGATTTGAAAGTGTTAGGATTAGGGTAACTGTCACACTAACCTTAGCCCTAAACAAAAACCCACCTGTTACCCCATTTCTCACCCTAACGCTAACACTTTGCCTTAGCATAGGAGCAAAATGATGTCTTTTCAGACAATGCAATGCAACTGAATACGTTAATCAGAACTGTAGTTGAGCCCGATTACAGTGAAACCTGTATATAAAGACCCTCAAGGGGACAAATATTCATTTTTGAATGATAAGCGCCTTAAAACGTAAATAAACAAACAAACAAACAAACAAGAAATGCGTTCTTTGTGAGCAGGTGGTCTTTATGTACAGGTTCATTACTATACATGTTTAAAAGTAAATCACGATTTTTAAAAAGGAAGCAAAAAAGTGTGGTCCTCTTATAAACAGGTGGTCTTTCTATACAGGTGGTCGCAAAAGCAGGTTTAACTGTATTACTTTCATGGTGACAGGTATAATGTTGAAACATTGATATTTTCGTACATAATGACAACAACACGATTTGACGATTGTGCTTTTGAAGAAAAAAAAATGCCTCTAAAAGTACTTATATTTTTAGTGTATGAGAAAGGGAACGTTCACAAATCTTTCCAAGAGGCAAAGGTGTCTGAAAAGAAAAAAAATAAGCCTTTGGAAATCTCAAGCGATCGACAGGCCACAATATTGCTATTTATGTTCTGTACTGTTACACAAAATGGTGCGTGAAAATAATTTACTCTCACGGATAAAGAGAACATTCGTGAATTGGCTGTGAAAAAAAATGTATGGGAATAATATTGTAAAAATGGGTCAATTCTGGATTCGCTGACGATAAACACAAGACGATGTTGATATATTGTTGATACTGACTTTACTGTATTGCTAATTTAGAACAAATATCGGGTAATACACTCCTTTCACTCGTCGAATTCGAGCACGCACTTGAAAAATATTGACACAGTTGGAAATGATACACCGATTATTTTACGATCCATTGTCGCTCTACGAATGCAGTTAATTCATGGAAATTATGGCTCTTTAGCTCTGCCGGCTGGTAGAGAGTAATTCAGTACAAGTCATATAGATATGCGGCAAAAATGATGTTCGTATGCAAGGTTGTTATCGTGGTTTTAAAGCGCTCAGTAACAAACCCTTCGAGTGTATGCACTACAACCTCACCTGCTTTATGATAAGGGTATAATTTTTCAAGATGTACAACTGTTCAACCACTTAATAATATCAAACGCGATAACGTAATGTATTTTCCACAATCTGCAAAAATTACTAGGTGCACCAAACCTCACCAATACATATTTCGTGCTGATTGTGGAAAATAGATTACATCAAAGTTTAACGATATATCACCTACTCTAATTTCTGCAAAGACTAATAGACATACCTACCTTGTTATTCCCACAAAATGGCCCAGTATCCCGCAAAGAGTTTTAAATTCCAAATTATAATATCCGTGTTTAGCGGTCAGTCCATGAGCAGGAAAGTGTGTATTTACGATGAGAGCCGACGGTGCGTGCACATCCTGGGCAATGCTGCTTCGCTGAATGACGAACAAAATGCAATTGTACGTGCAGTCTGTTGTAACGTGGATGAGCGGAAAACGCAGGCGTCCGCGTGCGTACGCGTGTGCTGTGCAGTGGTACTACATGTATTCAGGGAAATTGTGGATACTCAACCAGCCTGCTAAATTCCTGATTTTTGTGAGAAGCTTGCTGATTACAGAACAAGGTCGCGGATTATACAAGCATTACCGAGGACGATGACAGGAAGATAGCTTTTTTCTTCGTAAGCTTAAAGATGGCATTCACTGCATACACAGTCACTGCCATATTTTAGCTAGTGCATCAATCGACAAAGGCAATGTCTGGTTCAAAACATCCCACCGTTTTTTACAATTATATATATAATTATATCATTAGATTATATGATTATATTTCGTTTTAACCTTTACAAAATATAAAATTATGGGTAACCTTATTTTCAAATACATTAACAAATGATTGATACATTCAATGCACAAAATAGTAATAAATATTATGCATTATACATTATGATCTAATAACAATATAGGCATATCAACTGTATTTCAATCAAACCAAATAATAGACAAAACTATCGCGGGGAAAATGATACAGAATAGTAATAATATGCTATAATTTGCAGTATAGGCTACACAGTAAAAACAATTGCTGTAGGAATTTACAGTAAATTACTGGCAACCCGCTGCACAGTAAATTACTGTATTTTTCACGGTATTGTACTGTTTATTCTACAGTTAAACTGTAAAAAGCAGTATATAACTGTGTTAAAAATATTTAACTGTAAATGATACAGTATTTTACTGTATTATTATTATTATTATTATTATTATTGTTATTATTACTTCCTACAGTATTTTTTACAGTGTATGTATAAAAGAAAAGGTTGTTCTAATTGTTTCCTGAAAAGTACCAAAAGGTCCAACAACAAAAAGTACAGGAAAGAAACCCCCTCCTTTGAATCCAGACTATATTCACGGTCTCATCTTTGAACCTGACTCATTAAATGAGACAAGACGATAAATTATAACCCCGCTGTCTTGTTTATTTTTTTTCTTCCTTAGTCAACAACTTCCCTTCTCCCTCCCTCGCCTCCTAACTCCGGGAGATACCAAACTTCGGAAATGGGTCTTTTCCGGCATTCCGCAAAGAATTTCCTTTTGTGTGCACAATTGAAGTTGTCCCCTTTAAATACATATATATTTTGATGAACACGAACAAGCCGGGCAAAAAAAAATCATAAGAAATGCTTTGAAAATGATTATCGGAGAAGTTAATAGCCAACTAATCATCATCATTGGTATTATCAATATTTGTCGATGGGCGGAGCGTTTACAAAGCCATTTAACTTTTATAATTACTAGGAAAGCCTATTAGGCCATGTAAAGTTGATTCGTAGTCTCTCGTCCGGATTTTTTTCCAAAATTAGGATGGGGTTCCATATTATTTAATATTTGATATTTTTCCGATACACAAAAATGCTATTTGGTAAATTTCAACACATTTTTCACAAATTTAATTTCACCTGTACAAGTATACCTCAAAGGCTCAAAACAAGGGGAAATTTCATTCTATCAATAGTTATTGTTATCTCATTGTCTAGATGTCCTCATATTCTTATATATTTCAATTCAAAACATAAATATCAAATAACAAAGAAATTGAGGCGGCCCCAAGAAAGGAAGGAGGGGGGGGGACGAGAAGCTAGCAATTGATTTCATTTGACCTTACGATAATAGGACACAGGTTAACATAACAGAAACAGAAAGCGTATACACCCAAATAAGTTGCTTTTACTTGACTACGCCTACAGGTATTTTGTGCAATACCCTCCGCACTATAAACACGTAAGCCTATACCGTACTTGAAGTTGAAAGTTCATGAATTCATTTTCACTTTCAATGCTTCATGACATATAAACTCATGCCCTGTCCATTAAAACTGACATTAATATGGAAACTTCACTTTAAGTTTTCTTTAGAGTCACCACAAAAAGGCAGCATAAAGAGTTTGAATGATATTCTTCATAGAAAACACAAGTGCGTTAAACATATTGAATGACCACATATACATGACGTATTCACATACAACAGAACGCCTTACACTATATAGCAATACATATCCTTTACTTTACGTGCTATATGATTCCATTTAGATAAAACGAAATAATATATTTCTATTTGTTTCGTTTTTTCCCCTTTCATTATCTCTAAGAGATAACGAAACGTAAAATGATATGTGACACGAACCTCACGCACTAGCTTTATTGCCTTATTTGTATCTTGATTTCTGATGTGTGATCTACTTCATCTTTTGTTGTATCGTTTAAGTCATGTGTTATGATTTATATCATCACTATTTTTAATGAATAATGATAAAAACATACTGAAAGTTTGGTATAAAACATTATATACCTTACTTCAAGAATCTTTCCTAATCCTGTCATCTTATTGGTTGAAAGTGAGGTCGTGTTTTTAACCATGCCCGCAAAAATGAACTCTGCCCACGGGCATAGTAAAATTTTGCTGCGATCCCCATTGGTTTACGTGTAATAGTTTGTGCGAGCGCGGATACCATAATCGCAGTGCAATTTGGTTGCTAAAATTATTTTACGTGCGACGAAGACCGGTGATCTATCTCTATTTATCTCCGATTTTTTAGTTTATTAACAGTTTGATGATGATTTTTAAATGTGAGAACCTCAGGACTGGTAAGTCCCACATGTATTCATCCTGCTGATATATAAACAACTATGTCTCTCTTAGCAGTCAATATATCTATAATTATGATAATATCATGATTAAAATCCGTTGATGCAATGTTAAATGATGTTAAAATGTAAACATATGGTTGTTCTACATCAGAAAATTGACGCCTCATGTGTCTTGGGCATCATAAATTAACGTAAACTAAAATAAAATCATCTTAACATTCGTTTCTAATCACGAGCGGAAACTGGAGAGGGCCACTTGTCTTACGATACATCCCCACAGTGCGTACAGTTTCCAACAATCTACGGAACCCGTGGGACCACCTGTTCTGGAGCACATAGACCGTTTTTACACCCCTTGATCGTCAAGGCTCCTATGACCTAGTTTCTAGGCACAAGTCCGTGTCAGTCGCAACGGGTACTACAGGGTATGAAATGTAACGCCCTGCTCACACGAGGAGTTATTTCGATTGCGTCAATACCTGCGCTAATTGAGCCTTTGGCGGCAAATAACTCATACCTCGGTTGTTAAAAGTATTGTACATCGTGTGAGCAGGGCTTAAGGTCCGTCGCACACGAGACGTCATTTCACTGACGTAGGACAGTGTCAGCGATTGGCGCGGTCTTTGACGCGCCGTGTAAGAGTGAGCTCGTTTTAAAAGTGAATGCAAAGTGAAGAGAGGAAACAATACTTATAATAAATGACGTATAGGCTAACGAGAAGTCATTTCCATTGCGTCATTACCTTCGCTGACGTAGCCAGTGAAGACAATTGACCCTTACGCCAGTTATTGGCAGTAGTGTTTCTTGGTTTTTTTTGCTATCACTCTTTCATGACGCCCATAAGACCGTACCAGTCACTGACGCGGTCCTTGAGTCAGCAAATGACGCCTCGTGTGAGCTGGGCTTTAGACTGTAGACTACACATCCTCAATGATCCCAGGCCCTGTTCTACCGTGTTCCAAATAGGCAGAGACTGACCTAAATAAGGCTAGGCTCATTAAGCCTCGATCCCAAGGCTTTACTGAAATGAAATAAAATATAAGCTGTACTCATGAGCCCTTGGACTTATACAATAATATCACAGAAGTTTTCACATTGCCCATCAAAGACCGCGTGGGTCACTAACGCAGTGCTACGTCAGCAAAGTGACACATTTAGTATACAACGGGCATTACATCACATACGTGTTCCTATCCAGAAATTCAGAATAAATCAGAATGTTTACCCTTGCCAAGTATAACTAGTGTATTTGCCGTACGGAACGTCCGAAAATAGACACAGACAGCCCATCCTTTCACACGGTTAATGATCTGACTAGTTCT
Source organism: Heliocidaris erythrogramma (assembly GCA_025617745.1). NCBI lineage: Eukaryota > Metazoa > Echinodermata > Echinoidea > Camarodonta > Echinometridae > Heliocidaris > Heliocidaris erythrogramma. Next base: position 15,350,592 of record CM046870.1, on the reverse strand, counting down.
CGACGTCAACATTATGTACGTCAATACCCTCCCCTTTATCCTGTATTGAGAGATCAGGGAATTAGGCTAATTAAGTCAATTAATTAAGAGTGCTAACACATGTACGATGGAGCCCCTCACGGCCAAGTGCAAACAGTCGAACATAATCGCCAACCTGCGCTCCGAGTCAACATGTAAATATTGAATGTGTTATTACACCAGACATGACTTTCATTCCAAGCAATGTTATTAGGGTAGGACGAAAATAGCGTCTAATAAGACTTTCGTCGCTGGCATGTGGACATTGTTATGGCAAATTTCACCTGGAGTTTGTGATCCTTCATTCCCCTAAATATGTGTGGGTTTAGAGTTATGGAGCATTCTTTAGGCCTACATGTGTAAGATAACTGTCAGACATCAAAGCCCTTGAAAGCAGGGGCGGTGCTCCCGGGGGGCAGGAGGCACAGCCCCCCCCCCCCCCCCCCACTTTTGTAAGTACCCCCAAAAGTGCCCTTTTTATTTCTGGAAAAAATGTCCTTTTCTCTCTGATAAGTGCTATCTTTACTATTAAAAGTGCCCTTTTTCCTTTCTAATAAGTGTCCTTTCCCCTTCTGATAAGTACCCTTTTTCTCCTTCTGATAAGTGCCCCTTTTCACATGTAATAAATGGCTCTTATCTCTAATAAGTGCCCTTTTTATTTCTGGAAAAATGCCCTTTTTCTCTTTGATAAGTGTCATCTTTACTCTTAAAAGTGCCCCTTTTCCTTTTTAATAAGTGCCCTTTTCCCTTCTGATAAGTGCCCTTTTTCTCCTTCTGATAAGTACCCTTTTTCACATGTAATAAATGGCTCTTATCTCTAATAAGTGCCCGTTTCTCCTTCTGATAAATGCAATTTTACTGCGGATAGTTCCCTTTCTTATATGAGCGCTTTCTCCTTCTAATAAGTGACCCTTTTCAAATATAATGATTGTACCCCTTTCTCCCTAATATGTGCCCTTTCTCCTTTGATAAGTACATTCTTAATTCTGATATAGGGGCCCCTTTTTTCTTCTAATAAGTAACTATATTCCTAACTATTATGAGCCCTTTCCTTCTTCTCATTAATATCTTATCTCTTATAAGTGCCTCTTTCAACCTGTGATAAGCTTCGTTTCTTCTTCTGATTAGTGCCCCCTTTTACTTATATTTTTCCACTGGTTCTTACAAAAACAGGCATATCTAGCTTCAAAGAATTGGTGCAGCTTTATGTAGTAAAATATATACTACAACTACAGTGTAAGGCAGTGGAGCTGGAGGTAGAGGGCCGCAATGTCCCTCACTCGAATGTGCCCATAACTTACACCAAGTATACGGGCAATATTTTCTGAAAATGTTCCCCAAACTTGCTCGCTACGCTCGCTCGCTCTTATAGTTTAATTTAATAAAGTCAAGCAGATCGCATAGAGTATGATGTATCGATGTTATCACGGTAATCCTAAAGAAAAACGACAAGGTTAATGTACGAATTAAAAGATCATTAGGCATTCCCCCAAATTAATTTCCTGTTGTCATTTTCATTATATGGCTGTAAATAATGCACAAACCAACAAAATCTGGAATTTTTTGCTCGCTCGCTTCGCTCACGCGCACGTGAATCATTAGACCATTACACACAACTGCTAATTGGGGGAAGCTGAAGCGGTGTCCAGGACCACAATAAAAGGGAAGAAGATGAAGCTGATCACGTATCAATTGATTGTAGGGTAATACCAATGTCACAAAATGGTCTCTGTTTTTTGCTTTACCATTTTCACTTTTTTCACAAGCTATTCGGAATGTTTATACATGTTTATATGTTGAATAAAACATGGGGAATTGGGTGATTAAAGGACAACATATACGTGATATAGACAGGATAGGGCACATACCTCCAATATTATTCTCCTTAAGATTTATGTTCTCCACAAAACGATTCATATTAAGGGGCATTTCTTATAATGTATTCAATTCCAGTTTAACTGCACAAGACAACATGCTCGTCATGTATAACGATTTAATCTAAAATCATATTTTTTCTTATACAACTGTTTTCCTATTATGGCCATTTGCACATTATATTAACACATACGGGTCTTTGTTAGCGGCTTTATATGCTCTTTATATGTTACTTATCTCTTTAATTACGATCTGCATGGGAATCTTATCTCTCCAACTACAGGTGCTCGTTTGGCATACTTCACTAATTGAGATCGGTGGTTTTTCACCACAAACTGACTCCTACATGTCTTATCTCCCCCGAAATGACATCAGAGCAGTTTGACAAGTTACATAGATATTATGATGATAGAAAATGTACAGGTATCGCCATTAATGTGCTAAATATCATTCTGATTAACTTAAAATAACAAACCATTATCACTATCACTAGGCGTTTAAAGTAGCTATCCAAAGAAAATCACAAATATGGCAATTAATGTATCACTAGAAACTGGGAAGCTTACAGATGGCAATCGTATATCGTTTTATGTCAACTGCGTATCTGATGATTATAAAAAACAACATAAATAAAAGCTCTTCTAAGCATCTGGAATATCCGAGGATTCGCCAGAAATATAGCAATGTTTTGATGTCGTCACACTAGGGACCGATCCTGCTTAAGCAGACGACGTCCTATAATGAATGAACGTAATTGCAATGCAATTATTTATCAAAAGAGTTTGGTATATTTAAACATGACCTTATTTCACACCATTCTAAAAGGGAAAGTGAAACTGATTCTGACAACTAAAACCGTTTGATTGTGAATACACAGGAGAAGGGTCAATGATCAATGAAATAAACCCCACTTTCAAATTGAAAAGCCCTCCGAATAATAGCACGGATGGTATTCGTTCCCTCTTGAAACGCCGAACATGCCCCGGTGCAAGCAGCTGAAAATACAATGGCGTCTTATTCTGTTTACAAGTGACTGATTCCTTTATTTTTTTAACGCTGCATTTTTCATCAAAATACACGAAGTTAAGAGTGAGGCAACAGACTAACATTAAGACTGACGCTAGTCAAGTAAGAGACATAAGTGAAGAGGAGATGACAAAACAGGCACTGAAAAATGTGTAAGATGTTATGGGACATCGTCTGCTTAGACAGGACTGGTCCCTGGTGTGTCGTCACACATCTCAGCAGCGTTCGAGGAGCTCTTCAGCTGCTATATCGGGGGCTGTATTTTACCGTTTTATAATTGATAATAATCATTACTTCAAATGTTTCCAAAGGTTGAATTTGGATAACCTTGTTTAATTTATGCCATCTATACAATAATAAGTATTAAGCCAATATTTATTTTGATGGAATTTTCTTGTAATGTGATCTTTAAAGATAGGCTCGGAATCATCGAGGTTCTCTCAGGAAATTCTGTACTAAAGATAACGATGATAGCGACTGGCGTGGAAAGACGTGTTTCAAATGTTTAAGAATAGCCTATATATCATCCTAACAACTAAGGCAGCATTAAGGCAGCAATAAATAATTTTCTTACACTGATTTAAGTGAGTAAATTCCCTATCCCCCCCCCCCCCTTTCTACAAAAGTTGATAGGTTATAAGGCAATGGACTTAGAACCGGTAGGTCCCATATTCCAAACTAAGTACGCGCGATAGTGCCAATCTTTTAAGATGTATCACTCGACTCGACCATCCCATTTGTAATTGCTAATTGAATGTAATAGTTGATTTACCTTAACCGACTGGTAAATGAAGCAAACTACCACCATTGACTATACTGCTTGAAGACCTATCCGAGAGGCTAAATAATTGAGAATTATCAAGTCTATGCGAGAGGCATGACAATATTGAGAACTTAATTTGGAACCCGGGATCTCCCTGTTGTGAGACCAATCCTCTAACCACTAGGCAATCACAATGCTTACGTGTCGCGTATTGATTATGCCCTTTATGTACCTGCGTATGATTTGCTTTCTTCTAATTTGAGGTGAAACAATCACCAATCAATATATATTATCTATGAGGTAGGTTTAAGCTACGAAAGTAGATGTTCAACATGTAGAGGTGTCGTGGTCCGGTGGTCGGGTTAGGGTTAGGGTTAGGGTTGGCTAACTCTCTGGAATGTGAACCACTTACAAGGTACGGGGTTCGAATCCCTGTCGCAGCAGGTACGTTTTGGAAGCGCAGAGGCGTAACTTCATAATAATAATAATACATTGTCATTATTATCATGTTCACAGGACATTGGGATCTACAATCACGTACAAGATAATAAGATCCCGAATCGTTGGAAATAATCTTGATCTGTTGATATGTATTTCTTAGTCAAGGCCAAACAAGTATTGACATTCTGAGGAATACATGAATGACGTGTGTCCTTTTTGGACGGTGCTGTTATGTGTTTATATAGGACATTAGAACTATTATGGGGGAACGCACTTCTTCAGCTGTTTAGCGCTATTCCACAACTGTGCAGAATTTCCTCATTTTGACAAATGCCCGACACTGTCAATAATCAGAAAACTGTAGAAGTTCCAAAAAAGAAAAGAAAACAAAAAAGAACTGAAGTTTGACGGCAATCATGACTTCTTTTTTAGTAAAAATGAAAAATGACGCGGAATGCACGTTATTGGCATCGCCTCAAATTGGCATTAACGCTCTTGACAGCGATAAAAATTGATTGCTGATTTCCGTCCGTCACCATCAGAACAGCCTTCAAAGAATTCACGATGAAAGGACAGTCATCAAATGAAAGGCTTACTGTCTGTTTAACCTCTTCCCTTCGGCTCCATACCTTTCGCATTTACAAGGAGCGTACGCCGCGTATAATTTGGCAGTCAGAGTGTTAAGGGAAGTCATCTATTGAGTCACTGAATATGGCTATGTGAGAATGCCAGTGCAGAGCATTGACCCGAGTTCTATCCGAGTACCCGGGTAATTAATTAGTTTTCTAATCAGTTGTACCCCCATCCGGGAAGGTTAGACAATGGTGATTAATATTATTGCACTATTGTGTCTTCTAAATTGTCACTTGGATGTCTGTTCAGTGGTTAAAAATATGGCGGCCGTAATGCAAAGTGCGTACACCTGTCACGTGTAACGCTAAGTCATCGTTTTATTAACCGCTAATTATGCAACAGTGCCAACTGTTAAATACTAACGAGCATGAATGTTGCAACCCTCACTGTTTTACACGTTTTCCTCTAAAAGTAGGTCAGTAGGCCTATGGTTAAATACCTCAATTGGGGTTTTTGTAATATGACATGCAAGAAAAACAATGTTGCCTGTTCGTTCACTTCAAATTAGTGACAGTGGAATCTCGTTATAAAGAACACTGTTATAATAAACTTCATTATAATAAGGTAATTTTCCAGGTCCCACTCATTTGTATTTTGTCGGGGGTTTTTTTTAGTCCTGATACAACAATGATGAAATTTCCTTGGTTCTAGGGTGTTGTCTATAAATGGGTATATTCATTCATGTATATAAAACTGTGGTTCATTGACCTAAATGATAAATTCATCTCTTTTTGTAATGCATTATTCGTTGCACAGGATAAACATAAACTTTCATGAATAATAATATGAATGATTAATACAATAACCAGATGAATATATTATATTCATCTGGTTATTGTTTTAATCATTCATATTTAATGTTATTATTATTATCCATTTGACTGACAAAAAAATTGTTTGAAAATTTTATGATAATCATACATGTCATAAGAAGAATAAAATAGATCGCAAAACGCGCGTAGGAGAGGAAAATTAAAATCGATACATGATCAAAGGAAGAGAGAGAGAGAGAAAGAGAGAGACAGCAAGAGAGATAAATTCTTGAAAAGTCAAACCAAAATAATGATCCTCTCTCTCTCTCTCTCTCCCTCTCTCGGGTCTCTAATCATCTGAATGTTGCCAAAAAAGAACCTGATGAGGAAAGCATCTGCTCTACCGCACACAGGTGATGAAGATTGGAAAACAAAGCGGAGATGCACCAGACACAGGATTGGTTTTCCTGTCCAATCTATTTCTTCAGGTTCAAGGTCTTGGGTTAAAGGCGTAGCCCGGCTACCCCAATCGTTAGTAATGGGGTACGGGGGCGCTCGTATTTCAACACGACCCTTGAAAGTAGAAAGCCGATAAGTATAAGAAAGCCTATCCCTGGAGGAGGAAGCAAGATAATCTGGGTCCGAGTCAAGTGCAAGCTTGGGTTCATGCAAATCAGTTGGAACAGGTCGATCACGGTATCACATTCACAGATCAAAGGGTTTGCAATATCTGCCACTTCAATAAGTACCACTTTCCAATCCTTATAAAGTTTGTAAGATCAATACTAGGAATATTGTCACAAATTATCCTGTGCCCCATTTTGTTTTGTTTGTATTTTTGTATATCATGTATATGGTGATGATTCCACGTCAGTGGCGGATCCAGGCAAGGGACGCGTGCCCCCTTTTCCTGTTTTGTGATTTTTTTACCGTGGGAGGGGGATACCCCCCCCCCCCCACACACACACACACACACCCTCCACTCCCTTGGCGCTGGCGTCCCTTATTTCAAATTCCTGGATCCGCCACTGCACGTGCACATTTTTTTTGTAGTGTTACATGTCTATGTTGATTTGAGTGATAGTGTTTTTACCGCATTTCTGGTATCCAAGGAATGCAATGATTCTATAATGAGTTTGATGATTCCTAAAGATCATTATTATCATTTTATGAAACGATACACAATTTCAAAATGGGAAAGAAATTATTCGTGAAGCGCCTCCATCACTTTGGGAGTGATTATTCTAAAATGCACAAAGTGGGACCTTCCATGTTTAAAAGACCTGTGGATAATATTTGGAGTCATTGATTTTCGACCAAAGCGTCCTACAAAGTGGTCTATAAATTATAGGACATCACTTTTGAGGGTAACAACAACACAAACACTGCTCCTTGATCAACTGATTCATGTAACTAGTCGAAAAATTTACTCCCCAACCCCACCCCTTCCCCCTCCCCCTTGACACCGTCGATTTTTTTTTTCATGAGGCTAGTGTCGGCTTGCACCTGTTGCTATCTACCTGAGACCTGAGACATCTTCACGTGCCCTGGATCCGCCATAGGTCCTCGGGGATTACCCCATGATATTGAATTGCCTTCCCCTTGCTGAAAGCTAAGTGCTAGTCTACTTCTGAAGACCCAGATATGACATTTCTTCTGCGTTTGCTCAGGGTGAGCAGGTCATTGTCATGTATTAAAGAGTTAATGCCCTTCTGACTCTCAACAAAATAATGACAAGTGAACGAAAGTGAAATATAGCATGTAAACCGTCCGTTTCTTTGCCATTGGGGTATTGGTTTGTTTGTTCGGTCTGTTGTTGGTGCGCCTTGGGTATGTAGCCGGTAAAATGCATACTATCAACAAGGAGTAGTCTAAATCTACTGTTGACGTATCATTCCCTTCCTGCAGTGTAAATTAATTGAATTACTGTCTAATATTAATAACTTTAAGTGAAAATGCTTCGCATTGTGTATGCAGCCGTGATTATCTGTTTTGTTTTTTGAGGGGGTCTCTTGCCATTTACAATAATTTGTATTGATTTGACATCATATCCTAAAATAAGTATAATCCTGATTAATTATATTATATGTCACTAATATTATATTGCATACAACTATTCAAAGAAGACTAGCAACCCAAACACAACAAAATGGAAATTATCAAAAAATTTATCAAAGACTGTGAGTTGTCCACTGGGACTCGCTACATCTGTTTCTTTCCCCGAGACCCGGGTTTGCTCGTAATCGCTTGGTGGTTTTCGTCCCTCTTAATCACTTTCTGAAATTAATTTTCCAAATGAAAGACGCAAATCCCCAGCAGACAAGTCATAAAAAGCAATTTGTCAGAAGTAATTTGCGAACGTTCACCTGAGTTTTAAAGTACGCCTTTGCCGCAGTTTCAGATGGCTTTGTTTCTCTCCTTTTTGTCTTTTCTTTTTTTCCTTTACAGAAAAGAAACCCAATTTCGTTTATCAATTTGCGAAAACATGTATGTTTTCTACTTGCTTTTTAATCATTCATTTGAAACCAAAATCACATGTTGCTCTTGAGGTGTACACATACACTTAGCAGAATTAGGATTCAGAATTTATTTTTTGTTTGTACCCCGTGAATGCAAGGTTTGAAATGACTTTTTTTCTTTTTTTTCCGGCTTTACATAAATAAAATCCATTTCCTTTCGCATATTTCCATAAACATGTATACTATATACTTGCTTTTTTATATATAAATCGTTCATTTACAAGTAAAACAGATGTTGCTCTTGAAATAATTACAAACACTTTGCAGAATTCGTACACTCACAAAATCTGGGACTACATTATTGTCTGCAATATTGAGTTTTATTTATAAAAACAAAAAATATAAAACACAAACACAATCCCATAGCGGATTTACCTAAAGATAATAATAATCTGTCATCATGATTATCCTGATATCTTTTCATGCCTAATGCTAGTTTTACAAGAAGCGTCATTTACCTGACGCATTTACCTGACTATATGATCTCTACGGTGCAAAATGGGCGGTGCAAACGAATGCGTTGAAATAATGACGCATGGGTTAATAGTCAGCACAGACTTAATTAGAGCAGGTAATAGCGCAGTTGAAATATTGCCTCGCGCGCAACGGGTATTGCTGTTCCTCACGGGTGTCTTTTCAACTTATTTGCAAAAATTCTCGATACATAAAACAATAATAGGTAAATGTTACCACTTAAAAGTCTAATACATGTACCGATATATTTTGGCCAAATAGTAATAGACGATTAGGAAATATGAAAAGAAAACACAGTGAATATGAATGTCTGAAAGTGAGTTTCTTGGATGGAGAGAAATAGAGGGGAAAAGTTGAGGATTTTCTTTGCTTATTTTTAGTATGCTAAGCTCTAATTAGCAGTGTGATGGAAAAATTGGACAGAGATCAGAAACTATATTCTGTAACAGCATGAATACGGTTGATTTAAATGTCAAATCACTATCGGCACTATTTTCCTTAATTCCTTCCCCTACAGAATTAGGTAAATATGAATCACGCGGAAGAGATTTAATGCGTGTACAAGTCAAAAACATGTCGGAACTCCGGCTCATAATCAGAAAAAAATTCAAATGAAATCTTCAGACACGCAAAACTGTGCCTGGGGTCACGGGGATATGCCTGAAGTAAGCCGCCATTATTTCATTCCGATCTACCAGACATGACCTGTTTCCAAAGGTTTTTTTTTTAAGTCAAAGATAATACATGGATTTAAAATTTGGATGCAGCACTGCTTTTCACTTTTCGTTTCAAGCCAAGTAAAATTCCTTTCTTAAAGTATTAGTACGTTTTATTCTATTCTTGTTTGTTTTTTAGCAGGGCTAGGGCAAAATGTAACTCGCAATAGGCATTTCATATTTGAAAATATCTATTATAAACTATGTCATTTATTACAAGTTACGTATTAAAGTTGTGAAAGTCAAAGGCTATTTTAACCGCCATGATCATTAACATTACAACATGCATGGAATCAGTTAGGTGAATCAAAAGACAACCAATGGATCATGAAGTGTTAATAATTGTCCAGCAAAAGTAGGATCAACCAACCCTCCCCCCAAATCCCCCCCCCCAAAAAAAAAAGGGGGGGTGGATAACTCGAGGGTATTATTTTGACTTCTAGAGTCAAAACTGAAAAAGAAACTGACACGTGGATTAAATTGAAAAATAATATATGAGTAAAAGTATAATCATGTACAGGTAACGAGTTGAAATACACGTATTGAACTGACTTGAAATAAAGAGATATTTAAATAACCACAAAAAAAAGCGATACATTCTTTATAGACGGAAAATCTGGTATTAAACAGAGGGCAAATTCATTCAGTTATTACCACCTTCGAGAAAGCCGAAACGACATTCAAAATGCATACACATTCTTAGGTGTATCTTATCAACAGGAACTGCATCCTACAGCATCTCACCTACTATCTCGGCACGGGCTCCCGATGCTCTGCACTTTCTAGAGGATATTACTGATGCAACAAAAGCACCAGGAAAGACGGCACAGTGACCTAAATTGATGGCGGCGATCGATTTCCATCATGCTCCCACTCCCCTCTCTGCCAAGCGACATCGATACGGGCTTTGACGCGGAACGACGAAAACATGACCCGGACGACGCAGCCGCCAGGCAGGTAAAACAACACCGGAAAAAAAAAAACCACCAAAGATTCTCTGGTGACGACCGTTCTTTCTACCTAAGTCTTCCTTTATAACAGAGTGTTGTTACTGAAAAATGTTTTATTTTACTTCAATGTGAAAAAGCAAATGAGAGTCATTACATTCATGTAAACTGTATCAAAACCTACAAGTATTGCATAAAAGTGGCTTATATCTGATATATTGTGATGAAAGATGCCACGAGTTCGAAGAGAGACCATGGATCTCGTATACACGCCTATATCTCCTATGGAAAGGCGAAGGGGTTTATTCCGTCACAATAGTAGAAATTCGACGTTAAAGCGAAGGCGAACATGTGTTAAGGCGAATTTGAACAATAGGCTAAGATAAAAGGATTCGCCTTAACAGTGCATGCTACAGCCATGGAAAAATTATTAGGCAAAGAATGGTTACTGATTTTTTTGTGGTAAGAAGGAAATAAAATACCATAAAAGCAAGGTACAATTGCTGGAATTTGGTATTCATTAAATGAAATACAAAGGCAAATCATTTTTACAATTTTGTATGCGTATTTTAAAACAGAAGCTTGGTCTAAAAGAATTTTCCAGGGCTGTATATGATTGTGTTTTCTCTTTGTATTTTGTGACTTAGTGCTTTGTTAGTTTTTGTCATGCCTTTCTGAGTGATTGTATCTTCTATTCATAACTGTTTTAGAATAAATTTCTGATGAAGTCGACAGACGAAAGCTTAAATTTCCTGAGTATCTTGCGTCATCTTTGGCTTGAATTCACCCCCACTATGTCCTATATCACCCAAACCAAACATGCCAAAGCGAATGGTAAAAGTAGATTCAACATTATATATATAAATATATATGTCAACAAGTTCCTTTATTTTAAATGGAGACTTGATAAAACAAATATCATTTTCATTCTAATGTGGAATGGTGACTATTGTGAGCGAATAAAATGGAAGGGCATTCGTGGGATAACAGTCTAACGCTCACACCACACATTGCTGTCCTGACCATTATCGATCTTATAGCTTCGACCTGTCAAGTCTTCGAGGCGACAAATGGAAATGGAGGGGAGAAAGTTCCATTAACAAGGGCTAAATTAGATTCACGATCATGTTTGATTAGCTTGGCGAGGCCTACCAATGACAATAACAAGACGATCTACACGGCCTGCGATTGAATCAATCGACAATTGTTTCGAATAACAGATTATTGTATGGCATCATCATGATGCGAAGGTTGTCTATGCGGACGTATCAGGATACTGTAGTCGGTTCGGGCATGATCAGACATGTCAGACGTGCATATTTTGCCATTATTTAATCACGGTTGCTATCCACAAGTTTGCAGTAAATTATATCTTATTCATTTATTGTTCTAAATGACTTTTTTCTCAAATGAAAAAAGATACATCACAACGAATTAATTACAATGTATGATTTCATACTTAAATACGAAAAAAGAAGAGCTGTCACATTAGCATGTGTGACAGTCCTGTACAAAATAATTACAGTGTAATAAAGAAAATACATGGAAATTACTCCTCGTTAAATGGCCCTGTAATGTAAAGATATTGGTATAGGGAGGTAATAATTACCCTTATGTCATTTATGTGTAGCTCCACTTCTCAATATTCTTGATTTGTTTTGTATCTTTTATTTTCAATCTGCGGACTACCATCATAAAGTTGTCTAATATATTTTCAAGTATGACATACTTACCTTTAATCTGCAGACCTTTGGAGTGAAAGTGAATGTTGGTAGCTTGTTTCTCTTTTTCAGAACCTGTAAAGTTAGACAAAAAGAAGAAAAGTTATATTAATTTTTTTTTTAACCCAAGCATCTCGAAATAAAACAAATGCAACGTATATTTTGTTTCCAGATAATTATGTCATATAATACGATGATCAGGATATAACAGCACAATGACATTTTAACTTTTAACTAGTGCTCTCAAGCATGCATGCAGATATTTTTCATTACACAAAATCATTTTGAACATGAAGACAACTGCATGCAGCGTGTAAATATGAGTACACCACAAGACTTGTTACCGCTTCCATGTTGGAAGAGTAGGTTAGGAACATATACAATTAACTGACGATAAACATGGTTTAGAATTCCAATATGAAAATAGCTCAAGTTTAATTCTTCCCTTTCTGAATTCCTCTAAAGGCTCGATTCGAGAAGAGCATAAGCATTCGACAAATAAAAACTCCGAATTGAAGAGGTACGTTCACTTGAGACGCCCTCTAGGCTGGCTAAGGAAATCCTTCAGACGTACGTCTATGATTGACGTCTTCAAGTATCATTGCCATTACTGAATCACATTTGCTCATGTCCTTAACTAGTCTCTTTTCGAAGACATCATCGTAGGCATGTAGGAAATACCCTGAAGTAAGTCCACCTGCCTACTGATTATCGGGATTATAGGAGTACAGCCCACAGGTCGTCTATTATTTGTTTTGGAGAGCGCCAAAACCTATTGGGGTTACAACATATACATTTATATTTTGAGACAGATTTTGACGAATTTTTATCTTACACTGTTTCATAATTTTAGTATTTTGAACAATAGAAGAATAACATTGATTTTTGGATGTTTAAATCCCTATTGTGATTATCCAATGAACATCTTTTCATTATATCTTAGGGAATGAACTGATCAAAATTCAACTCATATTTCCACTTTTTGACAATCACTTTAAGTTCTGAACTTCTCGCCGTATTTCCGTCCTATCCCACTTAGAGACGAGCTGCCTTGACTCAAAATCGATGTTGAAATTTGTCGTTCTGACTACAAATGGAGTACATGAGTCGATTCTATCAAGATGAACAGTCAACACATGTGTCTGAACATGGGGTGAATGACTTCAAATACTTCCAAGGCAACGACCTAAGGTGTTTGAAAGAATCATAATTATGCCACACTGGTTGATGATGTCAGAGGCCATTTCTTATCCACTATACTACTCTCAAGTTGTATTTTCCCTCCATATTAAAGCGATCTCATCAGAAATGGAAATACGATGTTAATTCAATATCATCCTAATTTCATCCTTTTTCACATTTTCCTTTGCTTCCTTCCATTTCTCATACTTGTAATTTCTTATTTCACTTTCATTTATATCAATGTATTCCTCATCTTCGTTTCTAAACATTACATTAAACATGTAACGGAATGAATAAATAGTCCAAACATACGTCGCCTCTAATATTTAGAGGCAACGTATGTTTTTAGTAATAGTAGTCTAGGAAGCAGCATACACACACATCCCCTACAGGCCTACACTATCTGACTATGTCATATTTTAAATTTGCGTCTCATAAATTGCGGTTAATGACTTTGTGACGACAGAGGAAAACAAAATAAGGTTTATCGATAGATTCGGGTCAATAAATGAAGAGCAAATATTTCACAAATACTAGTGAAAATAGATATAGTGTAAACAAAAAAGATCGTCTAATAATCATCGAAATTGATTTAAAAATTACTTCATGACAACGTTGGGAGAACATGACATAAGAAGGCGTTTAATGTGAGGAAAACATGATCTCACTTAATAGTGGAAAAAAGGACATGGATGAGTCAAGATTACGTTCAACTCGTGTTTACATTAATTGGATTCCGAGAAAACAATCTGGAATTTTCCAATTTTGAACACTAAAACTGTCACGTCCAATATCATATTTTTTACTTTTTTACTATATTGTCTTTTTGAACTCATGCATGGATAAACCTTGATTTGTTTCCCGGTAATTTATGTCCGTTCACAGTTTATAAAACACGTCATCACATGTTTTTTTTTCTTTAAAGTTGATCAGGATATTGATAGGTGTGTGTCACTTTACCTCTGATGTTTTCCCTTTCTCTTTCTCTCTCTCTCTCTCTCTTCCCTATATCACACTATCACATTCCCCCCCCCCCCTCTCTCCCATTCTCCTCTTTCTTTCTCTCTCCAAGTACTCTCTATCCCCTCCCCCTCTCTCTCTCTCTCCCTCTCTCTCTTTGTTCCGTGTATCATGCTATTACATGACCCCCTCTCTCCCATTCCCCTCTTTCTCTCTCCTTTCTCCCTCCAAATACTTTCTATCCCCCCCCCCCCCTCTATCTCTGATCCTCTCTCTCTCAATGTATTTTTTTTTCTCGTGTGACATTATTGTAATTTTCCCACTATAAAAAAACAAAAAAAAACAAAAACAGTGGCAGTCTGAGATTCCCTCCGACATAATAACAAATGAAGTTGGCCGCTTTAAATATTGCACAAGCACGTACTACGGTGTCCCGCAAGTCACGGACGCATGAAGACAAAAGTAATTTGTTCGACCACAGACATCTCGTGAATTTACTGTGTTACCGACTCCTCCCAACAGACGCGCTTGTCCGGAATGTATACATCTTTCTCCAAGTGAAAGTACGGTATGTATTAAAAGAGGGACAAAATAGGCCTTCTTTTTATTCATTTTTGTTTATCTAAAGTGCTAAACATTTATTGACGACCATTAAATAAGGTGCGGAAGATGTGTTATGGGGTATAAAATCGATTAACAATATTTGTTGGGTAATGTGTATAACAAGAACATAGATTCCCTGCATTCGTTATAGGAAGTGATTGCATTTCTGTCAATACAGCATGTCAGATATTGCTTTAATTAGATTATGACCTTATGCCGACATGTTGCAAAGTATTGATTCCCCTAGCACACCAGCCCGGAGTAGTCATATCCAAAAAGGAAACTTATGTCTCTGTCAAGGCTATTTCCTTGTACTCTTCTGCCAATGTTACGAATTAATTAGATTAAATACGTCAAGCGTGCATACGTTTAATTGAGTAATTACCGCAATTATACGTCGTGATTAATCTAATAATGTCACATTTGCAAATAGCGGACACGAAACCGAAGGTTGGTGCTACAAAGGAAAAGAGGGATCATGGAGAGGTGGCTCTTTTTTCATGGTCTGATTTCAAAACGGATTTGCATTATCTTTTCATTGATACAATCATGTATGAACAAATGGTAAAGAGGTTTCCTTTTAAAAATAAATCGCTTCCTGATTTATTTGCTCCCCCCTTTCTCTCTCTGTCTCTCTCTGTCTCTCTCTTTCTCACCCCTTCTCTCTTCTTTCTTTCGACCCCATCTCTCTTCTCACTAATACCCCTACATAATACTGTTTCAAATAAAGAGAAAAAGAGAGGAGTATAGAAACGTACGTGCCACCCCCCCCCCCCCCCCAACCGTCTTTTTCTCTATGAATAATAATGCTTACATGAGCGCCATTCTACGCGCTTGGTTTTCACTTATTTATGGTGCGAGTGTGAATCACACCTGTTCACATCATTATTTTGCGCTAGTTTGTCATCTACCTTAGATCACTGTTATGGTACCGATGTAAAAAGTGGTTCCCCTCCCTCCCCTTATGGTTCATTTTCTTGTTTACTTTTTTTATTATCAGCTTCTTAATGATTCATAATATTAAAAATATATATATTAGTCAAGTGTATTTCACATTGTAGTATTTCGATATCTACTTAATAAGATAGTAATAAATGAATAAGTAGCTTACTAACCAACTAAATAAATAAATAAATAAATATATAAACAAGTGAATAGATAAATAAATGATTACATAAGAGGATGAGTCTCCGCATACAAACAGTTTCCGCAAACCTTTGATCCGTCAAATTATCTATGCTCGCATGCAAGCCTCGATGGTTGCCACTTGCCAGAAACCGTTAAAATACTGTCGTTTTTCATAAGGCTTAAGAAACTGTCATCCCCAATATTTTGGAAGTCAGCATCTGCCAAACTCCTCTTGTTTTGTGAAGAGCACCTAGGCTCAAATATATGCGCAGGTGTCGAAAGATGTTCAACTCAAGCCGTCCAAATGCAGTAGGAATCAGACTACGTCCTTTTTGTCGAGTGTTCATTCTCTTGAGCCATCGAGGGCTTACAGTGTTCGTCCCAAGGGTAAACGAATGTTCTTCCCTGCGTCACAGGTGGGTTATTTGCTTATAGTGCCCTATATTCGCAATCCCTAGGTGATATCAATGTGTGGCACTTGACATAAAAAACAATTATGCTTCATTTTTTTTTTCGTGGCGTAGCCAGTGAGGGCATGGGACACGTGTCGTCCCCTTTTCTCCTCCATCGAGAAAAAAAGACCAGCAGAAAGAGAAAAAGAAAGGGAGACGATGAGAGAAACGCAAAATGAAGATAAGACTATCCCCCCTCCCTCATCCCATGGCCTTGCTCTCTCGTCGTATTTCATCCACCTATAAAGGCCAGTCCCCCCCCCCCCCCCACCCATGACGCCAGGCCGCCAGCTCCCTCAACTAATGGTCCCATGCTACACAAAGGAAGGATTTCTCTTAGTCGCGTTTTTCATGTTCGACCTTCCAGTGATGATGGGCCCATTGCTTAAGATATTTTAGCTTGAGAAGTCTTCACATCGGTCGTTCAATACACTAATTTTATGCATACTCTTTCTTGAAATGAAACCGACACTATAATCAAAACACCACGACAAAACACAACGATTAATGAATGCAACACAGAAATTCACAATAATTATACTGTAGAAATCACAAAAATTGAACAGAAATAAAATAGACATTTTGTGCATGCACGCGTAATAATACACCAAATCATACCGTCTCATGTGTATTACGAAAGGTTACGGCGTCTCCATTCGAACGCATAGCACGTAGAAATGGGCAAACCGGAAAAAGCTATGACCTATTTCACAGAAACCATTATAGCAACCAAACGCCTAGTAATGAAGGAGGTCAAAGCATAAATTGCAAGCCTTCTTTCAGTCCATATTATAACACGTATAAGGGAGTAAGTCATGTTTAACACTCATTCCTGAGTATACTGTGTGTTGCTTTAAAGAAATGTTGAAAGAGTAATCCACAATATTTCAAGGTGGTTCTCGTCAAAAGTGGTGTAATATTCATTAAAGAGTTTCACCACGAATGATCACCAATGCTCCATAACATCGCGAGATCAGGGTTACGTCAGATGTTACTTATGTCCTTTTGCTCGGGAAGGACACAATCTTGAAGAAGGTGGAGAGGAGCAGATGGGATAGGAATCGCTATTCCACCTGTGACGTCACGATTTGCTTGTCTGTATCACAATCTCTTGCAATCAGTCTCAATTATGGCGGCTATTTTGGCTCGCCATGTTATCTAGCGTAGAGTACGCCATGTTTAACCTTCGTTTGTACATGTATGTGACATTTCCTCTCACACACATGTATTTAACATGTATATGTACATTCCCATCTCTCTCTCTCTCTCTCTCTCTCTCTCTCTCTTTTTCTTTCTCTCCATGTTCCTTTTTCCCCCTTCCCTTGTATTCGTGGACAACTCTTTCCCATACATCTCTCGTATCATCATTTGTGTGTTATTAATTAAAAGAGGAAAAAAAGATTCAATTCAAAAAAACGTATCTCCCCCCCCCCCCCCCATCCCCTTTAAATTACTCTATTTCTCCCTTTCTCCATCTTTCCATATTTTTTCCTTCCACATCGCCTCGCTCGCGACCTCATCTTCAAGGCATCTGTAATCTCGATAATGGCAATTTCAGGCCATCTCTGTTCCCCAGGAATAAAACGAGACAATTTCAAATCGATAATTCACGCAAGGCTTCCTCTCCGAATTCGTCAAAAGTGACAAAAGCGAAAGAAGAAGTGAATTATATTCCCGGTCCTCCTCCTGTAGTGTTCTCCCGTAACGTCCTCTAGAGAGGACATACCCTAGTTCAGACTAGCAGAATTTATCGTATAGCAGTACTAAAACAATATAGCTGGTACTATAACCTTGTACGTAATGGATTTTTTTTTTCCCTATCTGAACGTTGCATAATTAAACGAAACGTCATAAAGAGGAACGGAAGGTTGGGGAATCGTTTCGAATGAAAACATGATAAAGAAATCGGGGTCAAATCTTAGTGTAAACATCGTATCTTATAAAAAACGTATATAACTGGACAGGACTTAGTGTTCAAGCAATGCTCGTGAAGTAAACAGCCACCAATCATGCTAATTGTGGAAGCTGACTTCCCGAAAGTAGCTTCTATATAGATGTTTCTTTATTATGTTTATGCGATACTTTATTCGATACTCTTTCCATGTGTGAACGCCCCTTTCGTTATACGAATATTCTTTATACGACGTGTCTTTATACGATTTCGCGATAACTGACTCTCGTGTGAATGCTTTTCTAGCGGAGCGGAGAGGAAAAACTCGCATTACAGAAGAATGCATACGTTAAAAGCTTGAGGGAGCGAGTGGCCTGAAGGGGCTAGTTAAAACATTTTGAGAAGAAGGGGAAACTTCATCTCGACATAGCGATATTATTCCAGAAAGGAAGGCCAAGTACTCGGAATTGATCCGGTATCCATCAACCCGTTTCCCTACATGAATACTGTATCTCACTTTACTGTCATATCATTGTGCAAGGTTCTTTTTTTTTTTTTTTTGCAAACCCTCGTTGATCTGAATAGCAAACGCCTCATTCTTTATCCAATCTGTTTTCTGTTTCTTGGTTGTTTTCTTTATTTTGGAGGCAAAAATAATTCCTTCATGAATTATATGAAAAAAGCTAAGAAAGGTAATACTTTTTGTCCCGATCTTATCCCTCACGTACACTCACTTCGTTTTTGCAGGCACCGCCACGCAAGAAGTTAAGATAAATTGCATCTTTCTAATGAGAATTGGTGATTTCGTTGAGAGTATTGGACTAAATGGTCACTGGACAAAATGTTAATGGACGAAATGATATTAGACTTAATGATGTTAGACCAACTGACAATTGGACCAATTGGCATTGGACCTCCCCCCCCCCCCCCCCCCCCCCCCCCTTAAACCGTCGAATGAGGACGTCACAATATCAAAACAGGTAGAGCCTGTTATACAGCATGCGTAGTTTGTCAATACTAATTAACATTTACACTGAACACTAATTTATTTTCTTTCATTTCATCACATGACAATAAGCCACATCTTGACCTTGAAATAAAAGAGATGGTCAAATTAATCCTTAAATTGAGGTTAATTTTCACAGTTTACAAAGTACATTCATAACTGCTTCTCACGTATAAAACTCGTTCGGACAATTTCACTTGCATAATTATGAAATAATTATGGGTGACATATTGCACTACTCATAAAGCACTTGTTGCTACTGTGGGTATGCACCCTACGCATATATTAGGCTCATCAAAATCAACTCATGTTCGTGAGGTTTGCATTATAAAGGCAATAACATAAATGAGGATAATTTTCCATAACAGTTTACAAATTACATTCATAACTGCTTCTCACGTTTAAAACTCGGAAAATTTCATTTGCCTATGAAATATGGATGACATATACCCCTACGCATAAAACACTTGTCACTATGGTGGGTATGCATCGGGCATATTATTCGGCTCATCAAAAGCAACTTATGTTTGAGAAGTCCGCACATGATGTTAATAATATCTTGCATATCAAAATAAAACAAATAAAATAATCTCTGAAATAACTTTACGAAAGAAGATAAATTTCATAATAGGCATCCCCATATCCCATATAATTCCAAATGTAACTTGTAATTGACAGCATATATCAGGAAAACCTCAATAGTTATATTTTATTGAACAAAAACTGACGTTGTACTAAATTTAACTTATGCTTCGTTAGTTCATGACAACGTTCGTCGAAAACTATACTCTCATGCTAGTAACAATTAATAGAGTTATTTTTCTGACATCAATTCTAACCATGACAACAGCGAAGAGAATATTTGTTTCTCATTTCTCTTCAAATTTTGGCCACCATTCTGATGACATAACAGGAAATAAGAACATCCACATGAGTAGAAGCGGATACGATAGGAGGCTTTAAACTAATGTCAGATGATTACATTACTTGACTTTGGGGGGATTTAATTATTTTCGCTTCCATGGCAACGCGTGCGAGAATGGGGATAGAGTGGAGATTAAGAGAGTTTCAGCTATTATCTGCCTTGCGCCCACTTGTGGAATTCTCTCATTTGTTTTGTGAGTGCATGTATGATAATGAATGAGTAAACACATTTGAATGACCCGCCGTTTTAGCTCCCCTTCCTTTCGTTGTCAGCCTTATACATGTTACATTCATCTAACTGATTGCTACCAACCCACTCCACCTTTCTCTTCCTCTCTATCTCCCCCTTCTCCCTCCCTCTCTCTCTCTCTGTCTCTCTATCTATCTTTCTCCCCTCTCTCTCTCTCCGTCTAGTTTTTCTCGCTCCTTGTATTTTTTAAATATAAATTTGTAGTTTTATTTATATTTATTTATTCATTTCCTGTATTGCCCTGCTCTCTCTCTTTCTCTCTCTCCCCTCTCTCTCTCTCTCTCTTTCCCTCTCTCTCCCTCTCTCTCTCTCTTTCCCTCTCTCCCTCTCTCTCTCTTTTCTCTCCACGCATCTTTACGTTTACAAGTCTATATACATGATACAATTTTATCTCCCCTTCCATCCCTTTGTCTAAATCTCTCTCTCTCTCTCTCCCTCTGTCTAAATTTTCCAAAAGTGGTCCCCGTGATGCAACATTGGTGGAAGGCCTCTTTATTGATTGTCAGCGTTCATTACGTCACTAATCATGAAATGATTACCCGAAGCTTCATCTTCCCATTCACTTTGGGAATCAGTGTAAATAAAATCCACTTTGGACATGTTGCAGGTCACCTCTGGAAAGGCCTCGAATCATGTATGCATGGACCTTTCATACTAACTTTTGATTATGCTTTGGAAACTCAGTGCTTTTACGAAAACAAATGAGGAGAAAGAGTATGGGAACATTTTTAAGGAAAGAGAGGAAATAAAGCTTTTAAGGTCGCACCTAATAAGGAGAAGTTCTTTTTTAATCATGATTCATATTTTTATGATTGTCTGTTATAAATATATTTGTTTGTTCATATGTTCTTTTATTTTTTTTTACTTGGACCCCTTTGAAAAACAGCTATTAGCTGACTAGGGCAATCCAGCCCATGCATGAATGGAGAATAATAAATCAAATCAAATCAGAAGACGAAAGAATGCAGCAGTTAGAAGAAACAGAACGAAGAAAGGAGGTGAGAAAAAGAAAAGATGCTCAAGGAACTCCTATGTTACTTTGACTTTTAGCGAGGCTATACCGATTACGGTGCTTACAGTATTCAAGTAATTTCCGCCTATTCGGTACTCATTTACATCACCTGTGTAGAGAGTGCAAATGTTGATTAATGTCTGGCCAAATGATGTTAAATCAACATTTAGCGGGAATAAAAAAGGGGTACAAGTAGGGGAAATAAGAGCGGAAGTGGAGTACTGGTTACTGAGTCATCAGAGAAGTGTCAGTGACATCATTTTGATCACTTTAATGAAGAATTGATTGTTATTTAATGACCTGTCCGTACCACTATCACTGATCACCAGCTCTTGAATGACCGCAGGAATAACGTCAATCCTCTTGGGTTGGCTTTAACTTTAATAAATCGCTAACACTGGCTAATCAAGAGATACCATGAATTTGTAGTATACTCCACACCCACCGTGAATGTCGATTCGAGACGTGGCTTTATAGTTATACATCTATTTATTTATGTATTTCATATATTCTTGCATATTCAATGATCGTATTCACTGATTCAAAATGGTGAAACCTTTTTTCTGTTGTTGCTATCAAAGCCATGGCATTATTGTATCTTGGGATCTCTGTTGCTATAATGATTATTGAATGCTAATACGAATTTGAAGCTTTATATTCTAGTTCTGCGTGTGAGTGGGTGTGTGTGTGTGTTTGTATATTAGAGAGAAGGTGAGAAAAAAGAGAGCGGGGTTAGAGAGCAAGAGAGAGAAGGGGAGGGGTAAAGAGAGAAAGAGAGAGGATGAGTACAATGATAACGGAAAAGAATCACAGAGAATGGTCGAAAGATGATTCATACACGGTAACTATGGCAACTATGACACAAATCTCTCTCTCTCTCTCCCTCTCTCTCTTTCAAACACTACGTAACCGTCTACCTTTCAGCTAAAGGCCCCTCTCATTTCCTTGCTCCAGACATGTTAATTCTGACCTGAAAACCTGCATCACAACATCACACCACGCCATTGTGAATACATTAACTTTATTGTCTCATGCACATGCCACTTCTAGCTGTTAGCATCAATTAGACTTATTAGCCAAGTATATGCTGTTTCTGCCATGTACATGTTAAAGATAGAGAACACGTTTTCCTGTTATAATTGTCATTAAAATGGACCAAAAATCGATTTGAAACCAATTGGTATGCATGAGAACGACGGGTACGCATACTCAGACTGCGAGCGCCGGCCAGCTCACTTTGGCTGACACCGGAACGCGTTTTGCACCCGTGATATTTTAATCGCTTTAATGGACCGTTGTACTCTGCAACACTTCATTTGTGAACTGTAACCGCCCTCCATGAAGTCATCGCACTATCATGACCAATACATGGAAGTAGAGTAGTAATGCTAATAGCACCCGTTGTCTTTGATATGTTTCACAAGCACCAGCGGAGTTTTGTCATCAGAACGGCAGCCGCGATGGCACTACCATTATGCTCTCGTCTCCAAGGACATACACTCGCGATAAATCACTTTCATTTTTCGTAAAATATTCATACGTTTTGCTCAATAACTATGCATTTGACGAGTCTGTATATGCAAGGCAACCAAAACCCGATGGCGTCGACAGCCATACTTCTAGTGGAGCATATATAGATCGACATCTGGCAATTTGCCTTGCACTGCCAAAATGTGTCTTCCCAACCTATTGCAGGCCAATCTGATACAGACGTCCAATGAAAGTAGTGAAAGGGTTAAATGGGCTCATGTTACCACGATAGGAAATAAAACCAAATCCAAAAATTGATCAGCTCCGAAATCAAAATCGACTATACAAAGTGGTTTATGTGGTCTGTGTCATCATGGACTTTCTAGAGCAGTTGTGGTGGGGAAAGGGGATCCTTCAGCAGAAAATATTCGCCCTAGACGATACTGCCGAGGCTTATCATGCTTATCGATGACAAATTTTAGTCCAGATTGAAGGCAAACGACCCAAATATTGGCTGGATTTTGCCGCTCTTATTTTCCCTAGTGGCGTTTGGTGATTCAGTGTCGGCGTAATGGCCTCAGAAATTGCCGAAAAGGGGGAATTGATGTCCTCTTAAATTATAAGAAGCTTTGTCGAACACACCGTAGCTTATAATGGAACGAAAAGGCCTTGAAGCAAGATATATTTACGGATACAATATATCGCAATTTAGTATCATGTCCTTGAACAAAGAAAAGTGAACTTCTCGCTTGCGACATTATGTTCTCATACTGGTGTGATGCGGATGTAAATCCCTGAAATTGACTAACCGTGCTTAACATTTAAAATAAACCATAAAGCTTTACAAATTTAATTTTGAATGTGACACTATAAACAAACATGACAGACATTAGGTTTATTATCAAAGGAAACTTTGAGAACATTGCACTTTTCGTGACTTGTTGGATGCCAGGCAGCTGTCAAGTATGTTACCTCATAATTTCAGGTAATCTACAACTGATGTTAAGTAACTCAATAAATTCTCAATAAATATACATTTATATCTCCCCCTCCCCCCCCCCCCCCCTCTCTCTCTCTCTCTCTCTCTCTCTCTCTCTCTCATCATAAACCAAATTTTATGATTCACCGACAATCACTTTCTAGGGTTTCGACTTACTATAAAGCTGCCTGTATACATGACAAATCATTCTACATGTAACCTTTGAATCACATGGTGTATTTTATGATATTCAAAATAAATCTCGATGTCTGCGTCATAGGGCACCAACATGACGCAGAAAATGTGAAAGTAGATTACGAAATGTAACAAATTCTAAAAATCTAGATTCTGAAATCTAGATCACTAGTAAGGGTCATGTAATATAATAGGTAATGCATTATACATATTTATGCGGTATTTTATTGCCGAATATCCAGCGTCAACAATCATTATGAGTTATTTTTATTCCTTTTTAATCAAAATGGTGAGTAAAATTACCAGCGATGAAGAGAGCAAAGAAAGAATACGTAGAAGTGTGAGGCTGCATAATTTTTTTTTCTTCCAAAGTGCCAGATAAAAAAACATTTGTCTATTGACAGATTGATGGGATGGGGTGAGATTGAGGAGATGGATAAGAGCCTGATCGGTTAGCCTGATTGGTTAGCCTTATCGGTTAGCCTGATTGGTTAGCCTTATCGGTTAGTCACTAAAAAAGAGGGAAAGCAGACAAATGGGGGTATAGTTTGAAAGTTTGAAGGCCTGTAGAAGATAATCATTAAATTGAAGCGAGCTATTTATGTTTCAATGTGAAGGACATAACTGAAGGAGTTGAAATTTGATAAAATTTGGTTACCATGGTCGACTACTAAAATTATAATCCATAAAATATTCAATGTCACGGACGGACCAAATGCCTACTCTTAACCGATGAGGCTCTGAACTGAAAAGAGAGGGGAAGGGAAGGGAGGGAGGGGCGAGGGAGAGGGGCGAGTGAGAGGGACGAGGGGCAAGGACGTTGAGAGAGATGGAATGGAAGGAAAGATAATGAGAGAGGGTGAAATTGATAGAGAGGGGGAAAAATCACGTACCAAAACTGATCAAAAGGGGGCAATAAAATCCGACTTCAAGACGAGCAAAACGTGCCCTAATAAGCCGAATGTCAATCTTAATCCAAGGCTAGATCCCCATTCAATAATTTGGGATAGATAACGAATTCATCAGCGCGTTCACAGAGATCACGATATGGCCATGGATTGGAATGAATTAAGCCTCTGAATCATCGTTAGATTTCTCCCCGAATAAATTGACAGTCATCATTTTTCTCCCAGTGAATGTATAATTGAAACGTGAGGGTATTATAATCAAAGCGATATAGATCGAAATTCGACTTGACTTTTTTGTCATCATGATCATTTTTTTTTCAGACAATGCCAAGCACAGTTAGCTATTGCTGCGCATATGATTTGCTAATACTACAGATGCTTCTGATCATAGTATTTGTTATTCAATACGAACGTATATATTTCGACTTCCGAAAAGACATACAGCATTTCATGTCGTGCCTTGATCTCAAATTAATATCTTGAACGTGTACCAAACAATAGTTCACTGGCTCAATACAATATTTTATGACGCGCACAACCTTAACAAATGATGAGCCAGTGGCTACAAAAAAAAAAAAACTTTGATTCCATTTAAGAGAAGAAAATGTTGTAGGGGAAAATATTCTTGTAGTGATATCAAATGATAGGCGGATCAGAATATTTGCACATGGTTGCCATTTGAAACACTTTTTAATTAGAAACAATTCCATAAGTAATGTCACTTTTCTGCCGAACGAAAATGTTAAAGTTTTACTTTAATTTTCGAGCACCCATTACAGAACTGAAATAAAAAAAGAAAGAAATATTCGAACTTCAAAGCGATTGTAAAAATCTACATTCAGAGGACGTGAAATTGTATCCAAAGGATTAGACAATAATATTCTGACTCGTGTTCCTTCGTCACGGCAAAAAAAGTTAGCATCAAATTGATGAATTGAAATTGGAATAACGGCGCTGAAAAAAAAATCTATTTTCTTTAGCTGAATATTGGTGGTTTTGATGACGGTAACAGTTTATTGCCAAATTGTCATTAAAATTGGTTATACTATTGGGTTCTAAAAATAAACAATTTGCAATTGGTCTAAAAAAAAATATTCCCAGAAACGGAAACTTTATTATTCAGAAGTAGGAGTCAATTGACCATCCAATATTGCTTTGTAAACTAATTTGCCAAGCTATTCACGCAATATGAATAATTATTTTTTTTTACTAATGTGTAATTTTAATGTAATACGCTTGTGGTGCCGTAGTCGAGTGCTTTAAGACACTTGATGAGTTGATTGGAAATGCACAGTTATAGGTGCATATGTTTCCTTCTGTCTGTCCGGAAAATTCAACACTGCGCCCCTCTCCGCCTTCTTGATATTTTTTTCATGCATTTTATGCCGCAATTATTATCGAGAGGCGTGCTCTCTCTCTCTATTAAAACAGGAGAATCCCAGGTCACTAATGAGGTTCCACGATAAACACAATTTTAAGTGTTTCCTCATGAATGTCAAGTGATCACCTATCGCCATCTTCCTGTTTAAATAAAGGTACCCATCCAGAAAGCATCCGGGGTGTTTATGTGTCAAGCTTGTTGCGAAGGGCATGCATATATAATGAGCTGGAGCTGAAGGTAGTCTTACCCCATATAGACCACTGTGTTTATATTGGTACCCCCCCCCCCCCCCCCGTATTCCCACTGTGTGAGAGCACTGTGGTAAACATTGGTACAGCCTCTTGACTCTCATGACGCGAGGTCCTGGGTTCGATCCTTGCTCGATGCTTACAGTCTATTGATAGAAGTAGATAAGGGGTGCGAAACCATATTTCTATCCGTTTCCAACTTCCTCTTTGCTAACCGTTACAGAATATCTTTTCTAATCCAAGTCTTGAAGGCAGCCTAGAATTTCAAGCACGCGCGCGAAGGCCGACGTCACTGTAAACACATATGGCGTACGCTACCCGAAAACACAACCTAATGAGATTTAATTGCATTCCTAGGGCACAAGGCTTCCAAGTGGTTCTGATTAAAGTTGATGCTTTATTAAGATTACCAGAAGGTAGGACCATTATCTAGTGGCGTCCCGTAATTATCTCGTTGGGTGTAAAACGAAATCCCGTCCTTACGGCAGGGCTCGCTGCTGATGATACGGTGTGGGTTTTGTGTGAGGGTGTGTGTTGAGTGTGTGCGTGTGTGTGTGTTTTATTGGACAATTCATACCCCACGGGCGCATGTACGCGAGTGTTGGTGTTGCCAACTTGCCCAGAAGCAGCATTATATGTTTGACACAAAATTGCTGTGATAATTTCCCCATTTATTTGGTGATTTCTTTTTTCATCATTTCAATTTCATGCATCATCATGATAAGTCAAAACGTGAAGCTCCCCCAGGACATTTGACTTTAACGATGCCAAATAAAGCATTAGCCTTACTAATAATGTATATATATATATATATATAAATGAATACACTAAGAAGACATAGCTTTGAGGGAAAAAGTGCATCTCAGATTGTCGGAGAAAGTATTACGACCTTTCAAAATTACTTGCTTGATTTCATGGACCCCCAAAGCAAAATTTACTAATACTGTATTAATGTTTTCCTACGCTTGACACATCGAGGGGATGGTGTCAACAATGAGAAGAGAGTGAGTTCTGGGAAAGGTGGAATATTATCTGTGACCTTTTCAATCATTGTGTGTCAGTTTGGAAGAACTTCGTAGTAGAAATGTTCCCTGAAAATTATTGGTCTTCCAATGCCCTCATATTCGAAATATGACGGGACATAGCTGATGTGTTCGGGCCGAACAGTCATGCCTCAGGAATTAGGTGGGCAGTCCCATATAAACCCATTTCTGTGGCAGTACATGTGCTTTTCAGCAAGATTAGATCAATTTTCTATCATTTTGATGATTACAAAAGCTCACAGTATACCTTTATCTTAATAGACATGATCAACCTTGAGGCAATTTATTTCACAATCTTTATTATTTTTAAATTATGTTGAATGCCGAAGCTTAGATTGTTGCATTACATCGTATAGCATTACTCTCCTTTAACACCATTAACTCTTTACTCTCGGCGAACTAAATCCTGAGCCTTGCCAATTGTTTTGAGTATATGCCCCAAACACATTTGTATGTGTGACGAAAGTCGATTGTAACAGTCCACTGGTTATTCAATTTGTCGACCAAAGCATACAAAAGAGGAAACTGTACAACATTTTCTTTATTCCCTATCCCATAATAAGTTCACTTTTTAATTATAATTACAAGCAGGCAGAATGATTTGATGTACGAACTTTCTGTCTATACAATGTATATGTAAATCAGTTCATCTTCTCGTTCTCGTTTCGTATACTATTAAACTATATTGGGAAACAGTCAATCTGAAACAGAAACAGTACACATTACTTTGTGTTATTCATGAATAAAAACAAATAAAAGCCGACAAGAAATGTAATGAAAGTAGAATACACTATGATTATAAACACAATTTTGTAATGCAGTATTTCTCATAGATCATATTAGTTCACTTCCGTATTCCATGTGATTTATATTAGGTAACAAGCCTATATAATAACGCCATAAGTTGAACAAATGAATAAAAAATGAAATCATCATTTCACACCCAGATATCACACACACACACACACACACACACACAAACACACATTAAAAATAACCACATTACCTAGAGAAAGGTAATAACGCCACAGAATAGCATGTTATAGTACACCTTTTTTAAATAATCTTTGTAATATCAAGAACTCCGCTCGATTTGCAATCTTGACATCTGATCACAGTTGCTATAGGTAGGCATGGTATTACTTTATCGAATTCTCCTCGGCGTAGACGAGCTCTGCTCTATATTTTTTCTGCTATCTCTATGTTTCTACGTCATCGGTGCACTTCTAATACAATTTCACTCTCTGAAAGGCGATACAATGTTATTGCGGGCCCTAATTGTGTTATTTCCCTATGGCGTACATAAGACGTCCATAATGTATATTGGGAGCTTGGAGTGGTAATAATAATATGAGAGGACCGGCTGCATTTAATATTGAGGAATAGATAGTCTTGGGGTAGGAAATTGTTGCCAGAGGCGTGTATACGTTATATCCAATCAAGTTGGATACACGTATCTATAGCGCGTAATGAGAGAACGTTAATGTTTTTTTCCGGATGGATATACAAAAATTCTTGTAATTTCAGTGAAGACAAAATCTGGCGTTATATTTTATCTGAAATGTCAAGTTCACCACTGATGACGGTGGTTTACTATGACGATGACCTCGGAGGCGAAAACAGAAAAAAATCAACTGTTCATCATTTTCACAAAGTGATCACACCTCTAATCATAAATATATAGATAAAGTATGTGGAATGCCATAACATTACACGATTTGAAAAACAATATATTTCAGAATCCTAATGTAATGTCCTAAATGTTAAAGTGTGTAATTTCAAGCAGCGTTAAAAAAAAGACGCTTTCGTGTATTAATCATTAGAAAATATTCACTTCTTCCTTATTTTCCATGCAATCGATAGGACATTATTTATCTATCTAGAAGATCATGTCATCATGAAATAGTATTATACTACCGGATGTCTACATGTATATCGTGGGTTGTAAGCATGAATAGTTTCATATAAGTGTGCTTAAAAACCAATGTTATAGGAAAGGACTACATAATACGTGTACCACACTCGTTCAAAGTTTGGTGTATCCATTTTCGTATTATCGTCATTTTTTCTTCTTAGAAGAAAAACCTCTAGCTTTCCATGGGGATGTATTTTTGTGTATAGATGCATGCATGACACATGCATGGTAGAATTTGAACAGGTGTTGGTTGCATTGGCATGTACCTGTACCTACTTTAAAAAGAAAACAAACTAGTCACATTAAATTCCTTTGATATAAAAGGCGAGGCTCTTATCAGACTCGCCACTCTATTTCAACAGGCCCACTCCCATTTAAAGAGCTCTTTATCTCTATTCTCTTTGGAAGATAATGATCTCCGCTCTCTCGAAGAGATCTATCCATTCGAAGGAAAACGCTTTTACTGAATCTGTAAATTTAGGAACATTAAACTCTTTCTCTCCTCTCTCTCTCTCTCTCTCACACACACACACACACACAAAATCTGTTGATCTGTTTAACATATCTCCACATTGCTGTTCTAGCCCTCACTCCATTACCAATTTTTATTTTGACTGGAATCTTCCATTTTAAGTTCAGCTACTATATCCTTATCATAAGTATTTAATTGAAATCTGTGTTCCATGTACATGATCAGGATGATGTACTTTTACGAATTCATGGGGCTAGGCTTCTCATCTATCCCCCCCCCCCCCCCCCCCGTCCTGAAGTCCCCTTCCCTCCCTCCCTCCCTCCCTCCCTCCCTCCCTCTCGCTCTCTCTCTCTCTCTCTCTTTCTCTCTGTATTTCCCGTCTTTTCTACTATTTTAGCACTTAATGTTTAACTGTCATCTCTTTATTGATTACCCCCCCCCCCCCCTCTTGTTAACAGTTTCAGTATAGGAATACGTATTTTTTTCAATCATGATATGTGTAATTATGTTGTTCAAGAGCGGATCCCACTGATTCAATATACATGATATACCGGACAAGATACATTATTTTCTGTTCGATGTCTATACCAATTTTAGTCGTCGTTCTCACTCTCAATCGGCGAAGATCAAAAAATCTCTGAAGATGCCACCAAGATATAATGCAGGTATGTCTCCATCTAATGGAGTCCTACCATTAGACACGTATAATCTGTCTCCATGAGTGCTTAGACAGAGAGTCCAGCGCAAAAAGCTTTTCCAAGGCCAAGTGTTGCTATCTCCTAAAAGCAAAAACTCCGAGAAGGTAATCTTCGTGAACACAATGTTATTCGACATTGGCTCCGGCGACAAAATTTGCTCCGGGCATTATTTCGTCAGCGCTATAGTCAGAGTTAGAGTAAGGAGTTTCAATTTGGCTTTTAAGGTTAGGGTGAGTTTTAAGATTGTAATGTTGGTCAAGGGTTGAAGTTACGGATTTGGTTGGGATGGGAAATTTATCTCGGAGCAGTATAGCTACAATACCCGTTACATGCTTTTTTCATCAAGGCCATGAGACACAAGTGGTCGTAATGAATACAAAAATAGAAAGGTGAAAATAACTCTTCAATTCATTTATTACTATAATCCATTAAAAATTTCTCTATCTTTATTACGAATCGCGAAATCCAGTGATATGTGAACGGGTTTTGTTGTCTGTGAGATTATAATGCGATATTTCCTTCTTCAGTTGGCTGTAGTCACCAAAATGCTTTTGCTCTTTTACTCTGAGAAAACCACTGTAATGAATAATGGTACAAAGCCTCCAGGTATTTCCATGACTGTGTTACAGTACATTCTTTATCTTCCCTAATGCATTTTCGCGGATGATTTTTGCACTTGGAGAAGATCAACAACAAAAATGATACAATCGCCGATATGATGATTTCAACTCCAATGAAAATTTCAAGCTGCATTTCTCTTCAGAAAAAACAAGGGTACGAAGCTTCCTTGTATTTGAATTACAGTGTTACTTCTCAATCTCCCCAAATGCATTTTCGTGAATGATTTTTGCACTTAAAAAAATGATATTATCGCTAATACGAATATTTCAGCTCCGATGAAAACTTCAGGTTGCATTTGTCCTCCGAAAAAAAATGCCACGAGCAAATAAAATCACATAAGGTCCTTTTTACATCAAGAAGTATTAAATTGTAAAGTACAAAATACCCAAATATTAAAGTTGAATACCCCCCCCCCCCCTTCACGGTTGGGGATATTGCACAAATTGTTTGGGCTCGCAGGAGTGTATAGGGTTTCGAGACTGTATATTTGTATATTCATTAAAATAATACCGTTTGGTTTTTTGTATTCGCTGTGATCATTTCTATTCAACGAGTTTGAGTTGTATATATTTTACATGAGTGCTAAATGGGTAAGGATGCTTGTAGATAAAAAAGGGTTGACCTATCGCTCTAAAACCTATTCGAAGGACGAGTATAAATTGAGGATAACAGTTATTTCCTTACCAAATAGCATTTAATTTAACTTGCTTAAATAAATCATACTTGGCTTTGAACCCGGGTACCCAAGTTTACGAGACCAATGCTTTATACCACAGAGCCATCACGCATCTGTCTTCCCTCACGGGTGCAACTATCATGAATATCGTGACTTTTTATAAAACGCTTAACAATAGTATGAAGTCCACCAAAAAAAATGAATTATCATATTTGAGGACTGAAAAGCTCTTCATTCAATTCATTCAATACAGAACTATATCAATAATTATCAATCTTCAAATTAGTAATTTAAAAGAACATGACATGTACAAAATTTATCGAAACAGAATTACATGCATTCAGACAAAAAGATCGGTTAAATTTACATCTCTGCTTCCAAAATGACATTTCATCAACGTCTTTGTCTGCATTGAATAATTTTCCATAAAAATTCATGAAATTTTATGTCTCATAATTCAACTGTCAATAAATTGTGATGATTCATCACTTTGCTTATATACGTCATCTATGAAAATCATACAGCAAGAAAAATATCCTC
This sequence comes from Heliocidaris erythrogramma, assembly GCA_025617745.1. Classification (NCBI taxonomy): domain Eukaryota; kingdom Metazoa; phylum Echinodermata; class Echinoidea; order Camarodonta; family Echinometridae; genus Heliocidaris; species Heliocidaris erythrogramma. The sequence goes on along the minus strand of CM046870.1, from coordinate 15,318,153 downwards.
ATTTGTAACATACCAACAATCCGATGTATTTCCTGCCATGATATTTGTTTATTTGCACTGGTAATGTAATTAAAACGAGGAAAAGTCAATCAATATTTCGTTTCGTTTCCGCACATATTCGTGTTTTTTAAAGTATTTGTTTCAGTATTCATATTGACAGAGAAGTGCTTAATACGGCTATACACTGATACATGTGCATAAAACTGTATCCCGATAAGTTCAAATATTTGGTCAACAGCACATAGGGCAAATACAACAAAGATTCCATGCACGCAGAAAATTTCCCGGTTTGCGGTTAATAATAAAGTTGCATTGTCACTTATTCGGATCGGGAGAACACCGAAACCACATTTCAATGGAAATTCATTTATCATTCACTCGACCTAGTTACATTTTGCACAAATCCAAATAATTATCACTTGTATTGAAAAACGAAAGGTTGTCATAACTCTATCGGCGGTGGTCGGGAAAGTGGCCGGAATGTAAGAAAAAGTAATATTTGAGCATAAACGAACTGTTTTCAAATTTTCCCGAAAGGAGACATGATTTCCCTACACATAGCAACACATAATTATGCTAGCTTAATTCAACTCATGCACAGGTGTTAATGTAATACAAAATGAAAAACAGTTTGCTTGTTCCCAAGGTTCAATGGTAAAAATATTCATGAAATTGAATACACTGCAATACAATGCAAATAATTTATTACACTTAAGAATATTCTGCATTTTCATAATATAGCCTTAATCACAAAACGACACTAATGTCCGATATGATGAACATAAATGAATTCTAATTCGTATAATATTTCTATTGTAAGAGATAATAGTTTGCAAAAATATATACCTTTCCGATGAGATAAGACGGAAAAATATAGAGGAAATACTGAAAATACACACGCTTTCAAATAATTTATGGGTGGCCGCGTGGCCTAATGGATAAGGCGTCCGACTTCGAATCGGAAGATTGAGGGTTCGAGTCCCTTCGTGGTCGCAATATTTTACGCGTGTTTTTTTTTTAATCATGATTATTATTATTATTAACATCATTTGCAAAAAGTTTAAGACCACTTTTCCAAAATGCAATAAGTCAAAGAAAGAAAAAAAAATTAAAAACTTATTTTTCAGACATACAATTATTTCATGGCATAACCTATGTATCATACTTGAAGTATAGGCTTATACCATTATTCTTGTGCTACTGATCACTGTAGTAAACATGTTATGTAATCATTCAATGAGACAAAAGAAAGTATTCCAAATTATTGAAATACCCACAAATCCCGAGATGGTCTTAAACGTTTGCAAATGATGGTATTATTATTTATCATTATTATTATCATCATCACTACATGTATTATTATTACTACTACTACTACTACTACCACTACTACTACTTCTACTAATACTACTACTACTACTACTATTCCAAACCTAATCTCGTTGTGAAACTGAAGAAAAGCCATGATCCTACATCACCAAATACAAGATCAGTCACACAATACTTCAAATTAATTTTTGATCATTCTATTCTTCAGAAAATGCCATATCACAGTGCAAACACTGAATAATGGTCACATGCTGGGACTATACGATGGACAACACGGTCATTATGACATGTAATCAGACTGCATAGAATCATGTAGGCCTATGAATTTGCGATCATTCATAAACTGTGTTTTTAATCAGATTTATAGTACAGCCACAGGAGAAGATTTGAACGTAAAGAGACAGCGGTTTGACGGGGTCATAATATGTGCATTGTACTGGAAAAAGTAAACTTTTATTGTTGACGTTTCTATTATTGTCATCTTTCAGCAATATGCCTAGCTGTATATAGCCTTGAAAGGAAAGGAGGAAAAACGCAAATATTCGACAGAATATGAAGTATTTTATACTATCTTTGAATGTATGTGTAAACATCGAGATGACGTATAAGCAATACTAGTATAGTATTGTAATCTAAATGAATAATACGTATTTATTATAATTTGTAATAAATATTCCTATTACACAATGGCAGCATGAGTCATCAACCATAAATCAGTCAAGCTGTGACTGATTGTCAGCATATTCAAACAAACCAAAAGTTCATTCCAGTATATGCGATTCCCGAACAAAATGGCATTATTATTCAGTAAAATGTATAGCATAATGCATAATTATCATGGTTATGCTATAGAGCAAAATAGCAGTATATACTATGCTACATGCATGTACGTCCCTAAGTAACCCCTTCCTTTCTCTCTCTCTTTCTGTCTTTTTTTATTTTTTCTTCATTCATGACTGTACAGTGTATTCCATTAATATTCTTTTTCTCTCCTTGCTCTCTCTCTTCCCCTCTCTCCCCCTCTCTCCCTTTCTCTCTCTCTCTCTCTTTAATAATTTCTATTTTTTTCATCATTCATGACTGTACAGTGTATTCCATAAATTTATCGTTTCATTCCTTTTTAATATTCAATTTCTCCATCTATTTCTTGCTTTACTCTCTCTCTCTCTCCCATTGCCATTCCTCTGTTTCGCTTTTGCGAAGACTCAGAGATGGTGACGTCTTATCCCCTTCACTCCACATCCTAATTATTCCCTCAAATACATGTTACTTTCAGCGGTATTCTTATTTTCATAACTTACTATTTTGATACTTTTGTTTTGCACAGAGTCGGAGTTGGTGTTGAGGCAAACTCGACTTTTTCCCCTTCACACCGCATCTTATTTATTCCCTCTGTATATCTCTTCCAACGGTATTCCACGCCTGGAGAGATGCGTTTCAAGAACTCTCTCCCTTCTTTTTTCGTCTGGAGTATATCCTTAGGCCCTCTTGTATTTCACTGATTGCGGTCAACCAGATTGAAGTCCGGGGAACAAAGTAACCATGGTAACCCAAGTCGGAACCCACGCACCTCTACCATCCAAAACACTCCTCACATCCTCTCCCTCTAGCGCGATTTTTGATGTTGTTTGTTTGTTTTGATATCCTTTATTTCCTCTGTTTTGAAGGTCAGATCAAATAAATTTATAGGCATTATCTCATTTAACTATTTGTGTACCACTCAAATGATATCCCTGCTCCGCAATGGGTTTTTCAACAAACGGTTTGAGTTTATTTATTAAATTTCCAATATAATACTACAATATACAGGGAATAAAAGGGTTGCATGTAGCCAGTTGAGACCACAACTGCGACGTTACGGGAAGATTTTGTTAATGAACAGTGCAATGACTGCAATCCTTGTGTATGTGTGTGTGTGTGTAATTGGGTTTTTACAGACGTGTATCAATCAGATATGATTATTTACGTCTGGGACCGACCTTTAACGTCACCATCCGAAAGACGTGACTCAGTCTCGAACCTGGGTCCGCTGAATCAGTTTATAACTTCCACTGGTAGCTGGATTACAGGCGCACGCCACAACGCCCAGTTGTACAATGTGCCTAATAACTGTTACGGTGTCGATCGGGACTAATGGCAAGCCTACGATCGTGCAGGTTGGAACTCTTGATAAATGAAAGGTTAATATCAGTTATCACTAGTTCATTAAATTGGCGATTAATACATTAATCTTTATCTGAAGTAATCTTTAGATAAAATCAATATTTAAGTTGTGTACTTCATATACCGTCATAGAAGACTCATATTCTATAAAAGGTTATAAATTTCTTTGAAAAAATTAAATAACATTTAGTTTTCGTACAATAATGTTTTAGCTGACTGCTTTAAAACAAAACAATATTTTATTTCATGCCTCATTTTACTAACGTTGATATTTTTATCTTAAAAAGGTTTTTTTCTCAAGCATTTTCATAGAGAAGTAGCAACTCCATAATATCTAACGATTTTATTTGAACAATAAGGACGAGTAATATCCGGGGAAATATCACGAAGTACCAATTTGCATTCGGTTTAGAGAGTCGGAGAGTTCACGGATGACCGAAGGCCAAATTACACTGACACCAGCTCACCAAAACGTATGAAGGAAGTGAACAATAGAAATAGGTATAACAGAACAAACTGCGAAATCACAGTACCAGAGCTAGAATTTAATCTACATGTATTAGTAAAGTGCAGTCAAGTTCAAATTGCTTATATCAGTATGTATTTGGTTTGGGTTTTGACTACAAGTTATTAATTTCTGCAGGGACTTGAGGTCATGCTAGTATTTTACCAGGGAAGTCTCTCTAACACTTCCCTGGTTTAACCATAGATGAGATAATGAGCCAAAGGATTGTATTAATTCTGCTAAGGTTCTAATCATGACTGATTAGTATGTTCATGAAATCCAACCTTTGAAGACGATAGCAATATAAATAATTATACATAAATAAATATATTTATCATAGTACAATTATTTTCTTTTTATATTCATGCATTATTCATTGTGGAACTACAGCTTTTCAAGCTCATCGCTTTTTATGTAGTTTCCTTTTTCTTCGTCATTATTACTTGATCATTTATGTATTTAAATGTAGTATTTTTATTGGATGATGAAATAAATAAAATTGAATTGAATTGAATTAAATGTACACCTAAGATAATAAATGTTGTGTGTAGCTTTAATATAAAACTTCTAAAATTTGCTGATGTCCTCTCTTCTATATATTTATAATTCTGTTTATTTATTTTTATGTTTTGGCAAAGGCTGAAAATACACGGTATTCACCAAAGGTGCTAATCATGTGACATGTCATAGGAGAGATGAATTACCGTGCCAATATCTTGGCTTTGTTGGCAATCAAGTCACGAACATAAAATCGCTATCATCATTACATGAATAAACGTATCCAATTTCCCATATCCATAACACAGTAATGCCACTTAAAAACTGGCAGTTTTGTTTTTAAACGACGCAGTGTCATATCAGCTACAGAGATTTCCATTGTCTAATGGAACAATACAGTTTAGGTTAATAGAATGCCAATTGCTTGTGAGTTTAGATTTATTATTATCACTCTTCGTGAATTATTCTCCATATTTTGCTATTCTATAAACTTCAAAAGAACACCCCACCCCACCCCCTCCCCGTACCTCTTTTCCACTTTCACCAAGAAACTGATAATAAGAGTATGATGAATGTATTTGAACAGTACATGTTTCACTGCCAGTAAATATGGCTGGCTATTGAGTTCGATGCAATTCAAATAGCAGCATTGCCTCGGGGGATAAATAAGCCTACATTTTCTGTTTGATTATGAAGTACATGTACGATGAAGTATTGAACGTTAAAAGTGAGAGCAGGGGTTAGGGGTGTAATTAGGAGCTTGCCAGATTACCATGATTAGGGTAAGGGTGGTGTGGTGTTGGTAGTGGTAGGGATGGTGGCTGTAGTGGTGATGGTGAACGGGCAATGGGTGTGGTTGTGCGTTGTGTGTTGTGGGTAGAATTGGTACTATTGGCGGTAGGGTGGTGGTGGTAGTGAAGTTAATGGTAGCGGTGGTGATGGAGATGATAGTTGTTGTAGTGGTAGTATATGTGGTGATGGCGGTGGTGGTGATGGTGAAGGTGGTGGTGGCGATAGTGATGGTGGTGGTGGTGTTGTGGCGAAGGTGGCGGAGGGGGTGGTGGTGGTTCTGGCGATAGTGATTTTGGTGGCGGTAGTGGCGATAGCGGTGGTGGTGGCGGTGGTGGCGGATGTGGCAATAGTGGTGGTGGATGTGGCGATAGTGGTGGTGGTGGCGGTGGTGGTGGTGGAGGCAGTTTTGGCGGTCGTTAATGTGGTGCTGGTGGTAGTGGTATTGGTAGTGGTGAATTATGAGTTTCAGTTCTCATCTCACCAAATTATTATTTGAAGATGCGTTATAAAAGAAAGAAAATAATGCTAAGTATCAGGGCTTCCAAGATGAGCATATATAGTATTTGGAAAGTGCATTCACTAGATTCAAATGTCTTTTTCTGAATACCTGGAAACTCCATATCAGAGAGACGCCAAATTTGCCTTAGTAAATGAAACCGTATGAATTGGCAATGAATGGATAAAGATACATAATGAAAACATCACACAATACAAAAAAACGATTACAAGTTAGAAACAAGGAATAAACTTTCGAGAACACATTTTTTTTGTTAAAGATGAAAGTAGACAATATCTTTGTTTGTAATTAAAAATCAAGAAGTGGCCGCGTGGCCTAATGGATAAGGCGTCCGACTTCGAATCGGAAGATTGAGGGTTCGAGTCCCTTCGTGGTCGCACCTACTTTTTTGTGCACGTTTCTTATCATTCTTTTAGATAGAAACTACAGGGAGGCACAGGACAGTATAAACCGTTTCGTTAAATGTAATTCAATTATTCATTCGAAATTTATTACACATCTTTTACATAATCACTGTTAATTGAATTCTTATGAAGAGCAAAATATTTACTTCAAGCTGTGAAGAGCCAATTGAAATTATGAATGCGAGAATCAATAACCTCGGACGTGACCGTCAGAAGGTTATGTTCTTAGTTCCCTATTGAAGCGCTGCCGTTAATAGGTGGAAAATATTTGTAATAACTTAATATTCATCCGACAAAAATTGGACTCAGGATTGGATAATTGTTGTTTAATGATGTAATAACACGTTTTCGTAGAATCTTTTTTTTTCTTTTAAATCAGTAATATCTATAGAGATGCTAAGGCGAAGGAAGGTTTGTCGAAACCAAGTCTGACTTCGACAATAGGTGGGAATATCTTAGATTTAAAGACATTCCAAATGGCGAGTTGATAATTACCTGAAGAAGTCGTGAAGACATGGTTGTTTAATTTGCAAAAATAGTATGAAGTGGCCGCGTGGCCTAATGGATAAGGCGTCCGACTTCGAATCGGTAGATTGAGGGTTCGAGTCCCTTCGTGGTCACAAAAGCTTTTTTTTTTGCCATTTTAAGAAATATATTTCGAGAGTTGAAAAGAAAAACGGTAATTACAAATAAAGTTTATTCAGTAATATTTGGTAATTTTACGATTGAGTAATCAAATTTAAACTTCGATTTGAAGGGAAAATCCACCCTGATATCTAGTTGATTTGACTAAAAGCAGAAAATGAGAGAATAGTAAAAGTTTGAGCAAAATCTGATATAATAAGACAATTATGAATATCTGAATCTGTAATCAATCAAACACAAATTGGCAACTCCGTGACGTATCTTGCGAGCTCCTATCCCATTAGCTCACTACAGAAAATGTCATCAATTTCATTTTCTTAGTTTCTGAGGAACATGACGAAGGAATAGATTTCTTTCATGCAGGTTTTGTGTTAAAACATATGAGCAATGATTATACCTAAGATGCAATTATTTTTGAACATTTTTAGAGAAAATGGGAATTCTTGATTTTTGGGGTACAGGACAAATGGCAAACTTCAAATAATTCAACTACAACTTCAAAAATTCATAACATTTTTATTTCTTATAGTAGTTTGCTCAAATCTTCACTGACCTGTTTCTTTATATTTTTCTGCTTCTTTTAAAAGCAACTTGTAATCAGGGAGGACTTTCCCCTTAAGAGACAGTGCATGCAATTCAAAGAGCTAATGTATATGTGAGGGCGATCACTAGCGTGTGTCCATACACTGATAGGGCACCATCTATCATTGGGGTGTCCACAGGTCTTACCCGTTGGATAAAATCCAAATTAATGAAGAGGCAATGGCGGAGGGGATCTTCCTTTTTTCCATGATTGTATTGAGGGCTGCGTGCCCACCCTGTGCCCCTTGTAGGTACGCCACTGAGGGTGATGGTATGGCGATAATGAAATGAAATGGGGCACAAATCTTCACATCATGATTCTCCTGACAATCGTTGTAAATTGAAGCGCCGCCACACGTAAATGAAACATTGCACATGAAATACAAATTGAGCTAAAATAAGCCTGACTTCGAGATGTGCGAATGTCGTTGAACGATATGATGATGTTAATGTTTCTGAGAGGCGAGACAGTGTGGAGGATTGGTGGGGAAATTAATCTGCTTTCGACAAGGCTTTGGAGAGGAGAGGTTCATACATTTTCATTACTCGGTTCATCGATCTGTCTGCAAGGGTTCTGATATTGAAGTCCGGCCTATTTGGAAAGGTTGGAGGAAGTATGGCCTGTCCTTTTCGATTGTTGAGACGACCAGATAGGGCCGATCCGGGAGTCAATCAGCCGATCAGGTTGTGTCCTCATCTCTATGTGTTTGTATAAAACAACCAATGAGGAGAGCCCTCATGCAGGAATTTATATTCAACAGGGGGGTCTCAAAAGGGCGGGCACGGACTAGTTGTGCCGCCGCCGCACCCCCCCCCCCCCCTTCCCATCAAAACAAAAAAAAAAGAAATTGCCAGTCCAACTCAAATGGCCAAGATCGAGTAGAAAGCTAGAGAATGGATAGCTGATAATCATGAGACAAGATGGAGAGCGGGATAAGAGTACCTCTTAAGTGAGCAGACAGAATTATCTAGTAGTTTGTTGTCCTGGGTTTTTTTCAGAGCAGTTCAAACGTTATCTTCAGTCAGCTGTCTTTTTCCGACCAAAAAACATGCATAAATCAATTATTTATGAACATTGAGTGTGTATTATTACAGGAATTGAAGAGAAAGCAACCGCGTGGCCTAATGGAGAAGGCGTCCGACTTCGAATCGGAAGATTGAGGGTTCCAGTCCCTTCGTGGTCGCACCTTCTAATAGCATTTTTGAATTTTTTACTCATAATTTAAATATTTGGAAATTTGATGTTTCTTTACTTTTACAGGCTCACGTGACCGCATGGCTTAGTGGAGAAGGCATCCGACTTCGAATCGGAAGATTGAGGGTTCGAGTTCCTTCGTGGTCGCACTTACTTATACTATTTTTGAATTCTTACGCATAATTTAAATATTTGAAGATTTGATGTTTCTTTACTTATACAGATTAACGTGACCGCGTGGCCTAATGGAGAAGGCGTCCGACTTCGAATCGGAAGATTAAGGGTTCGAGTCCCTTCGTGGTAGGAATTACTTACATTTTTTTTTAATTCTTCCTCATAATTTAAATATTTGGAAATTTGATGTTTCTTTACTTTTACAGGCTCACGTGACCGCGTGGCCTAATCGAGAAGGCGTCCGACTTCGAATCGAAATATTGAGGGTTCGAGTCCCTTCGTGGTCGCACTTAATACTAATATTATTTTTGAATTTTATATTCTTACTCATAATTTGAAGATTTTATGTTTCTTTACGTTTATAGATTAACGTGACCGCGTGGCCTAATGGATAAGGCATCCGACTCCGAATCGGAAGATTGAGGGTTCGAGTCCCTTCGTGGTCGCACTTACTAATAGTATTTTTGAATTTTTTACTCATAATTTAAATATTTGGAAATTTGATGTTTCTTTACTTTTACAGGCTCACGTGACCGCGTGGCCTAATCGAGAAGGCCTCCGACTTCGAATCGGAATATTGAGGGTTCGAGTCCCTTCGTGGTCGCACTTTATACTAATATTAATTTTGAATTTTGTATTCTTACTCATAATTTGAAGATTTTATGTTTCTTTACTTTTATAGATTAACGTGACCGCGTGGCCTAATGGATAAGGCATCCTACTTCGAATCGGAAGATTGGAGGGTTCGAGTCCCTTCGTGGTCGCACTTAGTACTAATACTATTTTTGAATTTTATATTCTTACTCATAATTTGAAGATTTTATGTTTCTTTACTTTTATAGGCTAACTTGACCGTGTGGCCTAATGGATAAGGCGTCCGACTTCGAATCGGAAGATTGAGGGTTCGAGTCCCTTCGTGGTCGCACTTACTTATACTATTTTTTAATTCTTTCTCATAATTTAAATATTTGAAGATTTGATGTTTCTTTACTGAAATAGATTAACGTGACCGCGTGGCCTAATGGATAAGGCGTCCGACTTCGAATCGGAAGATTGAGGGTTCGAGTCCCTTCGTGGGCGCACTTACTTATACTATTTTTGAATTCTTACTCATAATTTAAATATTTGAAGATTTGATGTTTCTTTACTTATATAGATTAACGTGACCGCGTGGCCTAATGGACAGGGGGGTCTCAAAAGGGCGGGCACGGACCAGTTGTGCCGCCGCCGCACCCCCCCCCCCCTTCCCATCAAAACAAAAAAAAAGAAAGAAATCGCCAGTCCAACTCAAATGGCCAAGATCGAGTAGAAAGCTAGAGAATGGATAGCTGATAATCATGAGACAAGATGGAGAGCGGGATAAGAGTACCTCTTAAGTGAGCAGACAGAATTATCTAGTAGTTTGTTGGCCGTCTCCTGGGTTTTTTCAAAACAGTTCACACGTTATCTTCAGTCAGCTGTCTTTTTCCGACCAAAAAACATGCATAAATCAATTATTTATGAACATTAAGTGTGTATTATTACAGGAATTGAAGAGAAAGCGACCGCGTGGCCTAATGGATAAGGCGTCCGACTTCGAATCGGAAGATTGAGGGTTCCAGTCCCTTCGTGGGCGCACTTACTTATACTTTTTTTAAATTCTTTCTCATAACTTAAATATTTGAAGATTTGATGTTTCTTTACTGAAACAGATTAACGTGACCGCGTGGCCTAATGGATAAGGCGTCCGACTTCGAATCGGAAGATTGAGGGTTCGAGTCCCTTCGTGGTCGCACTTAATACTAATACTATTTTTGAATTTTATATTCTTACTCATAATTTGAAGATTTTATGTTTCTTTACTTTTATAGGCTAACTTGACCGCGTGGCCTAATGGATAAGGCGTCCGACTTCGAATCGGAAGATTGAGGGTTCGAGTCCCTTCGTGGTCGCACTTACATATACTATTTTTTAATTCTTTCTCATAATTTAAATATTTGAAGATTTGATGTTTCTTTACTGAAATAGATTAACGTGACCGCGTGGCCTAATAGAGAAGGCGTCCGACTTCGAATCGGAAGATTGAGGGTTTGTGTCCCTTCGTGGTCCCACTTACTTATACTATTTTTTAATTCTTACTCATAATTTACATTTTGAAGACATGTTTTTTGCTTACGTTCATAGACTAACGTGACCGCGTGGCCTAATGGAGAAGGCGTCCGACTTCGAATCGGAAGATTGAGGGTTCGAGTCCCTTCGTGGTCGCACTTACTTATACTATTTTTTAATTCTTACTCATAATTAACATTTTGAAGACATGTTTTTTGCTTACGTTTATAGACTAACGTGACCGCGTGGCCTAATGGATAAGGCGTCCGACTTCGAATCGGAAGATTGAGGGTTCGAGTCCCTTCGTGGTCGCACTTACTTATACTATTTTTTAATTCTTACTCATAATTAACATTTTGAAGACATATTTTTTGCTTAAGTTTAATAGACTAACGTGACCGCGTGGCCTAATGGATAAGGCGTCCGACTTCGAATCGGAAGATTGAGGGTTCGAGTCCCTTCGTGGTCGCACTTACATATACTATTTTTTAATTCTTTCTCATAATTTAAATATTTGAAGATTTGATGTTTCTTTACTGAAATAGATTAACGTGACCGCGTGGCCTAATGGATAAGGCGTCCGACTTCGAATCGGAAGATTGAGGGTTCGAGTCCCTTCGTGGTCGCACTTACTTATACTATTTTTTAATTCTTACTCATAATTAACATTTTGAAGACATATTTTTTGCTTAAGTTTAATAGACTAACGTGACCGCGTGGCCTAATGGATAAGGCGTCCGACTTCGAATCGGAAGATTGAGGGTTCGAGTCCCTTCGTGGTCGCACTTACATATACTATTTTTTAATTCTTTCTCATAATTTAAATATTTGAAGATTTGATGTTTCTTTACTGAAATAGATTAACGTGACCGCGTGGCCTAATGGATAAGGCGTCCGACTTCGAATCGGAAGATTGAGGGTTCGAGTCCCTTCGTGGTCGCACTTACAGTTAACAACAAAATTATTCATACCCCTTGGAAAATTCTAGTTTTTTGCATTTTTCCTAAAAATGAATGGTTCACTGAATTTAATTTGCACATCACTTGAATACATTTAGTTATCATCTGCAAATGAATGCTGTTTCTTGTTTCACCTCATTTGCATAACAATAGAAAAGGTGAATTATCCAAACTGGGTGATGTTCAAAATTATTCATACCCTTGGTGATTTATTGACTTTGTCAATCAGTATGAATCCAGTCCTTGTGATTAATGCTCGTAACACTTTCTTCACACTGTCACAATGCTTCTGGAGGTCTCTACTGAGATATCAGGCCAATACCTGGTCTCCAATGGCCCAATCTCATTGAGGATGTTGTCCACACATGCCATCACCTGGTCTTCAGGGGATTCGATGGATTTAAAGCAGATTTTGTGTTTGCAGGTGGTGTAGTTTTCGACGTCATGAGGATAGGACTATGATATTGATATTTTCGTTAATATTCCTTACATTTTAATGACAATTCTGTATCTAAGTTGAAACATTTAGCACTCTTCCTGGAGAGACTTCCCTAGAGGCATTCACTGTTGCACTGTCAAGGGAAGGTATTTCCTGATACTTTTGTTCCATTATTATTAAGAATGTTTAGGGAGGCCATGGTAGTTGTCTAAAGGTTGGATGGTGCCAATTTTATCAGTTTATTCAGTTACACTGATTGACACATTTTTGATATGGACACCTGCAAGTGGGTACTCTAGTGAAGCTTAAAATACTGATCTTTATGTTCCAGTGCACTGTCAAAGTGGTAGCATTTTGTGCACTGCAGCTGGTAACATGGAGGGCATATGGTATAAATTTGGTTTACATTCATTTTGATATCAAGGATTGTAGCTTTCATACCAAAGATACAAAGAATATACCATATGAAGATTGATATACAGTAACAGTCAATGTGGGATGTGTATGGTACTCAAAGGTTACATACTGTTATTCATGGTGACCTGACGTTAGAGTCATGAAATGACTTTAATATCACCAACATGGCCTTCCTGAGCACTCTGATTAAGAATGGCGCCAATGAATAAAGGTGAACCCTCCCACAGGCAGTGCAATAGGGAAGGGCTCTTCAGGAATGGTGCTTTGCTTCATAAGTAGATACAGAATTTTTATTAAAATGCATGGAATAAATGACCGAAAATTTCAATATCATAGTCCTGTCATCATGAAGTCGATAACTGCATCACCTGTAGGACACGAAATCTAATGAACTCCCTGAAGGTCAGGTGAAGGCATGTGTGGACACATCCTCAAGGAGATTGAGCCATTGGAGAACAGGTACTGGCCTGATATCCCAGCAGAGACCCCTCCGGAAACCTTGTGACGGCGTATTAAAATAAAGTGAATTACAAGCATTAATCACAAGGATCGGATTCATACTGATTGACAAAGTCAATAAATCACCAAGGGTATGAATAATTTTCAACATCGCCCGGTTTGGATAACTCACCTTCTCTATTGTTATGCAAATGAGGTGAAACCGGAAACGGCATTCATTTGCAGATGATAACTAAATGTATTCAAGTGATGTGCAAGTAACTTCATTTAACCATTCATTTTTAGGAAAAATGCAAAAAACTAGTATTTTCCAAGGGGTATGAATAATTTTGTTGTTAACTGTACATATACTATTTTTTAATTCTTTCTCATAATTTAAATATTTGAAGATTTGATGTTTCTTTACTGAAATAGATTAACGTGACCGCGTGGCCTAATGGAGAAGGCGTCCGACTTCGCATCGGAAGATTGAGGGTTCGAGTCCCTTCGTGGTCGCACTTACTAATAGTATTTTTGAATTTTTTCTCATAATTTAAATATTTGGAAATTTGATGTTTCTTTACTTTTACAGGCTCATGTGACCGCGTGGCCTAAACGAGAAGGCGTCCGACTTCGAATCGGAAGATTGAGGGTTCGAGTCCCTTCGTGGTCGCACTTACTTATACTATTTTTTAATTCTTACTCATAATTAACATTTTGAAGACATGTTTTTTGCTTACGTTTATAGACTAACGTGACCGCGTGGCCTAATGGATAAGGCGTCCGACTTCGAATCGGAAGAATGAGGGTTCGAGTTCCTTCGTGGTCGCACTAACTTATACTATTTTTTAATTCTTACTCATAATTAACATTTTGAAGACATGTTTTTTGCTTACGTTTATAGACTAACGTGACCGCGTGGCCTAATGGAGAAGGCGTCCGACTTCGAATCGGAAGATTGAGGGTTCGAGTCCCTTCGTGGTCGCACTTACATATACTATTTTTTAATTCTTTCTCATAATTTAAATATTTAAGATTTAATGTTTCTTTACTGAAATAGATTAACGTGACCGCGTGGCCTAATGGATAAGGCGTCCGACTTCGAATCGGAAGATTGAGGGTTCGAGTCCCTTCGTGGTCGCACTAACTTATACTATTTTTTAATTCTTACTCATAGTTAACATTTTGAAGACATGTTTTTTGCTTACGTTTATGGACTAACGTGACCGCGTGGCCTAATGGATAAGGCGTCCGACTTCGAATCGGAAGATTGAGGGTTCGAGTCCCTTCGTGGTCGCACTTACTTATACTATTTTTTAATTCTTACTCATAATTAACATTTTGAAGACATGTTTTTTGCTTACGTTTATAGACTAACGTGACCGCGTGGCCTAATGGAGAAGGCGTCCGACTTCGAATCGGAAGATTGAGGGTTCGAGTCCCTTCGTGGTCGCACTTACTTATACTATTTTTTAATTCTTACTCATAATTAACATTTTGAAGACATATTTTTGCTTAAGTTTAATAGACTAACGTGACCGCGTGGCCTAATGGAGAAGGCGTCCGACTTCGAATCGGAAGATTGAGGGTTCGAGTCCCTTCGTGGTCGCACTTAATAATAATACTATTTTTGAATTTTATATTCTTACTCATAATTTGAAGATTTTATGTTTCTTTACTTTTATAGGCTAACTTGACCGCGTGGCCTAATGGATAAGGCGTCCGACTTCGAATCGGAAGATTGAGGGTTCGAGTCCCTTCGTGGTCGCACTTACTTATACTATTTTTTAATTCTTACTCATAATTAACATTTTGAAGACATGTTTTTTGCTTACGTTTATAGACTAACGTGACCGCGTGGCCTAATGGAGAAGGCGTCCGACTTCGAATCGGAAGATTGAGGGTTCGAGTCCCTTCGTGGTCGCACTTAATAATAATACTATTTTTGAATTTTATATTCTTACTCATAATTTGAAGATTTTATGTTTCTTTACTTTTATAGGCTAACTTGACCGCGTGGCCTAATGGATAAGGCGTCCGACTTCGAATCGGAAGATTGAGGGTTCGAGTCCCTTCGTGGTCGCACTTACATATACTATTTTTTAATTCTTTCTCATAATTTAAATATTTGAAGATTTGATGTTTCTTTACTGAAATAGATTAACGTGACCGCGTGGCCTAATGGATAAGGCGTCCGACTTCGAATCGGAAGATTGAGGGTTCGAGTCCCTTCGTGGTCGCACTTACATATACTATTTTTTAATTCTTTCTCATAATTTAAATATTTGAAGATTTAATGTTTCTTTACTGAAATAGATTAACGTGACCGCGTGGCCTAATGGAGAAGGCGTCCGACTTCGAATCGGAAGATTGAGGGTTCGAGTCCCTTCGTGGTCGCACTTAATACTAATACTATTTTTGAATTTTATATTCTTACTCATAATTTGAAGATTTTATGTTTCTTTACTTTTATAGGCTAACTTGACCGCGTGGCCTAATGGATAAGGCGTCCGACTTCGAATCGGAAGATTGAGGGTTCGAGTCCCTTCGTGGTCGCACTTACATATACTATATTTTAATTCTTTCTCATAATTTAAATATTTGAAGATTTGATGTTTCTTTACTGAAACAGATTAACGTGACCGCGTGGCCTAATGGATAAGGCGTCCGACTTCGAATCGGAAGATTGAGGGTTCGAGTCCCTTCGTGGTCGCACTTACTTATACTATTTTTTAATTCTTACTCATAATTAACATTTTGAAGACATGTTTTTTGCTTACGTTTATAGACTAACGTGACCGCGTGGCCTAATGGATAAGGCGTCCGACTTCGAATCGGAAGATTGAGGGTTCGAGTCCCTTCGTGGTCGCACTTACATATACTATTTTTTAATTCTTTCTCATAATTTAAATATTTGAAGATTTAATGTTTCTTTACTGAAATAGATTAACGTGACCGCGTGAAGATTAAGGGTTCGAGTCCCTTCGTGGTCGCACTTAATACTAATACTATTTTTGAATTTTATATTCTTACTCATAATTTGAAGATTTTATGTTTCTTTACTTTTATAGGCTAACTTGACCGCGTGGCCTAATGGATAAGGCGTCCGACTTCGAATCGGAAGATTGAGGGTTCGAGTCCCTTCGTGGTCGCACTTACATATACTATTTTTTAATTCTTTCTCATAATTTAAATATTTGAAGATTTGATGTTTCTTTACTGAAATAGATTAACGTGACCGCGTGGCCTAATGGATAAGGCGTCCGACTTCGAATCGGAAGATTGAGGGTTCGAGTCCCTTCGTGGTCGCACTTACTTATACTATTTTTTAATTCTTACTCATAATTAACATTTTGAAGACATGTTTTTTGCTTACGTTTATAGACTAACGTGACCGCGTGGCCTAATGGATAAGGCGTCCGACTTCGAATCGGAAGATTGAGGGTTCGAGTCCCTTCGTGGTCGCACTTACATATACTATTTTTTAATTCTTTCTCATAATTTAAATATTTGAAGATTTAATGTTTCTTTACTGAAATAGATTAACGTGACCGCGTGGCCTAATGGATAAGGCGTCCGACTTCGAATCGGAAGATTGAGGGTTCGAGTCCCTTCGTGGTCGCACTAACTTGTACTATTTTTTAATTCTTACTCATAATTAACATTTTGAAGACATGTTTTTTGCTTACGTTTATAGAATAACGTGACCGCGTGGCCTAATGGATAAGGCGTCCGACTTCGAATCGGAAGATTGAGGGTTCGAGTCCCTTCGTGGTCGCACTTACATATACTATTTTTTAATTCTTTCTCATAATTTAAATATTTGAAGATTTAATGTTTCTTTACTGAAATAGATTAACGTGACCGCGTGGCCTAATGGAGAAGGCGTCCGACTTCGAATCGGAAGATTGAGGGTTCGAGTCCCTTCGTGGTCGCACTTAATACTAATACTATTTTTGAATTTTATATTCTTACTCATAATTTGAAGATTTTATGTTTCTTTACTTTTATAGGCTAACTTGACCGCGTGGCCTAATGGATAAGGCGTCCGACTTCGAATCGGAAGATTGAGGGTTCGAGTCCCTTAGTGGTCGCACTTAATACTAATACTATTTTTGAATTTTATATTCTTACTCATAATTTGAAGATTTTATGTTTCTTTACTTTTATAGGCTAACTTGACCGCGTGGCCTAATGGAGAAGGCGTCCGACTTCGAATCGGAAGATTGAGGGTTCGAGTCCCTTCGTGGTCGCACTTACTTATACTATTTTTTAATTCTTACTCATAATTAACATTTTGAAGACATGTTTTTTGCTTACGTTTATATACTAACGTGACCGCGTGGCCTAATGGAGAAGGCGTCCGACTTCGAATCGGAAGATTGAGGGTTCGAGTCCCTTCGTGGTCGCACTAACTTGTACTATTTTTTAATTCTTACTCATAATTAACATTTTGAAGACATGTTTTTTGCTTACGTTTATAGACTAACGTGACCACGTGGCCTAATGGAGAAGGCGTCCGACTTCGAATCGGAAGATTGAGGGTTCGAGTCCCTTCGTGGTCGCACTTACTTATACTATTTTTTAATTCTTACTCATAATTAACATTTTGAAGACATGTTTTTTGCTTACGTTTATAGACTAACGTGACCGCGTGGCCTAATGGATAAGGCGTCCGACTTCGAATCGGAAGATTGAGGGTTCGAGTCCCTTCGTGGTCGCACTAACTTATACTATTTTTTAATTCTCACTCATAATTAACATTTTGAAGACACGTTTTTTGCTTACGTTTTTTGCTTACGTTTATAGACTAACGTGACCGCGTGGCCTAATGGATAAGGCGTCCGACTTCGAATCGGAAGATTGAGGGTTCGAGTCCCTTCGTGGTCGCACTTACATATGCATATACTATTTTTTAATTCTTTCTCATAATTTAAATATTTGAAGATTTAATGTTTCTTTACTGAAATAGATTAACGTGACCGCGTGGCCTAATGGATAAGGCGTCCGACTTCGAATCGGAAGATTGAGGGTTCGAGTCCCTTCGTGGTCGCACTTAATACCAATACTATTTTTTAATTCTTACTCATAATTAACATTTTGAAGACATGTTTTTTGCTTACGTTTATAGACTAACGTGACCGCGTGGCCTAATGGAGAAGGCGTCCGACTTCGAATCGGAAGATTGAGGGTTCGAGTCCCTTCGTGGTCGCACTTACTTATACTATTTTTTAATTCTTACTCATAATTAACATTTTGAAGACATGTTTTTTGCTTACGTTTATAGACTAACGTGACCGCGTGGCCTAATGGATGAGGCGTCCAACTTCGAATCGGAAGATTGAGGGTTCGAGTCCCTTCGTGGTCGCACTTAATACAATACTATTTTTTAATTCTTACTCATAATTAACATTTTGAAGACATGTTTTTTGCTTACGTTTATAGGCTAACGTGACCGCGTGGCCTAATGGAGAAGGCGTCCGACTTCGAATCGGAAGATTGAGGGTTCGAGTCCCTTCGTGGTCGCACTTACTTATACTATTTTTTAATTCTTACTCATAATTAACATTTTGAAGACATGTTTTTTGCTTACGTTTATAGACTAACGTGACCGCGTGGCCTAATGGCTAAGGCGTCCGACTTCGAATCGGAAGATTGAGGGTTCGAGTCCCTTCGTGGTCGCACTAACTTATACTATTTTTTAATTCTTACTCATAATTAACATTTTGAAGACATGTTTTTTGCTTACGTTTATAGACTAACGTGACCGCGTGGCCTAATGGATAAGGCGTCCGACTTCGAATCGGAAGATTGAGGGTTCGAGTCCCTTCGTGGTCGCACTTACTTATACTATTTTTTAATTCTTACTCATAATTAACATTTTGAAGACATATTTTTTGCTTAAGTTTAATAGACTAACGTGACCGCGTGGCCTAATGGAGAAGGCGTCCGACTTCGAATCGGAAGATTGAGGGTTCGAGTCCCTTCGTGGTCGCACTTAATACTAATACTATTTTTGAATTTTATATTCTTACTCATAATTTGAAGATTTTATGTTTCTTTACTTTTATAGGCTAACTTGACCGCGTGGCCTAATGGATAAGGCGTCCGACTTCGAATCGGAAGATTGAGGGTTCGAGTCCCTTCGTGGTCGCACTTACATATACTATTTTTTAATTCTTTCTCATAATTTAAATATTTGAAGATTTAATGTTTCTTTACTGAAATAGATTAACGTGACCGCGTGGCCTAATGGATAAGGCGTCCGACTTCGAATCGGAAGATTGAGGGTTCGAGTCCCTTCGTGGTCGCACTAACTTATACTATTTTTTAATTCTTACTCATAATTAACATTTTGAAGACATGTTTTTTGCTTACGTTTATAGACTAACGTGACCGCGTGGCCTAATGGATAAGGCGTCCGACTTCGAATCGGAAGATTGAGGGTTCGAGTCCCTTCGTGGTCGCACTAACTTATACTATTTTTTAATTCTTACTCATAATTAACATTTTGAAGACATGTTTTTTGCTTACGTTTATAGTAACGTGACCGCGTGGCCTAATGGATAAGGCGTCCGACTTCGAATCGGAAGATTGAGGGTTCGAGTCCCTTCGTGGTCGCACTAACTTATACTATTTTTTTATTCTTACTCATAATTAACATTTTGAAGACATGTTTTTTGCTTACGTTTATAGACTAACGTGACCGCGTGGCCTAATGGAGAAGGCGTCCGACTTCGAATCGGAAGATTGAGGGTTCGAGTCCCTTCGTGGTCGCACTAACTTATACTATTTTTAATTCTTACTCATAATTAACATTTTGAAGACATGTTTTTTGCTTACGTTTATAGACTAACGTGACCGCGTGGCCTAATGGATAAGGCGTCCGACTTCGAATCGGAAGATTGAGGGTTCGAGTCCCTTCGTGGTCGCACTAACTTATACTATTTTTTAATTCTTACTCATAATTAACATTTTGAAGACATGTTTTTTGCTTACGTTTATAGACTAACGTGACCGCGTGGCCTAATGGATAAGGCGTCCGACTTCGAATCGGAAGATTGAGGGTTCGAGTCCCTTCGTGGTCGCACTTAATACTAATACTATTTTTGAATTTTATATTCTTACTCATAATTTGAAGATTTTATGTTTCTTTACTTTTATAGGCTAACTTGACCGCGTGGCCTAATGGATAAGGCGTCCGACTTCGAATCGGAAGATTGAGGGTTCGAGTCCCTTCGTGGTCGCACTTACATATACTATTTTTTAATTCTTTCTCATAATTTAAATATTTGAAGATTTGATGTTTCTTTACTGAAATAGATTAACGTGACCGCGTGGCCTAATGGATAAGGCGTCCGACTTCGAATCGGAAGATTGAGGGTTCGAGTCCCTTCGTGGTCGCACTTACTTATACTATTTTTTAATTCTTACTCATAATTAACATTTTGAAGACATGTTTTTTGCTTACGTTTATAGACTAACGTGACCGCGTGGCCTAATGGAGAAGGCGTCCGACTTCGAATCGGAAGATTGAGGGTTCGAGTCCCTTCGTGGTCGCACTTACTTATACTATTTTTTAATTCTTTCTCATAATTTAAATATTTGAAGATTTAATGTTTCTTTACTGAAATAGATTAACGTGACCGCGTGGCCTAATGGATAAGGCGTCCGACTTCGAATCGGAAGATTGAGGGTTCGAGTCCCTTCGTGGTCGCACTTACTTATACTATTTTTTAATTCTTACTCATAATTAACATTTTGAAGACATGTTTTTTGCTTACGTTTATAGACTAACGTGACCGCGTGGCCTAATGGATAAGGCGTCCGACTTCGAATCGGAAGATTGAGGGTTCGAGTCCCTTCGTGGTCGCACTAACTTATACTATTTTTTAATTCTTACTCATAATTAACATTTTGAAGACATGTTTTTTGCTTACGTTTATAGACTAACGTGACCGCGTGGCCTAATGGATAAGGCGTCCGACTTCGAATCGGAAGATTGAGGGTTCGAGTCCCTTCGTGGTCGCACTTAATACTAATACTATTTTTGAATTTTATATTCTTACTCATAATTTGAAGATTTTATGTTTCTTTACTTTTATAGGCTAACTTGACCGCGTGGCCTAATGGATAAGGCGTCCGACTTCGAATCGGAAGATTGAGGGTTCGAGTCCCTTCGTGGTCGCACTTACTTATACTATTTTTTAATTCTTACTCATAATTAACATTTTGAAGACATGTTTTTTGCTTACGTTTATAGACTAACGTGACCGCGTGGCCTAATGGATAAGGCGTCCGACTTCGAATCGGAAGATTGAGGGTTCGAGTCCCTTCGTGGTCGCACTAACTTATACTATTTTTTAATTCTTACTCATAATTAACATTTTGAAGACATGTTTTTTGCTTACGTTTATAGACTAACGTGACCGCGTGGCCTAATGGAGAAGGCGTCCGACTTCGAATCGGAAGATTGAGGGTTCGAGTCCCTTCGTGGTCGCACTTAATAATAATACTATTTTTTAATTTTATATTCTTACTCATAATTTGAAGATTTTATGTTTCTTTACTTTTATAGGCTAACTTGACCGCGTGGCCTAATGGATAAGGCGTCCGACTTCGAATCGGAAGATTGAGGGTTCGAGTCCCTTCGTGGTCGCACTTACATATACTATTTTTTAATTCTTTCTCATAATTTAAATATTTGAAGATTTGATGTTTCTTTACTGAAAAGATTAACGTGACCGCGTGGCCTAATGGATAAGGCGTCCGACTTCGAATCGGAAGATTGAGGGTTCGAGTCCCTTCGTGGTCGCACTAACTTATACTATTTTTTAATTCTTTCTCATAATTTAAATATTTGAAGATTTAATGTTTCTTTACTGAAATAGATTAACGTGACCGCGTGGCCTAATGGATAAGGCGTCCGACTTCGAATCGGAAGATTGAGGGTTCGAGTCCCTTCGTGGTCGCACTTACTTATACTATTTTTTAATTCTTACTCATAATTAACATTTTGAAGACATGTTTTTTGCTTACGTTTATAGACTAACGTGACCGCGTGGCCTAATGGATAAGGCGTCCGACTTCGAATCGGAAGATTGAGGGTTCGAGTCCCTTCGTGGTCGCACTAACTTATACTATTTTTTAATTCTTACTCATAATTAACATTTTGAAGACATGTTTTTTGCTTACGTTTATAGACTAACGTGACCGCGTGGCCTAATGGATAAGGCGTCCGACTTCGAATCGGAAGATTGAGGGTTCGAGTCCCTTCGTGGTCGCACTTACATGTTTATGCATATACTATTTTTTAATTCTTTCTCATAATTTAAATATTTGAAGATTTAATGTTTCTTTACTGAAATAGATTAACGTGACCGCGTGGCCTAATGGATAAGGCGTCCGACTTCGAATCGGAAGATTGAGGGTTCGAGTCCCTTCGTGGTCGCACTTAATACTAATACTATTTTTTAATTCTTACTCATAATTAAC
Organism: Heliocidaris erythrogramma; assembly: GCA_025617745.1. Classification (NCBI taxonomy): domain Eukaryota; kingdom Metazoa; phylum Echinodermata; class Echinoidea; order Camarodonta; family Echinometridae; genus Heliocidaris; species Heliocidaris erythrogramma. The sequence goes on along the minus strand of CM046870.1, from coordinate 15,295,513 downwards.
ATTTTGAAGACATGTTTTTTGCTTACGTTTATAGACTAACGTGACCGCGTGGCCTAATGGAGAAGGCGTCCGACTTCGAATCGGAAGATTGAGGGTTCGAGTCCCTTCGTGGTCGCACTTACTTATACTATTTTTTAATTCTTACTCATAATTAACATTTTGAAGACATGTTTTTTGCTTACGTTTATAGACTAACGTGACCGCGTGGCCTAATGGATGAGGCGTCCGACTTCGAATCGGAAGATTGAGGGTTCGAGTCCCTTCGTGGTCGCACTTAATACCAATACTATTTTTTAATTCTTACTCATAATTAACATTTTGAAGACATGTTTTTTGCTTACGTTTATAGGCTAACGTGACCGCGTGGCCTAATGGAGAAGGCGTCCGACTTCGAATCGGAAGATTGAGGGTTCGAGTCCCTTCGTGGTCGCACTTACTTATACTATTTTTTAATTCTTACTCATAATTAACATTTTGAAGACATGTTTTTTGCTTACGTTTATAGACTAACGTGACCGCGTGGCCTAATGGATAAGGCGTCCGACTTCGAATCGGAAGATTGAGGGTTCGAGTCCCTTCGTGGTCGCACTAACTTATACTATTTTTTAATTCTTACTCATAATTAACATTTTGAAGACATGTTTTTTGCTTACGTTTATAGACTAACGTGACCGCGTGGCCTAATGGATAAGGCGTCCGACTTCGAATCGGAAGATTGAGGGTTCGAGTCCCTTCGTGGTCGCACTTACTTATACTATTTTTTAATTCTTACTCATAATTAACATTTTGAAGACATATTTTTTGCTTAAGTTTAATAGACTAACGTGACCGCGTGGCCTAATGGAGAAGGCGTCCGACTTCGAATCGGAAGATTGAGGGTTCGAGTCCCTTCGTGGTCGCACTTAATACTAATACTATTTTTGAATTTTATATTCTTACTCATAATTTGAAGATTTTATGTTTCTTTACTTTTATAGACTAACGTGACCGCGTGGCCTAATGGATAAGGCGTCCGACTTCGAATCGGAAGATTGAGGGTTCGAGTCCCTTCGTGGTCGCACTTACATATACTATTTTTTAATTCTTACTCATAATTAACATTTTGAAGACATGTTTTTTGCTTACGTTTATAGACTAACGTGACCGCGTGGCCTAATGGATAAGGCGTCCGACTTCGAATCGGAAGATTGAGGGTTCGAGTCCCTTCGTGGTCGCACTAACTTATACTATTTTTTAATTCTTACTCATAATTAACATTTTGAAGACATGTTTTTTGCTTACGTTTATAGTAACGTGACCGCGTGGCCTAATGGATAAGGCGTCCGACTTCGAATCGGAAGATTGAGGGTTCGAGTCCCTTCGTGGTCGCACTAACTTATACTATTTTTTAATTCTTACTCATAATTAACATTTTGAAGACATGTTTTTTGCTTACGTTTATAGTAACGTGACCGCGTGGCCTAATGGATAAGGCGTCCGACTTCGAATCGGAAGATTGAGGGTTCGAGTCCCTTCGTGGTCGCACTAACTTATACTATTTTTTAATTCTTACTCATAATTAACATTTTGAAGACATGTTTTTTGCTTACGTTTATAGACTAACGTGACCGCGTGGCCTAATGGAGAAGGCGTCCGACTTCGAATCGGAAGATTGAGGGTTCGAGTCCCTTCGTGGTCGCACTAACTTATACTATTTTTAATTCTTACTCATAATTAACATTTTGAAGACATGTTTTTTGCTTACGTTTATAGACTAACGTGACCGCGTGGCCTAATGGATAAGGCGTCCGACTTCGAATCGGAAGATTGAGGGTTCGAGTCCCTTCGTGGTCGCACTAACTTATACTATTTTTTAATTCTTACTCATAATTAACATTTTGAAGACATGTTTTTTGCTTACGTTTATAGACTAACGTGACCGCGTGGCCTAATGGATAAGGCGTCCGACTTCGAATCGGAAGATTGAGGGTTCGAGTCCCTTCGTGGTCGCACTTAATACTAATACTATTTTTTAATTTTATATTCTTACTCATAATTTGAAGATTTTATGTTTCTTTACTTTTATAGGCTAACGTGACCGCGTGGCCTAATGGATAAGGCGTCCGACTTCGAATCGGAAGATTGAGGGTTCGAGTCCCTTCGTGGTCGCACTTACTTATACTATTTTTTAATTCTTACTCATAATTAACATTTTGAAGACATGTTTTTTGCTTACGTTTATAGACTAACGTGACCGCGTGGCCTAATGGATAAGGCGTCCGACTTCGAATCGGAAGATTGAGGGTTCGAGTCCCTTCGTGGTCGCACTAACTTATACTATTTTTTAATTCTTACTCATAATTAACATTTTGAAGACATGTTTTTTGCTTACGTTTATAGACTAACGTGACCGCGTGGCCTAATGGAGAAGGCGTCCGACTTCGAATCGGAAGATTGAGGGTTCGAGTCCCTTCGTGGTCGCACTTAATACTAATACTATTTTTGAATTTTTATTCTTACTCATAATTTGAAGATTTTATGTTTCTTTACTTTTATAGACTAACGTGACCGCGTGGCCTAATGGATAAGGCGTCCGACTTCGAATCGGAAGATTGAGGGTTCGAGTCCCTTCGTGGTCGCACTTACATATACTATTTTTTAATTCTTTCTCATAATTTAAATATTTGAAGATTTGATGTTTCTTTACTGAAATAGATTAACGTGACCGCGTGGCCTAATGGATAAGGCGTCCGACTTCGAATCGGAAGATTGAGGGTTCGAGTCCCTTCGTGGTCGCACTAACTTATACTATTTTTTAATTCTTTCTCATAATTTAAATATTTGAAGATTTAATGTTTCTTTACTGAAATAGATTAACGTGACCGCGTGGCCTAATGGATAAGGCGTCCGACTTCGAATCGGAAGATTGAGGGTTCGAGTCCCTTCGTGGTCGCACTTACTTATACTATTTTTTAATTCTTACTCATAATTAACATTTTGAAGACATGTTTTTTGCTTACGTTTATAGACTAACGTGACCGCGTGGCCTAATGGATAAGGCGTCCGACTTCGAATCGGAAGATTGAGGGTTCGAGTCCCTTCGTGGTCGCACTAACTTATACTATTTTTTAATTCTTACTCATAATTAACATTTTGAAGACATGTTTTTTGCTTACGTTTATAGACTAACGTGACCGCGTGGCCTAATGGATAAGGCGTCCGACTTCGAATCGGAAGATTGAGGGTTCGAGTCCCTTCGTGGTCGCACTTACTTATATATACTATTTTTTAATTCTTTCTCATAATTTAAATATTTGAAGATTTAATGTTTCTTTACTGAAATAGATTAACGTGACCGCGTGGCCTAATGGATAAGGCGTCCGACTTCGAATCGGAAGATTGAGGGTTCGAGTCCCTTCGTGGTCGCACTTAATACCAATACTATTTTTTAATTCTTACTCATAATTAACATTTTGAAGACATGTTTTTGCTTACGTTTATAGACTAACGTGACCGCGTGGCCTAATGGAGAAGGCGTCCGACTTCGAATCGGAAGATTGAGGGTTCGAGTCCCTTCGTGGTCGCACTTACTTATACTATTTTTTAATTCTTACTCATAATTAACATTTTGAAGACATGTTTTTTGCTTACGTTTATAGACTAACGTGACCGCGTGGCCTAATGGATGAGGCGTCCGACTTCGAATCGGAAGATTGAGGGTTCGAGTCCCTTCGTGGTCGCACTTAATACTTATACTATTTTTTAATTCTTACTCATAATTAACATTTTGAAGACATGTTTTTTGCTTACGTTTATAGACTAACGTGACCGCGTGGCCTAATGGAGAAGGCGTCCGACTTCGAATCGGAAGATTGAGGGTTCGAGTCCCTTCGTGGTCGCACTTAATACTATACTATTTTTGAATTTTATATTCTTATTCATAATTTGAAGATTTTATGTTTCTTTACTTTTATAGACTAACGTGACCGCGTGGCCTAATGGATAAGGCGTCCGACTTCGAATCGGAAGATTGAGGGTTCGAGTCCCTTCGTGGTCGCACTTACATATACTATTTTTTAATTCTTACTCATAATTAACATTTTGAAGACATGTTTTTTGCTTACGTTTATAGACTAACGTGACCGCGTGGCCTAATGGATAAGGCGTCCGACTTCGAATCGGAAGATTGAGGGTTCGAGTCCCTTCGTGGTCGCACTAACTTATACTATTTTTTAATTCTTACTCATAATTAACATTTTGAAGACATGTTTTTTGCTTACGTTTATAGACTAACGTGACCGCGTGGCCTAATGGATAAGGCGTCCGACTTCGAATCGGAAGATTGAGGGTTCGAGTCCCTTCGTGGTCGCACTAACTTATACTATTTTTTAATTCTTACTCATAATTAACATTTTGAAGACATGTTTTTTGCTTACGTTTATAGTAACGTGACCGCGTGGCCTAATGGATAAGGCGTCCGACTTCGAATCGGAAGATTGAGGGTTCGAGTCCCTTCGTGGTCGCACTAACTTATACTATTTTTTAATTCTTACTCATAATTAACATTTTGAAGACATGTTTTTTGCTTACGTTTATAGACTAACGTGACCGCGTGGCCTAATGGAGAAGGCGTCCGACTTCGAATCGGAAGATTGAGGGTTCGAGTCCCTTCGTGGTCGCACTAACTTATACTATTTTTAATTCTTACTCATAATTAACATTTTGAAGACATGTTTTTTGCTTACGTTTATAGACTAACGTGACCGCGTGGCCTAATGGATAAGGCGTCCGACTTCGAATCGGAAGATTGAGGGTTCGAGTCCCTTCGTGGTCGCACTAACTTATACTATTTTTTAATTCTTACTCATAATTAACATTTTGAAGACATGTTTTTTGCTTACGTTTATAGACTAACGTGACCGCGTGGCCTAATGGATAAGGCGTCCGACTTCGAATCGGAAGATTGAGGGTTCGAGTCCCTTCGTGGTCGCACTAACTTATACTATTTTTTAATTCTTACTCATAATTAACATTTTGAAGACATGTTTTTTGCTTACGTTTATAGACTAACGTGACCGCGTGGCCTAATGGATAAGGCGTCCGACTTCGAATCGGAAGATTGAGGGTTCGAGTCCCTTCGTGGTCGCACTAACTTATACTATTTTTTAATTCTTACTCATAATTAACATTTTGAAGACATGTTTTTTGCTTACGTTTATAGACTAACGTGACCGCGTGGCCTAATGGAGAAGGCGTCCGACTTCGAATCGGAAGATTGAGGGTTCGAGTCCCTTCGTGGTCGCACTTAATAATAATACTATTTTTGAATTTTATATTCTTACTCATAATTTGAAGATTTTATGTTTCTTTACTTTTATAGGCTAACGTGACCGCGTGGCCTAATGGATAAGGCGTCCGACTTCGAATCGGAAGATTGAGGGTTCGAGTCCCTTCGTGGTCGCACTTACTTATACTATTTTTTAATTCTTACTCATAATTAACATTTTGAAGACATGTTTTTTGCTTACGTTTATAGACTAACGTGACCGCGTGGCCTAATGGAGAAGGCGTCCGACTTCGAATCGGAAGATTGAGGGTTCGAGTCCCTTCGTGGTCGCACTTACTTATACTATTTTTTAATTCTTACTCATAATTTAATATTTGAAGATTTAATGTTTCTTTACTGAAATAGATTAACGTGACCGCGTGGCCTAATGGATAAGGCGTCCGACTTCGAATCGGAAGATTGAGGGTTCGAGTCCCTTCGTGGTCGCACTTACTTATACTATTTTTTAATTCTTACTCATAATTAACATTTTGAAGACATGTTTTTTGCTTACGTTTATAGACTAACGTGACCGCGTGGCCTAATGGATAAGGCGTCCGACTTCGAATCGGAAGATTGAGGGTTCGAGTCCCTTCGTGGTCGCACTTACTTATACTATTTTTTAATTCTTTCTCATAATTTAAATATTTGAAGATTTAATGTTTCTTTACGTTTATAGACTAACGTGACCGCGTGGCCTAATGGAGAAGGCGTCCGACTTCGAATCGGAAGATTGAGGGTTCGAGTCCCTTCGTGGTCGCACTAACTTATACTATTTTTTAATTCTTACTCATAATTAACATTTTGAAGACATGTTTTTTGCTTACGTTTATAGACTAACGTGACCGCGTGGCCTAATGGATAAGGCGTCCGACTTCGAATCGGAAGATTGAGGGTTCGAGTCCCTTCGTGGTCGCACTTAATACTAATACTATTTTTTAATTTTATATTCTTACTCATAATTTGAAGATTTTATGTTTCTTTACTTTTATAGACTAACGTGACCGCGTGGCCTAATGGATAAGGCGTCCGACTTCGAATCGGAAGATTGAGGGTTCGAGTCCCTTCGTGGTCGCACTTACATATACTATTTTTTAATTCTTTCTCATAATTTAAATATTTGAAGATTTGATGTTTCTTTACTGAAATAGATTAACGTGACCGCGTGGCCTAATGGATAAGGCGTCCGACTTCGAATCGGAAGATTGAGGGTTCGAGTCCCTTCGTGGTCGCACTTACTTATACTATTTTTTAATTCTTACTCATAATTAACATTTTGAAGACATGTTTTTTGCTTACGTTTATAGACTAACGTGACCGCGTGGCCTAATGGAGAAGGCGTCCGACTTCGAATCGGAAGATTGAGGGTTCGAGTCCCTTCGTGGTCGCACTTACTTATACTATTTTTTAATTCTTACTCATAATTAACATTTTGAAGACATGTTTTTGCTTACGTTTATAGACTAACGTGACCGCGTGGCCTAATGGAGAAGGCGTCCGACTTCGAATCGGAAGATTGAGGGTTCGAGTCCCTTCGTGGTCGCACTTACTTATACTATTTTTTAATTCTTACTCATAATTAACATTTTGAAGACATGTTTTTTGCTTACGTTTATAGACTAACGTGACCGCGTGGCCTAATGGATAAGGCGTCCGACTTCGAATCGGAAGATTGAGGGTTCGAGTCCCTTCGTGGTCGCACTTACATATACTATTTTTTAATTCTTTCTCATAATTTAAATATTTGAAGATTTAATGTTTCTTTACTGAAATAGATTAACGTGACCGCGTGGCCTAATGGATAAGGCGTCCGACTTCGAATCGGAAGATTGAGGGTTCGAGTCCCTTCGTGGTCGCACTAACTTATACTATTTTTTAATTCTTACTCATAATTAACATTTTGAAGACATGTTTTTTGCTTACGTTTATAGACTAACGTGACCGCGTGGCCTAATGGATAAGGCGTCCGACTTCGAATCGGAAGATTGAGGGTTCGAGTCCCTTCGTGGTCGCACTAACTTATACTATTTTTTAATTCTTACTCATAATTAACATTTTGAAGACATGTTTTTTGCTTACGTTTATAGACTAACGTGACCGCGTGGCCTAATGGAGAAGGCGTCCGACTTCGAATCGGAAGATTGAGGGTTCGAGTCCCTTCGTGGTCGCACTAACTTATACTATTTTTTAATTCTTACTCATAATTAACATTTTGAAGACATGTTTTTTGCTTACGTTTATAGACTAACGTGACCGCGTGGCCTAATGGATAAGGCGTCCGACTTCGAATCGGAAGATTGAGGGTTCGAGTCCCTTCGTGGTCGCACTTACTTATACTATTTTTTAATTCTTACTCATAATTAACATTTTGAAGACATGTTTTTTGCTTACGTTTATAGACTAACGTGACCGCGTGGCCTAATGGATAAGGCGTCCGACTTCGAATCGGAAGATTGAGGGTTCGAGTCCCTTCGTGGTCGCACTAACTTATACTATTTTTTAATTCTTACTCATAATTAACATTTTGAAGACATGTTTTTTGCTTACGTTTATAGACTAACGTGACCGCGTGGCCTAATGGATAAGGCGTCCGACTTCGAATCGGAAGATTGAGGGTTCGAGTCCCTTCGTGGTCGCACTAACTTATACTATTTTTTAATTCTTACTCATAATTAACATTTTGAAGACATGTTTTTTGCTTACGTTTATAGACTAACGTGACCGCGTGGCCTAATGGAGAAGGCGTCCGACTTCGAATCGGAAGATTGAGGGTTCGAGTCCCTTCGTGGTCGCACTTAACTTATACTATTTTTTAATTTTTATTCTTAATTATAATTTGAAGATTTTATGTTTCTTTACGTTTATAGACTAACGTGACCGCGTGGCCTAATGGATAAGGCGTCCGACTTCGAATCGGAAGATTGAGGGTTCGAGTCCCTTCGTGGTCGCACTTACATATACTATTTTTTAATTCTTTCTAATTTAAATATTTGAAGATTTAATGTTTCTTTACTGAAATAGATTAACGTGACCGCGTGGCCTAATGGATAAGGCGTCCGACTTCGAATCGGAAGATTGAGGGTTCGAGTCCCTTCGTGGTCGCACTAACTTATACTATTTTTTAATTCTTACTCATAATTAACATTTTGAAGACATGTTTTTTGCTTACGTTTATAGACTAACGTGACCGCGTGGCCTAATGGAGAAGGCGTCCGACTTCGAATCGGAAGATTGAGGGTTCGAGTCCCTTCGTGGTCGCACTTACTTATACTATTTTTTAATTCTTACTCATAATTAACATTTTGAAGACATGTTTTTGCTTACGTTTATAGACTAACGTGACCGCGTGGCCTAATGGAGAAGGCGTCCGACTTCGAATCGGAAGATTGAGGGTTCGAGTCCCTTCGTGGTCGCACTTACTTATACTATTTTTTAATTCTTACTCATAATTAACATTTTGAAGACATGTTTTTTGCTTACGTTTATAGACTAACGTGACCGCGTGGCCTAATGGAGAAGGCGTCCGACTTCGAATCGGAAGATTGAGGGTTCGAGTCCCTTCGTGGTCGCACTTACATATACTATTTTTTAATTCTTTCTCATAATTAAATATTTGAAGATTTAATGTTTCTTTACTGAAATAGATTAACGTGACCGCGTGGCCTAATGGATAAGGCGTCCGACTTCGAATCGGAAGATTGAGGGTTCGAGTCCCTTCGTGGTCGCACTAACTTATACTATTTTTTAATTCTTACTCATAATTAACATTTTGAAGACATGTTTTTTGCTTACGTTTATAGACTAACGTGACCGCGTGGCCTAATGGATAAGGCGTCCGACTTCGAATCGGAAGATTGAGGGTTCGAGTCCCTTCGTGGTCGCACTAACTTATACTATTTTTTAATTCTTACTCATAATTAACATTTTGAAGACATGTTTTTTGCTTACGTTTATAGACTAACGTGACCGCGTGGCCTAATGGAGAAGGCGTCCGACTTCGAATCGGAAGATTGAGGGTTCGAGTCCCTTCGTGGTCGCACTAACTTATACTATTTTTTAATTCTTACTCATAATTAACATTTTGAAGACATGTTTTTTGCTTACGTTTATAGACTAACGTGACCGCGTGGCCTAATGGATAAGGCGTCCGACTTCGAATCGGAAGATTGAGGGTTCGAGTCCCTTCGTGGTCGCACTTACTTATACTATTTTTTAATTCTTACTCATAATTAACATTTTGAAGACATGTTTTTTTGCTTACGTTTATAGACTAACGTGACCGCGTGGCCTAATGGAGAAGGCGTCCGACTTCGAATCGGAAGATTGAGGGTTCGAGTCCCTTCGTGGTCGCACTTACTTATACTATTTTTTAATTCTTACTCATAATTAACATTTTGAAGACATGTTTTTTGCTTACGTTTATAGACTAACGTGACCGCGTGGCCTAATGGAGAAGGCGTCCGACTTCGAATCGGAAGATTGAGGGTTCGAGTCCCTTCGTGGTCGCACTTACTTATACTATTTTTTAATTCTTACTCATAATTAACATTTTGAAGACATGTTTTTTGCTTACGTTTATAGACTAACGTGACCGCGTGGCCTAATGGATAAGGCGTCCGACTTCGAATCGGAAGATTGAGGGTTCGAGTCCCTTCGTGGTCGCACTTACATATACTATTTTTTAATTCTTTCTCATAATTTAAATATTTGAAGATTTAATGTTTCTTTACTGAAATAGATTAACGTGACCGCGTGGCCTAATGGATAAGGCGTCCGACTTCGAATCGGAAGATTGAGGGTTCGAGTCCCTTCGTGGTCGCACTTACTTATACTATTTTTTAATTCTTACTCATAATTAACATTTTGAAGACATGTTTTTTGCTTACGTTTATAGACTAACGTGACCGCGTGGCCTAATGGAGAAGGCGTCCGACTTCGAATCGGAAGATTGAGGGTTCGAGTCCCTTCGTGGTCGCACTTACATATACTATTTTTTAATTCTTTCTCATAATTTAAATATTTGAAGATTTAATGTTTCTTTACTGAAATAGATTAACGTGACCGCGTGGCCTAATGGATAAGGCGTCCGACTTCGAATCGGAAGATTGAGGGTTCGAGTCCCTTCGTGGTCGCACTAACTTATACTATTTTTTAATTCTTACTCATAATTAACATTTTGAAGACATGTTTTTTGCTTACGTTTATAGACTAACGTGACCGCGTGGCCTAATGGATAAGGCGTCCGACTTCGAATCGGAAGATTGAGGGTTCGAGTCCCTTCGTGGTCGCACTAACTTATACTATTTTTTAATTCTTACTCATAATTAACATTTTGAAGACATGTTTTTTGCTTACGTTTATAGACTAACGTGACCGCGTGGCCTAATGGAGAAGGCGTCCGACTTCGAATCGGAAGATTGAGGGTTCGAGTCCCTTCGTGGTCGCACTAACTTATACTATTTTTTAATTCTTACTCATAATTAACATTTTGAAGACATGTTTTTTGCTTACGTTTATAGACTAACGTGACCGCGTGGCCTAATGGATAAGGCGTCCGACTTCGAATCGGAAGATTGAGGGTTCGAGTCCCTTCGTGGTCGCACTTACTTATACTATTTTTTAATTCTTACTCATAATTAACATTTTGAAGACATGTTTTTTGCTTACGTTTATAGACTAACGTGACCGCGTGGCCTAATGGATAAGGCGTCCGACTTCGAATCGGAAGATTGAGGGTTCGAGTCCCTTCGTGGTCGCACTAACTTATACTATTTTTTAATTCTTACTCATAATTAACATTTTGAAGACATGTTTTTTGCTTACGTTTATAGACTAACGTGACCGCGTGGCCTAATGGATAAGGCGTCCGACTTCGAATCGGAAGATTGAGGGTTCGAGTCCCTTCGTGGTCGCACTAACTTATACTATTTTTTAATTCTTACTCATAATTAACATTTTGAAGACATGTTTTTTGCTTACGTTTATAGACTAACGTGACCGCGTGGCCTAATGGAGAAGGCGTCCGACTTCGAATCGGAAGATTGAGGGTTCGAGTCCCTTCGTGGTCGCACTTAACTATAATACTATTTTTTAATTTTATATTCTTACTCATAATTTGAAGATTTTATGTTTCTTTACTTTTATAGGCTAACTTGACCGCGTGGCCTAATGGATAAGGCGTCCGACTTCGAATCGGAAGATTGAGGGTTCGAGTCCCTTCGTGGTCGCACTTACATATACTATTTTTTAATTCTTTCATAATTTAAATATTTGAAGATTTAATGTTTCTTTACTGAAATAGATTAACGTGACCGCGTGGCCTAATGGATAAGGCGTCCGACTTCGAATCGGAAGATTGAGGGTTCGAGTCCCTTCGTGGTCGCACTAACTTATACTATTTTTTAATTCTTACTCATAATTAACATTTTGAAGACATGTTTTTTGCTTACGTTTATAGACTAACGTGACCGCGTGGCCTAATGGAGAAGGCGTCCGACTTCGAATCGGAAGATTGAGGGTTCGAGTCCCTTCGTGGTCGCACTTACTTATACTATTTTTTAATTCTTACTCATAATTAACATTTTGAAGACATGTTTTTGCTTACGTTTATAGACTAACGTGACCGCGTGGCCTAATGGAGAAGGCGTCCGACTTCGAATCGGAAGATTGAGGGTTCGAGTCCCTTCGTGGTCGCACTTACTTATACTATTTTTTAATTCTTACTCATAATTAACATTTTGAAGACATGTTTTTTGCTTACGTTTATAGACTAACGTGACCGCGTGGCCTAATGGAGAAGGCGTCCGACTTCGAATCGGAAGATTGAGGGTTCGAGTCCCTTCGTGGTCGCACTTACATATACTATTTTTTAATTCTTTCTCATAATTTAAATATTTGAAGATTTAATGTTTCTTTACTGAAATAGATTAACGTGACCGCGTGGCCTAATGGATAAGGCGTCCGACTTCGAATCGGAAGATTGAGGGTTCGAGTCCCTTCGTGGTCGCACTAACTTATACTATTTTTTAATTCTTACTCATAATTAACATTTTGAAGACATGTTTTTTGCTTACGTTTATAGACTAACGTGACCGCGTGGCCTAATGGATAAGGCGTCCGACTTCGAATCGGAAGATTGAGGGTTCGAGTCCCTTCGTGGTCGCACTAACTTATACTATTTTTTAATTCTTACTCATAATTAACATTTTGAAGACATGTTTTTTGCTTACGTTTATAGACTAACGTGACCGCGTGGCCTAATGGAGAAGGCGTCCGACTTCGAATCGGAAGATTGAGGGTTCGAGTCCCTTCGTGGTCGCACTAACTTATACTATTTTTTAATTCTTACTCATAATTAACATTTTGAAGACATGTTTTTTGCTTACGTTTATAGACTAACGTGACCGCGTGGCCTAATGGATAAGGCGTCCGACTTCGAATCGGAAGATTGAGGGTTCGAGTCCCTTCGTGGTCGCACTTACTTATACTATTTTTTAATTCTTACTCATAATTAACATTTTGAAGACATGTTTTTTGCTTACGTTTATAGACTAACGTGACCGCGTGGCCTAATGGAGAAGGCGTCCGACTTCGAATCGGAAGATTGAGGGTTCGAGTCCCTTCGTGGTCGCACTTACTTATACTATTTTTTAATTCTTACTCATAATTAACATTTTGAAGACATGTTTTTGCTTACGTTTATAGACTAACGTGACCGCGTGGCCTAATGGAGAAGGCGTCCGACTTCGAATCGGAAGATTGAGGGTTCGAGTCCCTTCGTGGTCGCACTTACTTATACTATTTTTTAATTCTTACTCATAATTAACATTTTGAAGACATGTTTTTTGCTTACGTTTATAGACTAACGTGACCGCGTGGCCTAATGGAGAAGGCGTCCGACTTCGAATCGGAAGATTGAGGGTTCGAGTCCCTTCGTGGTCGCACTTACTTATACTATTTTTTAATTCTTTCTCATAATTAAATATTTGAAGATTTGATGTTTCTTTACTGAAATAGACTAACGTGACCGCGTGGCCTAATGGATAAGGCGTCCGACTTCGAATCGGAAGATTGAGGGTTCGAGTCCCTTCGTGGTCGCACTTACTTATACTATTTTTTAATTCTTTCATAATTTAAATATTTGAAGATTTGATGTTTCTTTACTGAAATAGACTAACGTGACCGCGTGGCCTAATGGATAAGGCGTCCGACTTCGAATCGGAAGATTGAGGGTTCGAGTCCCTTCGTGGTCGCACTAACTTATACTATTTTTTAATTCTTACTCATAATTAACATTTTGAAGACATGTTTTTTGCTTACGTTTATAGACTAACGTGACCGCGTGGCCTAATGGAGAAGGCGTCCGACTTCGAATCGGAAGATTGAGGGTTCGAGTCCCTTCGTGGTCGCACTTACTTATACTATTTTTTAATTCTTACTCATAATTAACATTTTGAAGACATGTTTTTTGCTTACGTTTATAGACTAACGTGACCGCGTGGCCTAATGGAGAAGGCGTCCGACTTCGAATCGGAAGATTGAGGGTTCGAGTCCCTTCGTGGTCGCACTTACTTATACTATTTTTTAATTCTTACTCATAATTAACATTTTGAAGACATGTTTTTTGCTTACGTTTATAGACTAACGTGACCGCGTGGCCTAATGGATAAGGCGTCCGACTTCGAATCGGAAGATTGAGGGTTCGAGTCCCTTCGTGGTCGCACTTACATATACTATTTTTTAATTCTTTCTCATAATTTAAATATTTGAAGATTTAATGTTTCTTTACTGAAATAGATTAACGTGACCGCGTGGCCTAATGGATAAGGCGTCCGACTTCGAATCGGAAGATTGAGGGTTCGAGTCCCTTCGTGGTCGCACTAACTTATACTATTTTTTAATTCTTACTCATAATTAACATTTTGAAGACATGTTTTTTGCTTACGTTTATAGACTAACGTGACCGCGTGGCCTAATGGATAAGGCGTCCGACTTCGAATCGGAAGATTGAGGGTTCGAGTCCCTTCGTGGTCGCACTAACTTATACTATTTTTTAATTCTTACTCATAATTAACATTTTGAAGACATGTTTTTTGCTTACGTTTATAGACTAACGTGACCGCGTGGCCTAATGGAGAAGGCGTCCGACTTCGAATCGGAAGATTGAGGGTTCGAGTCCCTTCGTGGTCGCACTAACTTATACTATTTTTTAATTCTTACTCATAATTAACATTTTGAAGACATGTTTTTTGCTTACGTTTATAGACTAACGTGACCGCGTGGCCTAATGGATAAGGCGTCCGACTTCGAATCGGAAGATTGAGGGTTCGAGTCCCTTCGTGGTCGCACTTACTTATACTATTTTTTAATTCTTACTCATAATTAACATTTTGAAGACATGTTTTTTGCTTACGTTTATAGACTAACGTGACCGCGTGGCCTAATGGAGAAGGCGTCCGACTTCGAATCGGAAGATTGAGGGTTCGAGTCCCTTCGTGGTCGCACTTACTTATACTATTTTTTAATTCTTACTCATAATTAACATTTTGAAGACATGTTTTTGCTTACGTTTATAGACTAACGTGACCGCGTGGCCTAATGGAGAAGGCGTCCGACTTCGAATCGGAAGATTGAGGGTTCGAGTCCCTTCGTGGTCGCACTTACTTATACTATTTTTTAATTCTTACTCATAATTAACATTTTGAAGACATGTTTTTTGCTTACGTTTATAGACTAACGTGACCGCGTGGCCTAATGGAGAAGGCGTCCGACTTCGAATCGGAAGATTGAGGGTTCGAGTCCCTTCGTGGTCGCACTTACATATACTATTTTTTAATTCTTTCTCATAATTTAAATATTTGAAGATTTAATGTTTCTTTACTGAAATAGATTAACGTGACCGCGTGGCCTAATGGATAAGGCGTCCGACTTCGAATCGGAAGATTGAGGGTTCGAGTCCCTTCGTGGTCGCACTTACTTATACTATTTTTTAATTCTTACTCATAATTAACATTTTGAAGACATGTTTTTTGCTTACGTTTATAGACTAACGTGACCGCGTGGCCTAATGGATAAGGCGTCCGACTTCGAATCGGAAGATTGAGGGTTCGAGTCCCTTCGTGGTCGCACTAACTTATACTATTTTTTAATTCTTACTCATAATTAACATTTTGAAGACATGTTTTTTGCTTACGTTTATAGACTAACGTGACCGCGTGGCCTAATGGAGAAGGCGTCCGACTTCGAATCGGAAGATTGAGGGTTCGAGTCCCTTCGTGGTCGCACTAACTTATACTATTTTTTAATTCTTACTCATAATTAACATTTTGAAGACATGTTTTTTGCTTACGTTTATAGACTAACGTGACCGCGTGGCCTAATGGATAAGGCGTCCGACTTCGAATCGGAAGATTGAGGGTTCGAGTCCCTTCGTGGTCGCACTTACTTATACTATTTTTTAATTCTTACTCATAATTAACATTTTGAAGACATGTTTTTTGCTTACGTTTATAGACTAACGTGACCGCGTGGCCTAATGGAGAAGGCGTCCGACTTCGAATCGGAAGATTGAGGGTTCGAGTCCCTTCGTGGTCGCACTAACTTATACTATTTTTTAATTCTTACTCATAATTAACATTTTGAAGACATGTTTTTTGCTTACGTTTATAGACTAACGTGACCGCGTGGCCTAATGGATAAGGCGTCCGACTTCGAATCGGAAGATTGAGGGTTCGAGTCCCTTCGTGGTCGCACTTACATATACTATTTTTTAATTCTTTCTCATAATTTAAATATTTGAAGATTTAATGTTTCTTTACTGAAATAGATTAACGTGACCGCGTGGCCTAATGGATAAGGCGTCCGACTTCGAATCGGAAGATTGAGGGTTCGAGTCCCTTCGTGGTCGCACTTAACTTATACTATTTTTTAATTCTTACTCATAATTAAATATTTGAAGATTTTATGTTTCTTTACTTTTATAGACTAACGTGACCGCGTGGCCTAATGGATAAGGCGTCCGACTTCGAATCGGAAGATTGAGGGTTCGAGTCCCTTCGTGGTCGCACTTACTTATACTATTTTTTAATTCTTACTCATAATTAACATTTTGAAGACATGTTTTTTGCTTACGTTTATAGACTAACGTGACCGCGTGGCCTAATGGATAAGGCGTCCGACTTCGAATCGGAAGATTGAGGGTTCGAGTCCCTTCGTGGTCGCACTAACTTATACTATTTTTTAATTCTTACTCATAATTAACATTTTGAAGACATGTTTTTTGCTTACGTTTATAGACTAACGTGACCGCGTGGCCTAATGGAGAAGGCGTCCGACTTCGAATCGGAAGATTGAGGGTTCGAGTCCCTTCGTGGTCGCACTTAACTTATACTATTTTTTAATTTTTATTCTTAATCATAATTTGAAGATTTTATGTTTCTTACTTTTATAGACTAACGTGACCGCGTGGCCTAATGGATAAGGCGTCCGACTTCGAATCGGAAGATTGAGGGTTCGAGTCCCTTCGTGGTCGCACTTACATATACTATTTTTTAATTCTTTCTCATAATTTAAATATTTGAAGATTTGATGTTTCTTTACTGAAATAGATTAACGTGACCGCGTGGCCTAATGGATAAGGCGTCCGACTTCGAATCGGAAGATTGAGGGTTCGAGTCCCTTCGTGGTCGCACTTACTTATACTATTTTTTAATTCTTACTCATAATTAACATTTTGAAGACATGTTTTTTGCTTACGTTTATAGACTAACGTGACCGCGTGGCCTAATGGATAAGGCGTCCGACTTCGAATCGGAAGATTGAGGGTTCGAGTCCCTTCGTGGTCGCACTTACTTATACTATTTTTTAATTCTTACTCATAATTAACATTTTGAAGACATGTTTTTTGCTTACGTTTATAGACTAACGTGACCGCGTGGCCTAATGGATAAGGCGTCCGACTTCGAATCGGAAGATTGAGGGTTCGAGTCCCTTCGTGGTCGCACTAACTTATACTATTTTTTAATTCTTACTCATAATTAACATTTTGAAGACATGTTTTTTGCTTACGTTTATAGACTAACGTGACCGCGTGGCCTAATGGAGAAGGCGTCCGACTTCGAATCGGAAGATTGAGGGTTCGAGTCCCTTCGTGGTCGCACTAACTTATACTATTTTTTAATTCTTACTCATAATTAACATTTTGAAGACATGTTTTTTGCTTACGTTTATAGACTAACGTGACCGCGTGGCCTAATGGATAAGGCGTCCGACTTCGAATCGGAAGATTGAGGGTTCGAGTCCCTTCGTGGTCGCACTTACATATACTATTTTTTAATTCTTACTCATAATTAAATTTTGAAGATTTAATGTTTCTTTACTGAAATAGACTAACGTGACCGCGTGGCCTAATGGATAAGGCGTCCGACTTCGAATCGGAAGATTGAGGGTTCGAGTCCCTTCGTGGTCGCACTTACTTATACTATTTTTTAATTCTTACTCATAATTAACATTTTGAAGACATGTTTTTTGCTTACGTTTATAGACTAACGTGACCGCGTGGCCTAATGGAGAAGGCGTCCGACTTCGAATCGGAAGATTGAGGGTTCGAGTCCCTTCGTGGTCGCACTTACATATACTATTTTTTAATTCTTTCTCATAATTTAAATATTTGAAGATTTAATGTTTCTTTACTGAAATAGATTAACGTGACCGCGTGGCCTAATGGATAAGGCGTCCGACTTCGAATCGGAAGATTGAGGGTTCGAGTCCCTTCGTGGTCGCACTAACTTATACTATTTTTTAATTCTTACTCATAATTAACATTTTGAAGACATGTTTTTTGCTTACGTTTATAGACTAACGTGACCGCGTGGCCTAATGGATAAGGCGTCCGACTTCGAATCGGAAGATTGAGGGTTCGAGTCCCTTCGTGGTCGCACTAACTTATACTATTTTTTAATTCTTACTCATAATTAACATTTTGAAGACATGTTTTTTGCTTACGTTTATAGACTAACGTGACCGCGTGGCCTAATGGAGAAGGCGTCCGACTTCGAATCGGAAGATTGAGGGTTCGAGTCCCTTCGTGGTCGCACTAACTTATACTATTTTTTAATTCTTACTCATAATTAACATTTTGAAGACATGTTTTTTGCTTACGTTTATAGACTAACGTGACCGCGTGGCCTAATGGATAAGGCGTCCGACTTCGAATCGGAAGATTGAGGGTTCGAGTCCCTTCGTGGTCGCACTTACTTATACTATTTTTTAATTCTTACTCATAATTAACATTTTGAAGACATGTTTTTTGCTTACGTTTATAGACTAACGTGACCGCGTGGCCTAATGGATAAGGCGTCCGACTTCGAATCGGAAGATTGAGGGTTCGAGTCCCTTCGTGGTCGCACTAACTTATACTATTTTTTAATTCTTACTCATAATTAACATTTTGAAGACATGTTTTTTGCTTACGTTTATAGACTAACGTGACCGCGTGGCCTAATGGATAAGGCGTCCGACTTCGAATCGGAAGATTGAGGGTTCGAGTCCCTTCGTGGTCGCACTAACTTATACTATTTTTTAATTCTTACTCATAATTAACATTTTGAAGACATGTTTTTTGCTTACGTTTATAGACTAACGTGACCGCGTGGCCTAATGGAGAAGGCGTCCGACTTCGAATCGGAAGATTGAGGGTTCGAGTCCCTTCGTGGTCGCACTTAACTAATACTATTTTTGAATTTTATATTCTTACTCATAATTTGAAGATTTTATGTTTCTTTACTTTTATAGACTAACGTGACCGCGTGGCCTAATGGATAAGGCGTCCGACTTCGAATCGGAAGATTGAGGGTTCGAGTCCCTTCGTGGTCGCACTTACATATACTATTTTTTAATTCTTTCTAATTTAAATATTTGAAGATTTAATGTTTCTTTACTGAAATAGATTAACGTGACCGCGTGGCCTAATGGATAAGGCGTCCGACTTCGAATCGGAAGATTGAGGGTTCGAGTCCCTTCGTGGTCGCACTAACTTGTACTATTTTTTAATTCTTACTCATAATTAACATTTTGAAGACATGTTTTTTGCTTACGTTTATAGACTAACGTGACCGCGTGGCCTAATGGAGAAGGCGTCCGACTTCGAATCGGAAGATTGAGGGTTCGAGTCCCTTCGTGGTCGCACTTACTTATACTATTTTTTAATTCTTACTCATAATTAACATTTTGAAGACATGTTTTTGCTTACGTTTATAGACTAACGTGACCGCGTGGCCTAATGGAGAAGGCGTCCGACTTCGAATCGGAAGATTGAGGGTTCGAGTCCCTTCGTGGTCGCACTTACTTATACTATTTTTTAATTCTTACTCATAATTAACATTTTGAAGACATGTTTTTTGCTTACGTTTATAGACTAACGTGACCGCGTGGCCTAATGGAGAAGGCGTCCGACTTCGAATCGGAAGATTGAGGGTTCGAGTCCCTTCGTGGTCGCACTTACATATACTATTTTTTAATTCTTTCTCATAATTTAAATATTTGAAGATTTAATGTTTCTTTACTGAAATAGATTAACGTGACCGCGTGGCCTAATGGATAAGGCGTCCGACTTCGAATCGGAAGATTGAGGGTTCGAGTCCCTTCGTGGTCGCACTAACTTATACTATTTTTTAATTCTTACTCATAATTAACATTTTGAAGACATGTTTTTTGCTTACGTTTATAGACTAACGTGACCGCGTGGCCTAATGGATAAGGCGTCCGACTTCGAATCGGAAGATTGAGGGTTCGAGTCCCTTCGTGGTCGCACTAACTTATACTATTTTTTAATTCTTACTCATAATTAACATTTTGAAGACATGTTTTTTGCTTACGTTTATAGACTAACGTGACCGCGTGGCCTAATGGAGAAGGCGTCCGACTTCGAATCGGAAGATTGAGGGTTCGAGTCCCTTCGTGGTCGCACTAACTTATACTATTTTTTAATTCTTACTCATAATTAACATTTTGAAGACATGTTTTTTGCTTACGTTTATAGACTAACGTGACCGCGTGGCCTAATGGATAAGGCGTCCGACTTCGAATCGGAAGATTGAGGGTTCGAGTCCCTTCGTGGTCGCACTTACTTATACTATTTTTTAATTCTTACTCATAATTAACATTTTGAAGACATGTTTTTTGCTTACGTTTATAGACTAACGTGACCGCGTGGCCTAATGGAGAAGGCGTCCGACTTCGAATCGGAAGATTGAGGGTTCGAGTCCCTTCGTGGTCGCACTAACTTATACTATTTTTTAATTCTTACTCATAATTAACATTTTGAAGACATGTTTTTTGCTTACGTTTATAGACTAACGTGACCGCGTGGCCTAATGGATAAGGCGTCCGACTTCGAATCGGAAGATTGAGGGTTCGAGTCCCTTCGTGGTCGCACTTACATATACTATTTTTTAATTCTTTCTCATAATTTAAATATTTGAAGATTTAATGTTTCTTTACTGAAATAGATTAACGTGACCGCGTGGCCTAATGGATAAGGCGTCCGACTTCGAATCGGAAGATTGAGGGTTCGAGTCCCTTCGTGGTCGCACTAACTTATACTATTTTTTAATTCTTTCTCATAATTTAAATTTTGAAGATTTAATGTTTCTTTACTTTTATAGACTAACGTGACCGCGTGGCCTAATGGATAAGGCGTCCGACTTCGAATCGGAAGATTGAGGGTTCGAGTCCCTTCGTGGTCGCACTTACTTATACTATTTTTTAATTCTTACTCATAATTAACATTTTGAAGACATGTTTTTTGCTTACGTTTATAGACTAACGTGACCGCGTGGCCTAATGGATAAGGCGTCCGACTTCGAATCGGAAGATTGAGGGTTCGAGTCCCTTCGTGGTCGCACTAACTTATACTATTTTTTAATTCTTACTCATAATTAACATTTTGAAGACATGTTTTTTGCTTACGTTTATAGACTAACGTGACCGCGTGGCCTAATGGAGAAGGCGTCCGACTTCGAATCGGAAGATTGAGGGTTCGAGTCCCTTCGTGGTCGCACTTAACTAATACTATTTTTGAATTTTATATTCTTACTCATAATTTGAAGATTTTATGTTTCTTTACTTTTATAGACTAACGTGACCGCGTGGCCTAATGGATAAGGCGTCCGACTTCGAATCGGAAGATTGAGGGTTCGAGTCCCTTCGTGGTCGCACTTACATATACTATTTTTTAATTCTTTCTCATAATTTAAATATTTGAAGATTTGATGTTTCTTTACTGAAATAGATTAACGTGACCGCGTGGCCTAATGGATAAGGCGTCCGACTTCGAATCGGAAGATTGAGGGTTCGAGTCCCTTCGTGGTCGCACTTACTTATACTATTTTTTAATTCTTACTCATAATTAACATTTTGAAGACATGTTTTTTGCTTACGTTTATAGACTAACGTGACCGCGTGGCCTAATGGATAAGGCGTCCGACTTCGAATCGGAAGATTGAGGGTTCGAGTCCCTTCGTGGTCGCACTTACATATACTATTTTTTAATTCTTTCTCATAATTTAAATATTTGAAGATTTAATGTTTCTTTACTGAAATAGATTAACGTGACCGCGTGGCCTAATGGATAAGGCGTCCGACTTCGAATCGGAAGATTGAGGGTTCGAGTCCCTTCGTGGTCGCACTAACTTGTACTATTTTTTAATTCTTACTCATAATTAACATTTTGAAGACATGTTTTTTGCTTACGTTTATAGACTAACGTGACCGCGTGGCCTAATGGAGAAGGCGTCCGACTTCGAATCGGAAGATTGAGGGTTCGAGTCCCTTCGTGGTCGCACTTACTTATACTATTTTTTAATTCTTACTCATAATTAACATTTTGAAGACATGTTTTTTGCTTACGTTTATAGACTAACGTGACCGCGTGGCCTAATGGATAAGGCGTCCGACTTCGAATCGGAAGATTGAGGGTTCGAGTCCCTTCGTGGTCGCACTAACTTATACTATTTTTTAATTCTTACTCATAATTAACATTTTGAAGACATGTTTTTTGCTTACGTTTATAGACTAACGTGACCGCGTGGCCTAATGGATAAGGCGTCCGACTTCGAATCGGAAGATTGAGGGTTCGAGTCCCTTCGTGGTCGCACTTACTTATACTATTTTTTAATTCTTACTCATAATTAACATTTTGAAGACATGTTTTTTGCTTACGTTTATAGACTAACGTGACCGCGTGGCCTAATGGAGAAGGCGTCCGACTTCGAATCGGAAGATTGAGGGTTCGAGTCCCTTCGTGGTCGCACTTACATATACTATTTTTTAATTCTTTCTCATAATTTAAATATTTGAAGATTTAATGTTTCTTTACTTTATAGACTAACGTGACCGCGTGGCCTAATGGATAAGGCGTCCGACTTCGAATCGGAAGATTGAGGGTTCGAGTCCCTTCGTGGTCGCACTTACTTATACTATTTTTTAATTCTTACTCATAATTTAAATATTTGAAGATTTGATGTTTCTTTACTGAAATAGATTAACGTGACCGCGTGGCCTAATGGAGAAGGCGTCCGACTTCGAATCGGAAGATTGAGGGTTCGAGTCCCTTCGTGGTCGCACTAACTTATACTATTTTTTAATTCTTACTCATAATTAACATTTTGAAGACATGTTTTTTGCTTACGTTTATAGACTAACGTGACCGCGTGGCCTAATGGAGAAGGCGTCCGACTTCGAATCGGAAGATTGAGGGTTCGAGTCCCTTCGTGGTCGCACTTACATATACTATTTTTTAATTCTTTCTCATAATTTAAATATTTGAAGATTTAATGTTTCTTTACTGAAATAGATTAACGTGACCGCGTGGCCTAATGGATAAGGCGTCCGACTTCGAATCGGAAGATTGAGGGTTCGAGTCCCTTCGTGGTCGCACTAACTTGTACTATTTTTTAATTCTTACTCATAATTAACATTTTGAAGACATGTTTTTTGCTTACGTTTATAGACTAACGTGACCGCGTGGCCTAATGGAGAAGGCGTCCGACTTCGAATCGGAAGATTGAGGGTTCGAGTCCCTTCGTGGTCGCACTAACTTATACTATTTTTTAATTCTTACTCATAATTAACATTTTGAAGACATGTTTTTTGCTTACGTTTATAGACTAACGTGACCGCGTGGCCTAATGGATAAGGCGTCCGACTTCGAATCGGAAGATTGAGGGTTCGAGTCCCTTCGTGGTCGCACTTACATATACTATTTTTTAATTCTTACTCATAATTAAATATTTGAAGATTTAATGTTTCTTTACTGAAATAGATTAACGTGACCGCGTGGCCTAATGGAGAAGGCGTCCGACTTCGAATCGGAAGATTGAGGGTTCGAGTCCCTTCGTGGTCGCACTTACTTATACTATTTTTTAATTCTTACTCATAATTAACATTTTGAAGACATGTTTTTTGCTTACGTTTATAGACTAACGTGACCGCGTGGCCTAATGGAGAAGGCGTCCGACTTCGAATCGGAAGATTGAGGGTTCGAGTCCCTTCGTGGTCGCACTTACATATACTATTTTTTAATTCTTTCTCATAATTTAAATATTTGAAGATTTAATGTTTCTTTACTGAAATAGATTAACGTGACCGCGTGGCCTAATGGATAAGGCGTCCGACTTCGAATCGGAAGATTGAGGGTTCGAGTCCCTTCGTGGTCGCACTAACTTGTACTATTTTTTAATTCTTACTCATAATTAACATTTTGAAGACATGTTTTTTGCTTACGTTTATAGACTAACGTGACCGCGTGGCCTAATGGATAAGGCGTCCGACTTCGAATCGGAAGATTGAGGGTTCGAGTCCCTTCGTGGTCGCACTAACTTATACTATTTTTTAATTCTTACTCATAATTAACATTTTGAAGACATGTTTTTTGCTTACGTTTATAGACTAACGTGACCGCGTGGCCTAATGGAGAAGGCGTCCGACTTCGAATCGGAAGATTGAGGGTTCGAGTCCCTTCGTGGTCGCACTAACTTATACTATTTTTTAATTCTTACTCATAATTAACATTTTGAAGACATGTTTTTTGCTTACGTTTATAGACTAACGTGACCGCGTGGCCTAATGGATAAGGCGTCCGACTTCGAATCGGAAGATTGAGGGTTCGAGTCCCTTCGTGGTCGCACTTACTTATACTATTTTTTAATTCTTACTCATAATTAACATTTTGAAGACATGTTTTTTGCTTACGTTTATAGACTAACGTGACCGCGTGGCCTAATGGATAAGGCGTCCGACTTCGAATCGGAAGATTGAGGGTTCGAGTCCCTTCGTGGTCGCACTAACTTATACTATTTTTTAATTCTTACTCATAATTAACATTTTGAAGACATGTTTTTTGCTTACGTTTATAGACTAACGTGACCGCGTGGCCTAATGGATAAGGCGTCCGACTTCGAATCGGAAGATTGAGGGTTCGAGTCCCTTCGTGGTCGCACTAACTTATACTATTTTTTAATTCTTACTCATAATTAACATTTTGAAGACATGTTTTTTGCTTACGTTTATAGACTAACGTGACCGCGTGGCCTAATGGAGAAGGCGTCCGACTTCGAATCGGAAGATTGAGGGTTCGAGTCCCTTCGTGGTCGCACTTAACTTATACTATTTTTAATTTTATATTCTTAATCATAATTTGAAGATTTTATGTTTCTTTACTTTTATAGACTAACGTGACCGCGTGGCCTAATGGATAAGGCGTCCGACTTCGAATCGGAAGATTGAGGGTTCGAGTCCCTTCGTGGTCGCACTTACATATACTATTTTTTAATTCTTTCTCATAATTTAAATATTTGAAGATTTAATGTTTCTTTACTGAAATAGATTAACGTGACCGCGTGGCCTAATGGATAAGGCGTCCGACTTCGAATCGGAAGATTGAGGGTTCGAGTCCCTTCGTGGTCGCACTAACTTGTACTATTTTTTAATTCTTACTCATAATTAACATTTTGAAGACATGTTTTTTGCTTACGTTTATAGACTAACGTGACCGCGTGGCCTAATGGAGAAGGCGTCCGACTTCGAATCGGAAGATTGAGGGTTCGAGTCCCTTCGTGGTCGCACTTACTTATACTATTTTTTAATTCTTACTCATAATTAACATTTTGAAGACATGTTTTTGCTTACGTTTATAGACTAACGTGACCGCGTGGCCTAATGGAGAAGGCGTCCGACTTCGAATCGGAAGATTGAGGGTTCGAGTCCCTTCGTGGTCGCACTTACTTATACTATTTTTTAATTCTTACTCATAATTAACATTTTGAAGACATGTTTTTTGCTTACGTTTATAGACTAACGTGACCGCGTGGCCTAATGGAGAAGGCGTCCGACTTCGAATCGGAAGATTGAGGGTTCGAGTCCCTTCGTGGTCGCACTTACATATACTATTTTTTAATTCTTTCTCATAATTTAAATATTTGAAGATTTAATGTTTCTTTACTGAAATAGATTAACGTGACCGCGTGGCCTAATGGATAAGGCGTCCGACTTCGAATCGGAAGATTGAGGGTTCGAGTCCCTTCGTGGTCGCACTAACTTATACTATTTTTTAATTCTTACTCATAATTAACATTTTGAAGACATGTTTTTTGCTTACGTTTATAGACTAACGTGACCGCGTGGCCTAATGGAGAAGGCGTCCGACTTCGAATCGGAAGATTGAGGGTTCGAGTCCCTTCGTGGTCGCACTTACATATACTATTTTTTAATTCTTTCTCATAATTTAAATATTTGAAGATTTAATGTTTCTTTACTGAAATAGATTAACGTGACCGCGTGGCCTAATGGATAAGGCGTCCGACTTCGAATCGGAAGATTGAGGGTTCGAGTCCCTTCGTGGTCGCACTAACTTGTACTATTTTTTAATTCTTACTCATAATTAACATTTTGAAGACATGTTTTTTGCTTACGTTTATAGACTAACGTGACCGCGTGGCCTAATGGATAAGGCGTCCGACTTCGAATCGGAAGATTGAGGGTTCGAGTCCCTTCGTGGTCGCACTAACTTATACTATTTTTTAATTCTTACTCATAATTAACATTTTGAAGACATGTTTTTTGCTTACGTTTATAGACTAACGTGACCGCGTGGCCTAATGGAGAAGGCGTCCGACTTCGAATCGGAAGATTGAGGGTTCGAGTCCCTTCGTGGTCGCACTAACTTATACTATTTTTTAATTCTTACTCATAATTAACATTTTGAAGACATGTTTTTTGCTTACGTTTATAGACTAACGTGACCGCGTGGCCTAATGGATAAGGCGTCCGACTTCGAATCGGAAGATTGAGGGTTCGAGTCCCTTCGTGGTCGCACTTACTTATACTATTTTTTAATTCTTACTCATAATTAACATTTTGAAGACATGTTTTTTGCTTACGTTTATAGACTAACGTGACCGCGTGGCCTAATGGATAAGGCGTCCGACTTCGAATCGGAAGATTGAGGGTTCGAGTCCCTTCGTGGTCGCACTAACTTATACTATTTTTTAATTCTTACTCATAATTAACATTTTGAAGACATGTTTTTTGCTTACGTTTATAGACTAACGTGACCGCGTGGCCTAATGGATAAGGCGTCCGACTTCGAATCGGAAGATTGAGGGTTCGAGTCCCTTCGTGGTCGCACTAACTTATACTATTTTTTAATTCTTACTCATAATTAACATTTTGAAGACATGTTTTTTGCTTACGTTTATAGACTAACGTGACCGCGTGGCCTAATGGAGAAGGCGTCCGACTTCGAATCGGAAGATTGAGGGTTCGAGTCCCTTCGTGGTCGCACTTAACTATACTATTTTTTAATTTTATATTAATTAACATAATTTGAAGATTTTATGTTTCTTTACTTTTATAGACTAACGTGACCGCGTGGCCTAATGGATAAGGCGTCCGACTTCGAATCGGAAGATTGAGGGTTCGAGTCCCTTCGTGGTCGCACTTACATATACTATTTTTTAATTCTTTCTAATTTAAATATTTGAAGATTTAATGTTTCTTTACTGAAATAGATTAACGTGACCGCGTGGCCTAATGGATAAGGCGTCCGACTTCGAATCGGAAGATTGAGGGTTCGAGTCCCTTCGTGGTCGCACTAACTTATACTATTTTTTAATTCTTACTCATAATTAACATTTTGAAGACATGTTTTTTGCTTACGTTTATAGACTAACGTGACCGCGTGGCCTAATGGAGAAGGCGTCCGACTTCGAATCGGAAGATTGAGGGTTCGAGTCCCTTCGTGGTCGCACTTACTTATACTATTTTTTAATTCTTACTCATAATTAACATTTTGAAGACATGTTTTTGCTTACGTTTATAGACTAACGTGACCGCGTGGCCTAATGGAGAAGGCGTCCGACTTCGAATCGGAAGATTGAGGGTTCGAGTCCCTTCGTGGTCGCACTTACTTATACTATTTTTTAATTCTTACTCATAATTAACATTTTGAAGACATGTTTTTTGCTTACGTTTATAGACTAACGTGACCGCGTGGCCTAATGGAGAAGGCGTCCGACTTCGAATCGGAAGATTGAGGGTTCGAGTCCCTTCGTGGTCGCACTTACATATACTATTTTTTAATTCTTTCTCATAATTTAAATATTTGAAGATTTAATGTTTCTTTACTGAAATAGATTAACGTGACCGCGTGGCCTAATGGATAAGGCGTCCGACTTCGAATCGGAAGATTGAGGGTTCGAGTCCCTTCGTGGTCGCACTAACTTGTACTATTTTTTAATTCTTACTCATAATTAACATTTTGAAGACATGTTTTTTGCTTACGTTTATAGACTAACGTGACCGCGTGGCCTAATGGATAAGGCGTCCGACTTCGAATCGGAAGATTGAGGGTTCGAGTCCCTTCGTGGTCGCACTAACTTATACTATTTTTTAATTCTTACTCATAATTAACATTTTGAAGACATGTTTTTTGCTTACGTTTATAGACTAACGTGACCGCGTGGCCTAATGGAGAAGGCGTCCGACTTCGAATCGGAAGATTGAGGGTTCGAGTCCCTTCGTGGTCGCACTAACTTATACTATTTTTTAATTCTTACTCATAATTAACATTTTGAAGACATGTTTTTTGCTTACGTTTATAGACTAACGTGACCGCGTGGCCTAATGGATAAGGCGTCCGACTTCGAATCGGAAGATTGAGGGTTCGAGTCCCTTCGTGGTCGCACTTACTTATACTATTTTTTAATTCTTACTCATAATTAACATTTTGAAGACATGTTTTTTGCTTACGTTTATAGACTAACGTGACCGCGTGGCCTAATGGAGAAGGCGTCCGACTTCGAATCGGAAGATTGAGGGTTCGAGTCCCTTCGTGGTCGCACTAACTTATACTATTTTTTAATTCTTACTCATAATTAACATTTTGAAGACATGTTTTTTGCTTACGTTTATAGACTAACGTGACCGCGTGGCCTAATGGATAAGGCGTCCGACTTCGAATCGGAAGATTGAGGGTTCGAGTCCCTTCGTGGTCGCACTTACATATACTATTTTTTAATTCTTTCTCATAATTTAAATATTTGAAGATTTAATGTTTCTTTACTGAAATAGATTAACGTGACCGCGTGGCCTAATGGATAAGGCGTCCGACTTCGAATCGGAAGATTGAGGGTTCGAGTCCCTTCGTGGTCGCACTAACTTATACTATTTTTTAATTCTTTCTCATAATTTAAATATTTGAAGATTTAATGTTTCTTTACTTTTATAGACTAACGTGACCGCGTGGCCTAATGGATAAGGCGTCCGACTTCGAATCGGAAGATTGAGGGTTCGAGTCCCTTCGTGGTCGCACTTACTTATACTATTTTTTAATTCTTACTCATAATTAACATTTTGAAGACATGTTTTTTGCTTACGTTTATAGACTAACGTGACCGCGTGGCCTAATGGATAAGGCGTCCGACTTCGAATCGGAAGATTGAGGGTTCGAGTCCCTTCGTGGTCGCACTAACTTATACTATTTTTTAATTCTTACTCATAATTAACATTTTGAAGACATGTTTTTTGCTTACGTTTATAGACTAACGTGACCGCGTGGCCTAATGGAGAAGGCGTCCGACTTCGAATCGGAAGATTGAGGGTTCGAGTCCCTTCGTGGTCGCACTTAACTAATACTATTTTTTAATTCTTACTCATAATTTGAAGATTTTTGTTTCTTTACTTTTATAGACTAACGTGACCGCGTGGCCTAATGGATAAGGCGTCCGACTTCGAATCGGAAGATTGAGGGTTCGAGTCCCTTCGTGGTCGCACTTACATATACTATTTTTTAATTCTTTCTCATAATTTAAATATTTGAAGATTTGATGTTTCTTTACTGAAATAGATTAACGTGACCGCGTGGCCTAATGGATAAGGCGTCCGACTTCGAATCGGAAGATTGAGGGTTCGAGTCCCTTCGTGGTCGCACTTACTTATACTATTTTTTAATTCTTACTCATAATTAACATTTTGAAGACATGTTTTTTGCTTACGTTTATAGACTAACGTGACCGCGTGGCCTAATGGATAAGGCGTCCGACTTCGAATCGGAAGATTGAGGGTTCGAGTCCCTTCGTGGTCGCACTTACATATACTATTTTTTAATTCTTTCTCATAATTTAAATATTTGAAGATTTAATGTTTCTTTACTGAAATAGATTAACGTGACCGCGTGGCCTAATGGATAAGGCGTCCGACTTCGAATCGGAAGATTGAGGGTTCGAGTCCCTTCGTGGTCGCACTAACTTGTACTATTTTTTAATTCTTACTCATAATTAACATTTTGAAGACATGTTTTTTGCTTACGTTTATAGACTAACGTGACCGCGTGGCCTAATGGAGAAGGCGTCCGACTTCGAATCGGAAGATTGAGGGTTCGAGTCCCTTCGTGGTCGCACTTACTTATACTATTTTTTAATTCTTACTCATAATTAACATTTTGAAGACATGTTTTTTGCTTACGTTTATAGACTAACGTGACCGCGTGGCCTAATGGATAAGGCGTCCGACTTCGAATCGGAAGATTGAGGGTTCGAGTCCCTTCGTGGTCGCACTAACTTATACTATTTTTTAATTCTTACTCATAATTAACATTTTGAAGACATGTTTTTTGCTTACGTTTATAGACTAACGTGACCGCGTGGCCTAATGGATAAGGCGTCCGACTTCGAATCGGAAGATTGAGGGTTCGAGTCCCTTCGTGGTCGCACTTACTTATACTATTTTTTAATTCTTACTCATAATTAACATTTTGAAGACATGTTTTTTGCTTAAGTTTAATAGACTAACGTGACCGCGTGGCCTAATGGAGAAGGCGTCCGACTTCGAATCGGAAGATTGAGGGTTCGAGTCCCTTCGTGGTCGCACTTACATATACTATTTTTTAATTCTTTCTCATAATTAAATATTTGAAGATTTAATGTTTCTTTACTTTATAGACTAACGTGACCGCGTGGCCTAATGGATAAGGCGTCCGACTTCGAATCGGAAGATTGAGGGTTCGAGTCCCTTCGTGGTCGCACTTACTTATACTATTTTTTAATTCTTACTCATAATTTAAATATTTGAAGATTTGATGTTTCTTTACTGAAATAGATTAACGTGACCGCGTGGCCTAATGGAGAAGGCGTCCGACTTCGAATCGGAAGATTGAGGGTTCGAGTCCCTTCGTGGTCGCACTAACTTATACTATTTTTTAATTCTTACTCATAATTAACATTTTGAAGACATGTTTTTTGCTTACGTTTATAGACTAACGTGACCGCGTGGCCTAATGGAGAAGGCGTCCGACTTCGAATCGGAAGATTGAGGGTTCGAGTCCCTTCGTGGTCGCACTTACATATACTATTTTTTAATTCTTTCTCATAATTTAAATATTTGAAGATTAATGTTTCTTTACTGAAATAGATTAACGTGACCGCGTGGCCTAATGGATAAGGCGTCCGACTTCGAATCGGAAGATTGAGGGTTCGAGTCCCTTCGTGGTCGCACTAACTTATACTATTTTTTAATTCTTACTCATAATTAACATTTTGAAGACATGTTTTTTGCTTACGTTTATAGACTAACGTGACCGCGTGGCCTAATGGAGAAGGCGTCCGACTTCGAATCGGAAGATTGAGGGTTCGAGTCCCTTCGTGGTCGCACTAACTTATACTATTTTTTAATTCTTACTCATAATTAACATTTTGAAGACATGTTTTTTGCTTACGTTTATAGACTAACGTGACCGCGTGGCCTAATGGATAAGGCGTCCGACTTCGAATCGGAAGATTGAGGGTTCGAGTCCCTTCGTGGTCGCACTTACATATACTATTTTTTAATTCTTTCTCATAATTTAAATATTTGAAGATTTAATGTTTCTTTACTGAAATAGATTAACGTGACCGCGTGGCCTAATGGATAAGGCGTCCGACTTCGAATCGGAAGATTGAGGGTTCGAGTCCCTTCGTGGTCGCACTTACTTATACTATTTTTTAATTCTTACTCATAATTAACATTTTGAAGACATGTTTTTTGCTTACGTTTATAGACTAACGTGACCGCGTGGCCTAATGGAGAAGGCGTCCGACTTCGAATCGGAAGATTGAGGGTTCGAGTCCCTTCGTGGTCGCACTTACATATACTATTTTTTAATTCTTTCTCATAATTTAAATATTTGAAGATTTAATGTTTCTTTACTGAAATAGATTAACGTGACCGCGTGGCCTAATGGATAAGGCGTCCGACTTCGAATCGGAAGATTGAGGGTTCGAGTCCCTTCGTGGTCGCACTAACTTGTACTATTTTTTAATTCTTACTCATAATTAACATTTTGAAGACATGTTTTTTGCTTACGTTTATAGACTAACGTGACCGCGTGGCCTAATGGATAAGGCGTCCGACTTCGAATCGGAAGATTGAGGGTTCGAGTCCCTTCGTGGTCGCACTAACTTATACTATTTTTTAATTCTTACTCATAATTAACATTTTGAAGACATGTTTTTTGCTTACGTTTATAGACTAACGTGACCGCGTGGCCTAATGGAGAAGGCGTCCGACTTCGAATCGGAAGATTGAGGGTTCGAGTCCCTTCGTGGTCGCACTAACTTATACTATTTTTTAATTCTTACTCATAATTAACATTTTGAAGACATGTTTTTTGCTTACGTTTATAGACTAACGTGACCGCGTGGCCTAATGGATAAGGCGTCCGACTTCGAATCGGAAGATTGAGGGTTCGAGTCCCTTCGTGGTCGCACTTACTTATACTATTTTTTAATTCTTACTCATAATTAACATTTTGAAGACATGTTTTTTGCTTACGTTTATAGACTAACGTGACCGCGTGGCCTAATGGATAAGGCGTCCGACTTCGAATCGGAAGATTGAGGGTTCGAGTCCCTTCGTGGTCGCACTAACTTATACTATTTTTTAATTCTTACTCATAATTAACATTTTGAAGACATGTTTTTTGCTTACGTTTATAGACTAACGTGACCGCGTGGCCTAATGGATAAGGCGTCCGACTTCGAATCGGAAGATTGAGGGTTCGAGTCCCTTCGTGGTCGCACTAACTTATACTATTTTTTAATTCTTACTCATAATTAACATTTTGAAGACATGTTTTTTGCTTACGTTTATAGACTAACGTGACCGCGTGGCCTAATGGAGAAGGCGTCCGACTTCGAATCGGAAGATTGAGGGTTCGAGTCCCTTCGTGGTCGCACTTAACTAATACTATTTTTGAATTTTATATTCTTACTCATAATTTGAAGATTTTATGTTTCTTTACTTTTATAGACTAACGTGACCGCGTGGCCTAATGGATAAGGCGTCCGACTTCGAATCGGAAGATTGAGGGTTCGAGTCCCTTCGTGGTCGCACTTACATATACTATTTTTTAATTCTTTCTCATAATTTAAATATTTGAAGATTTAATGTTTCTTTACTGAAATAGATTAACGTGACCGCGTGGCCTAATGGATAAGGCGTCCGACTTCGAATCGGAAGATTGAGGGTTCGAGTCCCTTCGTGGTCGCACTAACTTATACTATTTTTTAATTCTTACTCATAATTAACATTTTGAAGACATGTTTTTTGCTTACGTTTATAGACTAACGTGACCGCGTGGCCTAATGGAGAAGGCGTCCGACTTCGAATCGGAAGATTGAGGGTTCGAGTCCCTTCGTGGTCGCACTTACTTATACTATTTTTTAATTCTTACTCATAATTAACATTTTGAAGACATGTTTTTGCTTACGTTTATAGACTAACGTGACCGCGTGGCCTAATGGAGAAGGCGTCCGACTTCGAATCGGAAGATTGAGGGTTCGAGTCCCTTCGTGGTCGCACTTACTTATACTATTTTTTAATTCTTACTCATAATTAACATTTTGAAGACATGTTTTTTGCTTACGTTTATAGACTAACGTGACCGCGTGGCCTAATGGAGAAGGCGTCCGACTTCGAATCGGAAGATTGAGGGTTCGAGTCCCTTCGTGGTCGCACTTACATATACTATTTTTTAATTCTTCTCATAATTTAAATATTTGAAGATTTAATGTTTCTTTACTGAAATAGATTAACGTGACCGCGTGGCCTAATGGATAAGGCGTCCGACTTCGAATCGGAAGATTGAGGGTTCGAGTCCCTTCGTGGTCGCACTAACTTATACTATTTTTTAATTCTTACTCATAATTAACATTTTGAAGACATGTTTTTTGCTTACGTTTATAGACTAACGTGACCGCGTGGCCTAATGGATAAGGCGTCCGACTTCGAATCGGAAGATTGAGGGTTCGAGTCCCTTCGTGGTCGCACTAACTTATACTATTTTTTAATTCTTACTCATAATTAACATTTTGAAGACATGTTTTTTGCTTACGTTTATAGACTAACGTGACCGCGTGGCCTAATGGAGAAGGCGTCCGACTTCGAATCGGAAGATTGAGGGTTCGAGTCCCTTCGTGGTCGCACTAACTTATACTATTTTTTAATTCTTACTCATAATTAACATTTTGAAGACATGTTTTTTGCTTACGTTTATAGACTAACGTGACCGCGTGGCCTAATGGATAAGGCGTCCGACTTCGAATCGGAAGATTGAGGGTTCGAGTCCCTTCGTGGTCGCACTTACTTATACTATTTTTTAATTCTTACTCATAATTAACATTTTGAAGACATGTTTTTTGCTTACGTTTATAGACTAACGTGACCGCGTGGCCTAATGGAGAAGGCGTCCGACTTCGAATCGGAAGATTGAGGGTTCGAGTCCCTTCGTGGTCGCACTAACTTATACTATTTTTTAATTCTTACTCATAATTAACATTTTGAAGACATGTTTTTTGCTTACGTTTATAGACTAACGTGACCGCGTGGCCTAATGGATAAGGCGTCCGACTTCGAATCGGAAGATTGAGGGTTCGAGTCCCTTCGTGGTCGCACTTACTTATACTATTTTTTAATTCTTACTCATAATTTAAATATTTGAAGATTTAATGTTTCTTTACTTTATAGACTAACGTGACCGCGTGGCCTAATGGATAAGGCGTCCGACTTCGAATCGGAAGATTGAGGGTTCGAGTCCCTTCGTGGTCGCACTAACTTATACTATTTTTTAATTCTTTCTCATAATTTAAATATTTGAAGATTTAATGTTTCTTTACTTTATAGACTAACGTGACCGCGTGGCCTAATGGATAAGGCGTCCGACTTCGAATCGGAAGATTGAGGGTTCGAGTCCCTTCGTGGTCGCACTTACTTATACTATTTTTTAATTCTTACTCATAATTAACATTTTGAAGACATGTTTTTTGCTTACGTTTATAGACTAACGTGACCGCGTGGCCTAATGGATAAGGCGTCCGACTTCGAATCGGAAGATTGAGGGTTCGAGTCCCTTCGTGGTCGCACTAACTTATACTATTTTTTAATTCTTACTCATAATTAACATTTTGAAGACATGTTTTTTGCTTACGTTTATAGACTAACGTGACCGCGTGGCCTAATGGAGAAGGCGTCCGACTTCGAATCGGAAGATTGAGGGTTCGAGTCCCTTCGTGGTCGCACTTAACTTATACTATTTTTTAATTTTTATTCTTAATTTAATTTGAAGATTTTTGTTTCTTTACGTTTATAGACTAACGTGACCGCGTGGCCTAATGGATAAGGCGTCCGACTTCGAATCGGAAGATTGAGGGTTCGAGTCCCTTCGTGGTCGCACTTACATATACTATTTTTTAATTCTTTCTCATAATTTAAATATTTGAAGATTTGATGTTTCTTTACTGAAATAGATTAACGTGACCGCGTGGCCTAATGGATAAGGCGTCCGACTTCGAATCGGAAGATTGAGGGTTCGAGTCCCTTCGTGGTCGCACTTACTTATACTATTTTTTAATTCTTACTCATAATTAACATTTTGAAGACATGTTTTTTGCTTACGTTTATAGACTAACGTGACCGCGTGGCCTAATGGATAAGGCGTCCGACTTCGAATCGGAAGATTGAGGGTTCGAGTCCCTTCGTGGTCGCACTTACATATACTATTTTTTAATTCTTACTCATAATTTAAATATTTGAAGATTTAATGTTTCTTTACTGAAATAGATTAACGTGACCGCGTGGCCTAATGGATAAGGCGTCCGACTTCGAATCGGAAGATTGAGGGTTCGAGTCCCTTCGTGGTCGCACTAACTTATACTATTTTTTAATTCTTACTCATAATTAACATTTTGAAGACATGTTTTTTGCTTACGTTTATAGACTAACGTGACCGCGTGGCCTAATGGAGAAGGCGTCCGACTTCGAATCGGAAGATTGAGGGTTCGAGTCCCTTCGTGGTCGCACTTACTTATACTATTTTTTAATTCTTACTCATAATTAACATTTTGAAGACATGTTTTTTGCTTACGTTTATAGACTAACGTGACCGCGTGGCCTAATGGATAAGGCGTCCGACTTCGAATCGGAAGATTGAGGGTTCGAGTCCCTTCGTGGTCGCACTAACTTATACTATTTTTTAATTCTTACTCATAATTAACATTTTGAAGACATGTTTTTTGCTTACGTTTATAGACTAACGTGACCGCGTGGCCTAATGGATAAGGCGTCCGACTTCGAATCGGAAGATTGAGGGTTCGAGTCCCTTCGTGGTCGCACTACTTATACTATTTTTTAATTCTTACTCATAATTAACATTTTGAAGACATGTTTTTTGCTTACGTTTATAGACTAACGTGACCGCGTGGCCTAATGGAGAAGGCGTCCGACTTCGAATCGGAAGATTGAGGGTTCGAGTCCCTTCGTGGTCGCACTTACTTATACTATTTTTTAATTCTTACTCATAATTAACATTTTGAAGACATGTTTTTTGCTTACGTTTATAGACTAACGTGACCGCGTGGCCTAATGGATAAGGCGTCCGACTTCGAATCGGAAGATTGAGGGTTCGAGTCCCTTCGTGGTCGCACTTACTTATACTATTTTTTAATTCTTACTCATAATTAAATTTTGAAGATTTAATGTTTCTTTACTTTATAGACTAACGTGACCGCGTGGCCTAATGGATAAGGCGTCCGACTTCGAATCGGAAGATTGAGGGTTCGAGTCCCTTCGTGGTCGCACTTACTTATACTATTTTTTAATTCTTACTCATAATTAAATTTTGAAGATTTGTGTTTCTTTACTTTATAGACTAACGTGACCGCGTGGCCTAATGGATAAGGCGTCCGACTTCGAATCGGAAGATTGAGGGTTCGAGTCCCTTCGTGGTCGCACTAACTTATACTATTTTTTAATTCTTACTCATAATTAAATATTTGAAGATTTGTTGTTTCTTTACTTTATAGACTAACGTGACCGCGTGGCCTAATGGATAAGGCGTCCGACTTCGAATCGGAAGATTGAGGGTTCGAGTCCCTTCGTGGTCGCACTTACTTATACTATTTTTTAATTCTTACTCATAATTAACATTTTGAAGACATGTTTTTTGCTTACGTTTATAGACTAACGTGACCGCGTGGCCTAATGGAGAAGGCGTCCGACTTCGAATCGGAAGATTGAGGGTTCGAGTCCCTTCGTGGTCGCACTTACATATACTATTTTTTAATTCTTTCTCATAATCTAAATATTTGAAGATTTAATGTTTCTTTACTGAAATAGATTAACGTGACCGCGTGGCCTAATGGATAAGGCGTCCGACTTCGAATCGGAAGATTGAGGGTTCGAGTCCCTTCGTGGTCGCACTAACTTATACTATTTTTTAATTCTTACTCATAATTAACATTTTGAAGACATGTTTTTTGCTTACGTTTATAGACTAACGTGACCGCGTGGCCTAATGGAGAAGGCGTCCGACTTCGAATCGGAAGATTGAGGGTTCGAGTCCCTTCGTGGTCGCACTTACTTATACTATTTTTTAATTCTTACTCATAATTAACATTTTGAAGACATGTTTTTTGCTTACGTTTATAGACTAACGTGACCGCGTGGCCTAATGGAGAAGGCGTCCGACTTCGAATCGGAAGATTGAGGGTTCGAGTCCCTTCGTGGTCGCACTTACATATACTATTTTTTAATTCTTACTCATAATTTAAATATTTGAAGATTTAATGTTTCTTTACTGAAATAGATAACGTGACCGCGTGGCCTAATGGATAAGGCGTCCGACTTCGAATCGGAAGATTGAGGGTTCGAGTCCCTTCGTGGTCGCACTAACTTATACTATTTTTTAATTCTTACTCATAATTAACATTTTGAAGACATGTTTTTTGCTTACGTTTATAGACTAACGTGACCGCGTGGCCTAATGGATAAGGCGTCCGACTTCGAATCGGAAGATTGAGGGTTCGAGTCCCTTCGTGGTCGCACTAACTTATACTATTTTTTAATTCTTACTCATAATTAACATTTTGAAGACATGTTTTTTGCTTACGTTTATAGACTAACGTGACCGCGTGGCCTAATGGATAAGGCGTCCGACTTCGAATCGGAAGATTGAGGGTTCGAGTCCCTTCGTGGTCGCACTTACTTATACTATTTTTTAATTCTTACTCATAATTAACATTTTGAAGACATGTTTTTTGCTTACGTTTATAGACTAACGTGACCGCGTGGCCTAATGGATAAGGCGTCCGACTTCGAATCGGAAGATTGAGGGTTCGAGTCCCTTCGTGGTCGCACTTACTTATACTATTTTTTAATTCTTACTCATAATTAAATTTTGAAGATTTAATGTTTCTTTACGTTTATAGACTAACGTGACCGCGTGGCCTAATGGATAAGGCGTCCGACTTCGAATCGGAAGATTGAGGGTTCGAGTCCCTTCGTGGTCGCACTTACTTATACTATTTTTTAATTCTTACTCATAATTAAATATTTGAAGATTTGATGTTTCTTTACTTTATAGACTAACGTGACCGCGTGGCCTAATGGAGAAGGCGTCCGACTTCGAATCGGAAGATTGAGGGTTCGAGTCCCTTCGTGGTCGCACTTACTTATACTATTTTTTAATTCTTACTCATAATTAACATTTTGAAGACATGTTTTTTGCTTACGTTTATAGACTAACGTGACCGCGTGGCCTAATGGATAAGGCGTCCGACTTCGAATCGGAAGATTGAGGGTTCGAGTCCCTTCGTGGTCGCACTTACTTATACTATTTTTTAATTCTTACTCATAATTAAAATTTTGAAGATTTAATGTTTCTTTACTGAAATAGATTAACGTGACCGCGTGGCCTAATGGATAAGGCGTCCGACTTCGAATCGGAAGATTGAGGGTTCGAGTCCCTTCGTGGTCGCACTAACTTGTACTATTTTTTAATTCTTACTCATAATTAACATTTTGAAGACATGTTTTTTGCTTACGTTTATAGACTAACGTGACCGCGTGGCCTAATGGAGAAGGCGTCCGACTTCGAATCGGAAGATTGAGGGTTCGAGTCCCTTCGTGGTCGCACTTACTTATACTATTTTTTAATTCTTACTCATAATTAACATTTTGAAGACATGTTTTTTGCTTACGTTTATAGACTAACGTGACCGCGTGGCCTAATGGATAAGGCGTCCGACTTCGAATCGGAAGATTGAGGGTTCGAGTCCCTTCGTGGTCGCACTTACATATACTATTTTTTAATTCTTCTCATAATTAATATTTGAAGATTTAATGTTTCTTTACTGAATAGATTAACGTGACCGCGTGGCCTAATGGATAAGGCGTCCGACTTCGAATCGGAAGATTGAGGGTTCGAGTCCCTTCGTGGTCGCACTAACTTATACTATTTTTTAATTCTTACTCATAATTAACATTTTGAAGACATGTTTTTTGCTTACGTTTATAGACTAACGTGACCGCGTGGCCTAATGGAGAAGGCGTCCGACTTCGAATCGGAAGATTGAGGGTTCGAGTCCCTTCGTGGTCGCACTTACTTATACTATTTTTTAATTCTTACTCATAATTAACATTTTGAAGACATGTTTTTTGCTTACGTTTATAGACTAACGTGACCGCGTGGCCTAATGGATAAGGCGTCCGACTTCGAATCGGAAGATTGAGGGTTCGAGTCCCTTCGTGGTCGCACTTACTTATACTATTTTTTAATTCTTACTCATAATTAACATTTTGAAGACATGTTTTTTGCTTACGTTTATAGACTAACGTGACCGCGTGGCCTAATGGATAAGGCGTCCGACTTCGAATCGGAAGATTGAGGGTTCGAGTCCCTTCGTGGTCGCACTAACTTATACTATTTTTTAATTCTTACTCATAATTAACATTTTGAAGACATGTTTTTTGCTTACGTTTATAGACTAACGTGACCGCGTGGCCTAATGGATAAGGCGTCCGACTTCGAATCGGAAGATTGAGGGTTCGAGTCCCTTCGTGGTCGCACTTACATATACTATTTTTTAATTCTTACTCATAATTAAATATTTGAAGATTTGATGTTTCTTTACTGAAATAGACTAACGTGACCGCGTGGCCTAATGGATAAGGCGTCCGACTTCGAATCGGAAGATTGAGGGTTCGAGTCCCTTCGTGGTCGCACTAACTTATACTATTTTTTAATTCTTACTCATAATTAACATTTTGAAGACATGTTTTTTGCTTACGTTTATAGACTAACGTGACCGCGTGGCCTAATGGAGAAGGCGTCCGACTTCGAATCGGAAGATTGAGGGTTCGAGTCCCTTCGTGGTCGCACTTACTTATACTATTTTTTAATTCTTACTCATAATTAACATTTTGAAGACATGTTTTTTGCTTACGTTTATAGACTAACGTGACCGCGTGGCCTAATGGATAAGGCGTCCGACTTCGAATCGGAAGATTGAGGGTTCGAGTCCCTTCGTGGTCGCACTTACTTATACTATTTTTTAATTCTTACTCATAATTAACATTTGAAGATTTAATGTTTCTTTACTTACGTAGATTAACGTGACCGCGTGGCCTAATGGATAAGGCGTCCGACTTCGAATCGGAAGATTGAGGGTTCGAGTCCCTTCGTGGTCGCACTAACTTATACTATTTTTTAATTCTTACTCATAATTAACATTTTGAAGACATGTTTTTTGCTTACGTTTATAGACTAACGTGACCGCGTGGCCTAATGGATAAGGCGTCCGACTTCGAATCGGAAGATTGAGGGTTCGAGTCCCTTCGTGGTCGCACTTACTTATACTATTTTTTAATTCTTACTCATAATTAACATTTTGAAGACATGTTTTTTGCTTACGTTTATAGACTAACGTGACCGCGTGGCCTAATGGAGAAGGCGTCCGACTTCGAATCGGAAGATTGAGGGTTCGAGTCCCTTCGTGGTCGCACTTACTTATACTATTTTTTAATTCTTACTCATAATTAACATTTTGAAGACATGTTTTTTGCTTACGTTTATAGACTAACGTGACCGCGTGGCCTAATGGATAAGGCGTCCGACTTCGAATCGGAAGATTGAGGGTTCGAGTCCCTTCGTGGTCGCACTTACTTATACTATTTTTTAATTCTTTCTCATAATTTAAATATTTGAAGATTTAATGTTTCTTTACTTTATAGATTAACGTGACCGCGTGGCCTAATGGATAAGGCGTCCGACTTCGAATCGGAAGATTGAGGGTTCGAGTCCCTTCGTGGTCGCACTTACTTATACTATTTTTTAATTCTTACTCATAATTAACATTTTGAAGACATGTTTTTTGCTTACGTTTATAGACTAACGTGACCGCGTGGCCTAATGGATAAGGCGTCCGACTTCGAATCGGAAGATTGAGGGTTCGAGTCCCTTCGTGGTCGCACTTACTTATACTATTTTTTAATTCTTACTCATAATTAAATTTTGAAGACATGTTTTTTCTTACTTTATAGACTAACGTGACCGCGTGGCCTAATGGATAAGGCGTCCGACTTCGAATCGGAAGATTGAGGGTTCGAGTCCCTTCGTGGTCGCACTTACTTATACTATTTTTTAATTCTTACTCATAATTAACATTTTGAAGACATGTTTTTTGCTTACGTTTATAGACTAACGTGACCGCGTGGCCTAATGGAGAAGGCGTCCGACTTCGAATCGGAAGATTGAGGGTTCGAGTCCCTTCGTGGTCGCACTTACTTATACTATTTTTTAATTCTTACTCATAATTAACATTTTGAAGACATGTTTTTTGCTTACGTTTATAGACTAACGTGACCGCGTGGCCTAATGGATAAGGCGTCCGACTTCGAATCGGAAGATTGAGGGTTCGAGTCCCTTCGTGGTCGCACTTACTTATACTATTTTTTAATTCTTACTCATAATTTAAATATTTGAAGATTTGATGTTTCTTACTTTATAGACTAACGTGACCGCGTGGCCTAATGGATAAGGCGTCCGACTTCGAATCGGAAGATTGAGGGTTCGAGTCCCTTCGTGGTCGCACTAACTTATACTATTTTTTAATTCTTACTCATAATTAACATTTTGAAGA
Source organism: Heliocidaris erythrogramma (assembly GCA_025617745.1). Classification (NCBI taxonomy): domain Eukaryota; kingdom Metazoa; phylum Echinodermata; class Echinoidea; order Camarodonta; family Echinometridae; genus Heliocidaris; species Heliocidaris erythrogramma. Next base: position 15,253,207 of record CM046870.1, on the reverse strand, counting down.
CATGTTTTTTGCTTACGTTTATAGACTAACGTGACCGCGTGGCCTAATGGAGAAGGCGTCCGACTTCGAATCGGAAGATTGAGGGTTCGAGTCCCTTCGTGGTCGCACTTACTTATACTATTTTTTAATTCTTACTCATAATTAACATTTTGAAGACATGTTTTTTGCTTACGTTTATAGACTAACGTGACCGCGTGGCCTAATGGATAAGGCGTCCGACTTCGAATCGGAAGATTGAGGGTTCGAGTCCCTTCGTGGTCGCACTTACTTATACTATTTTTTAATTCTTACTCATAATTAACATTTTGAAGACATGTTTTTTGCTTACGTTTATAGACTAACGTGACCGCGTGGCCTAATGGATAAGGCGTCCGACTTCGAATCGGAAGATTGAGGGTTCGAGTCCCTTCGTGGTCGCACTTACTTATACTATTTTTTAATTCTTACTCATAATTAACATTTTGAAGATTTGTTTTTTCTTACGTTTATAGACTAACGTGACCGCGTGGCCTAATGGATAAGGCGTCCGACTTCGAATCGGAAGATTGAGGGTTCGAGTCCCTTCGTGGTCGCACTAACTTATACTATTTTTTAATTCTTACTCATAATTAACATTTTGAAGACATGTTTTTTGCTTACGTTTATAGACTAACGTGACCGCGTGGCCTAATGGATAAGGCGTCCGACTTCGAATCGGAAGATTGAGGGTTCGAGTCCCTTCGTGGTCGCACTTACTTATACTATTTTTTAATTCTTACTCATAATTAACATTTTGAAGACATGTTTTTTGCTTACGTTTATAGACTAACGTGACCGCGTGGCCTAATGGATAAGGCGTCCGACTTCGAATCGGAAGATTGAGGGTTCGAGTCCCTTCGTGGTCGCACTTACATATACTATTTTTTAATTCTTCTCATAATTTAATATTTGAAGATTTAATGTTTCTTTACTGAATAGACTAACGTGACCGCGTGGCCTAATGGATAAGGCGTCCGACTTCGAATCGGAAGATTGAGGGTTCGAGTCCCTTCGTGGTCGCACTAACTTATACTATTTTTTAATTCTTACTCATAATTAACATTTTGAAGACATGTTTTTTGCTTACGTTTATAGACTAACGTGACCGCGTGGCCTAATGGAGAAGGCGTCCGACTTCGAATCGGAAGATTGAGGGTTCGAGTCCCTTCGTGGTCGCACTTACTTATACTATTTTTTAATTCTTACTCATAATTAACATTTTGAAGACATGTTTTTTGCTTACGTTTATAGACTAACGTGACCGCGTGGCCTAATGGAGAAGGCGTCCGACTTCGAATCGGAAGATTGAGGGTTCGAGTCCCTTCGTGGTCGCACTTACTTATACTATTTTTTAATTCTTACTCATAATTAACATTTTGAAGACATGTTTTTTGCTTACGTTTATAGACTAACGTGACCGCGTGGCCTAATGGATAAGGCGTCCGACTTCGAATCGGAAGATTGAGGGTTCGAGTCCCTTCGTGGTCGCACTTACTTATACTATTTTTTAATTCTTTCTCATAATTAAATATTTGAAGATTTAATGTTTCTTTACTTTATAGACTAACGTGACCGCGTGGCCTAATGGATAAGGCGTCCGACTTCGAATCGGAAGATTGAGGGTTCGAGTCCCTTCGTGGTCGCACTAACTTATACTATTTTTTAATTCTTACTCATAATTACATTTTGAAGACATGTTTTTTGCTTACGTTTATAGACTAACGTGACCGCGTGGCCTAATGGAGAAGGCGTCCGACTTCGAATCGGAAGATTGAGGGTTCGAGTCCCTTCGTGGTCGCACTTACTTATACTATTTTTTAATTCTTACTCATAATTAAATTTTGAAGATTTGATGTTTCTTTACTGAAATAGACTAACGTGACCGCGTGGCCTAATGGATAAGGCGTCCGACTTCGAATCGGAAGATTGAGGGTTCGAGTCCCTTCGTGGTCGCACTAACTTATACTATTTTTTAATTCTTACTCATAATTAACATTTTGAAGACATGTTTTTTGCTTACGTTTATAGACTAACGTGACCGCGTGGCCTAATGGATAAGGCGTCCGACTTCGAATCGGAAGATTGAGGGTTCGAGTCCCTTCGTGGTCGCACTTACTTATACTATTTTTTAATTCTTACTCATAATTAACATTTTGAAGACATGTTTTTTGCTTACGTTTATAGACTAACGTGACCGCGTGGCCTAATGGATAAGGCGTCCGACTTCGAATCGGAAGATTGAGGGTTCGAGTCCCTTCGTGGTCGCACTTACATATACTATTTTTTAATTCTTACTCATAATTTAAATATTTGAAGATTTAATGTTTCTTTACTGAAATAGATTAACGTGACCGCGTGGCCTAATGGATAAGGCGTCCGACTTCGAATCGGAAGATTGAGGGTTCGAGTCCCTTCGTGGTCGCACTAACTTATACTATTTTTTAATTCTTACTCATAATTAACATTTTGAAGACATGTTTTTTGCTTACGTTTATAGACTAACGTGACCGCGTGGCCTAATGGAGAAGGCGTCCGACTTCGAATCGGAAGATTGAGGGTTCGAGTCCCTTCGTGGTCGCACTTACTTATACTATTTTTTAATTCTTACTCATAATTAACATTTTGAAGACATGTTTTTTGCTTACGTTTATAGACTAACGTGACCGCGTGGCCTAATGGATAAGGCGTCCGACTTCGAATCGGAAGATTGAGGGTTCGAGTCCCTTCGTGGTCGCACTTACTTATACTATTTTTTAATTCTTACTCATAATTAACATTTTGAAGACATGTTTTTTGCTTACGTTTATAGACTAACGTGACCGCGTGGCCTAATGGATAAGGCGTCCGACTTCGAATCGGAAGATTGAGGGTTCGAGTCCCTTCGTGGTCGCACTAACTTATACTATTTTTTAATTCTTACTCATAATTAACATTTTGAAGACATGTTTTTTGCTTACGTTTATAGACTAACGTGACCGCGTGGCCTAATGGATAAGGCGTCCGACTTCGAATCGGAAGATTGAGGGTTCGAGTCCCTTCGTGGTCGCACTTACTTATACTATTTTTTAATTCTTACTCATAATTAAATTTTGAAGATTTAATGTTTCTTTACTGAAATAGACTAACGTGACCGCGTGGCCTAATGGATAAGGCGTCCGACTTCGAATCGGAAGATTGAGGGTTCGAGTCCCTTCGTGGTCGCACTAACTTATACTATTTTTTAATTCTTACTCATAATTAACATTTTGAAGACATGTTTTTTGCTTACGTTTATAGACTAACGTGACCGCGTGGCCTAATGGATAAGGCGTCCGACTTCGAATCGGAAGATTGAGGGTTCGAGTCCCTTCGTGGTCGCACTTACATATACTATTTTTTAATTCTTCTCATAATTTAAATATTTGAAGATTTAATGTTTCTTTACTGAAATAGATTAACGTGACCGCGTGGCCTAATGGATAAGGCGTCCGACTTCGAATCGGAAGATTGAGGGTTCGAGTCCCTTCGTGGTCGCACTAACTTATACTATTTTTTAATTCTTACTCATAATTAACATTTTGAAGACATGTTTTTTGCTTACGTTTATAGACTAACGTGACCGCGTGGCCTAATGGAGAAGGCGTCCGACTTCGAATCGGAAGATTGAGGGTTCGAGTCCCTTCGTGGTCGCACTTACTTATACTATTTTTTAATTCTTACTCATAATTAACATTTTGAAGACATGTTTTTTGCTTACGTTTATAGACTAACGTGACCGCGTGGCCTAATGGATAAGGCGTCCGACTTCGAATCGGAAGATTGAGGGTTCGAGTCCCTTCGTGGTCGCACTAACTTATACTATTTTTTAATTCTTACTCATAATTAACATTTTGAAGACATGTTTTTTGCTTACGTTTATAGACTAACGTGACCGCGTGGCCTAATGGAGAAGGCGTCCGACTTCGAATCGGAAGATTGAGGGTTCGAGTCCCTTCGTGGTCGCACTTACTTATACTATTTTTTAATTCTTACTCATAATTAACATTTTGAAGACATGTTTTTTGCTTACGTTTATAGACTAACGTGACCGCGTGGCCTAATGGATAAGGCGTCCGACTTCGAATCGGAAGATTGAGGGTTCGAGTCCCTTCGTGGTCGCACTTACTTACATATACTATTTTTTAATTCTTACTCATAATTTAAATATTTGAAGATTTAATGTTTCTTTACTGAAATAGATTAACGTGACCGCGTGGCCTAATGGATAAGGCGTCCGACTTCGAATCGGAAGATTGAGGGTTCGAGTCCCTTCGTGGTCGCACTAACTTATACTATTTTTTAATTCTTACTCATAATTAACATTTTGAAGACATGTTTTTTGCTTACGTTTATAGACTAACGTGACCGCGTGGCCTAATGGATAAGGCGTCCGACTTCGAATCGGAAGATTGAGGGTTCGAGTCCCTTCGTGGTCGCACTTACATATACTATTTTTTAATTCTTACTCATAATTTAAATATTTGAAGATTTGATGTTTCTTTACTGAAATAGACTAACGTGACCGCGTGGCCTAATGGATAAGGCGTCCGACTTCGAATCGGAAGATTGAGGGTTCGAGTCCCTTCGTGGTCGCACTAACTTATACTATTTTTTAATTCTTACTCATAATTAACATTTTGAAGACATGTTTTTTGCTTACGTTTATAGACTAACGTGACCGCGTGGCCTAATGGATAAGGCGTCCGACTTCGAATCGGAAGATTGAGGGTTCGAGTCCCTTCGTGGTCGCACTTACTTATACTATTTTTTAATTCTTACTCATAATTAACATTTTGAAGACATGTTTTTTGCTTACGTTTATAGACTAACGTGACCGCGTGGCCTAATGGATAAGGCGTCCGACTTCGAATCGGAAGATTGAGGGTTCGAGTCCCTTCGTGGTCGCACTTACTTATACTATTTTTTAATTCTTACTCATAATTAACATTTTGAAGACATGTTTTTTGCTTACGTTTATAGACTAACGTGACCGCGTGGCCTAATGGATAAGGCGTCCGACTTCGAATCGGAAGATTGAGGGTTCGAGTCCCTTCGTGGTCGCACTTACTTATACTATTTTTTAATTCTTACTCATAATTTAATATTTGAAGATTTAATGTTTCTTTACTTTATAGACTAACGTGACCGCGTGGCCTAATGGATAAGGCGTCCGACTTCGAATCGGAAGATTGAGGGTTCGAGTCCCTTCGTGGTCGCACTAACTTATACTATTTTTTAATTCTTACTCATAATTAACATTTTGAAGACATGTTTTTTGCTTACGTTTATAGACTAACGTGACCGCGTGGCCTAATGGAGAAGGCGTCCGACTTCGAATCGGAAGATTGAGGGTTCGAGTCCCTTCGTGGTCGCACTTACTTATACTATTTTTTAATTCTTACTCATAATTAAATTTTGAAGATTTAATGTTTCTTTACGTTTATAGACTAACGTGACCGCGTGGCCTAATGGATAAGGCGTCCGACTTCGAATCGGAAGATTGAGGGTTCGAGTCCCTTCGTGGTCGCACTTACTTATACTATTTTTTAATTCTTACTCATAATTAAATATTTGAAGATTTGATGTTTCTTTACTTTATAGACTAACGTGACCGCGTGGCCTAATGGATAAGGCGTCCGACTTCGAATCGGAAGATTGAGGGTTCGAGTCCCTTCGTGGTCGCACTTACTTATACTATTTTTTAATTCTTACTCATAATTAACATTTTGAAGACATGTTTTTTGCTTACGTTTATAGACTAACGTGACCGCGTGGCCTAATGGAGAAGGCGTCCGACTTCGAATCGGAAGATTGAGGGTTCGAGTCCCTTCGTGGTCGCACTTACTTATACTATTTTTTAATTCTTACTCATAATTAACATTTTGAAGACATGTTTTTTGCTTACGTTTATAGACTAACGTGACCGCGTGGCCTAATGGATAAGGCGTCCGACTTCGAATCGGAAGATTGAGGGTTCGAGTCCCTTCGTGGTCGCACTTACATATACTATTTTTTAATTCTTCTCATAATTTAATATTTGAAGATTTAATGTTTCTTTACTGAATAGATTAACGTGACCGCGTGGCCTAATGGATAAGGCGTCCGACTTCGAATCGGAAGATTGAGGGTTCGAGTCCCTTCGTGGTCGCACTAACTTATACTATTTTTTAATTCTTACTCATAATTAACATTTTGAAGACATGTTTTTTGCTTACGTTTATAGACTAACGTGACCGCGTGGCCTAATGGAGAAGGCGTCCGACTTCGAATCGGAAGATTGAGGGTTCGAGTCCCTTCGTGGTCGCACTTACTTATACTATTTTTTAATTCTTACTCATAATTAACATTTTGAAGACATGTTTTTTGCTTACGTTTATAGACTAACGTGACCGCGTGGCCTAATGGAGAAGGCGTCCGACTTCGAATCGGAAGATTGAGGGTTCGAGTCCCTTCGTGGTCGCACTTACTTATACTATTTTTTAATTCTTACTCATAATTAACATTTTGAAGACATGTTTTTTGCTTACGTTTATAGACTAACGTGACCGCGTGGCCTAATGGAGAAGGCGTCCGACTTCGAATCGGAAGATTGAGGGTTCGAGTCCCTTCGTGGTCGCACTTACTTATACTATTTTTTAATTCTTACTCATAATTTAAATATTTGAAGATTTGATGTTTCTTTACTGAAATAGACTAACGTGACCGCGTGGCCTAATGGATAAGGCGTCCGACTTCGAATCGGAAGATTGAGGGTTCGAGTCCCTTCGTGGTCGCACTAACTTATACTATTTTTTAATTCTTACTCATAATTAACATTTTGAAGACATGTTTTTTGCTTACGTTTATAGACTAACGTGACCGCGTGGCCTAATGGAGAAGGCGTCCGACTTCGAATCGGAAGATTGAGGGTTCGAGTCCCTTCGTGGTCGCACTTACTTATACTATTTTTTAATTCTTACTCATAATTAACATTTTGAAGACATGTTTTTTGCTTACGTTTATAGACTAACGTGACCGCGTGGCCTAATGGATAAGGCGTCCGACTTCGAATCGGAAGATTGAGGGTTCGAGTCCCTTCGTGGTCGCACTTACTTATACTATTTTTTAATTCTTACTCATAATTTAAATATTTGAAGATTTGATGTTTCTTTACTGAAATAGACTAACGTGACCGCGTGGCCTAATGGATAAGGCGTCCGACTTCGAATCGGAAGATTGAGGGTTCGAGTCCCTTCGTGGTCGCACTTACTTATACTATTTTTTAATTCTTACTCATAATTAACATTTTGAAGACATGTTTTTTGCTTACGTTTATAGACTAACGTGACCGCGTGGCCTAATGGAGAAGGCGTCCGACTTCGAATCGGAAGATTGAGGGTTCGAGTCCCTTCGTGGTCGCACTTACTTATACTATTTTTTAATTCTTACTCATAATTAACATTTTGAAGACATGTTTTTTGCTTACGTTTATAGACTAACGTGACCGCGTGGCCTAATGGATAAGGCGTCCGACTTCGAATCGGAAGATTGAGGGTTCGAGTCCCTTCGTGGTCGCACTTACATATACTATTTTTTAATTCTTCTCATAATTAATATTTGAAGATTTAATGTTTCTTTACTGAATAGATTAACGTGACCGCGTGGCCTAATGGATAAGGCGTCCGACTTCGAATCGGAAGATTGAGGGTTCGAGTCCCTTCGTGGTCGCACTAACTTATACTATTTTTTAATTCTTACTCATAATTAACATTTTGAAGACATGTTTTTTGCTTACGTTTATAGACTAACGTGACCGCGTGGCCTAATGGATAAGGCGTCCGACTTCGAATCGGAAGATTGAGGGTTCGAGTCCCTTCGTGGTCGCACTTACTTATACTATTTTTTAATTCTTACTCATAATTAACATTTTGAAGACATGTTTTTTGCTTACGTTTATAGACTAACGTGACCGCGTGGCCTAATGGAGAAGGCGTCCGACTTCGAATCGGAAGATTGAGGGTTCGAGTCCCTTCGTGGTCGCACTTACTTATACTATTTTTTAATTCTTACTCATAATTAACATTTTGAAGACATGTTTTTTGCTTACGTTTATAGACTAACGTGACCGCGTGGCCTAATGGATAAGGCGTCCGACTTCGAATCGGAAGATTGAGGGTTCGAGTCCCTTCGTGGTCGCACTTACATATACTATTTTTTAATTCTTCTCATAATTTAATATTTGAAGATTTAATGTTTCTTTACTGAATAGATTAACGTGACCGCGTGGCCTAATGGATAAGGCGTCCGACTTCGAATCGGAAGATTGAGGGTTCGAGTCCCTTCGTGGTCGCACTAACTTATACTATTTTTTAATTCTTACTCATAATTAACATTTTGAAGACATGTTTTTTGCTTACGTTTATAGACTAACGTGACCGCGTGGCCTAATGGAGAAGGCGTCCGACTTCGAATCGGAAGATTGAGGGTTCGAGTCCCTTCGTGGTCGCACTTACTTATACTATTTTTTAATTCTTACTCATAATTAACATTTTGAAGACATGTTTTTTGCTTACGTTTATAGACTAACGTGACCGCGTGGCCTAATGGAGAAGGCGTCCGACTTCGAATCGGAAGATTGAGGGTTCGAGTCCCTTCGTGGTCGCACTTACTTATACTATTTTTTAATTCTTACTCATAATTAACATTTTGAAGACATGTTTTTTGCTTACGTTTATAGACTAACGTGACCGCGTGGCCTAATGGAGAAGGCGTCCGACTTCGAATCGGAAGATTGAGGGTTCGAGTCCCTTCGTGGTCGCACTTACATATACTATTTTTTAATTCTTTCTCATAATTAAATATTTGAAGATTTAATGTTTCTTTACTGAAATAGATTAACGTGACCGCGTGGCCTAATGGATAAGGCGTCCGACTTCGAATCGGAAGATTGAGGGTTCGAGTCCCTTCGTGGTCGCACTAACTTATACTATTTTTTAATTCTTACTCATAATTAACATTTTGAAGACATGTTTTTTGCTTACGTTTATAGACTAACGTGACCGCGTGGCCTAATGGAGAAGGCGTCCGACTTCGAATCGGAAGATTGAGGGTTCGAGTCCCTTCGTGGTCGCACTTACTTATACTATTTTTTAATTCTTACTCATAATTAACATTTTGAAGACATGTTTTTTGCTTACGTTTATAGACTAACGTGACCGCGTGGCCTAATGGAGAAGGCGTCCGACTTCGAATCGGAAGATTGAGGGTTCGAGTCCCTTCGTGGTCGCACTTACTTATACTATTTTTTAATTCTTACTCATAATTAAATATTTGAAGATTTAATGTTTCTTTACTGAAATAGATTAACGTGACCGCGTGGCCTAATGGATAAGGCGTCCGACTTCGAATCGGAAGATTGAGGGTTCGAGTCCCTTCGTGGTCGCACTTACTTATACTATTTTTTAATTCTTACTCATAATTAACATTTTGAAGACATGTTTTTTGCTTACGTTTATAGACTAACGTGACCGCGTGGCCTAATGGAGAAGGCGTCCGACTTCGAATCGGAAGATTGAGGGTTCGAGTCCCTTCGTGGTCGCACTTACTTATACTATTTTTTAATTCTTACTCATAATTAACATTTTGAAGACATGTTTTTTGCTTACGTTTATAGACTAACGTGACCGCGTGGCCTAATGGATAAGGCGTCCGACTTCGAATCGGAAGATTGAGGGTTCGAGTCCCTTCGTGGTCGCACTTACATATACTATTTTTTAATTCTTCTCATAATTTAAATATTTGAAGATTTAATGTTTCTTTACTGAAATAGATTAACGTGACCGCGTGGCCTAATGGATAAGGCGTCCGACTTCGAATCGGAAGATTGAGGGTTCGAGTCCCTTCGTGGTCGCACTTACTTGTACTATTTTTTAATTCTTACTCATAATTAACATTTTGAAGACATGTTTTTTGCTTACGTTTATAGACTAACGTGACCGCGTGGCCTAATGGAGAAGGCGTCCGACTTCGAATCGGAAGATTGAGGGTTCGAGTCCCTTCGTGGTCGCACTTACTTATACTATTTTTTAATTCTTACTCATAATTAACATTTTGAAGACATGTTTTTTGCTTACGTTTATAGACTAACGTGACCGCGTGGCCTAATGGATAAGGCGTCCGACTTCGAATCGGAAGATTGAGGGTTCGAGTCCCTTCGTGGTCGCACTTACATATACTATTTTTTAATTCTTTCTCATAATTTAAATATTTGAAGATTTAATGTTTCTTTACTGAATAGATTAACGTGACCGCGTGGCCTAATGGATAAGGCGTCCGACTTCGAATCGGAAGATTGAGGGTTCGAGTCCCTTCGTGGTCGCACTAACTTGTACTATTTTTTAATTCTTACTCATAATTAAAATTTTGAAGACATGTTTTTTGCTTACGTTTATAGACTAACGTGACCGCGTGGCCTAATGGATAAGGCGTCCGACTTCGAATCGGAAGATTGAGGGTTCGAGTCCCTTCGTGGTCGCACTTACTTATACTATTTTTTAATTCTTACTCATAATTAACATTTTGAAGACATGTTTTTTGCTTACGTTTATAGACTAACGTGACCGCGTGGCCTAATGGATAAGGCGTCCGACTTCGAATCGGAAGATTGAGGGTTCGAGTCCCTTCGTGGTCGCACTTACTTATACTATTTTTTAATTCTTACTCATAATTAACATTTTGAAGACATGTTTTTTGCTTACGTTTATAGACTAACGTGACCGCGTGGCCTAATGGATAAGGCGTCCGACTTCGAATCGGAAGATTGAGGGTTCGAGTCCCTTCGTGGTCGCACTTACTTATACTATTTTTTAATTCTTCTCATAATTTACATATTTGAAGACATGTTTTTTGCTTACGTTTATAGACTAACGTGACCGCGTGGCCTAATGGATAAGGCGTCCGACTTCGAATCGGAAGATTGAGGGTTCGAGTCCCTTCGTGGTCGCACTTACTTACATATACTATTTTTTAATTCTTCTCATAATTTAAATATTTGAAGATTTAATGTTTCTTTACTGAAATAGATTAACGTGACCGCGTGGCCTAATGGATAAGGCGTCCGACTTCGAATCGGAAGATTGAGGGTTCGAGTCCCTTCGTGGTCGCACTAACTTATACTATTTTTTAATTCTTACTCATAATTAACATTTTGAAGACATGTTTTTTGCTTACGTTTATAGACTAACGTGACCGCGTGGCCTAATGGATAAGGCGTCCGACTTCGAATCGGAAGATTGAGGGTTCGAGTCCCTTCGTGGTCGCACTTACATATACTATTTTTTAATTCTTTCTCATAATTTAAATATTTGAAGATTTAATGTTTCTTTACTGAAATAGATTAACGTGACCGCGTGGCCTAATGGATAAGGCGTCCGACTTCGAATCGGAAGATTGAGGGTTCGAGTCCCTTCGTGGTCGCACTAACTTGTACTATTTTTTAATTCTTACTCATAATTAACATTTTGAAGACATGTTTTTTGCTTACGTTTATAGACTAACGTGACCGCGTGGCCTAATGGAGAAGGCGTCCGACTTCGAATCGGAAGATTGAGGGTTCGAGTCCCTTCGTGGTCGCACTTACATATACTATTTTTTAATTCTTACTCATAATTAAATTTTGAAGATTTAATGTTTCTTTACTTTTATAGACTAACGTGACCGCGTGGCCTAATGGATAAGGCGTCCGACTTCGAATCGGAAGATTGAGGGTTCGAGTCCCTTCGTGGTCGCACTTACTTATACTATTTTTTAATTCTTACTCATAATTTAAATATTTGAAGATTTGATGTTTCTTTACTGAAATAGATTAACGTGACCGCGTGGCCTAATGGATAAGGCGTCCGACTTCGAATCGGAAGATTGAGGGTTCGAGTCCCTTCGTGGTCGCACTTACTTATACTATTTTTTAATTCTTACTCATAATTAACATTTTGAAGACATGTTTTTTGCTTACGTTTATAGACTAACGTGACCGCGTGGCCTAATGGAGAAGGCGTCCGACTTCGAATCGGAAGATTGAGGGTTCGAGTCCCTTCGTGGTCGCACTTACTTATACTATTTTTTAATTCTTACTCATAATTAACATTTTGAAGACATGTTTTTTGCTTACGTTTATAGACTAACGTGACCGCGTGGCCTAATGGATAAGGCGTCCGACTTCGAATCGGAAGATTGAGGGTTCGAGTCCCTTCGTGGTCGCACTTACATATACTATTTTTTAATTCTTCTCATAATTATATTTGAAGATTTAATGTTTCTTTACTGAATAGATTAACGTGACCGCGTGGCCTAATGGATAAGGCGTCCGACTTCGAATCGGAAGATTGAGGGTTCGAGTCCCTTCGTGGTCGCACTAACTTGTACTATTTTTTAATTCTTACTCATAATTAACATTTTGAAGACATGTTTTTTGCTTACGTTTATAGACTAACGTGACCGCGTGGCCTAATGGAGAAGGCGTCCGACTTCGAATCGGAAGATTGAGGGTTCGAGTCCCTTCGTGGTCGCACTTACTTATACTATTTTTTAATTCTTACTCATAATTAACATTTTGAAGACATGTTTTTTGCTTACGTTTATAGACTAACGTGACCGCGTGGCCTAATGGATAAGGCGTCCGACTTCGAATCGGAAGATTGAGGGTTCGAGTCCCTTCGTGGTCGCACTTACTTATACTATTTTTTAATTCTTACTCATAATTAACATTTTGAAGACATGTTTTTTGCTTACGTTTATAGACTAACGTGACCGCGTGGCCTAATGGATAAGGCGTCCGACTTCGAATCGGAAGATTGAGGGTTCGAGTCCCTTCGTGGTCGCACTAACTTATACTATTTTTTAATTCTTTCTCATAATTTAAATATTTGAAGATTTGATGTTTCTTTACTGAAATAGACTAACGTGACCGCGTGGCCTAATGGATAAGGCGTCCGACTTCGAATCGGAAGATTGAGGGTTCGAGTCCCTTCGTGGTCGCACTAACTTATACTATTTTTTAATTCTTACTCATAATTAACATTTTGAAGACATGTTTTTTGCTTACGTTTATAGACTAACGTGACCGCGTGGCCTAATGGAGAAGGCGTCCGACTTCGAATCGGAAGATTGAGGGTTCGAGTCCCTTCGTGGTCGCACTTACTTATACTATTTTTTAATTCTTACTCATAATTAACATTTTGAAGACATGTTTTTTGCTTACGTTTATAGACTAACGTGACCGCGTGGCCTAATGGAGAAGGCGTCCGACTTCGAATCGGAAGATTGAGGGTTCGAGTCCCTTCGTGGTCGCACTAACTTATACTATTTTTTAATTCTTACTCATAATTAACATTTTGAAGACATGTTTTTTGCTTACGTTTATAGACTAACGTGACCGCGTGGCCTAATGGATAAGGCGTCCGACTTCGAATCGGAAGATTGAGGGTTCGAGTCCCTTCGTGGTCGCACTTACTTATACTATTTTTTAATTCTTACTCATAATTAACATTTTGAAGACATGTTTTTTGCTTACGTTTATAGACTAACGTGACCGCGTGGCCTAATGGATAAGGCGTCCGACTTCGAATCGGAAGATTGAGGGTTCGAGTCCCTTCGTGGTCGCACTAACTTATACTATTTTTTAATTCTTACTCATAATTAACATTTTGAAGACATGTTTTTTGCTTACGTTTATAGACTAACGTGACCGCGTGGCCTAATGGATAAGGCGTCCGACTTCGAATCGGAAGATTGAGGGTTCGAGTCCCTTCGTGGTCGCACTTACATATACTATTTTTTAATTCTTTCTCATAATTTAAATATTTGAAGATTTAATGTTTCTTTACTGAAATAGATTAACGTGACCGCGTGGCCTAATGGATAAGGCGTCCGACTTCGAATCGGAAGATTGAGGGTTCGAGTCCCTTCGTGGTCGCACTATACAATACTATTTTTTAATTCTTACTCATAATTAACATTTTGAAGACATGTTTTTTGCTTACGTTTATAGACTAACGTGACCGCGTGGCCTAATGGAGAAGGCGTCCGACTTCGAATCGGAAGATTGAGGGTTCGAGTCCCTTCGTGGTCGCACTTACTTATACTATTTTTTAATTCTTACTCATAATTAACATTTTGAAGACATGTTTTTTGCTTACGTTTATAGACTAACGTGACCGCGTGGCCTAATGGATAAGGCGTCCGACTTCGAATCGGAAGATTGAGGGTTCGAGTCCCTTCGTGGTCGCACTTAATACAATACTATTTTTTAATTCTTACTCATAATTAACATTTTGAAGACATGTTTTTTGCTTACGTTTATAGACTAACGTGACCGCGTGGCCTAATGGATAAGGCGTCCGACTTCGAATCGGAAGATTGAGGGTTCGAGTCCCTTCGTGGTCGCACTTACTTATACTATTTTTTAATTCTTACTCATAATTAACATTTTGAAGACATGTTTTTTGCTTACGTTTATAGACTAACGTGACCGCGTGGCCTAATGGATAAGGCGTCCGACTTCGAATCGGAAGATTGAGGGTTCGAGTCCCTTCGTGGTCGCACTAACTTATACTATTTTTTAATTCTTACTCATAATTAACATTTTGAAGACATGTTTTTTGCTTACGTTTATAGACTAACGTGACCGCGTGGCCTAATGGATAAGGCGTCCGACTTCGAATCGGAAGATTGAGGGTTCGAGTCCCTTCGTGGTCGCACTTACTTATACTATTTTTTAATTCTTACTCATAATTAACATTTTGAAGACATGTTTTTTGCTTACGTAAATAGACTAACGTGACCGCGTGGCCTAATGGAGAAGGCGTCCGACTTCGAATCGGAAGATTGAGGGTTCGAGTCCCTTCGTGGTCGCACTTAATAATAATACTATTTTTGAATTTTATATTCTTACTCATAATTTGAAGATTTTATGTTTCTTTACTTTTATAGACTAACGTGACCGCGTGGCCTAATGGATAAGGCGTCCGACTTCGAATCGGAAGATTGAGGGTTCGAGTCCCTTCGTGGTCGCACTTACATATACTATTTTTTAATTCTTTCTCATAATTTAAATATTTGAAGATTTGATGTTTCTTTACTGAAATAGATTAACGTGACCGCGTGGCCTAATGGATAAGGCGTCCGACTTCGAATCGGAAGATTGAGGGTTCGAGTCCCTTCGTGGTCGCACTAACTTATACTATTTTTTAATTCTTTCTCATAATTTAAATATTTGAAGATTTAATGTTTCTTTACTGAAATAGATTAACGTGACCGCGTGGCCTAATGGATAAGGCGTCCGACTTCGAATCGGAAGATTGAGGGTTCGAGTCCCTTCGTGGTCGCACTAACTTATACTATTTTTTAATTCTTACTCATAATTAACATTTTGAAGACATGTTTTTTGCTTACGTTTATAGACTAACGTGACCGCGTGGCCTAATGGAGAAGGCGTCCGACTTCGAATCGGAAGATTGAGGGTTCGAGTCCCTTCGTGGTCGCACTAACTTATACTATTTTTTAATTCTTACTCATAATTAACATTTTGAAGACATGTTTTTTGCTTACGTTTATAGACTAACGTGACCGCGTGGCCTAATGGAGAAGGCGTCCGACTTCGAATCGGAAGATTGAGGGTTCGAGTCCCTTCGTGGTCGCACTAACTTATACTATTTTTTAATTCTTACTCATAATTAACATTTTGAAGACATGTTTTTTGCTTACGTTTATAGTAACGTGACCGCGTGGCCTAATGGATAAGGCGTCCGACTTCGAATCGGAAGATTGAGGGTTCGAGTCCCTTCGTGGTCGCACTAACTTATACTATTTTTTAATTCTTACTCATAATTAACATTTTGAAGACATGTTTTTTGCTTACGTTTAAACGTGACCGCGTGGCCTAATGGATAAGGCGTCCGACTTCGAATCGGAAGATTGAGGGTTCGAGTCCCTTCGTGGTCGCACTTACTTATACTATTTTTTAATTCTTACTCATAATTAACATTTTGAAGACATGTTTTTTGCTTACGTTTATAGACTAACGTGACCGCGTGGCCTAATGGAGAAGGCGTCCGACTTCGAATCGGAAGATTGAGGGTTCGAGTCCCTTCGTGGTCGCACTAACTTATACTATTTTTTAATTCTTACTCATAATTAACATTTTGAAGACATGTTTTTTGCTTACGTTTATAGACTAACGTGACCGCGTGGCCTAATGGAGAAGGCGTCCGACTTCGAATCGGAAGATTGAGGGTTCGAGTCCCTTCGTGGTCGCACTTACTTATACTATTTTTTAATTCTTACTCATAATTAACATTTTGAAGACATGTTTTTTGCTTACGTTTATAGACTAACGTGACCGCGTGGCCTAATGGATAAGGCGTCCGACTTCGAATCGGAAGATTGAGGGTTCGAGTCCCTTCGTGGTCGCACTAACTTATACTATTTTTTAATTCTTACTCATAATTAACATTTTGAAGACATGTTTTTTGCTTACGTTTATAGACTAACGTGACCGCGTGGCCTAATGGATAAGGCGTCCGACTTCGAATCGGAAGATTGAGGGTTCGAGTCCCTTCGTGGTCGCACTTACTTATATATACTATTTTTTAATTCTTTCTCATAATTTAAATATTTGAAGATTTAATGTTTCTTTACTGAAATAGATTAACGTGACCGCGTGGCCTAATGGATAAGGCGTCCGACTTCGAATCGGAAGATTGAGGGTTCGAGTCCCTTCGTGGTCGCACTTAATATACTATTTTTTAATTCTTACTCATAATTAACATTTTGAAGACATGTTTTTTGCTTACGTTTATAGACTAACGTGACCGCGTGGCCTAATGGAGAAGGCGTCCGACTTCGAATCGGAAGATTGAGGGTTCGAGTCCCTTCGTGGTCGCACTTACTTATACTATTTTTTAATTCTTACTCATAATTAACATTTTGAAGACATGTTTTTTGCTTACGTTTATAGACTAACGTGACCGCGTGGCCTAATGGATAAGGCGTCCGACTTCGAATCGGAAGATTGAGGGTTCGAGTCCCTTCGTGGTCGCACTTAATACAATACTATTTTTTAATTCTTACTCATAATTAACATTTTGAAGACATGTTTTTTGCTTACGTTTATAGACTAACGTGACCGCGTGGCCTAATGGAGAAGGCGTCCGACTTCGAATCGGAAGATTGAGGGTTCGAGTCCCTTCGTGGTCGCACTAACTTATACTATTTTTTAATTCTTACTCATAATTAACATTTTGAAGACATGTTTTTTGCTTACGTTTATAGACTAACGTGACCGCGTGGCCTAATGGAGAAGGCGTCCGACTTCGAATCGGAAGATTGAGGGTTCGAGTCCCTTCGTGGTCGCACTTACTTATACTATTTTTTAATTCTTACTCATAATTAACATTTTGAAGACATGTTTTTTGCTTACGTTTATAGACTAACGTGACCGCGTGGCCTAATGGATAAGGCGTCCGACTTCGAATCGGAAGATTGAGGGTTCGAGTCCCTTCGTGGTCGCTAACTTATACTATTTTTTAATTCTTACTCATAATTAACATTTTGAAGACATGTTTTTTGCTTACGTTTATAGTAACGTGACCGCGTGGCCTAATGGATAAGGCGTCCGACTTCGAATCGGAAGATTGAGGGTTCGAGTCCCTTCGTGGTCGCACTTACTTATACTATTTTTTAATTCTTACTCATAATTAACATTTTGAAGACATGTTTTTTGCTTACGTTTATAGACTAACGTGACCGCGTGGCCTAATGGAGAAGGCGTCCGACTTCGAATCGGAAGATTGAGGGTTCGAGTCCCTTCGTGGTCGCACTAACTTATACTATTTTTTAATTCTTACTCATAATTAACATTTTGAAGACATGTTTTTTGCTTACGTTTATAGACTAACGTGACCGCGTGGCCTAATGGATAAGGCGTCCGACTTCGAATCGGAAGATTGAGGGTTCGAGTCCCTTCGTGGTCGCACTTACTTATACTATTTTTTAATTCTTACTCATAATTAACATTTTGAAGACATGTTTTTTGCTTACGTTTATAGACTAACGTGACCGCGTGGCCTAATGGATAAGGCGTCCGACTTCGAATCGGAAGATTGAGGGTTCGAGTCCCTTCGTGGTCGCACTAACTTATACTATTTTTTAATTCTTACTCATAATTAACATTTTGAAGACATGTTTTTTGCTTACGTTTATAGACTAACGTGACCGCGTGGCCTAATGGATAAGGCGTCCGACTTCGAATCGGAAGATTGAGGGTTCGAGTCCCTTCGTGGTCGCACTTACATTATATATACTATTTTTTAATTCTTTCTCATAATTTAAATATTTGAAGATTTAATGTTTCTTTACTGAAATAGATTAACGTGACCGCGTGGCCTAATGGATAAGGCGTCCGACTTCGAATCGGAAGATTGAGGGTTCGAGTCCCTTCGTGGTCGCACTAATACTTATACTATTTTTTAATTCTTACTCATAATTAACATTTTGAAGACATGTTTTTTGCTTACGTTTATAGACTAACGTGACCGCGTGGCCTAATGGAGAAGGCGTCCGACTTCGAATCGGAAGATTGAGGGTTCGAGTCCCTTCGTGGTCGCACTTACTTATACTATTTTTTAATTCTTACTCATAATTAACATTTTGAAGACATGTTTTTTGCTTACGTTTATAGACTAACGTGACCGCGTGGCCTAATGGATAAGGCGTCCGACTTCGAATCGGAAGATTGAGGGTTCGAGTCCCTTCGTGGTCGCACTTATACCAATACTATTTTTTAATTCTTACTCATAATTAACATTTTGAAGACATGTTTTTTGCTTACGTTTATAGACTAACGTGACCGCGTGGCCTAATGGATAAGGCGTCCGACTTCGAATCGGAAGATTGAGGGTTCGAGTCCCTTCGTGGTCGCACTTACTTATACTATTTTTTAATTCTTACTCATAATTAACATTTTGAAGACATGTTTTTTGCTTACGTTTATAGACTAACGTGACCGCGTGGCCTAATGGAGAAGGCGTCCGACTTCGAATCGGAAGATTGAGGGTTCGAGTCCCTTCGTGGTCGCACTAACTTATACTATTTTTTAATTCTTACTCATAATTAACATTTTGAAGACATGTTTTTTGCTTACGTTTATAGACTAACGTGACCGCGTGGCCTAATGGATAAGGCGTCCGACTTCGAATCGGAAGATTGAGGGTTCGAGTCCCTTCGTGGTCGCACTTACTTATACTATTTTTTAATTCTTACTCATAATTAACATTTTGAAGACATTTTTTGCTTAAGTTTAATAGACTAACGTGACCGCGTGGCCTAATGGAGAAGGCGTCCGACTTCGAATCGGAAGATTGAGGGTTCGAGTCCCTTCGTGGTCGCACTTAATAATAATACTATTTTTGAATTTTATATTCTTACTCATAATTTGAAGATTTTATGTTTCTTTACGTTTATAGACTAACGTGACCGCGTGGCCTAATGGATAAGGCGTCCGACTTCGAATCGGAAGATTGAGGGTTCGAGTCCCTTCGTGGTCGCACTTACTTATACTATTTTTTAATTCTTTCTCATAATTTAAATATTTGAAGATTTAATGTTTCTTTACTGAAATAGATTAACGTGACCGCGTGGCCTAATGGATAAGGCGTCCGACTTCGAATCGGAAGATTGAGGGTTCGAGTCCCTTCGTGGTCGCACTAACTTATACTATTTTTTAATTCTTACTCATAATTAACATTTTGAAGACATGTTTTTTGCTTACGTTTATAGACTAACGTGACCGCGTGGCCTAATGGATAAGGCGTCCGACTTCGAATCGGAAGATTGAGGGTTCGAGTCCCTTCGTGGTCGCACTTACATATACTATTTTTTAATTCTTTCTCATAATTTAAATATTTGAAGATTTAATGTTTCTTTACTGAAATAGATTAACGTGACCGCGTGGCCTAATGGATAAGGCGTCCGACTTCGAATCGGAAGATTGAGGGTTCGAGTCCCTTCGTGGTCGCACTAACTTATACTATTTTTTAATTCTTACTCATAATTAACATTTTGAAGACATGTTTTTTGCTTACGTTTATAGACTAACGTGACCGCGTGGCCTAATGGATAAGGCGTCCGACTTCGAATCGGAAGATTGAGGGTTCGAGTCCCTTCGTGGTCGCACTTACTTATACTATTTTTTAATTCTTACTCATAATTAACATTTTGAAGACATGTTTTTTGCTTACGTTTATAGACTAACGTGACCGCGTGGCCTAATGGAGAAGGCGTCCGACTTCGAATCGGAAGATTGAGGGTTCGAGTCCCTTCGTGGTCGCACTTAATACTAATACTATTTTTGAATTTTATATTCTTACTCATAATTTGAAGATTTTATGTTTCTTTACTTTTATAGACTAACGTGACCGCGTGGCCTAATGGATAAGGCGTCCGACTTCGAATCGGAAGATTGAGGGTTCGAGTCCCTTCGTGGTCGCACTTACATATACTATTTTTTAATTCTTTCTCATAATTTAAATATTTGAAGATTTAATGTTTCTTTACTGAAATAGACTAACGTGACCGCGTGGCCTAATGGATAAGGCGTCCGACTTCGAATCGGAAGATTGAGGGTTCGAGTCCCTTCGTGGTCGCACTAACTTATACTATTTTTTAATTCTTACTCATAATTAACATTTTGAAGACATGTTTTTTGCTTACGTTTATAGACTAACGTGACCGCGTGGCCTAATGGATAAGGCGTCCGACTTCGAATCGGAAGATTGAGGGTTCGAGTCCCTTCGTGGTCGCACTTACATATACTATTTTTTAATTCTTACTCATAATTTAAATATTTGAAGATTTTTTGTTACTTTACTGAAATAGATTAACGTGACCGCGTGGCCTAATGGATAAGGCGTCCGACTTCGAATCGGAAGATTGAGGGTTCGAGTCCCTTCGTGGTCGCACTAACTTATACTATTTTTTAATTCTTACTCATAATTAACATTTTGAAGACATGTTTTTTGCTTACGTTTATAGACTAACGTGACCGCGTGGCCTAATGGATAAGGCGTCCGACTTCGAATCGGAAGATTGAGGGTTCGAGTCCCTTCGTGGTCGCACTTACATATACTATTTTTTAATTCTTTCTCATAATTTAAATATTTGAAGATTTAATGTTACTTTACTGAAATAGACTAACGTGACCGCGTGGCCTAATGGATAAGGCGTCCGACTTCGAATCGGAAGATTGAGGGTTCGAGTCCCTTCGTGGTCGCACTAACTTATACTATTTTTTAATTCTTACTCATAATTAACATTTTGAAGACATGTTTTTTGCTTACGTTTATAGACTAACGTGACCGCGTGGCCTAATGGATAAGGCGTCCGACTTCGAATCGGAAGATTGAGGGTTCGAGTCCCTTCGTGGTCGCACTAACTTATACTATTTTTTAATTCTTACTCATAATTAACATTTTGAAGACATGTTTTTTGCTTACGTTTATAGACTAACGTGACCGCGTGGCCTAATGGAGAAGGCGTCCGACTTCGAATCGGAAGATTGAGGGTTCGAGTCCCTTCGTGGTCGCACTAACTTATACTATTTTTAATTCTTACTCATAATTAACATTTTGAAGACATGTTTTTTGCTTACTTTTATAGACTAACGTGACCGCGTGGCCTAATGGATAAGGCGTCCGACTTCGAATCGGAAGATTGAGGGTTCGAGTCCCTTCGTGGTCGCACTTACTTATACTATTTTTTAATTCTTACTCATAATTAACATTTTGAAGACATGTTTTTTGCTTACGTTTATAGACTAACGTGACCGCGTGGCCTAATGGAGAAGGCGTCCGACTTCGAATCGGAAGATTGAGGGTTCGAGTCCCTTCGGTCGCACTTAATACAATACTATTATTTAATTCTTACTCATAATTAACATTTTGAAGACATGTTTTTTGCCTATGTTTATAGGCTAACGTGACCGCGTGGCCTAATGGATGAGGCGTCCGACTTCGAATCGGAAGATTGAGGGATCGAGTCTCTTCGTGGTCGCACTTACTTATACTATTTTTTAATTCTTACTCATAATTAACATTTTGAAGACATGTTTTTGCTTACGTTTATAGACTAATGTGACCGCGTGGCCTAATAGAGAAGGCGTCCGACTTCGAATCGGAAGATTGAGGGATCGAGTCCCTTTGTGGTCGCACTTACTTATACTATCTTTTAATTCTTACTCATCATTTAAATTTTTGAAGACTTGATGTTTGTTTACTTTTATTGGATAACGTGACCGCGTGGCCTAATGGAGAAGGCGTCCTACTTCGAATTGGAAGATTGAGGGTTCGAGTCCCTTCGTGGTCCCACTTACTTATACTATTTTTTAATTCTTACTCATAATTTAAACTTTTGAAGACTTGATTTTTGCTTACTTTTATAGACTAACGTGACCGCGTGGCCTAATGGATAAGGCGTCCGACTTCGAGTCGGAAGATTGAGGGTTCGAGTCCCTTCGTGGTCGCACTTACTTATACTATTTTTTAATTCTTACTCATAATTTAAATTTTTGAAGACTTGTTTTTTGCTTACTTTTATAGACTAACGTGACCGCGTGGCCTAATGGAGAAGGCGTCCGACTTCCAATCGGAAGAGGGTGCGAGTCCCTTCATCTCTACTTAGATTATACATTTTTTTCCTCTGTACGAATATGGGGATATCTATAGGTGCAGTAGGCAAATAAAACTGTTATATAACTCTTGATTATCTTCGAGATATTGCTGGACAATCATTTATCGTGTAGGGACTACACGTAAATATGTCCGGAAGTCATGGTAGTTGTCCGTTTAAGCTGTTATAACTACATATGCTAGGTCATGTAGGTGTATTTGTGTTCAGGTTCGGAATCCGATGTGTTCCCTCCCAACTACATGCCCATGAAAATCATCCTTCATTACAAGAGCAGTCTCCGAGACTAGACGCTCATTAAAATAATCATCAAATAACTCTCCAAGGATAACACTTGGATTAGTAGAAATGAAAAAAGTCAAGCTGTGTATAAATATATTTAAATTGCCTAAAACGTTTTCAATTCAATTCAATTCAATTCAATTTTTATTTTCATTTCATCAGAATCATACAATATTTTATAAAGTGTAACAGAATAAAATATGAGAATGGCTTCAAGCTAATCCTTCAAGCTAATAATTGTAACTTGGCGTTAGGATTTTGTCTTTGTGGTTTTTATTCGTTATCACTTAGAATGACCGAAGTTATCCACAAAATTTTACCCTGGCTTGCTGTTTGAACTTCTTGGTGATAACTTTAAAATAAGTAGTTTGGATTTATGTTACACCTTTTTCAAAAACAAAATAAAGCCCTAAAGCATCATAGAGAGTTACTGACTGATCCGGATTCCAGTGTATAGACCTACATGCATGGCTTAGGGAACAAAATCAGCTGCGGCCCCACCCTTCCCAAGGAAGCATACTTTACTTTAGTGGTTTGATTTCCTTTACCAATTAATTATTATTGGAATTCGACTGTTCGACACGACAAACCTCTCCCCTTCCTCCCAAAGTAGCCTTACTACGCCCCTGACTCATAAGACGGACTTATGAGGCAACATGTTTCTAATAATGGTCGCATGATAGGGGCGGTCGGCTGAGAATGGGTTCTCTGTTTCCCGGATCACCATTTACGATCCCCCAAGTTTCCGTAGCTCGAGGTGGAATGAGCTTATAACAACACTCGTTAGGCAAAAAACATCAAGCACTTTGGCAATAAAAATACACATGTCACCAGTGATATGGCTCGTAAGGAGATAGATCTAAACAGGAAAATGGTATGGGACAGCATGCAATTACAATGAAGTAACCATTTGCGGATCTAGCAAACCTATATTATGAATAGGATGCATAAAAGGAAGGAGCTTTAAACATAATCAAGGTAGAAGTAGATTAAACCCGATTCATTTACAGGTCATAAGAAGTTGAGGTTAGGATGCTGTTGTATTTTTGGAGAATCATTCATTTCATTCAAATGGAAACAACGACAGCAATTTAAGAGGTTTTATTTAGTTTATTTTGAATAACGGTGCATTTCTAGCGGTCATTTCTTTTCTGGGGTGCATTCTGTCAATACATTACTTATGCTTGTCAAACTAAGAGATCGAATTTAGTGAAAACACGAAATGATATTTTCTTGCAATGGTATAAAAACAGCAATAAATAATAACATCAATAATGTATGTTATTCTTTAATGATTGGTAGTATAATTAATGGCAAGGACGCAATAAAATGTTTCATTCTATAAGAAGAGCTTTATCGACCGATATGAAACTTGGCCAGGGAAATGATGTATGCAAACATTAATACTGAATACCGACATCCAATTAAAAAATAATAATGGTGTTTTTGTCCTACTCATTCCCAGATGCAAATGAATGCATTCAGCTACGCGGACAAAATTAGAAACAAAACTGGGACAGGAATCGATACCAAGCGTTTGCAATGGTTTCCCAGTGCCATTCCTTTCTGAAATGGAAATGGACAAATATAAATATAGGCTACACTGTCTTGTGTGCACTGGTGTTGGCATAGGGGGAAACTCCCCCCCCCCCCCCCCCATCCTCAAATTCGAGAATAATAAAAGGAAAGCGAGAGAAAGTAAGGGAGACAGAATGAGGGACTCCATTCCCAATGCTATAGTTGCATTCCGAGTACTCTGACGAGCTTTCTCAAACCTTGTTTTGATGTGTGGAATAATATTATTGTAGCGAACTAGCGATGTAACATCAAGGTGGTTCGTCTTGTAAACATTAGAAGAAAAAGTTTATTATCAAGTAATTGGTATCACAACAAATGTATTTGGTTCCATATTAATGTATGATGGCATATGTGGGTGGTGCCTTATCATAGCTTTTGATTATATACATTTATATTTTAATTCATTAGAATGTATTTTACTGCACTCATACACTGCTATTTTTTTTCAAAATTGAGCAGAATTATTATATTTTTTGTTTAAAAACATTGAGGATTCCAAACAATTGCTTCTAATTTATTTCATATGTAGTCATTCAGAATTATTGTGCGCAGTTTATATTATAATAATGCAATCGCTTAGTATGCCTTTAATTCAATATCACATGCCTGTAAGTAATCAGAGCGGAAAAATAGAAGCATAACTAGGACACCGATCAATGATCACAGTCTGATTATACCTACCAAATTCTATGACAGATGTTCGAGTGTGTTTTGTGTTACTCTTATTTACTTACATGCTGTATTTGATTTGAATAAATTCAAAGCCATGTGTTAGTTGGAAACAAATAATTGCGATAGTATTCACAAAATGCATTAGGAACTCAAAACCCAAATAGAAACGCAAAGGCATAAATTTCAGAAAAGAAAATTCAGGCAGTTTGTATTTCTCTTTGAACTTTATGTTACTTTGTCATTTTTTAATGGGTAGGGATAGCGAACGTTTAGAATTTGTATTATTGCCCCAAATGTCCCTTAATCACCCCCCCCCCCCAATCCCTATTCACCCTACCATACCAATAACTGCGAAGTCCACCTATTCTCATACCATACGTGTATAGGATATTGAGCTATACCGGAAACGCTAGATATACGCACTCTATATTAGATTACGTTGATTGACGCTCTGACCAATTAGAGAAGAAAAAAAAACAGTAAGGGCGAGTTAAAACAAACGAAAGGGGTGATGAAGGATAAGATATCATGATATCCTTGAAAGGTTAAACAGAGAGTAAGACCTTTAGATTTAATTAGAATTCAGTGTAGAATCAGGGAAATGTAACTCTTAGTTACATTTCCCTGGTAGAACACAATATAATTTTATGTGTACAGAGATACCCATGTGCAAGAGGTATACAGGCCTTTTTGTGTGTGATGAAAAATTGGAAATGCATCAAGAAATTCTAAAGTGAAAATACACTTTAATAGTTTAATCTCAATGTAAATCACTTGTAGTAGACCACAATATATAAAATCAAACCAAATAAAGTACGTCGAGCATGTCTTGGGAAAAAAACTGACATTGAAGTGGCACAAAGTCATAAAAGTAAGAAAAAACTTTGTGAACATTATTGAAAGTATTATTGATGTAATTCCCGTTTACTAACGAATACGTTAATATCACACTCATAGAGAATAATTTGCAACACATACCATGCACATTGTGGTCTTATACCAACGGAGAAAGCTACAGCACATACGCCTAGGTTTTATTTCGCCATCTGAGCGAAATAACTGCCGAAATTTAGCGTTAACCATGAAATTATTTTCTGCTACCAAAACACACCAAGCAGAGTTAATACCTTATTGAGATGGCATTACTGACTCATTACAATCACCAATAGGCATTGAGCTGTCATTAATTCCCCTTTCTTTGGGATTACGATTCTGTAATGGCGATTAATGCATTCTTTAGACTTTGCTCTCCTAACCTGCTAATGGTATTTAAGAGAAAGTTCTGTGAAAGGTGAAATATGGTTTGCGTTTAGGTCCTTTTAACTCCCAGCAATGTCTACGAAAAGGAATCTCCTTGAAACGCCCTCGTATTCAAATCATAACTACACTGTAAAAAATAACTGTAGATTAACAGGTTTTTTGACTTGTAAAATTAAAAAAAGTTTTGGCCAGCAATTTTCCTGCCATTTCACAAGAATAATACCGCATTAACAGAAAAACGGCCAAAACTTGTAATTTTACAAGTCAAAAAACCTGTTAATCTACAGTTATTTTTTACAGTGTAGACATAGCTGTGTACCAAAATGCCCACGTGTTTGTTTTATTCAATTTACAACAGTGATTTTTTCATGTAATTTTCATCAATATTGTGTTAATTTCCTACATTTTGATTTTCCACAACCTATATACTAGGCCTACGAATACACACTTATCCTCGTGTACTACATTATAGAACATGACTGTAACATTTAGCTTCATGACTGTATTAATAAACATTTCCAAATAACTTCTGTTTTCTTTCATAATGAACTTAATGAAATCACACAGCCAGTATTCAACGTTATATTTAAAAATGAACCAGCCATCAGTTTTAAAGAAAAAAACTATCTCAACATTATTCGACTATTTCAGACCAACGTACAGGCTTTGGAAAAATCTAGGACTGTGATGGAAAGAAACATTGCTGCAGTGAATGAGTACAGAGAATAAAATACGCTGGAGACGTTGTTGGGTTTTAGTATCAGTGCTCATCAGATCATTAGACAGAAAGAAATGCTTCAAGGCAAAACCGATTAAACTGGTGGTTTCGATTTTGATTTTTCTTGCTGTCGCTGCTGTCTATCTTTCTTAACCACCCACCCGTATCCTACCAAATAATCCAATTATTCTACCATATTGTGAACAAAAAATTGCTCAAGTTCACAACAAAACCTAACATCTCCTTTTATACCAAAACAATTTCATAATGATATTATGCTTTGAAATTTGAGCTATTTGCTCGCGGAACAAAGCGATAGAAATGACATTCTACCTCTGGGCAACCGTACTGCTATACAATGATCGATAAATCTTTCTCTTCACAGCCGCAGCGCTCCAAAAACATAATGTCGTCTGCTTGCGTAGGCCTACTAGTTGTATGTTCCTTTCTGTGCATATTATTATTCGACTATATTGTCTATGTTATGATTTTGTATCGCTAATGTATGCTCAGCTTTGTTAAGTCTACAGTCCAGGTTTAAGGAATAGAAATGAAAGAGAAAGAGAAAGAGAGTGAGAATAATAACTTTATTGCTCGTAAGCTGTCTAAATAAGGCCCTTGACAGAGCTGCTTTCGTCGGGGGCGTTATTGAATTGAAGTTCGTTGAATCAATGGAATAGCAGTAGGCATGTAAAGCACAATAGGGCAGTGATCGGGAGTATATTGTAATATTGCCTCAGGGAAATTACCATACAGAAAAATGCAAAGCAAGCACAAAATACAAGTAGTTTGGGATAGATACCTGTAATACTGTAACACGCACTATTTCATTGTAAATGTCTGGGCATTGTGTAAAGGAAGCTCGGGCGATATATAATAACGTCTCACACGACAGTAATGATAAAGATTATATTTCATTTTCATTTGTCATTATATAAATTCTCACTCTGTCTCTCTCTGTGTCTGTCTATCTCTCTCTCTCTCTCTCTCTCTCTCTCTTAGCGGCCACTCTCATGTCTCTCTCCATAGGCACATTTTCGCGAGG
Source organism: Heliocidaris erythrogramma (assembly GCA_025617745.1). NCBI lineage: Eukaryota > Metazoa > Echinodermata > Echinoidea > Camarodonta > Echinometridae > Heliocidaris > Heliocidaris erythrogramma. The sequence goes on along the minus strand of CM046870.1, from coordinate 15,224,903 downwards.
GGGGGGGGGGGGGGCTGGCGCCTTTTGCCTGTATATCAACTTTTCTAATATTTGCAAGGGAACAAAAATGTTCATACTTTTTGCCCGAATATGAGGTGATGGTTGCCCGAATATTGACAATTTCAAAATCCTCTGGGCGGACTGCCTATGTCTCTCTCCCGCTCTTATACTCTCTCTCTCTCTCTCTCTCTCTCTCTATCTATCTATCTCCTTTTCTCCCTATTTAATACTATAGGCCTGCTTTTACTTTCTCCCCCCTTTTGACATGTTTGAGATTCTAATTTAACAATATTCGCAAACACATAGGCCTAAATCAGATATTACAAATACATCGAATTCTAATGAACATGATAAAAGTAAGTTTTACTGTGCATAATATTACCCACTTGGATAATCATGATATATATATATATATATCAATCTTACCTTATCTTTAGATCTAATGCGGCAACCAGTATCCCAGCGTTTCTGCTTGAGTCAGCGTTGATGCTCTCAAAACAACTAGGTGTGTATTTCCTGATAAATGATCCCAATTTCCAGTGTCAGAATAGGCAGAGAACATCACCAGAAAAACAACAAAACAGGTTTCAGTTTTCTTATTGCCTTTCGCACCAGTGAAATATAATCCAAAATTGCCGGTAGTTCGCCTACCATGTGTCTGGGGGAACAGTATAGGGCCCAATTTCCGTGCTTGCACGTAAATACGAGATAGAGTGATTATTATTAGAGCACAATGGAAAAAGCGAGATCTGCCACTGTGCGCGACCGTGCACTCGAACAGAAGTCAACGACAAAAGTGATTACTATGCTACGCAGCCAGTGTACAGCAAAGCGGGCTGGCAGCGCTCTTTGATGCGATCCACAAGCGCGCTACGGCACAGCTATAAAAAATCCCTCGGAGCGTGTGTGCGTTCGCCGCGCTGCTGCAATTAGTACTGATTACATAGGCGCGCACGCTCTAGTGCTTTCAGAGTGTGAGATGTTCGCTCTCCATAATGGAAGCAAACGTCGGCTTTAGATTTAAGATATGGATTTAGTTTCGTTGGGCCAATGTCCAACCGCCTACTTTCCTACGTGCAATGTAACATGAGATCGTCAAAGAAAATGAAGGAAAAAAATGAAGGAACAAAAAATGAAAAGAAAATTTAAACAACATTTTTAAACAAAATTTATGTTTTAAAGTGTGCAGATAGGGAGATGTGAGGCAAGCATCCCCCTCATATAGTGTCCCTCATTCAAATTTACGACTCAATAATTCATGAGTATCATTTAAAAAAATAGAAACACTTAATAACTAAAACTTTACATCAAAATGTTCTAAAATGGGTCTAGTACTTCTGGGATTTGCCATATTTTAGAATGAATTAAAATAATGTACGAAGATGGGAAGAGCAGGAAGAAGGCGTTAATTACATGTCAAATGGAGAGAGGAGTTTGGAAGATTACCATAGTAAAAATATCCCCTGAAATGGAATGCTTTTCAAGCTCTTCAAATGCCTTTATATTAAATATATAATGAGAAATATAGCTGAAATCTTCGGGTCTAACATTTGTGTGTAGTCCCATATACACATTTCTGTGTGTAAGTGCATGTGACTCTCAGCACGATTGAGTCAATTTCTTGTCATTTTGGTGATTTCAAAACCTTACAGCACACACCAATTATTATGTGCTATATTATCAACCTTTCCCAATTGCTTTGAAACAAGATCTTTCACAATGTAATCTCATGACCAGAACTCAACTTTATCTTTAAGAATAAAAAGAAAGAAGGGGACAAAAGGGTAAGCCGTAAGGTGAGTGGGGGAAGAGAAGAGAGTTAGAGCAAGGAGTCAACTCCTTGGTTAGAGGAAGGTATGAAAGGGGAAAAGAGGTGGTGGGGGGGGGGATTGGAGACAGAGAAAGAGAGGGGGTGAGAGATCGGCAAGATTGAAAAATACTGATATTAAAAAGTAAAGTTGAAACGATACATTTCAAGTGTATACTCAAGACCTGGATACTGTTCCCATCCGGACTAGGATCTTGAATGCATTAGAGAGCCTGTCACGCTTAGCTACAAATCGGCGGAAATCCGGCTCAAAATCACATTAAGCGGCTTTGGCTTTAAACTGGTGACGTAAGAATGTGTTTTTCAACCTGTTGTTGATGGTTTGTAAATCTCTCTCTCTCTCTCTCTCTCCACCTATACCTATAAAATTAACTCTCTTTCCTTCGCTTAATTTATTTACCTTTCTTCTTTATAATCATTTACATTTTTCTTCCACTGTCAACCTAACCTGGTCCTGTCCCATTCTCTCTCTCTCTCTCGCTCTCTTTCTTTCTTTCTCTCACTCTCTCTTTCATTCACACACACACACACACACCCACCCACACACACTCACTCTCTCTCTCTTTCACTCACACACTCTCTCACTCTTTCTCTCTCTCTCTCTCTTTACCTTTCTATCCCCTTATCTAATTCCTTCTCTCCCCCTCTCTCTATATCTATTCTACATTATTAAGTTTCTAGTCAAAGTTATTATCTTCTCTCTCCGCTCTTCACTCCCAAGCCCCCCCCCCCCCCCATTCTTAACCTCTATATCATGTATATAAACGACTCTATACAACCTGCAATGGTGCAGAAAACATGCGCTGAGATGATATCCTATCATTATATTTATCATGATATATATTTGAATTAGAAATATAAACGAAATAGAAGAAGAATAATGAGAGAGGGTGAGAGAGAAAAAAAGGCAGATGTGAAAAAGAAAATGAAAGACAGATACATTTTGAAACAATCCTAGTATATATTTTTCAAAAGAAAATGCATAAATACAATGTATAATTTATAATATTTATATATTATAAATATTAATATTATATACATTTAATTTAATTTATATTTTTTTTAGTTTTAGTTGTGTTTCCCCTTATTAGTTTGTTTCTTCTGTACAATACTATTTCGTTGATAGGTTTGATGTTTTTAAATTTGTATTTCATACTTTGTAAGTCACGGCGTTGCTGAGAAGCAGCCACCCGACTCAATGCTGGCTTTTATCTTTTATTTCCGTGAATAAATAAATCAAACTCAAAAAAATAAAAAATAGATCAAACTCAACCAAAAAAAGTATTGCTGGAACTTACCACGATGCTAATCTCTCTCTCTCTCTCTCTCTCTCTCTCTCTCTCTCCCTCTCTTTTCCTCGAGAGGATTTGTTTGTTCTATTTCATTTACACATAATACTTAATGATAAAGTAATATATGCAATGTTTTAAAACCATATTTATATATTCCACGAAGGCACTTATAGGCTGTATGTATGCTGTATAGACAACACCTTTCATGCCTGTGGTGTTTACGACAGTCAAATCGGAATGAAAAACCATTTACAAATAGCACGCACATGTACATCCATGTCATGCATTTCCCTTTCCATCGGCAAAAAGCCATCAATCATATTTTCTCCCCACGCTTTAAATCTTACCTTCCAGATGTACGTGTGAAGTATGTTAGCGGCCTTGAGGTAGACCGATCAATAATTCTGACATATTAGTTTTTCGATTTTCAGAGAGGTTCCATCGATTTTTGTCCCCATTATTTCTGTGTCGCGTCACTCGCGTGTATTGCGTCACAATAATTGTATGGACTTCGGTGAAGTGACGAGGTGTGCACTGATTTATGTCCTTTTATAATATGTCCTTTTCTAGTAAGAGAGGAGTTACAAAATTGTTTAGCATAAAGCATATAAAAAGATAATTGCATATAGTATGATTAGTATACAGGAATCGTTTCCCTGCAATTATCGTAAAGGGAGCACAGAATAGCATGCAAATCAAACCTTTTACTAGGATTACCGCACTTATGGGTTTTTTTAAAGGTGCACACTATAAAAAGGGTCATCATGGTTTTGTTTGTATATTTTTTTTATTTCCTTATTCCCCCCCCCCCCAAAAAAAAAAGTCATCACTTAACTCTTTCAGTGCCGATGGCACATATATGTGACAGATAGACTTATCATTTTCATTCACCAAATGCTCGACCACAGGAAAGGTGTATGGTGGTCAATGTATAGCAAAACTGTGAGTATAAATCAAGCATTCTAAATAATATGATTTTATGCTGTCATAGAAGTTATCAGAGGAAATTGCAAATTTTTAAAAAGATTTTACCTTATTTCAACATTAAACAATAATAAACAAATGAGAAACCAAAAAATAATGGACAAAAAAGAAACTCAAATGTAATTTCCAATGCATAAATGCATAAAGTTGGGTGAAGACGTAATAATGTTTGGTATCATAAGAAATAGTAATAAATTTCCTACAAGTTTTGTACAAAATATTTTGGGAATGAAGTGTAGACATTTGCAAAGAAAGCATTGATCACATTTTGGTAAAATTTTGAAGAGATCTAAACCACTTGGCACGGTAAAAGTTTTAAAAAGCGCACATTCTTGGATTTATCTGATATAAAGCTATGCCTTAAAATCAAGAGAGACTAAAAAAGTTGTCAATGATACTTATTTTGATAACGCTCTGGACATACACCATATTTTTTCACTAAACCAATCGCCTATTTTGTATCAAATAAAGATCACGTCGAATCATATAAAATCAAATAAAATAAATAAAATAAACTATATTTCCTCAAATCCAATATACATGTACATCATCAATCAAAATCATAGCACGAGAAGAGGGAGAGGGAGAGAGTGAGAGTGAGAGGTACAGGAAAAGACAAAGGGGGGGGGGGGGGGTAAGAGAGAAAGAGTAAACACCGTAAAAGAGGAAGGGAACTCCACAAACAATACTGACTAAAATGGCCTTCGTTTACTAATGGTAAATACTGTAACGAAATAGGCGCTGCTTCCTCCAGCTGCGGTTTCGGTCAGGATAGCCCGAGCTGAGGACGTGGTTAGTCCACTGCCTGGACTGTCTCCATGTATCCTCAACGCTAACACAATAGCCAGTCCTTTATCCCACCGATTTGTTCGACGCGTGGAACTTTGGGGATCGCGGGATTACATTTAGTAGAGTCGCGCTCTGTGTGGGATATGAGTGTAGGGAAAGAGCAGCGTAGGGGAATAAACCAAATATAAAAAACGGATAGAATCTACATGTAGACTAGGACTGCGAACCGTCGCGACTGCGCTGTTTCTGCCAGTTCAATCTTAAAAGTACGCATTACTGCACAACCATGTCAAGAAGTACGCAGTAGTTCAGCGGTTTCCTGTCAGCCAATAGACCTGTTTACTAAGTTATTCAAATGTTATGCATACTTTTGAAACTAGAGGTTGTTCTTGACAACCTGAAAGCTTGCCAGAGGCTTGTCAGACATAGCAACAAGTAATGTATGCAAACTGGATTCCAAGTATTGTAGTTCATTCATTAATAACAGGTTAATGGAATACCTCGTTACTAGGTCCCCAGAAAAGAAACATCCATAAATTTGAATCACTTAGTAAACAGGTCTATTTGAAATTCCCATATGTATAATGATTACAACTTTCAAAAATTTATAACTTTCTTATTGCTTGTCCGATTTCGTTCAAACTTTCACCAATCTGCCTCTCTGATTTTCCTCTTTCTTTCAAAGCAACTTGCTATTAAGGTTGGATTTCCCTTTAATTGGGACTAGACTGTGCAAAATCATCATATGAATCATTTGGCCTGCACACACCAGGCCAGTCTGAAGTATCAACGGTATCACCGCACCATCAGGCTTGTTGAGCGCTGACTTGGCATGCAATGAATGACCCAGCCTTAATCCATTAACTTAGCAAGTACACAATATTATATATCCAATTACACGTTATTAGAAAAAGTGGTTAATTAAATACACATAATTAACTCATATTTTCCTAACTCTCTTTGCTTTAACCTAGGCAAATGACCTACCAAAATTAATTGGCATAAAATGGCTCGACAATTTAGTAATTAGGTGCCCCTTTTACTTCTGATCAGTGCCCTTTTTTCTTTCTAATAGTATTATATTCCCTTTTAATAAGTGCCCTTTTTGTCTTCTGATAAGTGCCCTACATATATACCTAAACATATTTAATATATTGTACGTATATGTCGCTAACAAACTTTGCCCTAAAGTCCACAAATGAGCCATATACCTAGCTCCAAATAATCAAAGAGGCTTCATAATAGTAGATCCCCTGCTGATATCAGCTCAATGAGAGGCAGTGGAGCAGGGGACAAGAGGGGCACAATTCCATAAATTATACAAAAATGAGCAGTGCCCCTAAATCATAACAGGTGGAGGAGGACATTTTCTCTAAAGTTTTTTCCAAAGCTTGCTCGCTACGCTCGCTATTCAAAATATCTTTAATATTTTGCTCGCTCGCTCGCAAATGAACAAATAAGTGGCATTTCCGCCTTGTTTTCCTCCTTTGTAGGTGCCCTTTTTCACCAAAGGTGCCCCTTTTTGTTGAAAGACACTCCGCCGCCCCTGTCAGAGTGAAACAGTTATTCATCTGCTATGTGAATGTACATATGTTAAAAATATTTGGGATAGGTTGGAACATTGGATATACACTGGAACCGGAAATAGAATGATATTCTCACAACAAGATAAATTATTTGGTTTAAGAGGTTCAAATAATTATGAATTGAATGCTATACTATAGTGGTGCGACAGATGGTATATACTTGCAAAATAAAGAAACAACTGCCCGATTTCGATCATATTAAAGTTTCGCTTATAAATTATAAAGCAACTATAACAACAACAAAAGTTATAGGCTAAAATGTAACTAAACATGCCCTTTTCCTAACTTCTAATAAACGTTACACTGTCGATCTCATCTGCTTCGAAACTGGTTGCAAAACCGGCTTCCTGTCCTCGGCGATCTGGTCGAAAACAGCTTCAAATATTTCTACACTGACTAAAATTTTAGCTTTTCGACGAAATGAAACCCAATTTCGTTACAATACAAACATGGGGTGTACAATATTCTTTTCTAAAGATACAAGTTGATGTGTGAAATAATGCATTTTGTTTGATTGCAAACTAAAACACGTTCTACATGTTCTATCACAATGAGTCTGTAAACCACACAAGATTCATCGTCGCTGTTTTGAGAGAATGGTGACAAACACCTTGGGGAGGACGTCATTGCATTTACCCGCCCCGCCCCTCCCTCCCCCACCAGGCAGCAGGGTTACTTAATCGAAATTGTCCTTGAATATGTAATTCTGTTCTTAACTGAGTTGGTTGTCATCCTTTAATATGGGGCAAATTTCAAGCAGAGACATGGAGACGGTATTAATATCTCAGGGGAATACAGTTTAAATTGGAAATGAATATTGTTAGTTCTTTTCCACCCCGCTCTCTCTCTTTCCCTCTTTGTCTTTCCATTTTCCCCTCAAATTCAAATTCAAATTCTCTCTCCTTCTCTCTTTGGATCTCTTCTTTCTCCTTCTCTCTTTCTCTCAACCATTATCTTTATCTTTCTCTCGCTTCAATACACATGCATACTTTGATTTTTAAAAAATACACACCAATAAAACATTGGACTTTCCTTGGTTAGCTGGGTACGAGAAGGTCGTGGGTTTGAGCCTCGGCACGGCACTAATATCCTTTGGCAAGACATTATTTTACTTCCGCAATCATCGACCCAGCAGGAAGAAGTTCCTTGAATGCTAATACAACGCCCGAACAGCACCAATGCAAAAACCGAGTGCGTCATGCAGGTGGGCTATACAAGAAAATTATCATTATCATTATTGACTGATCGGTTTTTAATAGCAGATATGATGTCTGAATATGAAGTCTGTGTCTGAACGGAGCGAAATTAAAACATGAACATTCCCTTCCGTAACGAAACAGAACGGTAAAAACATTAAATGCAGGAAAGCTATTTTGCAGCCGGGCTTGTGAAATGAATAATGTCATCTCTGAAACATTTTGTAATGTGGATATTCTATCCCAAAATTATTCCTAATTCACTTTACTATTTAATTTGCCCATTTAAAAAAATCCAGTTATTTAATCTCTCTCTCTCTCTCTCTCTCACACACACACACACACACACACTCTCTCTCTCTATCTATATTTCTAGATCTCGTCTATTTCCCATTTAAACCAATGTCTGCATGCATTGCACACGACTTTTGTAAATTTACCTATTTTTTTCTCTGAAAAATATCTTAACTCCCCCTTCTCAAACTCTCTTCCCATCCGTAATCAATGCACGCATTCACACGGCTGTATTTCTCATACACATGATATATGTACATGGTATACAACCCCAATACAAGCATATGGAGGCTCTCTGAATGATAAAAATGTGCATCATCTTTTCCAGATGCACCCGTCACCATAATACCACTAAAAATAGCTACATATTATCAGCAGCCCCTTCAGCTGTTTATGAAGATGATTTAGTCCGATGCGTAGCCCGTCTGTTGCCTCGGATGCTTAAAAACAAAGAGAATATGGCGAATGCATTACTAATTCACTGGTTATACTTTCTTGGAAGGTATATCAATGGCAAAAGCAAAGGTATATTCATATGGAATATCAGTTCGACTCTACGTGTGCTGTATAATCTAAATTCAAAGGGTGTTGCTTACAAGACTCCTGCATACACACTTATAAACAAACCAATGAAATAGGAAGAGGATCAAAGTGCATCAATCAGATTCGAACACTTGGATACAATTATTAGAGCCAATTTGTTCAGAAGAATAAAAGTTTGAGCAAGAGTTTGATTTGAATAGGAATACTGTAAACGTTGGTTTTCAATAGCGAAAGCAAAACGAAGACCCACCCCCTTGCCCCACCCCCTTGCCCCACCTCCACCCCCATCCGCCCCAAGATTCACACCAGTTGGATGGCGGACCTCACCTCACCCCGAGAAATAAATAAAGTTGTGAAGAATTTATTTCCTGCCTATTGATTTACAATATTCCTTACGAAAATGCACAAGAGATATATAAATGAAGATATTCTCGGTATGCTGTAAGATCTGTTAATAGCATGCCATGGGCGCTTCTATTTTCTTAAAGTAGAACTTTAATGATTTTAAATATTGGCTTAATACTTATTATTGCATAGATGGCATAAATTAAACAAGGTTATCCAAATTTAACGCTTGGAAACATTTGAAGTAATGATTATTATCAATCATAAAACGGTAAAATACAGCCCCCGATATAGCAGCTGAAGAACTCCTCGAACGCTGCTGAGATGTGTGACACACCAGAGACCAGTCCTGTCTAAGCAGACGATGTCCCATAACATCTTACACATTTTTCAGTGCCTGTTTTGTCACCTCCTCTTCACTTATTTCTCTTACTTAACTAGCGTCAGTCTTAATGTTAGTCTGTTGCCTCACTCTTAACTTCATGTATGGTATTATTTTGATGAATAATGCAGCGTTAAAAATAAAGGAATCAGTCACTTGTAAACAAAATAAGACGCCATTGTATTTTCAGCTGCTTGCACCGGGGCATGTTCGGCGTTTCAATAGGGAACGAATACCATCCGTGCTATTATTCGGAGGGCTTTTCAATTTGAAAGTGGGGTTTATTTCATTGATCATTGACCCTTCTCCTGTGTATTTACAATCAAACGGTTTTAGTTATCAGAATCAGTTTCACTTTCCCTTTTAGAATGGTGTGAAATAAGGTCATGTTTAAATATACCAAACTCTTTATAATTTGATAAATAATTGCATTGCAATTACGTTCATTCATTATAGGACGTCGTCTGCTTAAGCAGGATCGGTCCCTAGTGTGACGACATCAAAACATTGCTATATTTCTGGCGAATCCTCGGATATTCCAGATGCTTAGAAGAGCTTTTATTTATGTTGTTTTTTATAATCATCAGATACGCAGTTGACATAAAACTTATACGATTGTCATCTGTAAGCTTCCCAGTTTCCAGTGATTCATTAATTGCCATATTTTTTGAATAGCTACTTTAATAATGTGACGTATCAGGAGAAGTTGTACATGATCAGGGCCAAGCTTTAGTTAGAGAAACATCTGAATTCAGTAACAAAACCTTTCTTTTCAACGAGGGAAAATCAAAGCTGAGAAGGAAAAAATAATATTTGGTGGAATTATTTAAAGAGGGGAAAAATTTAACTCCTTTCTTTAAAAACAATGGAATATAGCAATGACAAATCAATTCTATTTATGCAAAAACTTCACCCCGCAAGAGCCACAACGTATATTTATGCATTTTGCGGTCTGACAATTATAGTACAAAAGATAATAGCAGGTGAATGAAATACTTCAGCACCACAGACACTTGGGAAGGAAGCATCCGTAAATTTGAAAAGTTAACTTGCTAATAGAATTAGCTTAGTACGTCAGTTATAAAGAAAATGGAGATGCCCATGTTGTGCTGAGAAACCTTACATTACGTTCATAATATCTTAATCTATACCTCTCTCGTACACTTTGATCTTGTAAGTTGACATGCAAAAATACAATAAATCTCTCAAAATAACTACTTTTCTTTCTTGGGGTGAGGTTTCCTTTAAAAATTACAATTAAACCCGATACTTATTATTTCTTGTTTTCAATGCCTATAGCTATAACGATATAAAGAAAGAAAGAAACGGCGACAATAATTCATTTAATTCAACACGTTCACGTGCGCTTTAAAGTTATATACGATAATCACTTTTAAGTTCAAGTTCTTTATTAAACACTTTCATAAAAACAGAGACATATATGCAAATACATTTCCATACTAAAATAACAGACATAAAAACGAACGTTCACAAACAACTTATAAGAAATGTTGGGAGATGAACTAGACGACAGGAGTCTTAGCAAATGCTAATCAACCTAGACATAGCATACATACAAAAAAAAATCCTAACTATTGGCTCATTCATAAGCAACTAATATCATAATAAGCATTTTGGAAATACAGATCGAAGCCATACAAATAACCAAAAAAAATGCTAACAATTTGAAGTGATTAGAACTTAAACCTTAGATAAGTGTGCAAACACAGCATATTTTGGTATAATTATTATCATGGGTGCCGATCCCGGGAGGATGGGGATAATAATTATATCCCTTTACTGGCTAAACTGCATTCTCGTTTCTTTGTAGCTTTTCAATAGCGCAGCGCCATGCTCGCTGCCCGGAGGGGCTGAGTCTGCGGGGCTCTGCGTTCTTGAGTTTTTATAATTGTTTTTATATTCTGGTATCATTGTGTATCAGTCCTTGCATGTACATTTGTTTAGCTTCGGTGTAACATTTGCATGACTTTCTTATTTTATATCCGTTTCATTCTTTCCCATTGGCCTTTGTATCTATAATGCTCTTCTTTTATTTCAATTCTTAGCTGCATATTCTATTTCACATTTAAACTTTACGTGCACCGTTGACTTATTTGTTTTTGTTTGGTTTTTTTTTTCTCTCTCTCTCTAAATTCTCTTTTTTTCTTTTTCCCGCATTGTTCTGTTGTTGCATGCTTTAAAGAAAAATATGACACTCGTATTATCCACCTATATTTAATTTTATCAAGTGTTTTGGAATCGATACTTAATAATTATTGTTTATGTTTCAAAATACAAGTAATATCATGCTTTCCAGTAGCCTGTTTACATTCATATATACGTTTTTTTTTACAATGAGTGCATCTTGAGTGTTTTTCCTATAATATTATGCGTTCAATAACAAATCAGATATAACTAAAATTAGGTATAATGATATTGTTGAAGATCCTGAAAATGTCGCCAATTCTTTCAACAATTATTTTTCTTCTATAGGAGTAAACTTAGCTGAAGGTATTCCTCCTTCAGCCAAACATTTTTCTGAATACCTACGCACACCTAATCCCAATTTTATTTTCTTCACGCTTATAGTCAAAGAAGATATCATTGATATTGTATCTATCTTGAATAACAAAAAGAGTCCCGGCTATGATGATATTAATGATTTCATTTTAAAAGGTGTATCTTCAATTGTTAATCCCTTAGTACATGTTTTTAATCTATCGTTACTTAATTGACATGTTAGTAATTATCGACCTATTTCGATATCCTCCTTGTCGAAAATTCTAGAAAAAGCTATTTGTCGTAGAACCGTTAACTTTTTAAAAACTCATGATATATTTTCCAACTTTCAATTTAGATTTAGAGAAAAACACAATAAAGAACATGCCTTTTTGAATATTGTTGCCGAAGTAGCGCATGCTTAAGACAAATGTTCTCATCTGGTTGGTATTTTCCTGGACTTCTCCAAGGCCTACCATCAATCACGACATCTTATTATTCAAACTTTCTGGGGTGCGTGGGAAGGCCTTGGAGTGGTTCAGGAGCTACTTATCCAATAGACGACAGTACGTATATTTTTGAATGACCATACATCCAATATGCAAAACATAAATTGTGGAGTCCCCCAGGGCAGTTTGTTGGGCCCTTTAATGTGTATTATTTATATAAATGACTTTTGTAAATTATCCGATGTCCTTTCTTTCTTACTTTTTGCACACGATTCTAATCTATTTTATTCCCACAAGAATCCAAATACTTTAGTCAATGTTGTAAACTCTGAGCTTGAAAAGGTTACCCAATGAATAAGAGCCAATAAACTATCCCTCAACCTCGAAGAAACAAATATATGTTATTTAGTAATTCTATAGACACACTGCCCATGGATACTGTTGACAATAAACTTTCATGGAAATAGATAATAGATAATAGATATGTGTAAGATTATTTCACGGAATATTGGCGTAATAAACAAACTTAAATTTCATTTTCCGACATCATCCCTATTGATACTTTATTCATCTTTAATTTTACCTTATCTGAATTATGGGATACTAGCTTAGGGTAATACTCAACAAACTCTATTAGATTACTCTATTAGACTACTTTTATTACAAAAGAAGTGTCTCCGTATTATCTGCAATTCCTCTATACTCTCACACACAGACCCGTTATTTATTGATAGCAGACTGTTAAAAATGAATGACCTGTATCTATTCCATTTGAGACAATTTATGTACAACTACAATAGAAAGACCCTTCCACATAATTATATTTGATCCCATGTCCCCCCAAATCGGTCATTTCACGATTACCCAACTAGACTTTATTAGCGAAGAAGACATTTATGTATGATGGCCCTAGATTTTGGAACTTTTTTAGTGAAGATATTAAAAGCAGTCCTTCCCTAAATACTTTTAAGAAAAAATATAAATATTTTGCTCAAATCTTATAATAATATACAATAATAACCTGATAACAGCTGGTATATTCTTCTATTCTGATCTTATAATCTCAACTTGCCTGAATCACCAATATAACGACCTCCTTTTTCGATCATGATTTGTCCTGCTTTTCCCGTTTTCCCTTTTTCCTGTTCCTTTTTCTTTTATCTGTTTTCCTTTTCTTTGTCGTTTCGTGTTTGTTTGTTGTTCTGTAACACTGTTTTGTGTTTCCAAGTCTTCGTAGGCCCAATATGAAACAATTTTATTTTCCATGGGGGATCCACAAATCACAAGCACTGCTTTTTAATGGATCCCCCACATTTCCTCAGAAATTAAGAATTTCTATTAATAATTCATTATAATAATTTATTTACATGTACAGTGTACTTCTACACGTATCAATTTGTAAACAAATCTTTCGGCATATTACTCCCAGTGTTAAAGATCGTATGCTCGATCTGTAATGAAAAACACAAGTCAGAAAAAATTGGAACCAGCGGGATTCGAACCTGTCATCTACTGCTTGCCGGGCAGCGACTTAACCACCAGGCTATTCTGGTTCACGGCCAAGTCACGACGAACTAGAATCAAATACCCAAGATCCTCTTCTTTCTGACTCATTAATATTCAAACGGTCCGCCGTGGAACAATGGTTAGTAAACGAAGAAGCTTGACTGGGGAGGAATTTTTAATTTGTAAACAAATCTTTCGGCATATTACTCCCAGTGTTAAAGATCGTATGCTCGATCTGTAATGAAAAACACAAGTCAGAAAAAATTGGAACCAGCGGGATTCGAACCTGTCATCTACTGCTTGCCGGGCAGCGACTTAACCACCAGGCTATTCTGGTTCACGGCCAAGTCACGACGAACTAGAATCAAATACCCAAGATCCTCTTCTTTCTGACTCATTAATATTCAAACGGTCCGCCGTGGAACAATGGTTAGTAAACGAAGAAGCTTGACTGGGGAGGAATTTTTAATTTGTAAACAAATCTTTCGGCATATTACTCCCAGTGTTAAAGATCGTATGCTGGGAGTAATATGCCGAAAGATTTGTTTACAAATTAAAAATTCCTCCCCAGTCAAGCTTCTTCGTTTACTAACCATTGTTCCACGGCGGACCGTTTGAATATTAATGAGTCAGAAAGAAGAGGATCTTGGGTATTTGATTCTAGTTCGTCGTGACTTGGCCGTGAACCAGAATAGCCTGGTGGTTAAGTCGCTGCCCGGCAAGCAGTAGATGACAGGTTCGAATCCCGCTGGTTCCAATTTTTTCTGACTTGTGTTTTTCATTACAGATCGAGCATACGATCTTTAACACTGGGAGTAATATGCCGAAAGATTTGTTTACAAATTAAAAATTCCTCCCCAGTCAAGCTTCTTCGTTTACACTTATCAAGGAAAAATGAATTTGTACATGTATTTTTTCATATTTTCTGTAACAATATCTATAACGCCATTGTCTTTTCTTTCTGTTGTAGGCCTAAATGAAATAAATACGAATTTGAATTTGAATTTGAATTCAAAAAGCATCTGTTGCCGAACCTTTCTCATACATATACCATGTACAATGTATGTTTTGAACACAAGGTTCTGACAGCATGTACGTGTATACAGTAAGTGTAAAGTTATCCACAAACCCATATTTACGTCCACAAAGCGCACTATCGAATCATTGGCATTTTGTGATGCACGACATGAAATCCATTTGTCAGCTTTTATCCCATCTAAAATAAATTTCGTGATGAACGCCATTTAACATAACCCATCTCTACCTACTCTTTCTCAATATTACCTTCTGTTTCGAGGGCCCGCACTTTCGGTTGCAATCTAGACGCGGAAAATGTCAAGCTTATTACTTTTTGTGCATATGTGGTCGTATCTACCAAATCACCATTTGGTCTCCGCAGTCTCGTTTATTTCCCAGTGCAATACTCCGGCAGCTACTAAATTGGCAACACGCGATCAACATGATAAATATATTGTAATGCAAGTTTTTATTTCCCTCTACTGTTGCTGGTACAAGGCCCCTGGATGCTGTCGATCTTCAGGGAACATGAAGGCGGATTAAGCACACGAACGGATCAAAATTTATGACATTTCCGCGATGAACTGATAATCGAGAAATTTATGACGGAGAAATTCGGAGTCAAAATCTGTTGCTGTATCTATGCCACGGCCGGGGAAATGATAATACGGCGCACGGCAATTTGTTAGGATCCGACTTTGTTTTTTGTTTGTTTGTTGTTGTTTTTTTGTTGATTTTTTTTTATTTGATTTGATTCTGACGGCTTAATCCAAATAGCTTTCTTTCTGCAGATCAGGGGCTTGCGTTTCAATGCATATTTTGGAGTGAGAATTCAGAATGTAGAAGAGATGTTGCTGATCTCAAATTTATGGCGGATTATTGGAAACAAATCGAAATGCGCGATAAAAGAGTGGGTAGATGTAAAATGCATGCATGTGTCTTTGGCTGTGACATGCTCTGAAGACTGGTATAAAACAGAATCTATATAAGAATCTATGTACTACTGCTATCCTGATATAGGAGCGTCTATGAACGATGTTCAGATGTTATGTTATAATAGCTTTTATGGATTCTGCGGGCTCCATATTACTGGCGGCTCTTTTCTGCTGTTGTAAATGCTACACATTTTTATGCTCTATGATGTGCAGTCTCCCCTTCTCTCTCTCTCTCTCTCTCTCTCTCTCCCTATTTCTCACTTACACTGTGTTCTTTGCTTTTCGCCTTTTTACGCTCTCTCTCTCTGGTATTTTCTCACTCTCCATCATATTAATCCTGTCTTTTCTTCTTTCTCTATATTCACCTCACACATTATAGGTCTATAAACCACCCTCGTCTCTCTCTCTCTCTCTCTCTCTGTCTCTCCCTCTCCCCTCTCCCTTTTATTTCTCACCCACATCAACATGTTCTATCATATTAATTTCGGTAGGCCTACTAACTATAGTTCTGACCACGTTGACTATGTAATTTGTTCTACAACTATATCATAAAACTTGTTATCTTGTACCTGCGCACCCCCCCCCCCCCCTCTCTCTCTCTCTCTCTCTCTCTCTCTCCTCCGTATTTTCTCTATATCTCTTGCTCCCTTTCCATCCTTACTGTCACCATATCTCATTAATGCTCGTCATGTTTTGTCCTACAGTTTGAAATCTCATTTCGCGCGATGATTCATAATATTAAATTTATTGCCCTTCAACTAAAGAAAATCAGACACATCGATATCGTCGTCTGCCACCCTGAATGCCAACATTAATTTATCACCCAAAAAAATCGAGAATGTCAGGAATTTCTACATTATTTTTGTCTTCAATTATTCTTTTTATTACAATCACAATCATTTAAAAGCTATGCAATTTTTCTCTTCCTTATTGTCTTTAAATCCAAGCTTGAAGACAGTTGGTAACATAATGTAATCTAAAATGATATTGAAAGATTTTACATGGATGTTATTCATGATTAAGTGTGTGTGTGTGTGTGTTTGTATTTATTAATACAATCTTGTACTCTTATAAAATGTTGAGAGTTTCTAAGTTTTATTAGCCAATCACTGTAGTGGATGACAAGGTATTATGATTGCAAAAGAAATCGCAAACCTGTTACCAGGTACGGGTATTAGCCTTTATTAGCGGCCAACACGATAAAAACTACTTTCGCAAAATAAACTCAAGACAATTTCAAAAGCCCTGTCTATCACCCTGAGAAATGTGCGAACATTACAATGGTGTATTACCAAGGAGTTATCACAGACCGTTACATAATTCGAACCTGATTTCTATGGGCAGTACAATAGGCCTTTGAAATTGCCCTTGAGTTTATTTTTCGAAAGTAGTTCTTATCGTGTTAAGCACACACATCCTATGATACAAGTCAGTGCAACAGTGGACATCATTGTTCACCGTGTTTACTGTATGCATTACAATGCAATTTTGAGCATAAACCGGTGTTTTCAGATGTCGTTCGAACTCCCTGAATTTAATAGCAAAGCGCTTATTTGTGTATTTAATCGCACCCTCTGGTTGAAAATCCAAGGGAGTTGTCTCTTTTAGCTAGACGCTAAGCGTTTATCTTTGACACTTGCAGATCTGCCTTTTATTGGCTTCTACAATAGAATAATTGGCACGCTGCACAACCAACAGGGCATATTTCCCCCTTTTATTCCGGTTGCAATGGTACCAAATGGCTTTTAAAAATACGACATATCACCTCGTCTCCGTGCCATAACAGACCGATTAATCAACCTAAGTGTCCTCTACTCCTAGCATACTTACTGTATCCAACTGCCGTGTGCCTTCTTATGAAATATTCAACCCACATGAAATATTAATGATTTTTCCCGGTTGGAGGGGTGCTTGAATTATGGATAACTGTCATGCTAGAAGGGCATGTCATCCGTGCGTCAAGGGGGCCGTATAGAACATGATGGGGGTCAACCGGCGATCAATGCTGCATGTACCGTATGTATGGATGTAGCTTTCTAGAATGGCGCCATGCAGTATTGTAACTTAATGATCACATGAATAAAATTATTCCATTTCATTTTACCTCAGAAAGTAGAACTTTTACTGGGTTTTTTTTCAATGTCGTCTATCATAAGGCGTACCATTGTTGTATCTTTTAAAAAGCCCTCGTACATAATATAGAGGAATGATCAACAATTCTCTTCATTAAAATCGGGTTTGATGTCAAATATTATTAATATTATTAATTAGATAAAAGCTGAATAAAATCATTTACAGAAGGTCCTCCTTTTTAAGAATCTGAAGCAACATAAGCTGACTCTACAATGCATGGAGTACAAGAATCTTAAACTACTCACTGAAGACTGTAAAAATGCAAATCATCATGTTTATCATTAATTTTTTTCAAAAACTTTATAGACGATGTGTTCCCATTTCCAAAGGATAGACATTTCATTAATCCAATCCCGTTGAATTTTGGGTTTTCCTGTCATTCAACAACCAATTCTTCCTATTTTCATCCTCATCCGATAATCGTCATCACCATCCAATAAAGAATAATTGTCTGGAGTGTCGGGAAGGAAAACAGATCTGCAGACTTAAGTACCTCATATGGGCCGCAAAATGTTCAATTAATCACGCTCAAATTAATTAGCGTTGGCATTTTGCGCTCCTTAATTGAAACATATTATGTTATTGTTGTCTTGTGCCCTATCTCGCATATGACTGTCTGCTAGCGTCACAGTCTGATCCTGGTTAAACAGTCGGATATTTTCCGAGATGGAATCGGAAATAGAACAATTTTCCGGGATGGGGAAAAGAGAGAGAGAGAGATAGAGAAATATGGAATTTCTGATGATTACTAATGAGGAAAACAGAGACTTGCTCCAAGCCATGCACATTTGAGTCATAGAAATTGAATGTTTAAGGGGGAAGGAGCGCAGATGAATTTTCATCAGGCAAACCCTGCGATACAGCCTAGAGCAATGCGTTTCATCATGATACATAAATGATGTAAGTGCGTCGAAAGAAACCAGTTACCCACTGGCAATGTCGAGTGACGCAAGTGGTGGTGGGGCGGCGGAGGAGTGGGGGCGGCGGTTAGAGTGGCTTTGCCTCCTCAAGATGAACTACTCCAAACACTCAAGTATAGACTCTTTGGCATAAATAGGGTGTTTAACTGAATCCTCCTCGAGCCACTCTGTATTTTAAGCATTCATTTTCGACCCACTTTATAACTATAAGGGGAGATTGTTGAAGGCGGGTAGAAGAAGATATTATTACATCTAATCGCTATTATTTGCACTAACTTTTAGTGTTAGGCATTTCGATAGTATTTTGGATCGAAAGAAAAGGTTCGTCTGTGTACAAATAGCTTGTCAAATGGTGTGTTCTTGAATAATGCCACCTGGATCTGATACCATTTCACGTTATATTCATATTTTCCTTATTTATTGTCTATAAAGTTCAAACTACCATAACCAGGGGCAGATCCAGGAGTCTATGAAATGTGGGCACAAATTCCGAAGAATCTCTCATATGAGCAAACAAAAAGACTGCCCAATTGTCCAGTTTTCCGGTGCCTTATACATTTAAGGGGCACATTTTTATTTTTTTTTATTTTTTTACTTTTTATTTTTGGATTATTATTTTTTAAATTCATTTATTTATTATTATCTATTTTATTATTATTATTCATTTTATTTGAATTTATTTTATTTTTATTCTTTTTTTGAGAGCGGTTACGTGTTGTATGCCCAAATTCTCTTTTAAGAAAGGGGCATGGGCCGGTTGCACGCCTTTTAAATCCAGCATTGACCCTGACTACATGGATACTTAACATTGTGAGTTCTATATGGGTTTTTCTGTTTTTATTTTAATTTCTTTGTATGGGCAGTGACGGAAGGGATGAGATAATTCGTAAAGTCATTACTGTTTTTTTTTACCTGTATTTATTGCTACCTTGTTGATTGTCCTCTCTCTTCAATATTTTATTTCCATCACTCTTTTCTTTTACTTGTCAGGGTACTTTTTAATACAAGAGCAATCAAAAATGTGATTGCTCTTATTGGTTCGTACGTCACATATTTTTTTTTTTTTTGTCGTGATGGGGGGGGGGGAGGGGGTTGAGAATCTTGGATCTTCTACTGGCACATGTTTCATTAGCATTCGCGATGATTATGCTTCTACCAGGTTAACTTCTTCTCACACAATGGAAAAGACATTTGCAAGTTTCAAATCCCAAATAAAGCCATATGGTCTGACTTCGCTTCCATTATTCGTAATACAACATGAGGGGAATGGTAATATAAATGAATCCGTGATTTATCTTCCGTATTCTTCTTCGCGACTGTATTGTTGAAATGAGTCAGTTTACGAGCAATCTTCCTCATCATTGCCTGGGAGAAGCTATGAAAATGAATTTCGACATATTAACTGTCAAAGGAAAGTTATCATAATTCCTCATGTTCATTTCGTTATTATTTGGGAGTCATTTTTATTTAATTTTCCTGAACTGAATTGCTTTTTTATCAAAACTAAATAAAGAAAATTTATAATTATTCTCTTTAATCTGTTAATGATACATAAATTAAGATATTCTCAAAAGTTATTTTACAAAAAAAAATATAGTGGTATTTATCAACATTCTTTAGCAAATTTGTGTTTGTTCTTCAGTTAAATAAAATGAACAGATTGTGTAAATCCGGCATTATAAGCATGAAGCTTGTAGCTTCATGGTATAAGCTTAAGCCTGAGAGCATCTCGAGTGTGATTTAAAAAAAAACATTGTTCTTCTTCGCCTACATTAAATGTCAATTCACTGTTGTATGTCAACATTCAAACAGCTGAGTTTACAGAAACATATCATATCATTACTTTTTTTTCTTTTGTTACATCCAACGTCGAGGCTGGATTTACGATCTGCACAGCAGTTCGTGCGCCACCCACTTCTGCATTGACATTAATGCCATTCCCATTTCCGCTTTAATAGTATTTCCATAAGGCCGCCTGCTGGATTTTATTTGACCTGCAGAAGGCTTTCTGTCAATGGTCGTTAAGAGATTATCTGAACTGCAGTGGATGTGATCGTATATTTACAGTCGAAACGCATTGCACTGTATATGGGCCTACCAAGATAGATCTTTAAAAAAAGAAGAAAAAAAACCAACTAAATTTAAGGAAGGCAAACTTTATAAGCCATATTGTCAGTCATGACCAATAGTGCTTTTCCACTATCATGACTATCGCTTGAAATAGTGGTATGTAGTTATAATTAACGGTCTGTATGGTTATAGCAATGGAAAGTATTCCCTGTAGACTGAATTCTTCGTTGACAGTGTTATCATGGGCGTAGGAGGCTTGGAGTGCTGCAGCCCTCACCCCCCCCCCCCCCCCGAATCACTTGCATTTCGGCAACCGCCATCTTATAAATCAAGTTTCATAAGTCATTTATTCCACTTTTCTTTTCAAAGGTGAAGTTATTGGATTGATCTATCTTAGTTTTAAATGTAATATTATGTATAAATTTGCATTGTTTTATTATGAAAATTGTATTTTGTATTTGTATTTTGTTGGAAATGAAAAAAAATAAAATATGAAATATGGAAATTGTCGGGCAGTGAGGTAGTCTGTTTGTATTTGTTGACATATCCTATCTTCTATGATAGTCTGATGAAATTACAATACAGTGACACCACCTTTGTTTGATTCCTTTGCTCGCTTGCAAAATTGATAATTAACTGGATTGCTGATATTCAAGAGGTTGAATTCAGCTATACAAGCAACAATGTGTAAGGAGACAATGAGTTTTGGATCATTCCAATATATATTACATATTTAGTTTATTTATTCACCCTTTGATATGTAACGAGTGTTATTTGATGATATATAATTTTCTCTATGCCACAACACGAAATGGCACATGGGGAGTATGCACCCTTTTTTTTTCTTGTAATTTTTTTTTTTTAATGATGGCCATGTCCCTGGACATAGAAGAGATAGAAAAGCAAGGCTACTCCTCGAAGCTATATGGATCTTAGTTCTATACCCCGTCTGTTCGCTAGTACCTGATATTGCTTTGGACATTGTGTGAGGACTCATTATTTTAAATATATATATACATACACACACACACACACACACACACACACACACACCCACGCACACACACACAGACATATATATAATATCAATCTAATAAAGTAGATCATTAGAAAAGCAAGAACCTCATCAATGTCTTTGCTATATATTTTTAATTTTCATCTCTTTATGGAACCTATCTATACTCGAAATCCCGACACCCCAACCCCAAGCTACATGTACTACCCGTTCGTTCTTCACCCAGACGATAATAACGACACGTTCATTAGCGTGACATCCATACAAGATCCCACATGACCTTCTAGACAAGCCGAGCTAAGCTGCAGAGGTATAAGGCTCCCAATAAGTGATTAGTAATTACCTGTATGACTTGAAGGCGGCTTAAACCCATTCAAGTCGCCGCATCAAGGACAAGGTGCTCTCCTACTGAAGACGCTTTCTCCTTGAGAAACACCCACTCCGACACTGCAAGTTCCTCACTAACCTAATTGTAAACATACGTTGTAGGTTTGTATGTTCAGTGACAGTAATGATGTCTGATCTAGGGCCTTTGATTGTATGAGGACGCACGGGGTTGGAAACTGGAACGGGGTTGTTTCTGATTCAAATCTGCTTGCAACGACTGATAGAAGATCGTCGTGCAAGAAACACCGTTTCTGATGATCTACTTCGAGGCGGAGCATGGGGTATTTGGCTTCATTTTTTTAAATAAACCAAGATGCCGCGTTGAAAACACATTAACTACTTCAAAGATAACATTATACGCAAGGTATATCCAACTTTCTTGCATTACCGATGGCACCATTTTCAGTCCAAGACCTCGTTGGAAACACAAAGACAGATTTTAAGACAACATTAAAAGATTTAGCCTACTTGAGCAAAGAACCCCACCCCCACCTGATTCTGATATATTCAAACAGAAAAATTATCCTTAAAGCGTCATATTAGATATTTATCAGGATTATAAAACGTATTTATTTATTATATCATACAGAGGGCGCTAAACCAATAACATTGATCATTAAACTTATAGGACATATAGCCTATTGTTCAAGATCAAGTGGAAATGAAGGTGTTTAAATTGTGCGTAAAATACATCTTTATATGACTGAAGTGATTGAAATGGTTGAAATTAGTAAGTTTTCAAGTAAGTCAATCATCATAGTGGTGTACAAAAGAGTTTCCTTTAGTTCTACGTGAATGCGTTTTAGAATTTTAGTTTATTTTGAATTCCTGAATAGCTGAAGACTTCAAAGATACCGCCTCATGCATGCACCAAGGCCAAGACACCACGCATGCATGGGTGACGTTCATTAATGGATGAGGATCATTCGAGGTAAAAAAAATCTATAAGGAAAAGGGTTAAAGCCGCTGTGAAATATCTAGAAGCTGAGGGATAAAAAGAGGGGAGTATCCCCTTGAGTTTTTGGTCATCACCCATAATCATGCGCGTATAGGTTTATAGCACACAATCACCCCCCCCCCCCCCCCACCCCCGCCCCCCCCCCCCCCTCTGAAGTCGTACCATTTGTAACTCCGAGAGGTCCAAAGAGAAAGAGAAAGAGTGAGAGAGAGAGAGAGGGGGGGGAAGAGTGAGGAGAGAGAGAGAGAGAAATGAGGGGAATGAAGACTAATCGTTTTATTGAGTATACAGTGGGATGATTTGTTATATTCCTGGGATGAAAGGTAATGAAGTGTCATCTATCATCGTTTAATCCTTCAGATATGTAAGAACTAAGCAACGTCCCAACATCATCAAAGCCTCCTGCCGATAGTAAGCAGCTCAGATTCATTAAGGGAAGACCATGAGTGTATATATAATAAATCACATGATGAATTCCACCCCAAAACTATAGTACAGACTGCTTCAACAACGTTTTAAGTAGAAAAAAAAATAGTTCTGGTAGAGGTGAAAAATAATGACTTCGACTGGCGTCATAATTTATTCAAAATATGACGAGACATAGCTGAAAGGTTTTAAGATGAAATAACTGATAAATATTCTAAATGTGCAATTTACAGTGTCAAAGCAATCGATTTCCTCAATGTATTGATATCAATTTTTTGTGTCCATTATCTCTGAAATATTTAATTAGATAAATATGCAATTTGTTACAGTCCGATATATACCCTTACACCATAGCCATTCATCGGTATATACCCATACACCTTTATATACCCATACATCGATATGTACCCCTATACACCGATACTATATAAATGATGCATGGTCTATCATGCACTATACTGGATTATGTGCACGACGAAATACTAAATTATCTCGAGTGCAGTTTTGTTTCACCGAAAAGGCCGCCGGCCGAGGTGAAATAGACCTGCACGAGGGATAATTTAGTATTTGGAGTTCATTATAGTCCAGTAATGGTGCATAAACATGATAAATAGAACACGCACTAATTGTTATAGTAAATAGAACCCTAGATCTATTCATTTTTTCTATTCATTTTTCCCCGTGCAAAAATCAAATTTTAAAGTAGAACACTCAAGAAAATCACAAATATGGCAATTAGTGTATCACTAGAAATTGGGAAGCTTACAGATGGCAATCGTATAAGTTTTATGTCAACTGCGTATATGATGATTATAAAAACAACATAAATAAAAGCTCTTCTCAGCATGTGGAATATCCGAGGATTCGCCAGAAATATAGCGATGTTTTGATGTCGTCATACGAGGGATCGATCCTGCTTAAGCAGACGACGTCCTATAATGAATGAACGTAATTGCAATGCAATTATTTATCAAATTATAAAGAGTTTGGTACATTTAAACATGACCTTATTTCACACCATTCTAAAAGGGAAAGTGAACTGATTCTGATAACTAAAACCGTTTGATTGTAAATACACAGGAGAAGGGTCAATGATCAATGAAATAAACCCCATTTTCAAATTGAAAAGCCCTGCGAATAATAGCTGGATGGTATTCGTTCCCTCTTGAAACGCCGAACATGCCGCGGTGCAAGCAGCTGAAAATACAATGGCGTCTTATTTTGTTTACAAGTGACTGATTCCTTTATTTTTTTAACGCTGCATTTTTCATCAAAATAATACCATACACGAAGTTAAGAGTGAGGCAACAGACTAACATTAAGACTGACGCTAGTCAAGTAAGAGAAATAAGTGAAGAGGAGATGACAAAACAGGCACTGAAAAATGTGTATAATGTTATGGGACATCGTCTGCTTAGACAGGACTCGCCCCTCTTGTGTCGTCACACATCTCAGCAGCGTTCAAGGAGCTTTTCAGCTGCTATATCGGGGGCTGTATTTTACCGTTTTATAATTGACAATAATCATTAATTCAAATGTTTCCAAGCTTTAAATTTGGATAACCTTGTTTAATTTATGCCATCTATGCAATAATAAGTATTAAGCCAATATTTAAAATCATTAGTGTTCTACTTTAACAAAATTTGTGCACGTCACGTGATGCAAATCTAACCAATCACGGCGCGTATTATGCACACGCTATTTACTGTATATCTATATCATGTATATACACCGATATCATGCCCATTCTCCGACTTCAGTACAAGCAAGCTAGTTACAGAAACGGTCCGGTTCGTTCATGATTCTGTAAGAAGAAGGGTACGAGTGTCTGGAGAGCACTTTACGGGAGAGAGGAGGGAACACTTGACTTTCACACTAGCCTGTGCGAGGAATACGAGAGATGATGCCTTGAACCTGTTTTATTTGGTTATAACTTCATAGTTGAGGCATCAGTTTCCCTTTTCTTGATATTTCCTTTATCGGCAGATAACTCGATATTCAGATGGTTTTGAGGGAAAAACAACTAAAAACGTGTAAAAAATAATAATCTTGGAGGAGGGGAAAGGAACGAAAAAGAACGCGCTTAAAGGAGGCCTTTGTTAGACCAGAATCAAGCATCATCAGCATCAACAAAAAAATGTTAGGTCACTAATGTTGCCACACAATTTTCGAATGGAATACAATAGATGCAAGAGACACTCTCCTCCTAATTCACTAAGCACTGAGGCCCAGAAGACATTCAATATGAAGTCATGAAAAACATATACATCACTGGCTATGAAAGGAACACGACCCCTCAGGCCTCCTCCAAACAGTGGGGCAAATACGGGTGGCACGTGCCCCCCCCCCCCCCCCCCCCCCACCTATATAATGGCAAAAAGAAAAGAAAGAAAGAGAGAAAGAGTAAAGGAGAGACAGAAAAAAAAGAAGAAGGGACAATGAAACAACCTCCTCCACATCACCCCTTCACTAAACGGCCTTATTCTGTCTCGCAGTTCATCCACCTATAGTAAGATCGGTGACGCCCCTCCCCCCCCCCCCCCGACACCAATTCCCCATATGCAAGCTATGCCACTGCTTCCAAAATGAAGTCCTAAGATCACTCCAAACACTTTCAAGAGGCCACTTACACCGGGAGGATTACATTTCATGAATCGATCCAGGTATGTAATTAGAACCCGGAACTCATTCAGAAACCCCGGAGATAATATCATTCTCTCGAATTCCTTACCTCTTGCTTGTCGCAATTTCCCAATGTCACACAAAACCTAATAGGTTAGGGTCATTGATCTTAAAGCACAGTCATGCATCTACGACACAAAGTAATGTATACCTTAATAATACATACGATCGGGTATCAATTCGATTTCTAAATTGCAAAATACCCCACTGTCAGTTGTAACATGAACACTTTTTTTAGTAAGAATGCTAATTGTTGTTCCTGGTTCACTGAGCGAGCTGTATATCATGACAAAATAAGCAGAATACATGAATGTTTAAAGCTACTCGTGAATCATAGTATACTAAAATATAAATTTGACAAGTGAATCCTAGATTGGAAAGCTCTACCTTCCCCGACAATTTGGGTGTTTTTTTTCTGTCAATAAATAAAAGTTTTAACAATCTATTAGTTTATCGTTTTAACTGGGTAGTGTGTAGCATTGCCGTGATATATTACAATTCGGTATATCTATACGAATGATAAAATGACCTCAAACAACAAAATAATGGTACTCAGGGATATCAATGTGTCCAAATGTTTGCCAATATTCATGTACGTACACTGGCATGCATGTACCATCTTTGGTCCATAGGGAGTATTACTACCATATGGTCATCATGCTGCCACATATATAATCATAATGGCTTTCGTCAACCTACCAGGCCCACATTTACTCCTTCTTTATTGGCAGGATTGGCGAGCGTGTTAAAGGATATAAATGTCGTGTCAGGATCCAAACCAATGACCTTCTTATCCCTAGTCACCCATACCACAACTACTCTTACCATAGGCAGATCCAGGTTTAGGCCGAACCCCCTCCCTCCTCCTCCTCCTCTTCCTTACAAAAAACTAACATTTAAAAAAATGGCTGTTACCAATCCCTTCCCCACTTCTTTCACAACGAATTTGGGAAACCTGGCTCGACTTTTGGAAGTTATATTGCGGATGAAAATAATACATAAGGATTAAAAAAAAACATTTATCCCTATGTGTTCTGCAAATCCTGGATACGCCATTGACTTAGACACTGCTGCCTAAATCATTCCCAGTGATTCCACATCTTCTCTAGATTACACATGATCCATTCACACTGAGTTCGAACATGCTGTATGTACATGCACTTTATCATTTCACGGATGTGATATATAGCCTAGGCATGTGTTATACATACCTGTCTGCGGGACTGTAATTGAAGAGACCTTTCCGAAGGAAAAAACACAGTCATATTTAAAATGACGTTTTGTCGATGCATTGTTGATATATGATTTTGTTTATATGGACAAGGAAACACAGTTTGCCACCATTCATTATTATTGAAAATTATCCTGCAACATCATCTTGCGTAACATTCACTTTAAACACATTTACGGCAGTTTTTTTCTACCATTCTAAATGAATAAAACAAAAAAGACTATGTATTGTGAAAATGACAATGTGCTTCCATCTTCCATTTACATACAGCTTACATTTCATACAAAAAGTATAGAGATCGTTAAACATTAAGAATCCTATAAGCAGGTGATAAGAATATTTTGTTTGGCTTCGGTATACTCAGATGACTTGAAAGGGCACAAATCACCTCCACTCTCTTGATTATTGGTAGTAATCTACAATTACTTGGGAAGCAACAAATGCATCATAAATTTCACATATTTTAGTAGCTGCCAAAATAATTCTTCCTTATAATTATAATAGGCTAAAACAGAGCACATGCATTACCAAAATACCATCATCAAAATGGCGGGAAACAGATTTTTTTTAAAGTAATATCAGTGGGTACATGCCCTCAGCTGTTCTTCATCAAGTCCATGTCATCCATGAAAAGTCATTTGAGCTATTTATTTCTTCGCGAGATGAGTCCTAAGCCCTGGATTACGGTGGAGAGCACGCATTGGACTCCCGTGTTTAGTCTCGAATGACTGAAATAACCGCTCAACTCCGAACCGGCTCTAAACAATTAGAAATTGGGCGCGGTGATCTGGTGATGCGGGCAATCAGGGAAGGAAGATTCATGATAAGTGGGTGTTTATTTCAGTTCGGCTTGTCTCCTGGGCTATATGCTCTGTTTGATTTATGCCAGACTTCGTTCATTTCGGCTTCGTATATCCAATCTGTTCACTTTGGATTCTTGAGTGGCCAGTCCTAGATAGAGAGAGAGAGGGGGGGGGGGGGAGTCATCTTGTGTAAGGTGACGCAAAATGATCTGGGGCCCCCTAAAAAAAAAACGTTTTCAATATCCTTTTTTTTTTTTTAATCAATTGATATTTATTTGACTTTTTAAAAAAAATATTATCAGTGTCCTTTCCATTACCATGTATTACACTTCTCATTACTCAGAAAACATGCATAATATCGAGATGACCGAAGGCTTTACATCCTATTCGAAGGACATGGTTATCGAAGGTTTTCTTATTGAATAGGACTAATGTTTTGACTGGGTTTCGAATCCGTGACCTCCTGGTGCCAATACCATCGTGCTTTCCTCCGAGGCATCGCGCCTCTTATTTTACCAAAATGCACCGTAACACTATTCGCATGTATTTACTTGATATCTGTAAATCACCCAGGCGTTTTGCAATTCCTCTTTGAAATGTGTAAGAGATTTAAACGCATATTCTAGGAAAATGTGAGTCATTTTAGAATAAAGGACAGTGAAATTAAACGAGGCATGGGTTTTAATTCGTCATGGTCGTTTCAATATAAAACATTCACTGACTGTTCTGTTCACTCTATCATGTCTAGAGCAATCAATGTTGTATGTCATATCAAATAGGTTAATGACTATGATACTATCATTAAAACTCTCTCCGGTATTTTTCCAAGTAGGAAATTTTGTTTTTGTATTTTTATCGCTGTTCTCTCCCACCCCCCCCCCCCCCCCCTCTCTCTCTCTCTCTCTCTCTCTCTCTCTTTCCCTTTCTCTCCCTTTTCTCTTCTCCTTTCTCACTCACCATCTCCCATCGAAAATGTGACTTCCAATCTCACACAGTAGTATGACTAAACATCCTCCGACCGATCAATCTCATCGCATTGTCTGATTTTTTTTCTTCTCCTGAGCTACTCGAGTTACTCGCATTCCGCCTTTTTTCCTCAAGAAAATATCAATACCAAAATGTAAAGTAATAATTCCCAGCGGCTCCCTGCAGGAAGCCAACATGAACAAAGCCTGTGCAATGTAGTCGCGACATGCAGATGGACGTAAATCCGTGAAAGACATTTTCTTGAAGAGAACGCAATGAACAGCTATAAGAAGATCGGGCTTTGGAAGGAGATGGTTGAACTTCATTATCTCCATTGATCTATTTCCCTTTTAATATGTGCACTTTCCTTCTCAGAGAAACAAACGAATTTAAAGCACGTGATTCTGGTATAGAAAATACATGTATAGATCTGAGTAATGTAAAGGAAAAATGAGAAATTCCACACACAATTTTGTATGTACAAAATATGAACTGTGCTCTTCAGAGAATGAAGATTTTCAGCAACCTACCTTGTATAGGAAAGGGGGGATCCAGAAAAACTCTCATAGCCGCAGTCTCCCTGACTCTTAACGACCGATAATCAACAACTCATCGGCCATTCGGATTAATGTAATTTCTTGTTCGGTCTATCGACGGTCGATGTGACTGGAGTCTAAGACAAATTTCTTTCAAAATGTAATTTATGATTAAGGATGATAATTCATGAACCCCAGTGAAGAGAATAATGAAAAATAAAATTTCTCAACTGATTAAAAGCGTTGAAATATGTGAGACTTTTTAAAGCAACTCAGCGCCATGAGCGCCCAGCGGATACTAGCTCTTTGCAAGAAGCCATCATCACCCAAAAAACATTTGGGTCCTTCTGCCGCTGCCCGATTCCGTTCTCATTTTCCTTACCTTTCTTCTCCCATATCCATCATCTCAATCCACCTTCTCTATCCCCCATCTCAGGGGAACATGAAGCACCCATTCATTGGGCAAATTAGTCATTCAATTAGCCAAGCATTGAATGAGCATCCTCAGAACAATCAACATTAGCAGCCGGGCTGGGACTCCCTGAGAGGGGGAATTATACGATCAGCATTAACCCCGAATGGCGCACTTTTTGTACCCCTGCCGCACCACGTTGTATACGTGCATCCACTGTTAAAAGAGACCAAGGGGGCGTAGTAGGGGTACATGTATATGTTTGTTGAGGGGGTAGTGGAGGTGTGAAAGGCTTTGTGGAGTGAATTTGTGGCACTGTGGTTGTATCCGCAGTATCAGGTTCCATGCAGGTTCATGTCAATGACAGTATCATGTATGATTTTATTTGGTTTATATATTTATTTCCATTTGAAGATTTTCTTAAAAACTATCCTTTTAACGGGACCCTGAATGTTATATTGAATAAGAATGCGAGGAAAAAATGTAGGATGGATCACGATTCATAATTACCTTAAATTATATATTTCTATCAAACAAACGCACATGCCGGAAATGGTAATGGTCTTATTCGAAAGTGGATACAACGAAAGGTGTGGTTTTAGTTTCAAAATCGCAATATAGTACAAGCCGGAACAACCAATAAGAAACACGGACTAACCCCGTGGGCTTTATCTTCCGAATACTCTCTATAGCTAGCCCCACAGTTTTACCTGTTTCTTACCTCCTGTCATTAAGGTTCATGCATTATTAAACTTCATCTAAAATTTAGTGCTTTTACAGAGGCGGTTCGAATGTTCAGAACATGCCGACACTATGCTCTGATTCATCTTTGATGGGTTTCATCTGTCAACCTACTTGAGTCGACTTTAGGAACCCCATTCCCGATTTAACCCCCTCAGCACCGTAATGACTATAAAAACCAATATTAACGCATATCTGCCTGCAGAACTGATAAAGACTCAAAGACTGAAAGACTGAGTTCTGCTAATGTTGAAGAATAATTTGTGAACTTTCTCCTTGTTCTTAGTTTGGAAGGATATCATACAAGAAATGTGCCTGATAAACACTACCCTTCAGATGCCCCCTATTCGAAAAGTGACGAGAAATAGATTTAAAAGTTTGGACCAAACCCGTGTGTGTATAGTCCCAAGTACCCATTTCTGTGTGCATTGCACAAGTGCTTGTGACTTTCAGGGAGATTTAGTCAATTTCGTATCATTTTGATGATTTAAAAACCTCACAGTATAATGTACTTCATACTCCACGTTTCCCAATTGTTTAAAGACTTTCTTTCACAATGTAATCGCATGACCAGAACTTAACTCGATCATCAACACGTTCAGTGCCGCAGTGCCACTAAAAAACCACTGATTTCATAATCACGTATCTGCCTGTATCGCTGAGGGATTTAAACGCATTCGTCTTAAATCGCCAGGGCAAAGTGAGCATTCAGTAACTCCATTAAAAAAACATTCTGACAGGTGATTTTTCTCACAAGATATTAAGAAAGATGGGGCTCATTTTGAACGAGGCATGCAGTGTTTCTTAAATTATGTACATAAGACATACTTGCCACAGCTGCGGTTTGTTATTTGAATAAAGTGATGAATTAACAATTGGTTTGACATTTAAACATAATTGATTTGCTTACTCATTTTGGTCTATACCATTTCCCAACATTCTTATAATTAATTTACCTTTAATGTAGAATCAACTAATTTTCTTCGGGAGGTGGGGGGGATTTAAAACATACTTTTTTCCTTGCTTAAACAGACACAAATATAGTTTAAATTAAAACAGAACGGAAAGAGCGCTCTTTCAAAAAATGAATAGGAAGACACTTTGATTAATGCAAAAAATTATGCACATAACATGTGAGGTAGAGAAATGTAAGAACAATTAATAGGGGGAGAGGTGGAGGGGTAGAGAGAGAGAGAGAAAGAGAAAGAAAGAGAGGGATAAAACCCATAGAACACTACTGAGGTGATGATAACTGTACATAAGGTAAGTAAAGTAAAATAATTCAAACCAGCTATCAGTAAGGACGATAAATAAAGCTCTTTCACTGCATCCTGTGTTCGTCATTGATATTCGTATTTCATATTTGACGAAATATGGCGTATAACCAAAAGGGGACAATGCCCCTACCTATCCCTATATTGCTTGCAATTGGGTCTGACTAGCCACTAAATTTACTTGTTACGCGGGGTCTTTTGTCCCGATAGGTAAATATAGAGTCGCGTGCAAACGAGAAGGGTTGATCGACGATTACTGATGTCGACGAAAAATTGGCATACCCCAGATTTAGAGGCCTTGGCTTCTCTGATGTGGACCATTTGAAATTATTTACGGAGATGCATTATATCACATGATAAGATCCAATAGACATCGATTTAACCAAAGACTTTGATTTGAGTTGACTTGTTTTATTAATTTCTATTTGATTCTTCTTTCATTGCTTTGCATGAATATTTAGCCCTGCATGTTTACAAATTATGTGACAATAACTTTTAACAAGATCGCAAAGACTTTCATCAAAATTAAGCCCAGGCAAAATCAAGGGCATTGTTTTTTATCGTTAGAAATGTACGAAGTTTACTATAATAAAATCAGAACATTACCTTTATAATTATATAGGCATACAAAATGATATTGAATTTGCCCTTATTAGATGATTTATTGAAAGTCTTTGCGATCTTGTTAGTAATACATGACAATATAATTCAAATATATATCAAACATGAGGGCTGCCAGTGCAACTTGATAGCTTGACCACCCTAAAAGTGCAAGATTCCTTTTTAAACTTGTGGCACTGGGTTTGGAACATCATGTACATGGGGGCAGATTAAGGGTTAAGCATCAAATCAAAGCAATGTATACAAGACTAACATAACATTAACATGGTTATGCGCCATCAAAGAAGCTCATAATAAACTGTCTTCTCTATATTTAAGTGGTTTTGGCATGTTTGGTATAGCAGTATTTACCTAGATTGGCTTTTTATTTCCTTAACAAGATATATCAAATGAGGAAATGATAATGTGATTATATTCTACATGCAATCATTGTCATTTTCACATCATAAGGAGCAAATCCGACAAATATGAACCTATCCTGGACACAATTTCACCCAACATCAGTGACAATACTTCCAACGCCACGCGCCCCTATTCATTCAATGTAACAGGATACGGTGGACAGACAAAATATCCCCTCTGCCCCCTTATCCATCTCGGGGGAGAAACCATGTATAGATCTCCATTCCTCCTTTGTCGTCTTCGTTTCTGTAGATAGAGAGAGAAGAAAGAAAGCTGAAATTGTGGAAGAAGGATGATAGTGTCTGTGAACGGTGAAAGAGAGTTTTACATGCAGACAGAGAAAATGATGTACAATGGTTAGAGAAAGAGAGAGAGGGGGGTGGACGAAGAGGGAGAGGGACAGAGAAAGAGAGAGAGAGAGAGCGGTGGACGAAGAGAGAGAGAGAGAGAGGGGTGGACGGAAAGAGAGAGAGAGTGGTAGACGAAGAGGGAGAGGGAAAGAGGGTGAACATGGGATAATATAAATAAAGGGGAGACATCAAGAAGACTTAAGAGGGGGAGAAAATAAATTGTGATACCGAAGGAGAGAAAGAAATAAAGAACGAAATAGAGAGGAAGTGAGATGGAGATGCATAGAAAGATAGAGAGAGGGGGGGGGGGGGGGGGTGGTGGGCAAAAAGTAAGAAAACACCAACATACATACAACAAAAGAAGAATCTGTGTTAAAATACATTGCAAAGCGATAGAGGGCCAGAAATAGAACTGAAAAGAGATGTGGTAATATTCTTTCTCACATTTTTCGCCTCCATGTATAAGAAAATACACGTTTCTTGTCAATAAAAAATACTTCATAGATAGATGATAGGGAACTAACAACATAAGCACGCGGAAAAGGAAAGTCTTATATGATATTTTTTGTCATACCTATCCGTGAGGGTGTAGAGCGGGCGGGCTTCTATTCTATAAAATAGCTTGTACCCATTACTTTATACTTACAATGTAACTGGGCGAGGGAGAAGTCTTATTACAAGTACCTCACCAGTCATTTAAGAGAGACAGAGAGACAGAGAGAGACATAGACAGAGAGAGACAGAGAGAGACAGAGAGAGACAGAGAGAGACAGAGAGAGAGAGAGAGACAGAGAGAGACAGAGAGACAGAGAGAGACAGAGAGAGACAGAGAGAGACAGAGAGACAGAGAGAGACAGAGAGAGACAGAGAGAGGGGGAGAGAGAGACAGAGAGAGGGGGAGAAAGAGAGGAAGGGGAGACAGACAGACAGATGAGGAGAAAGCTTACTAGATCATCCTGCATTCAAACAACTCGAAACTCTTGTCCAAATATCAACCACTGGATAAAACGCGATAGAAAAAAGCGACCCCACCCCCTTCCTTCTCCCAAACTGGTTCTTCAAAAAGTACACGGGGGACGATCATTTATCCTACATTACGAACCCCGAAACAGTGTTATCAAACCAGAACGAGTGTCTGCAATCACAACGGAGAGTTAAATGGTGCCGGGAAATATGTTTACCCGAAAATCAATCACTTTTCCCAACTCAATCACCCCCATCTGTTACTGGGTGAATCATCAGTGTCTTTGAGAGCAAAAAACCTAAAGAAAGGAGGGGCATTCTTTCTTCTTTTTTAACTCAAGAGAGTCTGGAGATTTTAAAAGTAATCCATCAATTCAAATGAAAACAGAATTTGAAGCGAAGTAATGTTGATAGTTTTATAGCTGTTGGATATAAGAAACATGAGATCCTTATGAAAAAAATAAGTCTTTTAAAATCATCAGAACGATTTTTGATGGCTGTTTTATCCGAAGCAGGGTTATTTTGAGAGGCATAATGAGGTGTATCATATAATATATTATCAAGGTGCTGTTTATATGCCTTCCAGTCTTCTGCATACATTTAAATGCAACTAAACAAGTCAAACATCTTAAATGGTGAGCTACCTCTCTTCAGTTTCTACGTTTCTACGATTTACTCCTAGCCTAATCACCCTTATGACACTCAAAGGCTTTGTTATCATGTATATCTTTCCTCATGACGATATGTATTAATTTGAGATGGAAGTATGTTACTGATGAGCAACGGTATGTTCATATCTTAGGGAGATTATGTGTGTTTGAGCATTTTTTTTTTTTTTTTTTTTTTTTTTTTGGGGGGGGGGGGGTCAGCAAGTTGCATCGATGGACGAAATGTAGGCACTCCTTGCTACCAAAATCTTATGCCTCGAAATTCGGTTTTGACACCCTCCCCCTCCCCCTTTCTCTCTCTCTCTCTCTCGCTCTCTGGTATTATCTACTGTCTCTCTATTTTCCGCTTTCTCTTTCTCTCTCTCCCTCACTCATACACACACATACGCATAAATACGGTCACACACAAAGTGTTTTTTGTTGATTTTTTTTACGGGGGGGGGGGGGTGTCATGAACAATTGTTAGTTTTTCTTCTTATAAGTAGGCTACGTACAGCCCAATGTCGTTCCATAGGCTTTCGGTCACGTGGGCTGGTGTAATTTGAGTTCCGTACACTAAATAGAGTGCCCGTATTAGTAAATTTCTATTACTCTGCATTTGCCCTGTCAGTCTTCCATATCTTTTAAATCTACGATTTCCCTCCCTCATGCCAGCAAGGTATATGAAACCCCGAGTTGTAATCTGATCAAAGTGTGTATGTTAGCATTAGGAAATACAGGCGAATAATAGAACCCGTGAGCGGTATGGCACGAACTGGGTTAGCCGTAAGTTGCGGGCGGAAGGAAGTCGATAAGGCCCCCCTCTTGAGAGCACGCTTTGCTAGCTTGAAGTTTTAAAATCGAAAAATGAGCGGAGAGAGAAATTCTGAACTGAGAGATGAAAAATGACATAAGCACACACAAACTGAAGCCTCTTATCTCTGTTGCTATGCGAGGACACGTACAATATGTAATCAAGTGATTCTGTGCATGAGGCTTTTTCGAACAAGAGGAAAATAAACTGGAGGTATTTGGCAATAGGAAAAGAAGTAAAAGCCTCTCTTGTCAATAATATTACTTCATATTGTGAGGAATCTTTGGAAATGCGTTGTCAGTAGGGGCGGATCCAGGATCGTCCACAATGGGGGAGGGCGAAAATGTTTCCAGAGTGTTTTCTGACAAGCAAAACAAATAAAATGAAATAAAACTAAATATTTCGCACGGTCCTCCTGTAGATCAGAAGGGGACGCACGCCTTTTTAAAATCCTTACAGGGAAATATATAGATGTATAAGTGTTATATAACGCTTGTTCTTCATGTTTTTTCTCTCTCAATAGGGGAAAAGGGGTATTAGTCTCTCGTCACCCCTGCGTGTTTTCTCATTTTTTTAGTATACCAAGTTACATGATGGACAGGGGTGTACATAGCCTTCATCCTATGCTGGATACGCCATGGAAACGAAATGCCCCCTTGTTTTACCAGATTCTAAGTTCTAAGTGTAGAGTCTGTGAAGAAGGTATGGCATATTTAGACTAATCTTGTTTTCCCCCGCTAAAAAGGTGATCAAATACTTAACCTGGCTTTCTTCCTTACATTTCAGCCTCCACTGCAGCGAACCAGGATGAGCAGTTCCCAGGGACACAACGCTAAATATCACCTAGGAACGTGGGTAAATAGACCCCACATTTGTCAAGTCAAAGACTCGGGAAGTCCTCTCCACTGCTCCACATTAAGCTGTCCCAGAGAATCCAGTGTAAATAGTAGGGCAACGTATCTGTCAGTCTTGTTTAAGAGTCACCTTCTGATGTTCAGCGCGTACTCCGCAAATGGCTTGATGGGCAAAATGGATGCAAAATTTGGTCTTTTTATGTAAACAAACCGATATATCATTACCGAAAAAGATCCCTACACGTGTTCTATTGTAGATGAAGGGCTCCATAGAATATTGTCAATAAAGATGGACTTTTATCGAAATAGCCTACCCATGATAATAAGGAAATGTATTGCAATTAAGCTTACAGTTTTGGTGCTACATAATACAATTTTTTTTCTACAACACCAACAACAAAACTGCTTAACAATTTGACAAGAAATACAAAGAAGAAGCAAATTATTATGAAAAGGAGGTTCGGACAAGAACGGCAAGTCTATAATTGTACCTCACATTGTTTTATTAGATTATCAAAAGCAAAAAACGTGAGTTTGGAGTTGCTAACTAGTTATTATTATGAAACGTCTGAATGAATGGTTTTCATCCGTCTCTCTCTCAATGTTTTATAGTTTTATATGTTTTATAGAAAGTATACCCAACTTTGATACCTTCTAATTAAATAGTTATAACCAAAGGGATCTTGAAATTTAATTCACGGTAAAGAGTAAAGAGTAACTTGTTTTCTCCCACATGATACCTTATTCATGACTTTTCTGCCA
The DNA here is from genome assembly GCA_025617745.1 of Heliocidaris erythrogramma. Taxonomy (NCBI): domain Eukaryota; kingdom Metazoa; phylum Echinodermata; class Echinoidea; order Camarodonta; family Echinometridae; genus Heliocidaris; species Heliocidaris erythrogramma. Next base: position 15,187,291 of record CM046870.1, on the reverse strand, counting down.
TGGATGCCTGGGCACCAGGTTTTGTAAAAAGTGTCGTCAAAACCATCCTATATCCATCATTCTTACATTGCCATGATCGATGAAGTACGCCATCCTTTATCTCCGATTTCCTCTAAGTATTTTCTTAAATCTTCTCTTTCGACTCAAGTTTGTTGTCTACTGATTTCAGATCGTAATCCAGCATGTAAAACGACCACCATGAGCAAACAAACCATCGTCTGAACTGCAGTGGTTGAACTTTTGGTTGGAAGTGATCGTACAGGCCCGAAGGGGTGGGGGTGAGAGAAAGGATGGGATCAATGCACACCTTCATGAAATATTTCATTTGATTTTATCATTGAACATGAATATTTAAATAGAATTACACGGTATAATCAGCTAAAAGTTATATATAACGTACGTATATATAATATACGTGAATGGGAAGCATGGTAATTATAATTCAAAAAAAGCTTGATTGAGACGTAATTCAATTTTCTCTGTCCTCTATACCAATGCCATTTCTGCCCCCCCCCCCCCCCCTCTATACATGATGTGGGAATTGTCAAACAATGCCTATGATTGCTCTCAGTGCAGTGTGAGTGACAATATTGATAAGAGCACAAATTTACCATGCAAAACAATGGAGGTTGTCAAATACATGTAGTGATTTGTTTGTTGTTGTTGTTGTAATTATCCCCGTACTGCCAAACTCTATTCCCTGTATTTTACTTTATTTTCACTTTCGAGACACTCTTTTATTTCTAAAGACACTCTCTTCAATCCTTACATCCATCTTGTTTTTCCATGTCAAACACTTCCCTCCCTCCTCTTTACTTTCCCGCCCTTTGATGGACATGAAGTTGGCTTGCATCGCGATGCTTTCCCGATTATTTTAGCTGTCGTCTGCAGAGCTCGTTGCACGAATGTTATCGATTGGAATCTTCATATGGAAAAACACTGGGAACATGACACAGTGAGGGAAAACATCAAGCTTTTTTCGTCCCCACTGGCATTGGGTGGGAAGGCGAAGTAGACGACAAGTGGTCTGTCTATATTGTCTGTAGGGGGCGAGTTTAGACATAGCGATACGTTTATCAATGGCTGTGATGATTATGTTGAGATCAGTCTTCACGTAGTGAAAAATACAAGGGGGCCCGTATTAAACAAATCTTTTTGTTTACCGTACATTTGCAATATTGTAGGGACAAACCCCCCAAACGACAAAAAATAACTAAACAAACAAGCAAAAAATAAAAAATAAATAAATAAACAAAGTCAAGGTCTAGATCATTATCAAAAATGACGATAAGTTTTAAAACATTCATTATAAACTATAGAAATTACTTGAGTTTATCACAGTTTTGTAACAAGTATATAGGATAGTATAGTTTTTACATAGTATATAGTGATGCGGCTAAGTGGACAATTCTGTAATCATTAAAATGGGATGCGATAGCGCCATTTGTAATGAAATGTTTAATTTGTAAGTGTTAGGTGCTACATTTATTTTGCATTCCAGCAAATCAAACAAACCAAAACGCCTACTAAAATGTTGCATTGTACGAATGTGGGCTATCTTGTTACATTCCTTCCTTTAAGTTCCTGGATGTCGCCAAGGAAATGAAGACGTAATGCATAAACGCCTGCGGCAACATGATCTACGAACTCTGAGCAGCACATAAGAGGCACATAGACTTCGCCAACATCCGCAATGTTGACATTAAGATTGAAGACATCTAGCACTTTAGAATAGAGAAAGATGATATCATGGATCCTGAAAATTCATTCTATCCTTGATATGATTTAATATGCTTATAATAATTATAGTGTAATAAAGGGGCGGATCCAGGATTGATTATAAGAGGCGGCACACAAATGAAGGTTTGTCAACTTTTGGAAAAGGTAGGCCCGTATTTTTTTGGTCTCGCCAGCCTCTCGAAAAGGTCGCTCGGGGGGGGGGGGGGGGGGGTTGTTGGTGGCGACAAAAAAAATTCGCCAGACCTTCAAAATTCGCTCAGTGGGGGGAGGGGGGGGGGTTATGGGGGTCCAGTTACCTGACAAGCAAAAAATAAAACAAAAAAAAAGTCTTCATTCTAAAAGGGGGGGGGGGGGGCACAATCGAGAAAATGGCGGATCATCTATGGTCAAAATGCATACTTCCAGTGCCCCCCCCCCCCCCTGGATCCGCCAATGGTGTAATATAAAACACGATCGCAAAGATTTTAAGAAATCAATTCAAGGGCGATTTCAATATCACATTGCATTGCCTATAGAAATCCTTTATGTATTATACAATATACAAATGTTCGCACATCTAAAAATATTACACACAAGGCTATTGAAATTGCCTTGGTTGATTTTGTCTTATGCTATATGTAGCGGATTCCTGTGTTATGTAAGCTTTTTCATTGAGCCTATTAAAATTCAGATATTTTACTGTTTATTTGTATTTTTTGTTACAGATTAATAATATCCCATGTACTTTTTGCTGAGTTGCAATTTCGTTCTATATTCTTAAATACTCATTCTGTACATTTGTTTATACGCAATTGTAATTAAATATCGATATTATGTAATGCATATTATTCTTTTAAATGGCTTTTTTGTTTTAAGAAAAGTTTCTTCTTACCTATGTATATAGGCATAACCATGCCCGGCGATAATACTACGAACCGACTCCTATGCAAAATGGATGATGCCCTTTTCACCCGCGATCAGTGTGTGTTTGTCGCATACAAATGAGGCTTGTCTGTGCTAATGCTTCAGGGTAAAACTTAAAGCCATTCGTGTAAATTGCTGAGATGGTGGATTATACAAATCACACACATCTTGACGGTCGAAAATATTTTCTTTTCACCTCTCTTTTATTTGCCGTTGAAGAAAATTAAAAAAGCTTTTAAAAGCTTATGAGATTTGAATTTTAGAAGAAAATGGTAGGTAAATGAGGATATTGAAAAGTGAAAAGTACTCAGAGCTTTATAGGATTGATGCAAAATAAATAATAATGTAGATGGCTTCTTGTACAGCGCTCATATCCATCAAGTCCCAGCGCTCCAACATTATTAATAAAGAAAAACGCCAAATTTCAAATCCAGATCAAAATCATCTTTTGCCGATACTCACCCAACGCAATCAAAATGATTTTGTTTGTTTGCATTGATTATGTACATAAAATATGAATCAAAATTTTGATTCCCAAAACATGCTACATCCACAGATTTCTTTCTTTTTTTTATAGGGAAGGCCATAATCAGCATAATATCACTATTAATATTATTATCATTACCATGTTATTATACTTATAGTAATAATAATAATCATTATTATTATTATCGATAGTACTGTTATTATACCAGTATTGTTGTTGTTATTATTATTATTATTACTACTACTTTTATTATTGTTTGTATTGTTATCATAATTATCTTCTTTATTACCATTATTATTTCAAACATCGTTATTACCATTTTTATTATATTAATTCATTTAAAAAAATAAGGAACCTGGACTTTTTTAGAGTGATTTTTGACAATTGCATACTTACTGGATAAATTCACTCCATATCTATACGGAAAATAGTAGAACTAAAATCTTAATTTTCTTTTATGCGTGGATGCGGCATGTGTTCGAGTGATCGCTGTCGTGACGCTCTGGGAGTGAGAGCATAGTGTTAAAATTCAATCTTTTCTTCTTAAAGAGTACTCGATATTCACTCGATATACAATCCTAAACAAGTGATCACTAACATGACTCCCACCCGAGGGAGTGATTATGGTGTGAAAACTTTTTCATCATCACCTTGCTGCTTCTTCAACATCTACTTTAGATTAGCAACAAAAGAAAACACTTTCTGACAGCCTCTATTTATCTAAGAGCGACATCAAAATTGCAATTACCACGAATCAAATAGACTTCCATCTGATCCAATTTAACGGCATGATATAAAGACCCGTCCTAACCACCCTAACTAATGATTCATCTGACCAAATGCGCGCGTCTCGAAAAACCTGTTGACAATAAATTGATCGGTGATCATTTAATGCAGTCTTTCATTATTGTCCCCGACGTCTTAATAATGTTATCAGACAAATTGAACATTCTGCGTCTTAATATGAAACAGTAGGATGACCCGGTTATCAATTTATACAAACGGATTCGTCATCGATTAGTGATAATTGAGTAATTCTCCCAGTGGCGTGTCTAGACCTTTGCTTTTGGCAAGGGGAACATCAGAGCCAGTGGTGATCCACCAAAAAGAAAATCTTTTTCTGGGCCATAGTTTGTGTGTGGGTAAGGGCGATGTATGTTCCTTTAATTCATCTCTTCTTTTTTTCATTCTTAATAGCTCATGTATAAGCATTTACTTTGCATGTTTCATTTCGGAAAGCTGTGCTCTACACTGTTTTTATGGGTATAGCATTGCGACCGAGCGAGAAATCTTCCGATAAATTATGTATATTTCATGAGGTTTAAAGAGCATATTCATTATAATATTATTTACATTGAAATAATTCATAGCATTTGAAAAGGTAGTTATACATTATTTTTCATGGTTGAAAATATGTAGGGAGGAGGACGAATTGCCCCCTTTCTCGCCCCTCCCCTTTTCTCGCCCCTCCCCTTTTCTCGCCCCTCCCCTTTAAAGTGAGCAAATGAGTGCTCCCCGAAAACCAAGACTGTTGGAGACAACAAATTCAAGATGAATCATTGTGCATGCAATGCCAAGTTGACTCATTTTGCGTATAGCACGGTAACCTTTATTATACGCTTTAGTCCCACAGGGAGAGTAAAGTGTTGTCATGCATTCTTATTATAGATAGCATCTCGCCGCTTTTCCTCTCGCTCTTATTCTCACTCGCCCATCTTCTGTCTTCGTCATCTGCCTTTTATTTTCGTCATCAACTTCGTCATCAATGTGATCGTCGTCGTTGTTTTACTAGACTGATTCTTTATTTTTTTTTCCTTTAGTATGAAAGATGAAGATCCATAATTGCTCCCTCTTTTTCTCCTCTCTGTATCATTATATAGTTTCTATAGTTTCCATGCATTTCTTGATTTTCCCATCCTCCCTCTCTCTCTCACTCTCTCTCTCTTTCCAACAAATTAAAGTCGTTTGTTTAATCCATGGTTAAAAGTTTAAACTCATTACGATGGTTACATAATGTTTTTTATATATTTTTTTTTTTAATACAAGAAATACCATCGTCACCATCATTTTGTTCATCACACATGCTCAAATTCTACCATGAAATTCGAATCCAGCACATCACATCGGTCGATCAACAGGTATATATCTGTTTAAAGCTTGTGTTTAGATGGTCTGAAATCCCGTTTCCATCTCCAAGTATATAGCATGACCATGATGGCGTGCAAATCGCCGGGCCGAAATTTCAGCCGCGGTGTGTGTCTCCCCTTTCACATAATATGGACCAACGAATAAAATGATGCAACCAAGTGCAAGTTCGTGTTTCGGCCCAAGCAATTTCGTCGGGGTTCTTTTTTTCTTCTTCATTTTATCTGAATAGCTTGAGTCACCTGTTGTCGATCTGTTCATTTCACGAATAGGTTCGATATTTTCTTGCCTTTATATGAATAAAATATTGAGTTGGGCTGTCGTATGCACCATGCAGGCTCTTGAGGCGCTATAAACGGCTGTCGAGACTTGCTTGATATGCCCCCTGATTAAAAGCATATTTTGAAAGCCTTTTGTGTTTAATAAATCAGCTGCAAAAGGGAAAATTATTAATCATCTCTCTCTCTCTCTTTCTCTCTCTCTCTTTCTCTCTCTCTCTCTCTTTCTCTCTCTCTCTCTCTCTCTTTCCCTCCCTCATGTAACGTGTTGGAAACGTAAGCTGCTCAATCAGGCTAGATACAAGATAATATTTCATTCTACTCTTTTTCTAGAAAACAACAACATATGAATACATTTTACTGGTAAAGAGAGAAAAATAGAACTTATTAAAGCCCCGTAGTTTGCGACAAATTATTTCCTATGGGCAATCCATAATATTATTACAAACAAACATAGGAGGCTAGCTGACATTCGCAAACGAGCAGACGGTTTTCTTTTCTCCCTTTTATGATAACTGCATGTAAGCCTGTATCCATAATACGGTCCTGTGTCTCACTATCCCAAATCCTATCAAAAATGTCTTTACACTAATCAGTATTTCTGTTTAGTGTTTAGTGATATAATAATTCATTGTAAATTAATTAATTTTTACCATGGTATATACCAAGTCATTCAACTACCTTTAAGAGTAAATCTGGAGCGAAAAAGTGCAGTCTGACTCTCTACCGGTCGAGGAATGGATGGAGCGTGAGTCAGAGAGAGAAACTAAGATGAATCAACTTCTAGATGGGTCGCTCTACGACCGTAATCATCTGCTCGACTGGTCTGTCGGTTACTTCTGCCTCAGCTGTTTCATGTAACACCTTGTGTTAAATGAACAGGTAGTTTGTCGACGATTTGGGTAGAAGAGAGAGAGAGAGTGGGGGGAAGAGATGGGGAGATTGGAAAGGAAAGAAAGACCAAAAGCGTCTGTCGGTTTACCTCTGCATCAGCCGTTGCATGTGAAACCTTGTGTTTAAAAAAAACATGTAGTTTGTCGACGATTTGGGTAGAAGAGAGAGAGAGAGGTGGAAAAGAGGGAGAGGGAGAGAGAGAGATAGATGGGAGTGGAAAGAAAGACCAAAGATAGTGAGTGAGGGAGGAGAAAGAAAGAGGTAGAGATGGAGAGGGTGGTGTTAGAGGGGAGAGAGAGAGAGAGAAAGAGGAGGGAGAGTGAGAAAGGCGGAGAGCATGCGAAATGTCAATGGAAGAATATAGACTGAAAGGAAGACATGGGGTAGAGAGGGAAATATATTAAAAGAGAGAGAGGAAAAATGAGAGGGAGGGAGAGGGAGAGGAAAGAGGAAAGAAAGACCGAAAGATATGGGAGATGCAGAGAAGAGAGCTGAAAGGTTAAATAAAGGAGAGAAATTAGCGAAATGGAAATGATTCGAATAGTTGGAAGGTGAAAGATTGCGCCAAGCATAATGTCTGCGAAGCATTATTAATACGAAAGTGCAGTACTCTGACAACAAATGGAACGAGTAGGAACGTATGCCGGTCTTTCTTTTTAGAAAAAAAATCATATTTACGAATATTTGTTCTCCCTCCGGCTAGCATGTAATTATGTTATTACATACTCCAATTACCTGATTACGCCTAAGCGTGTCTGGGTAACAGTGTTAAATGTCTGGAAATGGTGATGATGTCGACAGGGAAGGTGTTGTTGGCGATGTTGATGGCGATGATGATGATGAGGGTGATGGCGTTGATGGTGATGGTGATGGTGGTGATAGTCATGGTAATGATAGTGATTATTTAAATGTCATGATGGTGACGATGATGTGGTTATCATGATAATCATGATTATGATAATGATGGTAGTGGTGATAATAACCATAATAATAATAATGATGATGACGATGATGATGATGATGATGATGATGGTGATGGCGATAATGATGGTTGGTGATGATAAAAATGATGCTGCTGCTGATGGTGAAATACGAGATGATGATGATGATGGTGACGATGATGCGGTTATCATGATAATAATTATAGTTATAATAATGATGGTAGTGATGATGATGATGATGATGATGATGATGAAGATGATTATGATGATGATGATGATGGTGATGACGATAACGATGGTTGGTGATGCTGAAAATGATGCTGCTGCTGTTGGTGAAGTAAGAGATGATGATGATGATGATGGTGACGATGATGCAGATATCATGATAATAACCATAATAATAATAATGATGATGATTATTATAATGAAGATGATGATGGTGATGATGATGGTGGTGGTGATGGCGATAATGATGGTTGGTGATGATGAAAATGAAGCTGCTGTTGATGGTGAAGTAAGAGATGATGATGATGATGGGGACGGTGATGCGGTTATCATGATAATAATTATAATTATAATAATGATGGTAGTGATGATAATGATGATGATGATGATGATGCTGAAGATGATTATGATGATGATGATGATGATGATGATGGTGATGACGATCATGATGGTTGGTAATGCTGAAAATGATGCTGCTGATGTTGGTGAAGTAAGAGATGATAATGATGACGATGATGATAGTGAGGATGACGATGGTGATGGTGATGACGATGATGATGATGATGATGATGATGGTGATGACGATAATGATGCTTGGTGATGATAAAAATGATGCTGCTGCTGATGGTGAAGTAAGAGATGATGATGATGATGGTGACGATGATGCAGTTAGCATGATAATAACCATAATTATAATAATGATGGTGGTGATGATGATGATGATGATGATGGTGGTGATGACGATAATGATGGTTGGTGATGCTGAAAATAATGCTGCTGCTGATGGTGAAGTAAGAGATGATGATGATGATGATGGTGACGACGATGCAGTTAGCATGATAATAACCATAATTATAATAATGATGGTGGTGGTGATAATAATGATGATGATGATGATGATGATGAAGATCATGATGATGATGATGATGATGATCATGATGATGATGATGGTGATGACGATAATGATGGTTGGTGATGCTGAAAATAATGCTGCTGCTGCTGATGATGGCTAGGATGACAGAGACGGGTGCATTGTGGTAAGAGGGAGGGGTTGAGATAACAAGATAAAATGAGCAATGAATATAACAAGGAGTCATGGGTTCATATGGTGCCTATACTACTGTAGAGATCAATTCGGGCTTGAAATTTGAACTTTGAAGAGAAAACATTTAATAAGGCTGATTAATAATCTAACACCAAAGTAATTCTCGTTACGCACCTTCTTCTTTATGTATAAGTATCATTTGCATCCTTTCATATTCTGCTGTTAATGATAAGAATCTACAAAACAAACTCCTAAAAGAACATTGTATTTTGCAGAATATAGTTGGACTATACTCCTGATCTAACCATAAAGCTGTTCCATTTATTTAAAATACATGATATAATAATCCCTTGTTTTCTCTCCTCTATCAGTCTGTATTATTTTCTTTTTTGCTCCTCCTTCTCTCCCCCTCCCGCCTTTCCCGCCACCCCTTTTTTCTGTTTATGAGCTGTTTCCTCACCTTTTCTTGTCCACCACTCACTATTTACTACCAGTATTACTTCTGCCAAAGTCTCATTTTATCTCTGTCTTGTTCTCTCATATCATCGCCGCCATTCAACTCTCCGATTTAAGGTCCCTTTCATCCACTTCATTGCTCTAGCTCCGAAAAGACCTATTCGCTCTCCTCTGCTCTGCCAAGTTTCCATTACCATGGTAACCGGAGAATATTAATCCGAACGATGGTGATGCCAACGCTTTACCTTTCTTTATGTATTATCACGCCTAATTAATATTCCAAGTATTGTATATCGTGGTCACCAATACTAGAATATCACAGACGCACTCATGTTCCATATCAATTGTCCACGCACTCATTCTCGTGATGAGATGAGTTATAATATATCAGATTTTTGGAATAATCCGAGGACTGTTCCCTCGCACGGGACAGAATCCATGACAGTTGATACAACGGAGTATACTTCGGATGGAAAGCTGATAAGACACAAGCAATCGAAGAGAACGTGACATTAGGAAAATTAATTAACATGGCCTGTGTGAAGGAGACAGGTTAGAAGTATTAATCCAAAAAGAGAAAGAAGAAGAAGAGGAGAAAGAAAAAAGAGGGTGAAGAAGAAGGAGGAGGAAAAGAAACATATGTATAAATAGAATAATGGACAAAAAGTTAATATTTTTATAACACTTGTGTTTGCTTCTAATTAGACATTGCAATAGTTATTATTATATATGGAGGAATACAGCCCGACTCTACCCTTTTCAACTGTGAAAGACTCATCCGTTTCGTAGTTGTTGTTTTTTTAGCTTGTCACCCTCGGTAGATACATATTTTCTTCCTTTCTTTTAACGGGGTTGGGGGGACTCTTTTTATTGTCAGGCGGACACCAGATGATTAGGACCCCTGTTAAAGAAAGTGGTTCATGTGGAAGCCTCGTATCCTTAAAAGCAGATTGTCATCAGCTTTCTCAACATAATTATGTTACTATGAAATCGTCACAACTCAAGTCACCACCTGTAGATTAAACTGTGTTTAACCTTTGGGTGAAAGTATTTGACCTATCGTGTAGACAATATGACTTTACTTACTCCGTAAATGAGACAGCATTATACACCAGCTGTTTTAGAACTGTCAAAATCATGCATTTTGGGAGTGTAAAATTTGTTCGCCGTAGATGCCATCCAATTACTAGTATGTCGCTTAGCTTTTACGGTGTAGAGGTCATTATTAGTTCTATATAAGTACAATCGTGTATTATAAGGACTGGTTATGATACGCAAGGGCTACGGCCTAACATAAGAAAGTTTCATGTTTTATTCATTATTATATGAACCTTTTTCTTTTTGTTTATGTATGTATGTATGTATTATTTATGTACACGTACACATATGGACAATTAAAAACAAAATTGAACATACATGTACTTTATTATAAGGGCATGCTCTCCAAGAAAATGGGTAGAAAACACCAATATCAAATTTCACATTTTACGGGCGCCCTGAGAAAATTTCGAGTCTCAATATCAGATTGTATGGAGACAGCGAAATGAATGGTGAAATTTATATTCCGATGTACTACATATCTGTATCATTATGGAATCCATTAAAATACTAAAATCCTGCTAGAGATCAATCTATAACATTTTGAATAAGCCTGTACACTTCTTGTTAAGGCAATCATAATAATTAAAATCAAGAAGCAAGAAGTTTCCCTGATTCGTATGCGGATCGCAATATATCACTATCATCACCATTATCATCACCATCATCATTCACATATTATTCTTTCTATTTCTAATCATCGTCAGCATCATACCACCATCATCATCATCATCAAATATCATTATTTACCGCGTCAATGTCACCGTCATCATCATCATCATCCGCATATTCTTTCCTTTCTCCTTTTTTAAATCATAATTATCGTCATCCTCCTCTTCGTCCTCCTCCTCATCGTAAGCATGATCATCATCATAATCACCATCATCGTCATCACTATAAAATCACTATCATCACTATCATCATCAGTATCAATATCATAATCATCATCATCATCATCACCACCACCACCGCCACCATCATCAATCGCATCGTCATCATCATAATCACTATCATAAACAACTTCATCAGCATCATAAAAATTATCTTCTTCATCATCTTCATCAGCATCATCAAAATTATCTTCCTTATCATCATCAGCAACAGCAACATTATCTTCCTTTGGACAACATTATCCTCATTATCATCACTATCATCATCTTTATTGCAATCATCTTCGTCGTCGCTGTTGTCTTCGTCTTCGTAATCTGTATCAATATCGTCCTCCCAATTGCATGATGCAGTCCTACATGTTTCGTTCTCTCAGGGTGCATGATAATATTAATAGGCGAAACACAATGCTTACACGTCTTCGAGTGGTCGCTGTTTTCAATTTTGTAATGAAATCAATCTTGGCGCGCTTATCTCAGAAGAGCGTTGCTATGGCAACCACTTTACCCGTCGTCTGCCCTGCATTTCACCCTCGACTTCCACAGATAGTCTAGCGATCTAGACACCTTTTACTTTGCACTTTTCGCAACTTCATTCTTACTTTATAATTGTGTTACTCTTCACTCTTTCCTTTACACCACGTTAAGTGATTTGTTTTTTAATCAGAAACATAACTCACGTTGAAATGATTGGATTGCATGGATTGGGTTTTATAACTTGATTTCAGTTTTTTAAGATACGGGATGATCTAGTGAAAATTTTGATTATTTTGTTTACCATTTATATAATCACCTTCATAAAAATATATATTTACTATTTTCGACATGTTAGAATTAGCATGGAGAGCCAAATCGCTTTATTAGATTTTTCTATTTTGATTTGTACTTTTTTCGTGTTATTTAAGTTGCCAGATATAAACCCTCACCGTGGACAAGCCTTAGGCGCTCATTATGAGTTTTCCTTCATTTCTTTTTTACTTCATCATGCCATTTGCTCTAAATCTATTGGTGAATTGTCAATGAAGTGATGTACAAAAATATAAATAACCGATTTTCCTGCAGAACTGTAAGTTAAAGCAATGATTTCAGTCAACATTGTATTTAATTATCAACTCTGCGTTAGACAGTCAATATCATTACATAATTATCATTATGTGATAGAATAATGGTGACAAGTTACTTCATTATTCTTTGATCATTTAACAAAAATAAAAAAGATCATTATATTAGTGCTGATTAGTCAATTTATAAATGGTTACAAATTTATCTGCCCTAAACATAAATGTCATTCCTATCTTAACTCGAAATGTTCCAGTTAGTTACCCGTCCCTTGAATTTCTTCTAATTCTAGTTTGGTAGAGTCTGTAGATATAGACTACTTTGATGACGTCGATGAGCCCTCTTATTCTATATCTGGAGCAAGGCGACAACGAAATCATCATTGAGCTTTTGCGATTCGGGGTCTCCCGATCCACATACAAATCAAATACCTGACTTGCGTTCCTCTATAGTTTGGTGTTCTTGAGGCCTTTCAAAAAAAAAACCCGCCAAGAATATATTGACTTAGATTCATACAGGTGCGCTTCCGTTCGGCAGGTAGCAAACACACCTGTACCCATACTTAGAATTGCCCCATCTGAAAATAAATCTGTTTGCATGTTATTTCAAACGGTGGGCGCCACGTACAATGTTTTTCGCTGCATAATAGATGGAAGACAGAGAGAAGTAAATGAGTAAAAATGATGATGTCAGCCTCATTTAGTCCTTCTCAAAATTACCTCCATCACTTATGCTATTTCCTAATACTCATAATGAATCCACTAAAAATATTCATTTTCAATATCACTTTCAATAATAATTGTTGTGGCGCAGCACATTAGATTATACGCATACAATCATCGCCGTAGTTTAGGGACTGAGCAAATATTGCTTTTTATTTATTTTTTTTTTTGTTCCACATTTTCATTTTTTGTGGGGAGAGGCAAATAGAGGGTTCCTGAAACGCATGCTCAGGCTTCATCAGTTCTATATACTACTCTGTTTTTCTGCTTTTGAGGATTTCAATAGACCAATACTGCTATATCGAGCAAACATGAGACAAGTAGGCAAGCTCAATGATCGATAAGCCTGACCAAAGTTAATCCAGCATTTTTAGCGTTTGAGCTTAGTTTTGTTCTAACGAAGGAAGATTTTTATACTCATTCATCTATTCAGGACTAAGCGGGTTAACGTCGTGTTTTGGCCCATATCTTGAGGCAAGTATCAGACGACGTATGACCTGCACTATGCGCAACCTTTTTACCCGCCATCAAAAAGGGCGGGAAAAACATCGCCATGTGCGATGCGTCGAAGAAAATGCCCCCCAGCAAAATCTCTGAATAATAGGGGAGATGGTAGAGTTGGCTTGCAAATGCCTTCAGGCGATATAGACAGGCGATCACGACACTACAAGAGCTCGCTTCTATCCAGAAAGAATATTTCTAGGTTACACACTACACAACACTGAAAGAGGTAAAGGCTTTCTGTGAGAAGCAGGTTACAGCATTGTGGTCAGTTTTGCCGTAGGTGGGGTAATTGCAAACTTGAATTTCTTAATTGAATATCTTGGAAAGATGTGAATTTACCATTGGCTATCTTGGAAAGATGACTATCTTAGAAAGATTTGAATTCGCCTTCTACTATCTTGGAAAGATCTGAATTCACCTTAGACTATCTTGGAAAGATGTGAATTCACGGTTGGCTATCTCGGAAAGATGTGAATTCACCTTTAAATATCTAGGAAAGATATGTTGTGGTGTTGTGGTCTAGTGGATAAGTCACCGGACTGTAGATCACAAGGTACGGGGTTTAAATCACACCTGATATGCCTGAGCGCTAGTTACTTTGGCGGCTCGGCTATAACCAGGGTAAATGTCGCCATGAGCGTCACTGCGTGACGGATATGAGCGCTATATAAGTGGCCATTATTATTATTACGATGACTATAAAGATATGAATTCACCTTCTTGGAAAGATGTGACCTCACTGTTAACTATATTTGAAAGATTCGATTTCATCTTTAACTATCTTATGAAGATGCCATTTCACCTTTGACTGTCTTCAAAAGATGTGAATTCACTCTTGACTATCTTCTAAGGATGTGATTTTAAAGGTCGGTCACAACCGGTCTTGAACCTCCTTGCGTGTGGTCTGCGACAAATTTCGCAGAGAATCCTTGCGTCGCACGCACAGGTTTGCACGTTTTGTTTTGTTTTGTTTTGTTTTGTTTGTTTGTGTTTTTTTTTTTTTTTTTTTGGGGGGGGGGGGGGGGGGTTGCACGCACGTAGGAGCACACGTGACACTTGCAGCCATCGTACTTTCTGCACGTAATTCTTGCGACCATAGCACGGGCTCCTTTCCTAGGTATCACGAAGCTCATGGCTCCATACGGAGCCGTGACATGTTGCGCGTCTGTTGGTTGCACGGTACCTGTACGGGGCTGTACGTTCGCCTCCAGAGTTCTTAAGAGTTCGTAAGAGGGGTTATGTTAATGAGGAGTGTGCCCAAGAGGAGATGCAGAGAGGTGCACGACTGGCTGTGACCATGACAAACGAAGGACGTACGAATCGCAGGAGTTGGCCCACAGTCGATAGCAGCTGCTGACACGCACGTGCAAAAAGACGTACGATCAGTTGTGACCATAGCATCACCTTTGACTATCATGAAATGGAGTGAATTTACCACTGACCATCTTAGAACGATGTGAATTCCTCTTTGACTACCCTCGAAAGATGTAACTTCACCGTTGACTATGTTAGTAAGATAAAAGTTTACCTTCGAATATTTTGGAAAGATGTGGATTCACTCTTGACTATTTTTTATATGAATTCACATCATATTTTAATATATACATATGAGATGTAAGAATGCCATTTAAAGGCTGTAAATTATTTAATTCTACTACAGCACAGGTTTGTTAACACAATATTCAGCCATCATTGCAGCGGACTTCTCTTGCATGTCAACATTGTAGAGACTATTGGGGAAAACGCATTTTAAAGTTCCTCGAAAGATCAAAGAGTACCATTTGGAATTAATCAATCTCAGATGGATGGCGGATCTTCTAAATTTCATGTTAATTTCCCCGGAGATGACAGGGGTGTCTATGACAACTGCTTTATGAAATCATATCTTGAAATAGGCGAAGCACTAAAGATAATATTCTGAGTTAATCTGCTTACATTAATCTCTGGAAGCATAGAGCCTGCTTTTTGTCAATGTAGGGAAGGGATGGCATGTAAAAGATAAAAGGGAGCTGACGACACGGTCCATTCCATTGTGAACAGGGGGAATGTAGAATAAAGGAGAGAGAAAAGATTGAGTACTATAATCTGAAAGGGGAACGGTCATACAAACATCTTTAAATTCACTTGCTCTTAATGGATGCAAATCTTGGAGAGGGAAAATAAGCCTTGATCCATTTGACAACTTTCACGGGTAATGCTTGGGAGAAAGAAGGGGGTAGGGATGTGATATCCCATAAAATCTCTCTTTGGGTAAAGTTTGATACTTTTTTTTAGCGCCCTGTCGGCAAATCGCAAAAGTTGTTGAACCTTGCTTTATGGTGAAATGATTTTGCAATTTTGGAAATATGAACTTTGACGACCATTTATCAACCTTGTCAGAATATTTGATTTTGTGTCCTCTTATAAAAGATATGGGGCTAACTTGTCGGAACATTTGGTCTGACAACTCTACCCCTTCCCTATTCAAAATTTTCCGGGGACACCCCTTCGAAGGATTTGAACGGAGAACAACGACAGGCTATACATGATACAGGAGGGCAATGTCGACTATCATGTAAAAGAGCTGAGCATTTGAGGAAATGCTATTCACTGAAATAATACTTTCTTCAAAAACATTTAATCATCGTACTCCTAGTTGCTTCGTCAACTGTACTCAACCAAAAAATAAGTTCCCCCTGACATTTTTTTATTATAACTATAAAAGAAAATGAAATTCGTCTTTTCAAATAGCAAAGTATGCAGTTTTCTTACCCACGGATAGGATATTTGTACACAACGTCTGATTATGTTTTCATAATGAAAGTATATAGGGGTTTTTTATTGCATTTGGTACGAGAAAAAAAATTGCACTTCGCTTTTCCTTATGCAATGCAGTGTGTACACTGTGTACTATATTCACCTCTTTTGTTAACTTACATGCACATAACTTGCAGATTAAATGAAATTAGTGATTTTTAGTACAATGCCATGAATTTGAATTGCTAATTATCTATCTTTACATGTCATTGAACAAAAGATCAAGAAAATTGAAACGAGTATATGCACATGTAAATCCTGCAGGGCATAATAAAACGGAAAGTGCAACTTTATTTCTTGCACCGACTGCAATAAAAAAGATAATTTCATAAATTATTATTAGCAAATGTGGGTACTACATTTTTGTATACTTTGCTATTTGAATGAAGAAATTTCATCAAATAATTCGTCGGGTTATGAAATATTCTGTTTTTGTATGATATTATGTTTTTGTATGATTGATATTTATCAATCATACAAAAACAGAATATTATTTCATAACACGACGAATTAATTGATGAAATTTTTTTATAGATGCCTTGCTGTGATGAATACGGTTTCCATTCTGCATTTTTTCTTTCAGCAGTTCAGTATTAGTGGACAGTTTCTGGATATTAAAGTGTTATCTTATAACGTGACCGTATGATACCACCAAAGGATGTGAACAGGAGTACCCATCCACAATATAATTCTGCATTTGGTGCAGTGGTAGTATAAGCTTTTATGTTCCATTTTCTCTTCCATACGAACACATGTATATATTCAAAAACTCGCCACCCTACCACTTCCACACACCCGCACCAATGCTCACCGGGGGGGGGGGGGTGTCTGGTGCTTTTGGTTCCGTTACGCCGCTGACTTTCGTATTCGAGCCTTCCTCCCTCGGGCTCTCAGAAGGGAAGGATGTATTATGTCTTCGCGTCATGCATGCCTGCAATAAAGAATCATAACAATCGGATAATGTTACATCGCTGGAGATGGATGACACAGGGGGTGTAGATCAGCCCCTTTACCCCTGGGGCTGGAGGAGGCTCTCATCCGTATAGACCATGATCACAGAGGCGTGTGGGGAGCGAAATGAACCACGGAGTCCCATTACAATTTTGAAACACTGATGGAGTCCTTTTGTATTACTGTCTTCTTCTTTCTTGTAGTATCTTCTTCAACTTCTCCATCTTCCCCTTCCAGCCTCATTTCTCTTCTCCAGTTCGTCTCACACCTTACATACTGATTTTATGACACCTGCCGATGACACCACACTGCTGCAACGAACGTTATGTATTGTTCATTGCCTTTTGTATCTATTATTTCAATGCATACTGAGGCATCTAGTTACATTCTTCCCGGATTATGCCACTGGTTATTCATGATGAAAGATTACATTCGAATATCCAAACGGGATGCTCAGAAGAGGACACATCAAGGGTACCTCTTTTTTTAACGACACGGATCCGACGCTCGTACATGGACTCTTTGCCGCTTAAAAAAATATAATTTCTCGTTTTGAGCAACCTCATCTCCAGAATTGTTCCACAGGCCATGTGATGTTGTTCAAGCATACAACTCTAGAGAAATAACATAGACCTGTCATCATCCTCGGTAACATATAGACCATTCCCGGTACTGCCAGGACCTGCTGAGTACACAACCACCAGAAATAAGACTGTTATCCAGTCATCCCGACAGACAATGGGAGTTTCAGTTCAGCGTCAATCTACTCCTCCCTCCCCCACCTTCTTTCACATCCTTCAATTTCCTGCCCTTAACGCTCCCATTACACCTCCGTGTCGTGCAGTGGCGTATCTAGGGCCTGTGGCGACAAGGGGGAGACAATAACCTTGTGCCCCAACCCAAACTTATCAGATCAATAATATTAACCTGTGTTATTCCTGTCTTTGATTTGGAAACGAAAAATAAAAAGAAATATGTACTTGTATGTGAGGAATTTATAAATGCAACGAGAGTTAGAATAATTACGTGTCCAATTTTGAACACTTTAAAGACGATAGTTGTTATGTACTATACATTATGTTGGGGCGAGAAATTACGAAATCCTTAATAAACATAACTGCACCTTTAAGAACTATTTTCCCCCATTTGTTTTCTCTCTTTTGCGTTCCAATGCGGGGAATATGCCCCCTCTGCTCCTTTAGATACTCCACTGGTGTTGTGCATCTGTCTCTGCCAATGCCTGAATGAATCTTAACTCCTTGACTGATCAACCTGATTGGACGGGTTTTGGCGCCAACACCTGCCCCGATCAAATACTAATGAACCTTGTGGATGCGGGCAGACGATATCATGTAAAATATACCACTTTAAGAAGTGCGTCCATGCCATATTTTTGGTCACTCACTCAGTTAGGAATAGTGTCCTGAAAGGATGAGGTAGAAAGGTCCGTATGGAATATGCTTATCCGATGCATGCTCTGGTGACATTTTCTCCTGGATATATTTCGCCATATATGAAGGTTATACGAGTGGATTATGTTAGGGTTAGGGTTAAGGTTAGGGAGAAGGTTGAGTTCTGGGAAATGTGAAACATATGTGAGCTTTCTAATTCTTGTTATGTTAGCTTGGAAGATTATCATGGTAGATACAGTATGTGCCATGAAAAAAAAATATCTTCAAATGCCCTCACATTCATAATATGTTATTAATTTTGTGTGTCGTCCATACACATTTCTGTGTGCAGTGCATGTGACTCTTATCATTTTATTGATTCAAAAACCTTACAGCATACACCAATTATCATGTGCTATAATAATCAACCTGTTTCCAATGGCTTTGAGACAGTTTTTTTTTACTATTCAATATCCTGACCAGGGGGGTGTTTCATAAAGCTGTTCGTAAAGTTACGAATGACTTTACGAACGACTGGAACATGTTCTTGGGTGCTATACTAATCAGATTCTCAATCATTTAGCGCACGAACTGATCACCAGTCGTGCGTAACGTCGTGCGTAAATTGCGAACAGCTTTATGAAACACCCCCTGAAGTCAACTTTATCTTTAAGGCTATAGGAATAGAGTGGGGTCCAGGGTTGAAGTTTGGTTAGTATTAGAAATTTTTACAGTGGAGTAAGATTGCCGCCAGAAAGTGTGTGTGTCGTAGAACCCCATATACGTCTTCAAGTCTGTTAATCCGTGGAATGTCTTTTTTTTCTTCCTAGAATCAAGGGTCCCTTAATTGAAACACGAAACATGAAACATGAATATCACTGATAGAAAGTCCTTGAGTTGGAAGGAAAATGCATGATGGAAAGATAAAAATCCTTCATAATGTTTTTCCCCGTTTGAGAGTTCGTAATCTAGTACGCGCCATTATCATTTTTTAATGATAAAACGCCTCAGTCTTCCCCATAACAGTACCATTTTACCTACGTTTGTGATATATTCGGGAAAGAAATGTCTGAAAAGATGACTTTCACTGTTGTTCCTATAGTTTTTACTGATTAAATGAGACTAAACGCGTCAGGTAAGAAAACAAAAATCGTATGGATAAATCCTGCATGCAGGATATGATATGGTGTGTGATCAATTTTTTTTCTCGATCTAGGAGAATTCAAGATGATAGAGGGGATTGATCGTAGGGCAAATAAAAGTTGACAAAGGGTACAATTAATCTGAGACGACGTATTGTACCAATATATATGACATCATGAAAATAATAAATAAGACATAAAAAAGTCATGCAAGATAATCATAAAGAGAAATTTAGAATAAACAAACAACACTGAAAAAATGAGAGGTAAAGAGAGAAGAAGAGAGAAAAGGAGGGAATGAATGAGTTTGAGACAAAGAGACATATGTTACGCTGGATTCCGCATTTGGGAGACACGTAACAATGCAGTTTATTTCGTCATAATAGAAACCACCGCTTTACGGAGACACGAAACCGCTTTAGGGAGACACGCCGAACAATTAAAATGACAAAGCCGTGTCTCCCAAATGCGGAATCTAGAGAAATATATATATATATATATATATATATATATATATATATATATACACAGTATATATTTGACTAACGGGTACATTAAGTCGACACCTAACAATGCAGTTTATTCCGTCATAATAGCGACCCCTACATTAGGTCGACAGTTGGTACATTAGGTCGACAGTTGAACAAAGAAAAAGAACAAAAACTGTCCTCCTAATGTACCCATTAGTCGTTTATATATATATATATATATATATATATATATATATATATACTGAACTACAAAAGAAACGTCGTACTTTTCAAATTGATATCTTTTACACATGATATTGGAATTTGATACGTAAAATCACATTTTATGCCTTTTTAACATCACAGATATGGCATTGACCGTCCATAACACATCATCATAACAAAATGTGATTTCTGTGTAGGATTAAAACTCATATCCTTTCCGTGAACATGGTAGTGCACTCGAGCGCAGCTTTTTGAAAAACATGATGCACATGCACATCCTCTATCCAGTGAGTTTAAAAGGGACCCAAAACCTTCATCCTGTCATTCGTTTCCTGAGCGCTGTCACCATGCCACGTCTGACTCGAAACCAGAGGGAACAAGCCATCGGACGTCTTCATGCTGGCCAACGTCCTAGAGTCATTGCCAACGACTTCAATGCAGCGTTCGGACAGTAGAGAGACTGCGGGAGCGATACAATGCAACCAACAGCACCAACGATCGTCAGCGCAGTGGTCGTCCCAGGGTGACAACAGCACGTCAAGATCGCCATCTTCACCGGGACCACATGCAGGATCGCTTCCGCAGAGCAACAGAATCGGCTCTACGGACACAACAGACCAATTTCGGCAGCAACTGTTCGTCGTCGGCTGAGAAGCTTCAACTTGTCTTGTCGGCGTCCTGCTCGGGGCCCTATCCTCACCGTTGGACATCGTCGGGAACGGTCTCCTGTGGGCCCAACAACGTCAGAACTGGCGCTATCAACGACGAGAGTCGTTATTGCACATCTGTACTTGTTAATCAAAACAAAACAAAACATTTTCTCAGTTTTCACTCTTGAATAAAGAATATGTTTCATTGTAAATAAAACAGTTTCAAACACATACATGTGCGACGTTTCTTTTGTAGTTCAGTATTGATTTGATGATTCGAAAGAAAGTCCAGTTCCATCGATACCTCACTCTTCACACGTCATCACGTCATCTATGCGACCCCCACCATCTTCATCTCCAACAGCAATCGCCTCTAGGAGCATATCCGAATCCACCTCTACCCCACATATATATACATGTATATGTGTGTGTGTGTATGTGTACATGTTTACGCATTCAAACCGATGACATCGAACAAAGAGAACAATGGGTCATCGGTAGTAATTCAATAGGTCACCGGTTGTCAACAATTGGTGAGGTTTATTCTGTCAATGAATTTTGTGACGCAATTCAATAGTGGAGTCATCGGTTGAAATTCGAACAATAAAAAACATAGATGGGTGTGTGTGTGTGGATGTGTGTGTGTGTGTGGGTGTGTGTGTGTGTATATATATTATGGTTAAGTTACTTTTGGTTTAGTCATTCAGTCGTCATCGTTTATTATAATTTTAATCAAGTCGAAGAATCATGAAAAATCAGTGCAGTGGTTTGCTAAATAAACGACTTTAAAATCCCAGAAATTGGAACAATTTTGTCCGAACTACGAGGTCCCGCTGAGAAAATTGCTCTCAATTTAATGTAACGGTGCACACGATCGATACCGAGGTAGGCTGAGGTTTCCGCTTGATTTCGGAACAGCATGACGTCATCGTCGTCCAGTTCATCGACGATGAAGCACTGGGTGAGTGACAGGGTAATGGGGGATCGAGGAGGGAGATGTATAATTATATATATATATATAGGGGTCATATATGGGTCATATAAATATATATATATTTTGTGAATGAAATAGATGCAATTGAGCTTTAAACGCACCCTAAAATGACAACTGAATTAATGACTGTAGTATACTCATAAAATACAATTATAGATTACAAATACAGAGATAGAGAGAGAAAGGAAGAGGGAATACATTCAGCAAAGGCAGTCAAAAGCGAGTAATTTTGATGTTATTTTAAAAATGAGTGAAAATCGAATGAGGAGGAAAAAAACAGAGGGAAGCAGAATTAGCGTATGAATGGAAGAGCGATCTGAGGCACTGTGTACACGGCCATAAAGCGTTATTAGATCTAGCGCCTCTTTTCTTGTTTTGATAATTACTCAGACAGTGCACAAAATTGGTCAATATCAAATTAAATCATTAAATTTTAACACAATTATATCTGTTATTTCACATCAAGATTTGAACTCCGCAGGGAGCACGTAGGACTACTCATGAAATGCAAACTACAGCTGAACGGAGAACAGGGGGATGAGAGAGAGAGAGAGTGTGTGTGTGTGTGTGGGTATGGACTGACACAGAGATATGAAAATTACAACGTGGAGAAGGTTTACGGTTCACCATGTGGTTAGTCCTGAAAAGGACAATTGAGTAAGAAGAAGAAAGTGGAGAAAAGTTGAGAGGAGAAGAAGAGGAAAGGTGAGATAGAAATTCAGGGAGTGTAGAAGTAATCTTTCTTGAAAGTCTGAAGTCTTGAAAAGGACTGTAAACCAGATGAGAAGACGTTTTTCAGGACTTCGCAAGAAAGATTACTTCTACAATCTCTGAACTTCTATCTCGCCTTTCCTTTTCTTCTCCTCTCAACTTTTCTCCACTTTCTTCTTATACTCAGTAGTCCTTTTCAGGACTAACCACATGGTGAACCGTAAACGTTCTCCACGTTATCAGTACCACCATGCAAACCTCTACCTTCAAATATCATAAAAATTACATCAATAATAACAGCTGAAAATAGAGGAAGAAAACTCACTTTATACTCCCTGAAAATAGAATGATATCAATGAGAAAAAAGAAAAATAACGTGCTACGGACATAGGTACATATAAAAGACGATTACTTATTTGAAAGACGTTCTATTTTATTCCAGTTTAATTTAATGATGTACATAGAGAAAAAGAAGATAGAAGAAATGTTTAAGAGATTTTAAGAGATTTGCAACACATAGATGTGATGTTTTAAATTTGAGACAACGACAAGATGGCAGCGTCATTGCACAATTTTTTCCTCATTTTCGCAATTTCTCATAAAGAGAAATTTAGAATAAACAAACAACATTGAAACAATGTGAGGTAAAGAGAGAAGAAGAGAGAAAAAGAGGGAATGAAGGAGTTTGAGACAAAGAGACATAAATGTGTGTGTATATATATATATATATATATATATATGATTTGATTTGATGATTCGAAAGAAAGTCCAGTTCCAGCGATTCCTCACTCTTCACACGTCATCACATCATCTATGCGACCCCCACCATCTTCATCTCCAACAGCAATCGCGTATAGGAGCATATCCGAATCCACCTCTACCCCACATATACCCATATATATATATATATATATATATATATATGGGTGTGTGTGTGTGTGCGTGTGGGCGTGTTTAGCCGTATGTCCGAGGACATTTTCGGACAACAAAAAAATCATGAGAACAATGGTCTTCGGAAGCCGGACAATAGTCCTCGAACGTCGAACAATGAATTTGTACCTTATTCCGTCGACAGTCCGAGGACGGAGGAACAATAGAGGAACAATACTTGTCCTCGGAAGTAAAGCAATACAAGACTGTGTGAGTGTGAGTGTGTGTGTGTGTATATATATTATGGTTAAGTTACTTTTTGGTTTAGTCATTCAGTCGTCATCTTTTATTATAATTTTAATCAAGTCGAAGAATCATGAAAAATCAGGCCAGTGGTTTGCTAAATAAACCACTTTAAAATCCCAGAAATTGGAACAATTTTGACCGAACTACGAGGTCCCGCTGAGAAAATTGCTCTCAAATTAATGTAACGGTGCGCAAGATCGATGCCGAGGTAAGCTGAGGTTTCCGCTTGATTTCGGAACAGCATGACGTCATCTTCGTCCAGTTCATCGATGATGAAGCACTGGGTGAGTGACAGGGTAAGGGGGATCGAGGAGGGGATATATATATATATATATATATATATATATAGGAGTGTAAGGATGCTCAACTTATACATGACCGACGGTGTTCCAGATATAGATATGCGTAAACAGAAGAAAAGTCTAGGAACTGTACAAGGATGTAGCTGGTATACATACACGTTTTAATCGAGCTTTCGGCTATTTAGACCTTCTTCAGGATCTGAAGATAAGTCATAAAACAAAAACAAAAACAAAAACCAATACATCGTAGCGATCATATATGACATACTATGTCACATATCATATATCGTATTACATCAATTAAGCATCAACAATCATGGTCATCATACAATCACAGTCAAGATAAATTAAAATGACATATAATTAGGAATGAAGCGGGAAGAAAATTGTGTGAATTCAAATTATTTACCTAATGGCTCGTGATGAGTTGTTGATGTTGTTGCTGCTATGTGTGTTTAGTTGGCTTGTGTGTTTAAAGCGTAAAGATGGGTTGAGGTCAAGTGTGAAACGGTCAGTGTATTGACCTGTGTCGGGGGGGGGGGGGGGGGAGGAGGTCGTTCTGAGACGATATATGATATATACGATATATGATATATACGATATATGATATATGACATAGTATGTCATATATGATCGCTACGATGTATTGGTTTTTGTTTTTGTTTTATGACTTATCTTCAGATCCTGAAGAAGGCCTAAATAGCCGAAAGCTCGATTAAAACGTATACCAGCTACGTCCTTGTACAGTTCCTAGACTTTTCTTCTGTTTACGCATATATATATATATATATATATATATATATATATATATATATATATACATGTACACAAATATATATATATATAGAGAGAGAGAGATTTTGTGAATGAAATAGATGTATATTATGTAAGGTCTAGAGATTTGATAAAAAATAGAGATAGGGAATCGGGGGGGGGGGGGGCATAGAAATACCAAGAAAGAGAGGAATAATTTAATCATTAATAAAACTGTTATATTGACTATTGTTACAATGATTATTTTTTGATTATTATTCCTATTATCATTAACAAAATACCATCATTTTTGAAAAACTGCATTACATGTAATAGAGGGGGAAAAACTTATAAATAGCCCCCGGCAGCAATTTAAATACGTAAAGGGTGCAACTGAAAAGAGGGAAAACTTTTATTTTGTTGTCACATATTTTTTTTTTTCGGGCTACAGCGCGCCAATTTTGCCCGCGAATTTGCCAGGAGAAAAAAGCTATAAACAGGACACCGTGAAACAGAATTTCAAAACTGTTTCAAAACGTTTAATCTTCGCAATTGAGCTTTAAACGCACCCTAAAATGACAACTGAATTAATGACTGTAGTACTCATAAAATACAATTATAGATTACAAATACAGAGATAGAGAGAGAAATAGGCGGGAGGAAGGGGGAATTGCAGAAATACATTCAGCATTACAAAGGCAGTCAAAAGCGAGTAATTTTGATGTCATTTTTAAAATGAGTGAAAATCGAATGAGGAGGAAAAAAACAGAGGGAAGCAGAATTAGCGTATGAATGGAAGAGCGATCTGAGGCACTGTGTACACGGTCATAAAGCGTTATTAGATCTAACGCCTCTTTTCTTGTTGTGGTAATTACTCAGACAGTGCACAAAATTGGTCAATATCAAATTAAATCATTAAATTTTAACACAATTATATCCGTTATTTCACATCAAGATTTGGACTCCGCAGGGAGCACGTAGGACTACTCATGAAATGCAAACTACAGCTGAACGGAGAACAGGGGGATGAGAGAGAGAGTGAAGGTAGAGAGGAAAACAGAGGGAGGGGGAGGGGGAGATCGCGCGTGAGAGAGAGAGAGAGAGAGTGTGTGTGTGTGTGGGTATGGACTGACACAGAGATATGAAAATTACAACGTGGAGAAGGTTTACGGTTCACCATGTGGTTAGTCCTGAAAAGGACTATTGAGTAAGAAGAAGAAAGTGGAGAAAAGTTGAGAGGAGAAGAAGAGGAAAGGTGAGATAGAAATTCAGGGAGTGTAGAAGTAATCTTTCTTGAAAGTCTGAAGTCCTGAAAAGGACTGTAAACCAGATGAGAAGACTTTTTTCAGGACTTCACACTTTCAAGAAAGATTACTTCTACACTGTCTGAACTTCTATCTCTCCTTTTCTTTTCTTCTCCTCTCAACTTTTCTCCACTTTCTTCTTCTTACTCAATAGTCCTTTTCAGGACTTACCACATGGTGAACCGTAAACCTTCTACACGTTATTAGTACCACCATGCAAACCTCTACATTCAAAGATCATATGAAAATTACATCAATAATAATAGCTGAAAATAGAGGAAGAAAACTCACTTTTTACTCCCTGAAAATAGAATGATATCAATGAGAAAAAAGAAGAATAACGTCCTATGGACAGAGGTACATATAAAAGACGATTACTTATTTGAAAGACGTTCTATTTTGATTTGATTGATTTCTATGTTTCTTCGTTGTTTATTCTTTGCAACACATAGATGTGATGTTTTAAATTTGACACAACGACAAGATGGCAGCGTCATTGCACAACTTTTTCCTCATTTTCACAATTTATCCACACAAAAACAATTCCATAATCGAGCGCAGTAATGTTTACTCTGCTAAATCTAATAATTCAATTCATTCATTAGATGTTAATTATCTATGCCTCAGTTGTTTCAAGGGCCCCCAAGGCTTACACTGATGTCAAGAGTAAAATTTAGCCTGAAAATTCTGAAAAGCTTAATTAATTTTAAAAAATGATATACAGTCTGAAGACCACAAATGAAGTACGTTGATGCCTGTGTGTATACATTATGATGGGAAATAACCCGTTGATCTTGGGTACATTCACGCACCGATGTTGCAAGAGGGCAGTATATTAGAAACCGACGATCTTTTCATTGAATTATTATTCTGTCAAACGTTTCTTTCCTTATTTATTTTATGGTGTACCTTATTTAGAAGTGTACGTGGAGAGGGTAGTGTCCCTGTATTAAAGAGTTGCGACATGGACGTCTCACTTTTCTGGAAACAAAATGGCGTTCGAATTCTTTCTATTGAGAACACCCAGGTGCTCATTGGAATTGAATAGAAATGTTACGTAATAGTGGAAACAAAATGGCGTTCAAATCCCCAGTTGTCTTAACTCTTTAATACAGGGACACTAGGAGAGGGGTGAAGATACTGCCCCCATCCCTTAGCAGTCTTAGTGTTGACCCCATGGTCTAACATGAAATTAACGTAATCCATTTTCCGCCTAGTCTGGGTCTCGGGACCCCTGGGGTGGTATTCCGAGCATCATTTTATCTCGGATTTTATCTCATATTTGATCGCAATCTCCTACCTCTTGCTTGGCTATTCATGTTGTACGCATGATACGCACAGCTTAATTTTTGTGCCAATCATATTTGTGGGAAAGATAAAATAAAACTTTAAAAAGGGTAGGTGCTATTTTATCTCTAGGATACACGGTGAGTGCGATATATTTGGACAAATATATTATGCTAGTTGTGCGATCAAAATAAAGAAAAGGATACTGAGTACTGACTATATTTCTATTATAAGATTTTTGGCAACTTATATCACACTTGCAATAATGCTTGTCATGGTCTTCTAAAACCTCGGAAAGTACCCTAGTTATTTTCATGAAATCCTAGCAGAAAGCGCCATTGCGCTTTCCCTGATAGCAGAAAGTGTTAAAAAATGACGTGATATTTACGTCGTGGTTTTCGTCTTTTTTACGTCCTGTAATTACGTCAATAATATGTCAAATGGACGTCTTATTTTGACGTCATCTCTACGTCTTGTACACTGTAAAAACTAAAGTGCTACTTTTAGGGGCATGTATAGTGACTGCACTTGTAGCACTTGTAGTGTGCTAATTTACCAGCAAAAAAAAAATGTGACCGTGGCGAGCCTCGAACCAGGTTCCACTGATTGAGAAGCGCTGACATTACCGATGGACTAACGAATGCTTCTTGCAGTCCAGTTTAGTCATGGGAGTCAAGTAGATAACATGAACTATGTGGTGTCGTAAATTCACTATGTAACAATATGATCTGCTCTAAATCGTACAATGTGAGTTAGTCTAGCGGTAATGCCAGCAATTCTCGATCAGCGGACCCTGGTTCGAAGCTGGCCCAAATCATTTTTTTATGAATGTTTAGCAGTTTAAGGAGCCGGTCCAGCTCCCGTGAAAGTGCTGAAATAGCACGCTGTGTGCATTCAATAGCACTCTGAGTGCAGTCCCTATGCATACCCTCAAAAAGAGCTATATACAGCACTTCAGTTTTTACAGTTTACAGATGACGTCAAAATAAGACGTCCTCTTGATTTCTTGCGTTGGTGCAAGTTGTCGTCTTATTGACGTAATTACAGGACGTAAAAGACGAAAACCACGACGTAAATATCACGTAATTTTTACCACTTTCTGCTATCAGGGTTATAAAACGGGTTCAAGAATGTAGCTATCCTGATTAGTTAAATAACACCACGTGACCGTGCAAAAAAAAGTGATAACATACGGCAAACTGGCTCTAAAGCACGGCTGAGCTGCGCGCACGCCTGCAAACTTAAAACGCAATGAAATCGCGTAGTTTAATTGTTATTTTAGCGCAGTGATTACATGCGCGCACTAAAACGCACATGACTTTTGTTGGCTGCGCTTCTGTGATGTCATCCAGGAAAGCAAATGGCGGCCTCAATGACTGTGCGACTCTTGGCGTTTCTATGGGGTTCGTAACCATTTTTATAGACTTCAAAATCATATTACCGACCCGTTTTAGAAAACTATTAATACATGGCTGTGAGCTCGTGCGTTAGTGCGATCTGGCAACACCCACGTTTTTTATCGTGGTGTCAAACACACTCGGCTTGCACCTCGTGCGTATAGTACACCACGATGAAAACCTTTGTGTTGCCAGATCGCACCAACGCACTCCCAACCATGTATTAATATTATATAGATGCACACGTATTGAAAATTGTAAAAAATAGCGCATTGATCGCGCTCTCTTGTCCCAGAGACTGGCAGAGAGCAATTCTATTGGCTGAGCATGATGAAAGTGAAATCTAACGACATTTCTTATTGGTTAAGGCATCATAAATGGGCATGTCTTAGATGAGATAAAATCTCGCTAAAACGGTTCTCAGAACATGGACGCGTTCCCAGCGAGAAGTTCAATGAACGCACCACTTCGAGACAACCGGGGAGGGGGGGGGGGGCTTGTCTCGAAAGGGTGTGCCTGTTCCCGCTCCCATCCCGCTCCCGCAACCCACCCATTCGAGACAAGTCGATTTTATCGGAGATAAAATGAATCTCAGAATACCGCACCTAGTCACGAATACCACACTACCTCCTAGATATATATTTTCAATAGTAGCCAACAAAGCGATTTGCATAAGTGCTTTGTTGGTGCAGTGGTGCGTGGTGAATAACAAGGTTATTAACTGAAGCAGTCAGTGGGGAATTCACTGACCGAGTTCACCACGCAACAAGACGGACGTTTAGTTTTCGACATTTTTCTGTTAACAAACACCATTCAATGCTACAGGTGGTGTGATATTCTTCGTGGGAAAATAGCAGGAGTAGCCTGACAACTAAGTTTCTTGGTAAGGCAATTGGGAATCCTCTGGGTAAGTTGTTTCTCATTGTTCGTAAAGTAACCGTAGTCTCCTCCGTCATTGCTGATGAAGCTCGGTGCTCCCCTAGGTCGCATTGTATATATATATATTTCTCTTTCAGGTTTGCAAGAGGGGGGTGGGCGGAATTGAAAATACTTTATTGCCGGTTGAAGTATGAATTAGGTAATAACATCAAAAGCTTGATACTCAATTGAAATAATTAACAACATCAAACCATAATCTGTGTGTGGACTGTACATACATTTTAGAACGAAATAGTATTTCTCGTAAACAAACTGCAAAGCTCAGAAAATGATCTTTGAGTATTTGCATTTCACCCTATTGGCAATTTGGCTATTGTGTCACTTGTCTGGGTATTCCCAAAGTTTATTATTGTTTGTTCGTATTACCGAAGTACCCTATGACGATATTTCTATTGTCTGGGTTTTTCCAAAACTTACCCTCATGACAATAGATGTATAACATGAAATTTCATTCTTTGTATTCTTTACTCATGTTACTATAACATTGATCGGCGTAAATGCAGGACGTTGCAAGGCATGTTGTTAAACATATCCCAGAGTTGCTAGATTACTACACTTTTGCAGAAGGAAACAAATAATCATCGTAGATAGGTAAAATGACCGTTGTTATTAATTCTTATTGCTGTTTGTAAATAATACATGGTGGATGGACATTAATCAAGTTGGCTAATCACGCTGATGCTAGTGCAGTGACTGTCGTTATTTTTCTCGATAAAAACTTATGTTTCATGACGTTGTTTTACGCAGTGTAAATCAACATCTGACATTCGATTGAAAAATACTCAGACTGATAGGTGACGAAGTGGGAGTAATTGATTTTTCGATGAAGTAATTAAAAGGAAGGCAGATTTCCGGGCAAAGGGAACAATAATTTGTGAGCTTTCTCATTTATTATTTTGGAAGAACATCATAGTAGAAATGTCCCCTAAAAATATTTTCTCTTCAAAAGCACTAATATTCGAAATATGACGAGAAATAACTGAAATATCCGGGCCGAACAGTCATGCCACATGTCTGTATAATCCCATATACCCATTTCTGTGTCCAGTGCATGTGCTTTTCAACAAGAGTGGGTCAATTTCTTATCATTATGATGATTCCAAAACCTAACAGTATACACAAATTGTTACGTAGACGTGATCAAGCTTTCCCATTTGCTTTGGGACAGTCATTCACATAGCAAAAATCATGTGAGACTGGCAGAGAGCAATTCTGTTGGCTGAGCATGATGACAGTGAAATTTAACGACATTTGTTATTGGTTAAGGCATCATAAATGGGCGTGTCTTAGCTGAGATAAAAATTAATTGTCGTCTCACTGAAATGGTTCTCAGAATAACGATTTTAAAAAAAATTAAGGGTATTTTATTTCACTGACTTAAAATCTCAGATTTTATCTGAGATAAAATGAATCTCAGAATACCGCCCCTGAGCATCATTTTATCTCTAAAAAATTTTATTTTATCTTTTTGTATTCTGAGACCACATATTATCTCGGATTTTATCTCATATTTTATCTCAGTCTCCTACGTCTTGCGTGCCTATTCATGTTGCACGCATAACACGCACAGCTTTAAACGCTTACGCCAATTATATTTGTGGGAAAGATAAAATAAAACTTAAAATAGGGTAGGGGTTATTTTCACAACTAATATCACAATTGCAATAATGCTTGTGATGGTCTTCTAAATCATCGGAAAGTACCTTCGTCATTTCCATGAAATCCTAGCAAAAAGGGCGTTTGCGCTTTGATGCACGCGTATTGAAAATTTTATTATAGCGCATTCGCGCTCTCTTACCCCAGAGACTGGCAGAGAGCAATTCTATTGGCTGAGCATGAGGAAAGTGAAATCTAACGACATTTCTAATTGGTTAAAGCATCATAAATGGGCGTGTCTTAGATGAGATAAAATTTCGCTAAAATGGTTCTCAGAATACCGGTTTAAAAATATTTTAAGCGTATTTTATTTTACTGACTTAAAATCTCAGATTTCATCTGAGATAAAATGAATCTCAGAATACGCCCCCTGGGTTTTTTTGGGTGGGGCGATTGTTGTCAATTTGTGTACATTACAATCAGGGAAATGTAACACTTCCCTGGTACAATCGTCACATTTTTAGACGTAGCTAAAAATTAAGATTTTGTTGCGTTGTTTTTTTTCAATACTGTAGTACCCACCCTACATCAAGCACGTCATGTTACGGTGGACGACCATTTTCACGATGTTATTCGTGTTACTCAACCTATCTACTCTCTCTATATCCAATACAGGTATGTACACATTAATATCACATATATGATAATCAAACACATCACGTTATAATGTGTAGAACGTAATGTATGTGTGTTTGGGTTTGGGTGCGTGTCTACGTGTGTGGTTGTTGTTGTTGTTGTTGTTAAGTGTTAAAGGAGCGAACCTGAGTTTGAACTAAAAGTTTACCTTTAACATTTTAAGGAAAATATTTGTTATAAATAAATTTCCAAGTTTGCGGTGATCATGAATAATGTATTTTTGTTCTTTGTTAGGTGAGTGCAAGACTTTGGCCCCTCCAATCAATGGATATCTAAGTTGTAGCGACAGCTTCAATGATGGGTCTGTGTGCTACTATAGCTGTAAGGAAGGTTATTATTTGGACAACGTAGATGATGGTGTTGAGTTGACCAACATCACTTGCAGTAGCCATGAAAAAGACTGGAAAGGTGACATACATCAGTGCATTGAGAAGGATGGTGAGTGTCTTCACTGGCAACTCATACAACTGAAATTTCCCCCCCCCCCCAAAAAAAAAAAAATAATAATAATAATAATAATAATAAATAAATAAATAAAATAAAATAATAATAATAATAATAAAAATTTAAAATAAATGAATAAATAAATGAATAAATGAATAAATAAATAAACAAAATAAATAAATAAATAAAATATAAATAAATAAATAAAAATGAATGAATAAATAAATGAAATAAAAATAGATAAATTAAAAAATGATAAATAAATAAAAATAGAAATAATAAATAAATAAATAAATAAATAAATAAATAAACCAATCAACCAAACAACAAACAAACAACAAGCAAAAAACAACAAAACAAAACAACTACAACAACAAGATAACTACTAAAAAAGTAATTAACATACGGTACAACCCTACGAATGATAAAACTAAACAACTGAAACACCTCCCCCCCCCCCCCCCCATAACCCATGTATATTTCATTATTTCATAACAACACGAACCAGAGCGCAGGTGGAACCGAACAAGAGATAAAACCATAAACCAGAAAATCCCTCCCCGACGATAACC
Source organism: Heliocidaris erythrogramma (assembly GCA_025617745.1). Classification (NCBI taxonomy): domain Eukaryota; kingdom Metazoa; phylum Echinodermata; class Echinoidea; order Camarodonta; family Echinometridae; genus Heliocidaris; species Heliocidaris erythrogramma. The sequence continues at coordinate 15,154,111 of CM046870.1, read as the reverse complement.
CTGTCATTATTGTATTACCACGCGAAAGTCACAGGCACAAATAAATTTGTGGACGATTAGGGGAGAGGCAGAAATGGAGCCCAAAAATAAAAGAGGCCCCTCCCAAATCCAGAGGCAAAAATAAAACAAGCCCCTCCCAAATCCAGAGGCGTCCAGAGAGTTGTGACACGCGCATAAATTAGCCTACGCGTATACGCGGTCTATGTTTAAAACATGGCAGATCATGGAGCTCTCAATTAATAGTTCCCTTTCACGTGCATGATCGGCCATGTTTTAGCGTAGGCTAATTATGCGAGTGTCACAACTCTCGCTATCAACGCGCTCTGTGTCACCCCCCACTCAAAATTGTTGTCGGCAAAAAAAATATTAATGCTCCACCTCTGCCGGCAAAAAAGAGGGGGGAGGGAAAGGTAAGAGGAAATAAAAAAGGAAAAAGGAGAAAGAAAAAAAACAAAGGAAAACAAAGGAAAACAAAAACAGAAAGAAAAGAAAGAAAAGAAAAAGGGAAGGGAAAAGCTGGCCAATTTTTTTCTTGATCGTTTAGCTCGCTCGCAAGAGCACTGGAATTTTAATATTCGGGCAAAAGGCATTCACCCTCTGAAATGGGCACTAGCCCCTTCCCCCGCCCGGCGGATTTTCAAAGTTCCGATATTCATATTTGGGCAGCAAGGTGCTAGCATATCCAAATATTTGGAAAGCAACGTTCCCAGTTAATATTATTATGTGATTTATGTATGTAACTTCTGTACATTTCCACCAAAAAAGGTTTTTAAATATTTTGCTCTATCGTTTCGCTCGCTCGCAAGAACATTGGAATTTGATATTTTTCGTCAAAGACGTCCCCCTTCGGCAATGAGCTGCAGCCCCCTCCCGAAGGATTTTCAGAGTTCCGATATTCGGGCAATCACCACTTCATAATTATTTGGGTAGTGAAGTGCCAGAATATCCACATATTTGGGCACTTTCACTATAATAGAAAGTTTATTGCTTTAATTGCTTGCTCGTTTCGCCCGCTGGGCGTTGTGGCGTGCGCCTAATAGTGGAAGTTATAAACTAATTCAGCGGACCCAGGTTCGAGTCTGAGTCACGTCTTTCGGATGGTGACGATAAAGGTCGGTCCCCAGACGTAAATAATCATATCTCATTGATACACGTCTGTAAAAACCCAATTACACACACACGCTCGCTCGCAAAAATGTAGAAATTGAAGAGTAGGCAAAAGGCGTCAGCCCCCTCCTTGCGAAATATTGGCATGTATGACCAAGATCTCTACATCTGCGATTTTCTTTTATTATTATTGTGTGGGGGGAGATTACGGTGCAACATAATTTTTTGCCAAATTTTGGTGTCACACCCTAAAAATTAAATCTCCCCCATTTTGGGGGATGGGTTTGTCTTGGGTTTCTTTTTTTTTTTTTTTTTTTTGGGGGGGGGGGGGGGGTTATGGGAGGTATTATTTCTTTTTATTGTTGTCATTTTTGTTTGGTTTTATTTTTTCCCCATTCGATAGAGTCCACTTAAAAACTAATATATTTCATCTATGTGATATTTATCGAAATATTGCCTCTTTTTCTTCCTTTTTTTCACAGATTGCAAAGGATGTCTTTCTACAACAGCAAAGGCAGCAATCGGATTAACGACATTGACGGTTTCTATAAGTATCGCCATTGCATGCCGGTGTTTTTGTTAATAATGAAACCGAAAGGGTTTTGTTTGTTGTATTCTTGAGCATGACTCATACTTGCAAAAACGAGATTGCAGGTTAGTACAACATTTTAATGGTCTTAACCATACAGCTAGTAGTTGGAGCTCCAATGCGTTATTGTTGTCAATTCTGTTCAAATTACGTTATATATAATTTTGAGTATTATGATTTTCGTGAGGTACAATGTGGTGTTTGTTTGTTTGTTTGAATTTATTTTCTTCTGCAATCATATAAGAGCGTACAATAACAGGGAAAATATAACAGGGAAAATATGATCAAAATATATATATTTATAGTAATATAATTACATTTCAGTTTATAAATTATAAATTATTCAACGCATTGATGTTCAGAGAGCAGAAGAATATTGCTTTCTAAAAAGGAGCCATTTTGGGGGTCAGGATTATGTAACTAATAATAATATTAACAATAAATGTAACTTATATAGCGCCAAATCCACTCTGTGGAGTGCTCAGTGCGCATGTAGAAATTAGTTAAGAATTGAACAGAAATGTTTTTACACGATTTTTTAAAAGAATCAGATGTTATATGCACTTTTTGATGTCTTCAGGAAGGCTATTCCATAATTTAGGACACTCGTGGGCAAATGATCTTTCCCCACAAGATTTTGCGACTTTAGGGATCACAAGAGAACTGGAAGTGGATGAGTGCAAAGATCTCACGGGGGTGTAATTTTGAATTAAAGTTTTGTATTGTATTGTATTGGGGAGCAGAACCATGAACGCAGTGAAAAATGAGCAACAAGGGGAGCCAGTGTAGCGACTGCAAAACAGGGGAGACTGATATGAGTACGCTTGGTGGACAGAGTAACAATCTTTCATCTTCATCTGTTTGACAAAGTGTAATAGAAGAGCTTGCTAATCGACCCGACTTTGGGTTCTCTTTCGGGGCGCTGGGGGCTGGGGCTATACCTGACGGCTACGGTCGGACAATTTTTTTGTCAATCTTATTTATTTATTTATTTATTTATTTATATTTATACAGGGTAGCACATTTTCACCACTAGTGGTGGTCTTCTATGAGATTCTGTATATATATATATATATATATATAATATACACTGTTGGTCATAAAGGTGGAATATTTTTTTTCACCAAATTTTCACAGCGTAATTATTACAACATGATTTGAATATGGCATTTATGGTGCATGATAACCACTTTACTTTATTATTCTGCGTTTTACACACGTTTGACAGTGATATTTTACAAGTTTATGTCCTAAGCGATGGATGTCATGAGCATAGAACAACAATGACGACAATATACAGTAAATTAAAGGATCATGAGATACAGTATTTATTTTCAATCTCTCTCAGTTTTCCAGATGACTTCTTTTTTGTGATTTCATGGACAAATTTGCATCAAACTTGAGTCATTGTTCTTACTCAGTCACTAGTATCGGGTATGTCCACCCCTGGCACGAACCAGCGCATGCAGACGTCGTGGCATGCTGTCCACTAGCTTGTTGATGACGTCAACAGGCATAGCGTCCCATTCTTCCCTCAGAGCATCTGCCAACTCCTGCAGATTTTGAGGAATAACCTCTCTGTCGTTGATGGCTCGGCCTTGGGCATCCCATGCATGCTCTATGGGGTTCATATCCGGCGAACAAGCTGGCCATGGCAACTGTACGACGCCCTCTGCCTCCAGGAATTCCCTTACTGCAGCGGCCCTGTGCGGTCTAGCGTTGTCATCCTGCAGTCGGAAATTGTGCCCATACACTCGTCTTGCATATGGAAGACAGTGGAACTCCAAGATATCCCTGTAGGCGGCGGCGTTGACGTTTCCGTCCGGAACCACCAGTGGCGTTTTCCCTCCATAATGGATGCCGGCCCATATCATCACTGAGCCGCCTCCGCCTTGAGTCGTCTCGTGGATACATTCATCGCGAAGGTTTTCCCCGGCTAATCGACGAACTCGTTGTCTCCCATCCTTTCGGTCAAGGATGAACCGGCTCTCGTCCGTGAAGACCACATGTTGCCAATGTCCTGGATGAAGCCTTCTGTGCTCCCTAGCCCAAAGAAGACGAGCTACTCTGTGGCGAACAGACAGGCGTGGACATTTGGTCAACCGTCGTGCTCGGTAACCATGTTGGAGCAATCTGCGATTAACGGTTGACCGGGAAACGTTGATCCCATGATATCTCTTCCACAAGCGACGAAGACGGCTCGTGGGCAATTTCCGGTTTCTGCGGCTGAAATTCAACAGTTGGCGATCATCTCTTCTTGTGGTCAATCTGGGACGTCCTGGAGATTTCCGTGGCCGCACATTCCCCCGCCTCACGTTGACGTTTCAGGATCTTAGAGACTGCACTCTGTGATATCCCTAGGACTTCTGCGATATCAGTCTGCTTGTAGCCCTCCTGTCGCAGTGCTACCACTCTCTCGCGTGTTGCTGTTGCCGTTGGACTAGGCATAGTCCAGGGAACGTCTCTACCGATTTTTATTTCAAACGGTACAAGGAACTCGAAAAAATGCAACCATCTTATACACAGTGCTAAATCAGGGAAAGGGACAGAATATCATATGCATAGGCTTTTATAGTCTACAACAAAAGAATTTATTACGTAATCCAAATTTCTCATGTTATAATGTCACCTGTGTAATGGGGAAACATTATGTAATCACTCAATTACCATTTTGTCTACGCGTAGCCTTTCAAATACCAACAAAACTGTCGATTTTTATTCAAAAATATTTTATTCCACCTTTATGACCAACAGTGTATATATAAGAGCAACAATTGGCTCACACTCTTTAACATGGTGGGGTAGTCAACAAACAAAGATATATATATACAGAAATTTAGTAAACTTACTATGAGAGCATCTGCGTGTGGTCTGTACATAAAATAAAATAATTATAATATATATATATATATATATATATATATATATATATATTATTATTATTATTATTATTATTATTATTATTATTATTATTATTATTAAGGCGAAACCTAACAATAGGTTTATTCCGTCACAATATAAACTCCACGTTCGGGCGAAACGTAACAAAAGAATGAGATAAAAGATTTTGCCCTAAGTCGCAGTTAGAGTTATAATAATAATTATTATTATCATTATTATTATTATTAAACATAAAGTTGAGTTCTGGTCATGATACTGAATTGTGAAAGAAACTGTCTCAAAGCAATTGGGAAAGGTTGATTAAGAATTGGTGTTTGCTGCAAACACGTAAATGATAAGAAATTGACTCAATTCTGCTGAGAGTCACATTTACTGCACACAGCAATATGTATATGGGACTACACACAAATGTTCGGCCCGAACATTTCAGCTGTTTATTGTCATATTTTGAATATGAGGGCATCTGAAAAGCAATCCTTTTTCAGGGTACATATATATTACGATAATCTTCCAAACTAACATAAAAAGGATGAGAAACCTCACAAATTAATGTTTACCTTTTCCCAGAACTCGACCATCCCTTTTAAGTGACAATATATTCATTACAGCAACAAAACAAAATACAGAAGATAGTTAAATATATACACATATTATCTGGTATCCTCGTAATAAATGGAGATTTTCAAAAACGTATCGGGGCATATTTCTAAAATCATTGATTAATATTGGGTAATTGTTTTTGAAATGAGATGAATTTACTTTTTGACATTCCCCCCAAATATAGTACAGAGATGATCTTGGTTCAATATAAATACCCAGGGATACCAAAAGCGATATATACATATTTACATAGAATATTTTACAAGACAGTATTGCTATTAAAACAATACACTATCAACAACAATGGAAGCACCAAGAATTATAATGAATGGTGTCATTCATTCAGTTTCAAAAGTTTCATGTCATCAAATGATGCTTGAATAAACAAGTAAATTTAATAGAGAAATGTATTTGAATAACTTTACCAGTAACACCCGTAAATCAATATGCAAGGCAAACGATATTCACTTAAAGGTTTTTTGTAGATTGCAGAATGTTCAAGTTATGTTTAAAACTGTTCAGTGTAGGTTACTTCTTGACAGAACTTGCAGGTTGGTTCCATACTCTAATTCCCGAAACCAAAGGACTGTGTTTGTATGTGTCCGTCCTAAATTTGGCTACACACAAGGCATCATTTTCAGCTTGTCTTGTATTGTTACCATGGAGTAAACTATAATGACTTAAATATATCATTAAATATGTGGTGTTGTACTCTCGGTAGAAATGACATTTATCCTGCACATGCGCAAATTGTAATTATGAACTGGCTTATTTCACTGAAACAGAGAATAAATCCAGGCTCATCAAAAATTGTTTACGAATTTAATCATTGAAAAAAAGGACGGTATAAGAGAGAATGAGGGAAAGCGAACGAGAAATGAAGTGAGAAATGTAGAAAGAAATAAAGAAAACAGAAAACAGAACTGGAGAGAGAGGACAGACAGACAGACAGACAGAGGAGAGTAAATGTGAAAAGAAAAGTGTATGCATGTACACCGTTTTATAACCCAATGTTTAACACAAGGAACCTCACGCCTGTAATGTTAAGTCCATGTTTAAAAAAGAAAAAAGGGAGGGAAATTACGTAGACTTGAGTTTAGTAATATTGAAAAGGACGTTTGTAGGACCGTTTAAACCGGAAATTAAACGTATGCCTTGATCAGTATAATTTATTTCAAAGCCATCTATACAGTCATAGAGTTTGGCCAACTCGAATTCAGTTGGGCACAATATGGCGTATATTTCGTTGTTGCATAATAAGATTCATTTATATAGCGCAGCTACTATTTGAATATACTCTACTGCGCTTTGCCGGAGACTCCTATATGCTTACACTATCTCAACAGAACTAATCTACTTAAAAGCCTCTGAAAACAGATGGGTCTTCAGTAGAGATTTTAAAATGGGGACTGATTGTGCTTTCCTTATTGCAAGAGGAAGTTGGTTCCAGAGTTTTGGAGCAGCACAGCTAAATGCACAATATCCAAGAGTTGCTTTCGTTTTGACATGAGACAACTTTAGAAGCAGTTTGTCTTGTGAACTTCGTAAGTTATGTGTATATGGATGCAATTTAAAAGATAATAATTCAGACAAGTAATTTGGGGTTTGACCATTCAAAGCTTTGTAAATAAGCCAAAGTAACTTGAATGTGATTCTGTACTTCATTGGCAACCAATGTAACTTCTTCAAAACAGGAGTGATGTGGAAAAATTTTGAGGCATTGGTCACAAGTCTTGCACAGGCATTCTGAACTCGCTGCAACTTCATGGTCTGTGAATCTGACAAGCCAAACAATAATCCATTACAATAGTGAAGTTTACTACTAATAAATGCATGGACAAGGCTTTCAGTGTTTTTCTGATCTAAGTATTTACGGATGTGACGCAAATTATATAACATATAAAAAGCAGATTTGCTTTTGTTGGATATATGTGTCTCCATGTTTAAACGAGAATCTAGCCATACACCAAGATTTCTCACAGTGCCTGTCGGTTTCACTTCTGCATCTCCTACTGTTATATGGTTGATATTCAGTTTTGCTACTTGTCTGGATGTTCCAACAATAAAGCATTAGCTTATGTTGGAGCATCCAAGAACGAATGTATCCTATACCAGTTTCCAAAATTGAAATATGCTCTTGTTGATCCTTATCAGGGCTAAAAGAAATGTACAACTGCGTGTCATCAGCATAACAATGACAAGATACGTATGGAAAACGCCTTCGAACAAGATTGATCAGGTTACTAGTATACAGTGTGAAGAGAAGGGGGCCGAGACGTGACCCTTGTGGAACCCCATTTGGAACAGGAAAATTCTGCGATTCGACATCATTAAGTACTACTTTTTGTTGTCTGTTTGTAAGATAGGATTCAATCCATGAAAGAACAGAGTCACTTAAACCAAAGGAAGAATGCAATATATTCAACAATATTACATCATCAATAGTGTCGAACGCGGCACTTAGATCCAAAAGTACCAACAATGTTACTGTTTGATTGTCCATGGCCAAGAGAAGATCATTTTTTATTCTGATCAAGGCTGTTTCTGTGCTATGAAACTGTCTGTATGCTGACTGCATACATGGGAACAATGAATTATGACAGAGGTGTTGTTGAATTTGCTGTGTAACAGCTCCTTCAACTAATTTTTATATATACTGTATAATTACCGATTGGTCTAAGATTATTGAAATTCAACTCCATACCAGGTTTCTTAAGAAGTGGCTTAACTAAAGCTACTTTCCAATCCGAAGGGAAAAGGCCCTTTGAGAGAGACAAGTTAACAATTTTTGTAAAGACTGGCAGCAGTGATTCAGTGCAATTCAATAAAAGCTTTGTAGGCATTGGGTCACGAGAACATGATTTCTTACTCAAGCCTTTGACTAATTTCTCAACCTCATTTTCACATATAGGGCATGCCTATATGATGCATTTTGGACCCCTTACCAAAGATGGTATTGGTAGCTGACCAAAAATATTCATATAAAATCATATGTGGAAATTTGGACGATTTGGTGGATTTCAGAGGAATGTTTAGATCTACAGTGCCTTTCCACTTTTCATAGCAGTGAAAAGTCGCAGTTTTGACTAGCCTCGTTTAAGCCTTCAGTATTTGTTGTAGCCAAATAAGTGCCGAATTAACGTAATTAATTTTGTAGTATCATCAATCTAGTTAACTGCTACTCTATCAGTTAAAACGATTTTCGTGGAGAGATTATATGAATAAGAATGTTTTGATGTGCTTCAATTTAACACGAGTTTCCGTGTGTGCTCCATCGATCTCGGCATAACGCAACGCCCTCTGCGTTTGATGCGACCGGTCGCCATGTTGGGGCTCGCAGAAAAACACATTTTTATGTATTTTTAGAACCAAATACTTCAGCACTGTGAAATATTTTCCATGAATTAAGTGCAAAAACAGGCAAAGAAAGTTTATCCTTACAAATTCTAAAGACGATTTAATGTGACAATCAATATAATGTCTCTTTTAAAGGTGTTACTCGGAGATGTACAAACAAATCAAAATGCAATAAATTTGGTATCAACGGAAAGGGGAAGATGCCCTAAAACCATGGGCGTTAATCGTTACGTAACTCTATTCATCATGGGGGGACGGCTATTGTGTCGTCCCCCCCCCCCCCCCCATGATGAATAGAGTTACGTAACGATTAACGCCCATGCCTAAAACATTCCATCAACATTCGAAATCCATAGGTTTTCATAAATTAATATTATTCTGTTTCAAATGTGCGCCAAAATATTCGCATATTTTCGCCCCGCGAGCAGTTCTTTTTTTCAACCTTGGAAATGTGACGTAATACTCGGGACACACTTGCTTGCTTCTAGCTAGCTCGCGATCACATCAATACAGCGCGCGCACATAACGTTCACGGTTCGAGGTAAGCTACTGATTTCTTCCAATCTTTGAAAATCTTGTCGACAAAATGTCTGATTCAGATGTTAGAACCTGGAATCACACCGTCATTCCATCAATCACTGGGTGAATCACTGCAGCAGCCACACACACATATACGATTCATACAGCTACAGTACAGTCAAGTCGTATATAGTAAGCTAGCTGTCCCTAGAATGACGTCATTTTTCTAGTGCAAGAATTATCGCTTTCGTGGCTCAACTGAGACCCTGTCAGGGGTCTTGAAAAAAGTCCTGGTAATCTTTTTGAAGAAGCTTACATCTCTAAAATGTAATTTCATAGTATTCTTTGGGGGATTAGCTTTCCAAAAATGTATAATTTATCCTATTTCTTATTTTATGGAACATTTGTCAGGTTATCTGCTTTAAAGAAAAATCAAATTACTTATATTTTGCATAGGAGTATACTGGAATCGTACACAACAGACGGTGTCCCACGTACTGTGTTTGAGTGTAGGGCTCCTAATTTTGGTTGTATAGAGCCTTGTATACGATGCTAAATCCACGTGGTAGAGATCGATGGTGTGTCCTAACAAAGCAACGTGCGCCATATTGTTAAATAGTGGCATGATTGGAGCCGAGTTGCCCAATAGCTGTGTATAAGGACGCATGCCTGTAATTACATACAGTCATTTAGGGTAATCCCCAGTACCACAGATGATGTTATTGTTGAAAAAAAAATCATATATCATCAATGATACATTTTTCAACACATTTTTTCCATATGTGCGTAAAGAGGGATTATACTGGTTCAGATCAGTCCCATGAGAGAGAGAGCAGGAGTTGGTCCCAGTGGGATTTTATGGGGACATCATTAGCAGCCCAAGAATCTTCATTACCACTGTAGCTCAGGCCAGCATTGTGAGTAGTCTAAGTTGCAGCCACTGTAGAGAGAAAAAATGTTGAAAAAGACCCCTTCATCATGTTAATATGTTCAGGTGGACTGGGAAGTCAAGGAAATTGTATGAACGGTATGAATGGTGCCATTGCTAGCACTTATTTTTCATGATTTTTTAATTTCTCATTTTTAACACATGAGCCTATGGGGAAATAATTACAGGTGTGCTCCCATAAATGGCTCTCCTATAAATCTTGTTATAGCGCCATCTGGGGGGCGTTTCATCAAGCGTTTTGTCAGTGATGTTTACCGACAAATGTTATAAGCTACTGAAATCAGGCCTCTAACTAGGGGGGGTGCGGGGAGATCAGGGTGTTCAAACGACCCCCCCCCCCCCCCCCCCCCCCCCCCCGTTGGCGAGCAGGAAAAAAAAGGATTTACAAAAAGAAGAAGCGAGGGGAGAGATGATGGATAGGGAAAATAACGTGATAAGATATCGATCTTTTTATCTATTTTAATACATTTCATTTCGATTTTGTCCCGTAATTGCCTAATATGGCAATTCTATAATTAATCAATGTCGTCTTTCACCATTCATTTTCGAATTTTGTACGCTATACCATTTTGCAATCAATTTTTTTCAAAGCGTCAATCAAAGAATTATTTGTAGTAGGTCCATGGCAGTCCTGTAAAGGGAGGGGGGCGACGGGGAGGTCAGAGGGTTCGAACACCCCCCCCCCCCCCCCCCCAAGCTGGCAAGCAGAAATTTGCTTGAACAACAACGACAACAACAACAAAGAATAATAAGGCGTTTAGGTTAAAAATTTTAAAACATTTCCATACCAGCTGGCTTAGATAGCGGAGGGGCGCACAAGTGGTCACGTGAAAGGGCAGAGCGGAAGGAATGTGGAAAATAATGTGAGATATTAGGGTTTCCAGTCAATTTTATTTGCTTTTGTCCTGCAACTTCATAACATTGCACAGCCATTTATAAGGCGTAGTAAATATACGTTTTTGGCCATTCATTTTCGGAATTTATTTTTCATTTTTCTATCGATTTTGTCAAAGACTGAAAGATTTCAAAGAGTTATTCAAAATCGTCACCAGCTCGTTGTAAGGTCTTGTTTATGTGACGAATTTGAATGACAATTTGTTGAAATCGACTTCCCAAAGATGGATTTGATGATAAAATTTGGCAGCAGATTGCCAGGTCAGATGAATTTGAATGAAATCTGACGAAAATGAATGGAGATATGTTGAAGTTGATGGACCATTGAACCTGTTGAATGACATTTTAATTATTAAACTTTTAATCTTTTACACCTGACATTTGGATGATTTTTTATTCCTGTCAGACTATAGGACGAAATTGAAGTGCTCAATGATGCATTTTGATCTTTAAAAAGTGTTAGATTGGACAGGAAATCCTTACAATACAAGGAGATTTTCCCGCCCTCGAGTTGCATGGAGTACTCCAGGCGGACCCGGTCAAGTCATTCTGGCCCTTAAATTATGGCCCTCTAATACAGCCTGTTCAACCGGATTGCCAAGAGTATTTTATAAAAAAACATCGACTTCTTGGAAACTATTATGAGAAATAACAAGATACCCTATTCATGCCAATATAACACCTGGGGTGTTTTTTAAATAATATTTGGGAGATAGTAATGTACGTTTTCCGTCGCTCACAAAACTTTGAAATAGTTTCAGGCAGCGAGGACCATGAATATTTCCATACTATTTATTGTAATATGTCCATGAATATTCAATGTTATGACAATTTTCGGGCACGTCACTACCTTATTATCGCTATGGTGCCCAGATATTAGGGTTACTTTACTTTCTATACTGAAATTAGCAGCAGCAAATTAAAGTTCGCTTCGCTCGCTCGCAAATCTTAGAAATTAGAGCGAGGGAGCGAGGTGCATGAAAATTTCCACAGGTACCCGAATACTCGTTAGCTCCACTTTCTATATTGAAATGAGCAGCAGCAAAGTAAAGAGCATTTTTCCTCGCTCGCTCGCAAACCTTATAAACGGGATAGTTCCATGCAGCGACTGTTATGACAATTTTCAGGCACGTTTGAAGTTTGAAGTTTATTTGTTCCACATTCCACATTTACATCAAAACAATTTTAAGAAATTATTTTACAAGCATAATTGTCAATTTCAAAAGAACTCAGATCATGTATAATGTACAGTAAATAGGTAGAAAGTTTGAGAAATGTATAAACGACTGGCAGAAGAAGAAAAATGTAAAATGTGGGAGCCTAAATAAAAAGCATTGCTTGTAAATGATTAGGCTCCCGTATAGAGTAATTCTGATTGAGATGTGATGAAAAGGGGAGACGGACTAGAAGTGTCAGATTTATAAAACGTACAAGGAGAGCAAAACTCAGAATATGGAGTAAAGAACGAAAAAGACGAAAGAGAAGAAGAAAGAAAGAGAAAAAAGAAAAGAAAGAAAAGAAAAGAGAAAATGAAGAAAAGCAGAAGAAGAAGGAGAAGAAAAAAATTTGTAAAGACATGACAGTGTTACACAAGCAAAGTCTATGTGACCACCTGTACGATTCAACATGATATGAATATTCATACATACATGCACTTACTTAAGAGGTAACACCTTAGCTTCCGTTTAAAAGAATTGTTGGAGGGGGTATCAACTAGTTCGTTATTCAGGCTGTTCCAGAATTTGGGTCCAGTAAAGGTGATTGTTTTGTTTGCAAAAACGGTGCGAGTTCGGGGGAGGTAGAAATGGTTTGTTTGTCTAGTTGGATAGGAATGTACAGCATTGTTGAAAAATAGGGACAAAAGTATGTGGTAAATTACCTTTTGAGAGTTCGTACATAAATATTCCAAGATTGTACAAGTACAAGTCAGTTATCTTAAGGATATTACAATTATAGAAAATTTCATTTGTATGTGCACGAAATCCAACATTAGTTATGTTCACACGTACGTAGCATCGATGCTATGTAAGTTTCAAAAATATTTCCAGTACGTTCAGACAGGCCATGATTGACTTGCTTCTATCACCCACTCGTGACTACTCATCGCTCACTCGCTGCCGAAACAATAATTACTGCGCCACACAGAGTGACCCGAGTATAATTGGTATGCATGGTCAAACGCGCGGACGTTTGTGCACAGGGGTCATGATAATAGAAAAAAAAGTAGGGAAGAGGGTACATCACATGAATACATACATTGCATTATATTATAGCACCACATGAAACAGACAGAATTATAATAGCAGCGAGTGATGATAGCAGCGATTGCGCTCACATTACAAATAATCACAAGCGCGGTGGGTGGTCTACCGCAAAGCGTCGATGCTTTGTCGCTGGATCCTGAGATTTACTCCTGCTAAACTCGCTGGAAGAATAGTTGGGAAACTCGCTTCTATCTCGTGACTATCTATACTTTCAGACAGCGTTTGGTCTTAAAACTATCTGGTCTTCACCAAAATAGTATCGAAACCTAGATAGCATCGATGCCATCGCTCTACGTGTGAACGTACCTATTATTTAGTATTCTAATAACTCGTTTTTGTACAACTTTAATTGTGTGAATTATGGTTAAGGCAAGATCAGAGCAGAATAGGGTATAAGCATAACATGAAGAAGTACAAAAAGTTTTAACTTGTTCATTACATCTGAATTACGTCATAACAGTTTACATAGGCAATCAATTTGAACCTTCCGTGTTAGTCTACTGTCTATAAAAACGCCCAGAAATTTGGTAGATTCAACCTGGGCGATATTTTTATTGTTCATTTGTATATGGGGCCGTCCCACTGTGCCGTTCTGGCTCCCGATCTACCCCGATCTGGTAGATTTTGGTAGATCGGGGAAAGCGTACTGGCATCGCTTGCAATCGGCAGCATCGTAAAGACGGCGTTGTGAGATCGGAATAGGAGCGGGAATTTTTCAGATCGGGGAGAAATTTTGAACATGTTCAAAATTTCTCCCCGATCTTCCCGATCAAAAATTTATCGTAAAGCTAGCGGGGCGATCGTAAGGACAGCGTAAAGAAAGCGGGGTTAGCGTAGTAAGGTCTTTCTAAGCGTAGCAACAGTGGCACCAGATCGGCGATATTAGTAAACACCAATATAGTTACGCTGCCGCCCCGCTCCACGCAGATCGAATCACGACCTTCCCGCTGCAATGCCGCTCTCCTTACGCACCCGACTCGCTTATCCAGTTCCCAATACGCTTTTATTGCGCCGCGCTGTCGCTCTTACCACGCTGTTCCCGCTCTTCTAACACTGTTCTCGCGTTAGCTACGCTGCTCCTGCGCGCTGTTCAGCGGTGACATTACTTCCCTCACCTGATACTTATTATAAATTATGCGAGAACGGGGAAACAGCGTGATTAGGTCGCATATCGAGCGTACATACATCGGACCGCATCGGCAAGATCGTGCAAACAGCGTAGTTACATCATTATTCAGCGTAACCTGAGGCCGGTTATTATTCTCAGGATCCAGATAATCGTAATCAAAGCGTAGCGAGCACGCGCTAGTCGTAGATACAGCGTTTGGAAAGCGTGGCTCCGTCTTATTGGCTGTGGATCGGCTTAATTTTTCCCCGATTTAGCCCGACCTGAAAAAATCGCAAAATCGTAGCCAGATCGGCATAGTGGAACGGCCCCTTTACCTGGTAAGGATGACATAAGGTACGTTCACACGTAGAGCGATAGCATCGATGCTATCGAGGTGTCGATGCTATTTTGGTGAAAACCAGATAGTGTCGAGACCAAACGATGTCTGAACGCAGATAGTCACGAGATAGAAGCGAGTTTCCAAACTATTCTTGCAGCGAGTTTAGCAGGAGTAAATCTCAGGATCCAGCGACAAAGCATCGACGCTTTGCGGAGGCCACCCACCGCGCTTGTGACTATTTGTCGTGTTAGCGCAATCGCTGCTATCTTCACTCGCTGCTATTATAATTATATCTGTTTCATGTGGTGCTATAATATAATGCAATGTATGTATTCATGTGATGTACCCTCTTCCCTACTTTTTTTTTCTATTATCATTCTGTCTGTTTCATCTGGTACTGTAATGTAATGTATGTATTCATGTGATGAATATAGGGGTATAGTAGGGTAATGTGTATACTGTGTGGTAAGGAAGGGGGTTGTTTGTTGTTGTTTTTTTTTTTTGGGGGGGGGTTCCTTCTTTTAATCTTTTTCTTTTTTATATATGTGACCAGGCACCCCAAAACCACCCAAAAGTCGCACTGTGTAATTTTTCAGTTAGAGATCAATCAATGTGTTTTGGTTGGCATGCATGGTCAAATTTTAGTTTTGGGTATTTCCTGAAAGAGTATACTTTTTTCTAAGTAATCTAAAATGTGGAGGCACCAAACAATCTAGAAGTGGTATTTTTGCCAGCTTTTTATCAGACTTATGTGTGTCTTCTCTGGATTTTGTTGTATTACTTTTCTTTTTCACGAGCCTGAATACTTGTCTCATTTTAATCTCCCATAAATCTCCCGGAGTAAGTTCTTGCATTGATACTTGTGCACTATGATAAACAGGATATGTCTATGTAGTATGCCAAGTTTAAGGACAATCTGATAATCCCTTCATAGAAATTTTCATTGAGTTCTAATCCTCCATTTGTCACCTTAGCACAACACTTCGCGAGTCAGAGTGCTTCAAGAGACTGCAAACTTTAAACCCTTATTAAGAAGTAACGTTATGAGGGACTGTGCATTCTTCTCTTTGTACATTGAGTTATGAACATCCAATGAGTTATATATCATTTTAAAGCTGAGAATCTGCTCTTTCAGAATCAGACCTTAACTAAAGTATGATGTGGTCTTTAGATATTGATTTACATGTGCTTACCAGAGAAAACAGTGTGCATGCATGTGTTTTATTTTGGCATAAGATTGGAGTTCAGTCAATTTTGACATGTACAAGGTTTATTTAAAATTAAGTATTATAACGCATGTATTTGCTACTTGATTGTATTATCGATATTTCAAATGAATTGTTATTGTGTTATTATGTTGATTTATGAAGACAAATAAAATATTATTCAAAACAAAAGCTTCGCATCATATGTGGGACCCCACGGAAGAACAGCGGCATTTTGTAAATACTGCTGAATTTGGGTCATCCTCCGACTTTTAAGCTCATGTATACGTTGTATTTTATGAAATGTATGTGGTTTTCTTAATACGGAAATAAATACAAACAAACAAACAATATGACCCCTGTACACAAACTTCCGCGCGTTTGACCATGCATACCAATTATACTCGGGTCACTCTGTGTGGCGCAGTAATTATTGTTTTGGCAGCGGGTGAGCGATGAATAGTCACGAGTGGGTGATAGAAGCAAGTCGATCACGGCCTGTCTGAACGTACTGGAAATATTTTTGAAACTTACATAGCATTGATGCTAACATAGCATCGATGCTATGTACTACGTGTGAACATAACTATAGAATTACTAAATAGCATGGAGTTTGTTTTATTTATATTGAGCGACAATTTGTAAGCTTGAATCCAGTCAGAAACGCATTTTAATTCAGTGTTTACGATGTTCAGAAGTGTATCGGGGTTCTGGTGAGAGCAAAAAATATTGGAGTCATCGCCCAGATTATAAGGGTTACCTTTTTATAAAAGAACAACAGAATGTGCCCCCCCCCCCCCTCCGGTTCGCTTCACTTCCATTGGTGACTAATGACATTTTGCCACCTATAAGTACATTTTTATTTTTCTCACGCTCGCTTTGCTCGCTCGCAAAAATTTGGAACCCTACACAGTGGTAGTATAATTATGTCCGGGCTTCATATTTGACCCACCCCCTGTCAAATAATCTGACTGTATATATATATATATATATATATATATATATAATATATATATTTATATTACTGGATCCCGAGTTTGGGAGACACGTAACAATGCAGTTTATTCCGTCACAATACAGACCACCACATTAAGGAGACACGAACCGCATTTGGGAGACACGCGGAACAATTGAAATGACAAAGCCGTGTCTCCCAAATGTGGAATCCAGGAGGGCACGACCCCTGACCCCCCCCCCCCTACTCGGTCGCTTCGCTCAGAAAGGTCCACTTTTTCCAATGGTGAACCCCCCCCCCCCCCCCCCCGCAAAAATCCTAGTTACGGGCATGGAAGTCCTTGCATTTGATTGGCTGAGAGCAAATTTGTTGGTAAAAATCACTGACAAGACACTTGATGAAACGCTCCCCAGATCGTTCAACATAAAAATCTTCACAAGGTCCAAAAATTATTAATGGGTAATCTCTTCCTCATTTGGGCAAAGAAGTTTAACTTTTGGCCTTTCACAATTCATGAATGATGATGAAACACATATACCCATGTTTCTGCCAATCAGTTAGTTCAAATCAAAAGAATGTTTCAAAAATAGGTTGTGAGGGACCCAAATACTTATTGAAATAAAGATTGTTGCCAACTGAGTGGACAAAAAATACCATTAAAGAAATATATCATCCTAACATCAAGCAATTATAATTATGTGTAATGTTCAGCCGAATAGGCTACTCGGGGTAAATAATCATTGATGAATAAGTAAATAGATATATAAATAGATAAATAAATTAATGAATAAATAGATAGAGGCTATATTAAGTATGTTAATCAATACGTGACTCTGGGGCTAGTCTAGCCCCGGGACGCCAGTCTAGCCCCGGGACGCTGCTAAGTCAAGCACAACCAGTACAATATTTCCAAAGCAGTTATTGCTTGTCCCAGGGTCCATTCTTAGCACAGATGACTGACGCGCTCAACCCTTCATTATGATCTGAACCGCACAAACAAAGTCATTATGCTCTGTGCAAGCCACGGGAGAAGAACTTGCGAAATTACAACACGAGATCGAAAGGTGTGCAAAGCAGTAACACATATTGAGAATGATGATGCTGATATTCGCAATTTTGACTGCCTTTCTGGCAAGTGGGGTGGCACAAAACGTTACATTTCACAGAGTAGCTGAACCGATAGCTGACCACTACATCATCGTGATGAAGGTGAGAGTTGAACGATGACTACGAATTAGGGGCGTCGATCCATCTTTAGGAAGGGGTGGGGGTCATTAATCCAGAAATATGCTCTGTATACTAACATTTGAATTTTCATTTGAACTAGTGTAATAGCATCGTCCCCTAACATTTAAAGGAGGCATAACCTGGCCTTACCTGCCCTAAACCCATTATGACATACCTTAGTATACATAAAAGACATACTGGAGGGGCGTATACCCACTTCTATCGTCCTGTGCCCCCTCGTCAAATATTCTATTCAAACAGCCCTTTTTCCTTTTTTTCCCTCTCTTCCTCTTTTTTTTTTTGCATGTGGGATATTTTTTTTAGTACATTAGCACCTGAAATGAAATGATAACATTTATTTCATGCTTGTCATAATTATTGTTTGGGCAAAATGTAACCAAAAATGTGATTACATATTTGCTGTTGTTTTGCATTTACCTTGTCATATACTTATTTTAAATTGTGCCCCGCCCCTTTTCACAGATTCCTGGATTCGCCGCTGTCCCTAAATGTTTGAACTAGAACCGTACTTTTCTGAGTTGAATTAAAAGGGAAATTGTACCCCTTAAGGTGAATATGTGCACTCCCAAGTCTCCCAGGATGTTTGTTATTTGCGCTATATATTTACTCTGGTTTCGTGCGAGATGCACCGTGGCATGTTTAAGCGGGGAATGCGTAAACTGTGTCTTTCAAAAAGTTACTTTTTTTAATGCCGTTTATTGCCGTTTGGGTTCTAATTTAGAATTCTGTTTCTTAAATATTGTGTGCTGTTTCTAATCTTTCAGAAAATCTCATCCAATGACCAAACTTAAGACACAAAAGCAAAACAATGTCCTGTTTGAATGGTTTGTTCGTGATATGTAACTTTTATTATAGCTTGTCTATTGACCCTTTTTTAACTCTACAATATTTTCATATATAAGTAATATAAATTCCACATTAATTTGTGATATGCAAAAGTTGATCTTTTATTGTAAATGTGACAGCATTGGTGTTTTGACTTTTGTCATGTGATTTATTGCCAATAAAACCGAAATTGAATTGAATTGAAGCGAAAAAACAGCATATTCAATCATTATGTGGTTGGTCTAAAAAGCGGTTAAATCTCTCCACAAAATAATCATCGAAATACATTTATGTTGGTCTATTCGTGTGTACAAAAACACGTTCACAGATGTACTTAGCTTTAGAGTTGTGTATTTCTGTCGAACAAAATTAGGGACGTTACGAATGACACTTTACATGCTTTAGGCACTGGAAAAATTGTACAATTAGATTTGTCTGTTTGAGGGAACTATTTTCAAGAAATGGTGATGTTGACCCTTTATCAAAATGAGATAATATTGTCCATAAATAATTATGCTCGAAAGAAGTGGCGTAGTTTATACGGAGGCAGGTGCCACTCCAAAACAAATAACAAAGAAGGAGAAAAGTCGGAAAAGGGAGTGAGTTAAAGAGAGCAAAAGAAAGAAAGAAAGAGGAAACAGAACATGCAAGAGATGTATACAATATTACTCTGACTAGCCCATACCATATAGTCCGGGATCTCGGGGGGGGGGGGGGGGGGTCAACCTAGCTGGAAAGGAAACCAATTTTCATGTGCATGAATACAAAGATCGCATAGTCCGATATAACGAATTGACCGTCTGGCATGTTCTATGTGGTGGGTGTGGCCAAGGGGAGGTCACAAAGTGGTTAAAAATGAGCTTGATCAGCTGGAAAGGGAACCTTATCAAAAGATTCGCCATAGTCCCAAGGTACATGAATGGACAATGCCAGACGTTTTAAGTGGTGGAAGGTGCCCGCCAGACACCCCAAAGGGGGTCAAAAATTGAGCTAGATCAGCTGGAAAGGAAACCCTAAGAAACCTATATCAAAAAATTTGCCATAGTCCAAAGATACACAAATGACCACTGCCAGACGGTTTAAGTGGTGGGGAGTGCCTGCCAGACGCCCCTATGATAATGCACCCACCATTATTGAGCTAGATCAGCTAGAAAGGAAACCTTGTGAAAGCTGTGGGAAATTACTCGCCAGATGGTTTGATGCGATTGTTAATAATTATAGTATGTTATATAATTGACATTGGTTCTTGACTGCAATGGAAAAACTCCGTTAGGTCAAGTATTGTCGTTGCAAATATATAATTCCTAATCATTTTATATGATTATAGCAAGCACCAGCAAATGTTTTATTATTGATATAAACTGTAAATTATAAGATTCATTCCAAAGATTTCTGACATTTTTTAGCTTTAGTCAAATTTAGGCGGGTTCACTGATTACCCTTTCTACAGTAGACAGTAGACCATTCAGAGGCCAGTTTCTGTGACCTTTTTCTGCGAATGGAGAGAGCAGTTTTATATCAACACAGTATAATATTTGTATACACATGTATATGACATATTGGTATAGTTTGATGTTTGAAGTATTATTTGTTCCACTTTCACATCAAAAACCATTCAGTTATTACTGGCATATAAAATGTACGAGTAAAGAACTCAAATCAAGTACAATGTGCGGTAAATAGGTGGAAAGTTTAGAGAGATATAGGAACGACTGGGAAAAAGAAGATAATGTGAACTGTGACTCTGTGAGGAGCCTAAATAAAAAGTATATAGCTTGTAAATGATTAGGCTCCCGTTTCATAAAATTACTTTTCTTTATAGTCTCTTTTGTCGCTTTCTTTTCTTCACTCCACATTATGAGCTTTGCCCTCCTTGTAGTGAATCTGATATTTCTATTCCGATTCGCTTTTTATTACATATTAATCACAATGATTTATAATGTTATACTCTAAACGGGAGCCTAATCATAATACAAGCTATATACTTTTTATTTAGGCTCCTCACAGAGTCACATTAATTGTGATTAATATGTAATAAAAAGCAAATCGGAATAGAAACATGGCTCGAGTGTTTTATATAATTATACTGTATAAAAAAGAAGAAACCTTTGCGGGATTTATTTTTCTTATAGAAGGCATGGTAACATGAAAGTAAGCGTCGTTCATATTTTGGTAAAATCTTGAAACACCCTTGGCACTGTAGACGTTGGTTAGAGTTTAGTCTTGATAAAAAAACAATGTAGCTAGCTACTATCATTGCTAATGGCGATCAGCTTCGAGCTGATTGTCTCTTGATTGTATTTACTTGAGCAAATCCAATGCATTTAGTCAATGATGTCTCATAACTAATAATGATGATAATAATAATATAGCTGCATTTATATTGCGCACGTATCCATCCCAGGGGATGCTCAAGACTACTATGATCTGACTATTACCCATTTACTACGCCTGGGTGGAGAGTGGCGGATGTGGTTTAATGTCTTGCCAAAGCACAGGACATTCGTGCCGCTAATGAAAATGAATTAAGGGTAATATTGAACATGCTGAAAGTGTTATTTTCTTCGTCGCTTTGCCTTATCCAAGCTCTAGCAGGCCCACCAACTTGAAACAATCATCATGTATACTAGAATCTTATGGGACAAACATTTATTTTTTTTATTTTTTTTTATTTATTTATTTCTGATATTTATACAGGGTAACTCATTATCACCAATATTGATAGCAATAGTAAGTAATAATAGCCAAAAAAATCATGAAAATAAACTCATAACAAAAAATAAATATGTATATATATACTATATGGTATTCTCGTAATCAACATAGTTTTTTAAGAAAATGTTGAAATCGTAGCACATTTCTATCATCTTAATAAATCATATAGACGGTGATATTTTCTAAAATGTGTGGAAAAATTAACCATTTATATATTGGTTATTTTGAATTAATTGAATTAATTTGAATTTGCATTAATGCCCTGGCCTTGCCCATTCAGTAAAGAGTATGAGATTAAATCAGCATAGTATTCAATTCAACTCACAGTTTAAAATCTTAGCTAAGCTAAAATTATTTTTTTTATTACCCTTGGAGCTCGTTTTTGTACCCCATTATTGTCTCTATTTGATTTTACATTTAAATTGGGGTTATGCCAAATATAGGATACGCCATGTCAGATACCTATGTTCTACACCATTATGGCTACAGCCCACGAAACTGACAGGACATGAGACCGACAATGTCGGTCTGGTTGGACTTCTCATAAGTTATCTAAAGCCATCTGCACTCCGGCCGTACGACCGGTCTGCGATCCGATTTCGGAAGAAAATGTAATAGCACTTGATACAAACATTTGAAACATTAAATATTTTTGATTTAGATTCTAAATAGTCATATAGATAGTAAAATCGAAAATTCGGCTTATCGCGAGCTTTCTTGTCGGTGGAAAGGTCAAATCGGCTCCGAGTCGTAGTGACGTCAGAGCAATCCTACTACGAATTGAAACTAATTTGGCTCTTATTCCGGGTATAAGACTTACAGCGCACCAAAACCCAATGTTTAGTATTCACATCATTTTCCAGAACCCGAATCAGATCGCAGTCGATCGTATAGTGTGCGGTGGGCTTAACATGCTTAAGGGTTCGAGAAACCCTTGAGGTCTTGAGGTTATTCTGTCAACTTTTCTGAGGGTCTAAAGACACTGTCAGTCTCATGAGCTGGTGGTCTACTTGGATCTTTGTCAGCGATGAAAAGTCAGCATTTTTTTCTTCATTTGTTTTCCCTTTATTGTAGCCGGGATATGAAGTGGGTCCGATCCAGAATCTTATCCTGGGGGATCGGTCAGGTATCTTCTATGGCGCCTCTATCAAGCATACCTACACCAAGGCCATCAATGGCTTCTCGGCTAAACTCTCGAAAAGAGCTCTGGAGAAGGTAAGGATGGTGGGGGATCCACAATTTTTTGTTTTTATTGGTCTGCTTGTTTGTTTTTACATTTTTCTCTTCTGTATAGTCTTTAGCCAAATACTCATGATACTCAGTTGTACAATAAGACAAAATATCATTCCAAAACAATATCGCAAAATAGGACAATTAAAACTCTTTAAGTTTCTTCAGAACATAGTGTTTGTGGATTCGAAATGTTTTGGAAATAACCTCTTCATAATCATGGCTCTTTCGTCTGTTCGAATAGTGCAAAGACCACAAATTCCTGAATAAAAGGGAAGATGTAACGATTTTCTGAGGTTTTGACTGACGGGATTTAAAAATAAAGTTGAGTTCTGGTCATGCGGTTACAATGTGAAAGAAAATGTTTAGAAGCAGAAGCTGATTCGTGGCTTTTGAATCATCAAAATGAAGAAAAGAAATTGAATCAATCTTGCTAAAAGTCACTCTGCTGCACACAGAAATTGGTGTATGAGAGAGACTATAAAACGCACAGGTTTGCTCTATACGATTCCGCTATTTCTTGTCATAATTATTTTTTAAAAGGGACATTGAATTTTGAAGAGAAGTCCTTTTAAGAGACTTTTCTTTTTTTCATATTCTTCCACACTGAAATAAGAGATCTTGAGAAAGCTCACAAATAAATTGTACACCTTTAGCAGAACTCATACTTCTCTTTAAATCCAATGGAGTTGGCTATATAGATGATCCTAATTGAGGGTACAGCTAGTCATACCCTCAATAAATATTACCAACCATTGTGACCATACATAATTTAGATTATCATGTACATGTAGATTGTTATTTTCTGCTGAAAAGAAATTCAATGTTTCGGATCCGTGACTATTCTCAGGGAGCAATGAAGGATATCGTGATGATAATCGTAATGAAAATTTCCCATGAAACTCACTGAGCAAACTTAAAACGCAAACAATAAGCCAGTTCGGGGTTAGCGCATGGTACAAATGACCCCAAATATCCACAGATATTTTAGACATGGAGGGTCCCTTTATGTGCACTTCAGAAAAATAACTCTGGGAGTGATCGAGGTGCCTCATGAATAGCTTTTGTTTCCCCATTTAAAAAGAATACTTCCACCTGGATATTATGGAATGCACCATTAGTGCATAATTGAATAATGATTACATGACATTCATGAGCACATATCGAATATTAGTGTCAGTGGGTTTTAAAATTTGGTACAGATGACCTTTATCTGCTCATGCTCAGATTGCATCCCCGAAGTGGCTTATACATTCCGACTTCCTGGCGCCTCTCTTTAAGGGATAGTCAACCGCAGATTGTGGATGTTTTTTTAATGCCGCGAGAGGGCACCGTGGTCGTTACCTGATCATGCCGTTGCCCTGCAGGGCGCAAACTTCGGACAGACTGGTCGCACAACATGCACACTCCGCCTGAGCTCGTGCGAGATTCGGTCGGCTTCGTGCATTCGAAATGCAATCCCACGGACGCGTTCGACGCACAAGCTTTGTGTACGAGTGAATGGGCTTACGCAATTCCGACTTTCCCCACGGCCGCCTGGTGGCGTATCCCTTTAAAGGTCCAGTCACGCTTTCATGAATGATGCAATCTCTTTAATGGGAAAGTCCAAGGTATTTGATCATTTGATGTCCCGTACTTTACCATGTATTGTGGAGTTCTGAACATGAACTGACATCAGATATTCATTCACTCCTTATTTCGAAAGAATTGAGCTCTAGTAGGAGTGTCAACTGTAGTAATCCAGAATTTCTGGAAGAAAAATTAAAGAAGAGAGAATTAATTGCTTAATTGTAATAGGGTAAAGTGCAATTCTTGAATTCTCTTATCAGTGGAGCATTGGGGCTTGAAGATGAACCAAGTTGTTATCTCCTTGGAAGGTCTATCCACTGTAGTAGGGAAGTTTGAGACAGGGGAATGTTTTTCCTTTGTTACCCTTTTGTGTTTTTATTCATGTATGTGAAAGCCAGTGTAGCCCAATTGTGGGTATAGGGTGTGTCCAAGTTTAGAGTTTAGTGACATGATCAGAAAGTATATCTGGTGGATTTGACTCAAAGAGGGTTATTTGGTACACATAGGCATGACGGGGGATACAATGTCTTTTTTAAGATTTACCCTTTGTTGTTGATATTAGCTATCAGTTTGAGTTATTGGGTTTTATAGGAGTTTGGTATAATTTTAAGTGTATCTCGTCACTTCAACTTGACGACTGAGCTAGGGTGTTGTTTTGAGGAAGCAGTTCGGGCAAGACAGGGACATGGACATGTAAGTTAATTTTTCTAGTTCGTCATTTAGAATTTCAATGAGTTTAAAGTGTGTTTTAGAAATACTTTAATAGCCTGAAGATGTAGTGAGCAGTATGTTAGGTTTCATGCAGTGATTTAGGTATTACATGAAGTTGATAGGGATTGAAAAACATTGTTACCTGATTGGAAATTGTATTGTGTATACATTCAGATTTTAATTTATGTGCACAAAAGTTACTGAATAAAAGGGACATTTATTGATTTCTTGTTAATGAATGATACAAGTATAGAACTGTGAGGTTATTATATTTCTTGTGTTGTGAAATATTAGTTTCGATACAGAAATTGGCGTAGAGTACAATATTAGCTTGCCAGTTGTTACATATTTTTGGCGGGATTTAAATGGTGTATCAGTAATATCTAAAGTTTTTAATTTGAATAATCCAAGGTCTTGTTGATGGACGAGTAACGTCTAAGTCCATTGCCAGTATAGCTGGGGGAGGCGACCATTGATTGTCACCGAGGAGTGACCGATCAAGGGTACGAATGTTATATTGTTTATGTAAAGGCAGGTTTAACTTAAATAAGGGATCGGAATTACTTGTCATTTAGTGAGACGTAGATGGGCCTATATCTTTGACTTATACCTTCACTTAATGAAATTAAGGGCTTTTTTAGAGAAGTATGTATAATACAGATTATTATGCGTAACGAGGGGAATGATTAGTTTTATTTTAGATAAAGATTGTAAATTCCACACTCGAAGATTGTAATTGGTGTCGCAGAGTTGGTTTTAGTGTTCTTATGATGCTTACGATCCCACAAAGAACACGAGAGACGCTTGTACGGTTCTAATGGTCTTTATTCGATTACCGTGGTAGAACGAAACCACAAAGAAAGCAAAAAACCAAACAAAACAAAAACCCTGCAAAGAACAATAAAAAGAAGCATCAGGAAAGAGTTCCTTTTGTACCCTCCCCCCCCCCCCCCCCTCATAAAATTTTAAAAAATATATATACATGGTCGGAAATAAATATCCTACCGTGTATAATTGTTATAATGATGAGAAAGTCATAGAAAATTAGTTTTTTTTAATATAATTAATACGGTTTATTCCGTCAAGAGACGCGCACATATTTAACGCCAGAAATACACTGGTCTGCAGACCTTGAGGTACCAGGTTCAATTCCCACAGCGGACAAGACAAAAATGGATAGTTTGATGAATGAATCGAGAGTGGAAAAGATGAAGGAGAGGGGAATGGAAAGAGAGAGTAGAGTGGAAATATAACTTTTATAGAGGGGGGGGGGTACAAAAGGAACTCTTTCCTGATGCTTCTTTTTATTGTTCTTTGCATGGTTTTTTGTTTTGTTTGGTTTTTTGCTTTCTTTGTGGTTTCGTTCTACCACGGTAATCGAATAAAGACCATTAGAACCGTACAAGCGTCTCTCGTGTTCTTTGTGGGATCGCTTCACAACTAAATACAATCATCAGATATAATCAAATCTGAAATGTGGTTGGTAAAGTATGGAACAAAATAGCTGGTCATGCTCTAGTCACACCGCCGGGCCGATTCCACACCGACTGCACACTGACCGATTCTTATGGTTCGTTATATTTTCACGAAATTTAACGATTCTGCCCATATGCTTTTTATTTACAATAAATACATAATCACAAACAAACTGTGGGGACGGTTTGTGAAAACGACGCGTATTTGTAATACGCATATATATTTTCGTTTTCGCGAACCGTCCCCACAGTATGCAGGTCTGTAACAGCATTCCCCCCTTGATCATGTTGATTACATCAACTGATCATATATATTGACTGTAACAAAATGTATATGGGTGGCACTGTTAAACTCTGCTATATGTCGTTATCAAAATAAATTCTGGAAGATGTATATTTAAATGTTAATGATGATAGGACTTGTTTGTTTTGTTTTTTAATTGCCAAATTGCCAAATAAACTGAACTGAACTGAACCCCCGAAATGAAATCACAATTTGAATAATGTGAACTTTTAAAATGCGAAAATTTACTTTCGCCACTGCGCGCGCTTAACAATACCTAAAGCGGCCACTTCATGAAACGGTAGTTTATACGTTATTCAAATTTGGATTCGGTACGGAGTCGGTTTGACGGTGTGAACCAGGTGTACCATCATGACCATGTACTTCATAAAGTTCTCCGTCATACGGTTAGAGTAAGAGCAGATTTGGGGGATAATGCAGTGAAATTAGATATTTTAACATCTGCAGGGCAAAAGTTCTTCAGATTGAGGTCAAGAAGGGTAATATGATTTTGTAAATCGAGAGGGAGTTCAGGGCCTCTCTGTAGGAGAAACATAGGAAAACATTTTATATTCCAAATAGCAACCTGTCTGGTGGAAAAATGTTTTGTTATATATTATTATTATATATAATAATAATAATAATAATAATATAGAGTATTTGTAATGCGCCAAGTCCACATGACTAATGTACTCAAGGCACAATGGAGAGGAAAACTTACAAGTACACAAAATACACGAAAATGGAACAACAACAGTGTGAAAGTAAATCTACCGGTACTGGAAAACAGTTTTGAACAAATGAGTTTTGAGGGCATTTTTTAAAGGCCAAGTCCACCTCAATATCAAGTTGATTTGAATAAACAGAGTAAAATTAAACAAGCATAACAGTAAAAATTTCACTGAAATCGGATTTAAAATAAGAAAGTTATGGCATTTTTAAGTTTTGCATTATTTCATGAAACAGTGATATGCATAGCATGGGCGGTATGCAAATGAGTGAACCGATGATGTCACACACTCACTTTTCCTTATGTATTTTATCATATGAAATTTCAAATATTTCAATTTTTATAGATGTGATAATAAAGAATCCCTTCCTTGTATGAAAATAAGGTACAATAATGATGAATTTACATGTTCCATAATTATGGAGTCAAAACCATGTTTTACATTATTGAAGCAAAAAAATGAAATATATGATATTTCATATAATAAAATACATAAGGAAAAGTGAGTGCATGACATTATCGGTTCACTAATTTGCATACCGCCCATGTTTACCTCTGAATGTATCAATCAGCTCTGGCATTTGGAACTTCTGCAACATTGCAACCACAAAGGCATCCGCCATGATGAAGCCGGCCGTGTTTGGCGGAGAAGGAAACCCGTCTAGCGAGAATTTTCAATCTATTTAAACAACGTTGTTTAAAAGATTATCATTGATGTCTTAAACATTTAAACAATATTGCTTAAAATTTAAACAACACAAATTTAAACAGCGAAATTTTAAACAGCGTTTTTGCTGTGTATACTTAATAGGATTTCCTGAACTAAAAAAACCTTGGAAATCAATCCTATTCAAATTCAGGTTCAATGATATTTCTGGCATCAATGTACTACCCTGGGATTAAAAAGAAAATTCTCATTCCATTCAATGCAGCCATACCTTTTTTCACAAAAACACCCCTGTGTTAATTGTTATACAGGTTTTCAATGATATGTTTATACTGCATGAGTAGTTGAATTTTCTTCTGTGCAATTATCTATTATCAAAGGTTATGCACATAGTTAGTAGTTCATGTCAGAGGACAAAATTAGATTTCCTATTTCTTGTACATGTATTTGCAAACACATTTGATCGAAGAAACATTTCATGAAGCTGTTTTTTTTTTTTTCTATTTATTGGGAAGCTATACGGTATTCTCGCTAGATGATGAATATCGCACGAATGAAATGTCTTTCAGTATACCACAATAATAGAAAAAGCAACTAGGAGCTCATTGTTATTGGACTACTTACTGAATATGTCTAGACCCCATGTTTCATTTATTTTTCAGACATGTGAAAAAAGCAGTTATTGGAAGGAGGAATAAAAACGTGATCCATATTTGGATCATAAACATTGATGTCACCTATAATGATCACAAAAGATGAACGATCTTCTATTTGACCCAAGTGAGAAAATTTTAAGGTGAAATTCTATTGTTGTCGTTTGAATAGTGTTGATAATATTTCGGGGCGTATCGAGGGGCGGGTGGGAAATTTGGAAGCTTACCCTACTGGCAGGTTAGTAATTTAAGTTTGAAATTAAAGGTATATGGTTACTTATAGTTTTTGATCCATGATTAAAGTCAGGAAATCACTTAACGTTAAAAATTTGCCACGGAACAGTTATTGTCGCCTGATCATATGTCATATTTATTTATTACGTATTTGTTTATTGAAACATATTTATTCAGGATAAAACATAAGTAAAAGTTGTTTTGCATCATGGTCCTAATACAACAACAATAGTATACAACAAACTACAAAATATGAAATATGAATGCAAATTACAAAAGAGCATCGGAATTACAGTAGCATATTGAAACTTTAAAAAAATCTCAAAAGAGATACAGAAAGGTAAACAGGGAGAGTATGTGAGAAAAAAAATACAAGGTTGAAAGGTATTAGAGATTGAGAGAAAGGAGGAAGTACGTCGAAGAAAGCACAGATTGGACAAAGAGAAAATAAAGTGATTGGTATTTGATATTTTTGGTATTTTATTGAGAAACGTCATTGACATTGACATCCATATTCTGTTTTACAATATAAAGCATTAGCATAAAGAAGATTAACAATCACATAAAAATGAAATGAAAACAATGAAAAATTTGGGAAAAGAGGAGAACGAAATTCAGGAAAATGTAGAATGAAATCACAATGAATCTTAGCATTGTTTCTATTGTGATTTGAAGTACATGTTCTTGTATGAGCGCTTAAAGGATGAGAAGCATGAGATATTTTGAACTTTTGTAGGAAATGAGTTCCAGACCCTGATTTTAGCATATTTATAGGATTGTTTCAAGCATTCAATATTTGGCTGGGGTAAAACGCGGGAATTAAGAGTCGGCATTTCTTGTATTGAAGCCTTGTCAATGAATGCATTGTTACAATAATTTCCTCTAAACTTCACATCACCGTTACGGGTAATAACCCTTGTGATGTGCCAAGTGAAATATTCTAATCTGATTACGGAAGCTTATGTTTTCCAAGCTTTCGAAATCGTTTAAAATGTTACCCGTCTTCATTGTCATGGTTTAAAATAAATGTTGACGTCAATGCCGCCAGGTATAATTGCACAAAGACAGAGAGGTACCGCACTCATAGTTGAATGTTTTTCAAGCCTGTTATATGAACACAAATTACTTTAATATCACGTTTACATCACGTGAAAAACTTGAAATTCTTTGCAATGAAACTGATTTTTTTTAAAAGATTGTATGTCTCACAAGGGATAAGAAAGCACTGGTGCCATCGATGAATGCTCTTCAGGCCTATTGTATATAACTAAAAGTATTATGCTCTATATACTTATAATAGGATTTCCTGAACAACGAAAAACCTTGGAAATCAATCCTATTCAAATTCAGGTTCAATGATATTTCTGGCATCAATGTACTACCCTGGGATTAAAAAGAAAATTCTCACATTCCATTCAATGCTGCCATACCTTTTTTTCAAAAAAACACCCCTGTGTTAATTGTTATACAGGTTTTCAATAATATGTTTATACTGCATGAGTAGTTTTTCTTCTGTGCAAGTCGCATTTTGTCGACATCAAATATGAAGAGATGTGGATATATATGCAATTATCTATTATCAAAGGTTATGCACATAGTAGTTCAAGTCAGAGGACAAAATTAAATTTCCTACATTTTTTTGTACATGTATTTGCAAACACATTTGATCGAAGAAGCATTTCATGAAGCTGTTTTTTTTTTCTTTTCTATTTATTGGGAAGCTATACGGTATTCTCGCTAGATGATGAATATCGCACGAATGAAATGTCTTTCAGTATACCACAATAATAGAAAAAGCAAATAGGAGCTCATTGTTATTGGGCTACTTACTGAATATGTCTAGACTGCATGTTTCATTTATTTTTCAGACATGTGAAAAAAGCAGTTATTGGAAGGAGGAATAAAAACGTGATCTATATTTGGATCATAAACATTGAGCACCTGAGAAAGATCTTCGAGAATTCGGTGTCTCTTTGTAAAGCTTATAGCTTAGCATTGAAGATGAACGATCTTCTATTTGACCCAAGTGAGAAAATTTTAAGGTGAAATTCTATTGTTGTCGTTTGAATAGTGTTGATAATAGTTCAAAGCAATGGTAACGAAGGGAAGCCACTGTGTACCGGAGGCGTATCGAGGGGCGGGTGGGAAATTTGGAAGCTTACCCTACTGGCAGGTTGGTAATTTAAGTTTGAAGTTAAAGGTATGGTTACTGATAGTTTTGGATCCATGATTAAAGTCAGGAAATCACTTAGCGTTAAAAATTTATTTTTAACGCTAGTTATTGTCGCCTGATCATATGTCATATTTATTTATTACGTATTTGTTCATTGAAACATATTTATTCAGGATAAAACATAAGTAAATGTTGTTTTACATAATGGTCCTAATACAACAACAATAGTATACAAGAAAGTACAAAATATGAAATATGAATGCAAATTACCAAAGGCATCAGAATTACAGTAGGATATTGAAATTTTTGAAAAAATTTCAAAAGAGATTCAGAAAGGAAAGGTAGAGAGGATGTGAGAGAAATAGAGAGAGAGAGAAAGGAGGAAGCAGAAGAAAGCACAATTCGGACAAAGAGAAGATAAAGAGATTGGTATTTGATATTTTTGGTATTGTATAAGAAACTGCATTGACATTGACATCCATATTTTATTTCACAATACAAAGCATTAGTATGAAGATTGACAATCAGATGAAAATGAAATGAAAAAAAACATGAAAAATGTGGTAGAAGGGAGGAAGAAGATGGAAGAGAAATAGTTCCCAAAATACAATACCATCAATCAAGATAATGAAATCAAATGAATCTGAGCATTATTATATTGTCATTTGAAGTACATGATGCATTATGAACGATTAAAGGATGAGAAGGACGATATATTTTGAAGTTTTGTCGGTAATGAGTTCCAGACCCTGATTGTAGCATATTTATAGGATTGTTTAAAGCATTCAATATTTGGCTTGGGCAGAACGCGGGCATTAAAGGAGAATTACGCTCAAAAATAAAGACGATAGTGTTCAAAGGTGTTATTTATTCCTACTTGTTAGACTATATGGCTTCGCGTCAAAATATACGAGATCGATACCAATCAATTTTTTCTGAGCAAAATTTACCATCTGCTAGCAATATGTATCGTCTGCTAGCAGCACATGGGGGCTGCCATTTTCTTTATGTGTACAAGAAGATTTTCTTAATCCAAATGCTCAATTGCCTTTTTCAAAATTAAAAACCCATTTGAGATTAAAAATATAGAATAGATATGTCAATTTATTTTTAAACTGAAGATTTCCTTATATATTTCTGTTGAAAATCGATATTCGCTTAATAGAAATCTATTTTCTCGATACTGGACGTATGGGACGGAGCAAATTAATTCAAATTTTGTGGATGCTTCTTCCCTGAGCATCTATAGCGGCAAACTATGCATTCACCTGCTTTCGGATAATGGACTTGAAAAGTCAGAATGCATGCTGCATATATTATGTTCTGCTCTGTTTGGCAAACCCAAGAAAATATATTTTTGTTAAGCAAAACCAGACAATTTAAAAGTATCATTATAAAGATTTAATTTTTATAATACATGTAAACACCCACTTTATATTTTCCGTCACATATGGGATTTTAGGTAATGAAGAAAATCAATTTAGGATTTGGATTCAAAATATCTTCCTGACTGGAACATTTCTCAATGGTTCATGTACAACTCCAAATCAGCAAGAAAATGGCAGCCCCCATTTAAATGAGTAGGAGACGATACCGGGTGTTGGAATATCTTTATTTATACCCTTTTCTGATATCTTATTAGAAAATGATTTAGGCCAATAAGTAGGAATATATTACACCTTCCACTATAATTAAATTTGTAATCAGGGCTTAATTCTCCTTTAAGTGAGTCGGCATTTCTGGTATTGAATCTTTGTCTAGCTGTAAACATGTCAGTTTCATTGCAGAGTCTATACAAGCACTATTTTGTAAAGGCCTTAGAAGACATGATCTTATTATAGACGGATTATTTAACGCATACAGATTCACAACAACAACCAAACAAAAATCTTTGTACTCCCTTGAATAATGAATAAGATATTACAGCAAAATATACTTTGCTGTTATTGCATTTTCTTCCGTCTTATACAAGCCAGTGAAAGCGTACAGATGTCTGGTTCACACTAAGACATCATTCTTTAATCCCCCCCCCCCCCAAAAAAAAAAAATGATTGAACCAGGGGTCGACACGCCCCCCGTAATCATTGAGGAGTGAAAATTATGCATGGGGGGCGGGGTGCAAAGCCTTTCGTAGAATTGGGAGGAGAAATATTATTTTTGCTACTTCCCCCCCCCCCCCTCATCCCACCCCAGTCTAAAAATAAGTGCCGGCGGGATTCCACAAATTATGTCCTGGGAAATATTAATGTTAACAACATTTTTGCTCGACCACAACCTCTCCCCCCCCCCCCCCCCCCCCCCCCATTATTTGGCAGCCTGTTTCCGCCGATGTAAAAAGTACACGTTGTCACATGATATTATTTAATTTACTTGTGCCATCTGTCTTCTATTTAGAGACGCAAGATTGATTCACGCGAATCTAATTAAGGAGCAGGGGCATTAAACAAAGTTCTTAGTTTCACCACTCATTTAGTGTAGCGAAACCATAGTCTTGCTGTGAGGATTCGCCGCGACAGGGATTTGAGAGTAGAACCACTCATGTTATTATATTACGAATTATTCAATTTATTATCATTTCTATTTCAAATTATGCGCAATCAATTTTATTATAGTTTATGTGACTTTGGGATGTGCAATATATGAATAAATATTACCACAAACATAGTAATGGTGCATGGGGCAGGTGCTATATAGGTCGGGAGTGAAATGTGAATAACTCACGTTGCTGTATCATTATCATTCACAATTCATGTGATATCATTTCTATTCATTGGCAATGATGCCCCGTTTACTAATATTATGGTTCATGCGACTTTAAGATAAATAGTATATCTGAATATAATAGCATGGATATGGGCCTTAAGGGGGGGGGGGTCAGGAGTGTAAAGCCAGGTTTGTTTTATCTAATTTTATGAGGGGTATATATCAAAAAAAACTTGAGGTGGGGGATGACCTGTATTATCATTGTATTATCATCCCCCCATGTTTTTGGATAAAAAGATTTAAGAATTATGATACATTCAACTTAAAACTAATAATTATCCAAACGCATTATGTTTGATCTTGAAATACCATCACATTCTTTAATGATTAGAAGTAAAGAAAATAAGAAATGACAAAATTTTAATGCAAAAATATCGAAGAAAATTCGCTTGCTCGCATTGTTATTCTCAATCCTTCTTTTCGTTAAAAACCATTTTAGAATGCTCTAAAATGCAAGTTTTATAGACGAATTTTCGAAAAAGTCCCCTCCCATACCCTTTCCCTGCTAAGTCGCTTCGCTCAGTGGCGTATCCAGGGGGCAGGTGCACCGGGCGGCACTAGGAGGGCGCACAAAAAAAACGCAAAGGATAGAAAGACAAAAAGGGGAAAATGAAGAAAAATCAATCCTTACAGATTATGGGCCCCAAATCCCCAGGGTAAATGCACTAGAAATCTAGTTTTTGAATGTTTGAAATACGAACGTTTTCCAAAGCTCGGTCACTTTGCTCCCTCGCATATTTATTTTCTTAAGGATATCGTAATTCCGCACCCCCAGTATATAGTTCTTAAATAGCTTAATGGGTTCAAAATTTGAAAAAAATAATAAATTGCTTTGCTCGCTATATCATGTAATTTTCATATGACTCCTGCTAAATGTTATACCCCCCAATATAGGATAAAGTGTATAAAACAGTCTTTGCAAACGTTCAACTTTTGAAAAAGAAAGAAAGAAATCCCAAGTAGCCTTCCTGAATTTCTCAACTCTTTATCAAGGCTATAGGGTTTTCGTTAGTTTTCGTTAGCTCCCGATTGTAGAAGTGAATGAATAGAAAACCGTTTATCAATTTATTAGTGTAGCGAAACCATAGTCTTGCTATGAGGATTTGCCGCGACAGAGATTTGAGAGTAGAACCACTCATGTTATTATATTATTCAATAAAAATCATTTCTATTTCCAATTATGCCCAATTAATTTTGTTATAGTTTATGTGACTTTGGGATGTGCAATATATGAATAAATATTACCACAAACATATAGTAATGGTGCATGGGGCAAGTCCATATGAATTTGAATTTGAATTTATTTTCATATTTCACAATTTACATAACATAAAAATACATATATAAACAATTTAACGGTAAATAAGTGAGTCATATGGCATGAACATTCGTATAAATGATACATCAATGTAGTTGAAATTAAGCAAGACATTAAAATAATGTAGGTGAAATATGAAGGAACCTGCATAAAAAGCAAAGCTTGTTGAGTCTGCAGGTTCCTTATAGGTTTCCTTATAGGTTTCCTTATAGGTCGGGAGTGAAATCTGAATAACTCATGTTGCTGTTATCATTATCATTCACAATTCATGTGATATCATTTCTATTCATTTGCAATGATGCCCCGTTTACTAATATTATGGTTTATGTGACTTTAAGGTAAATAGTATATCTGAATATAATATCATGGATATGGGCCTGGGGGGGGGGGGGGAGGGGAGAGGCAGGAGTGTAAAGCCCGGCTAACGCGATCTTTTGCGCGTCATGAAAGAGTGACACTCCTAATTCCGCGCCCCCAGTATATAGTTCTTAAATAGCTTAATGGGTTCAAAATTTGAAAAAATAAATAAATTGCTTTGCTTGCTATATCATGTAATTTTTATATGACTCCTGCTAAATGTTGAAACCCGTTTTATCAATGTATTAGCTTCGAGCTTCTCGTTCAATTGCAAAATTTCCTGGGTAAAATGCACAAGAAATTGCGTTTTTTTAGGGTTAAAAATTGAAAAATTTGCCGCTCGGTCGATTCACTCCCTCGCGGCCATCCCCCAATCATGAACACGGATCGACCCCCTGCTGCTTTGGATATGTTATTGTCTCTGTTTGTGACCAGCAACGTATGGAAGAACCAATCAGCTGTGGTTGCTTTTTTCTCTCACGCAGGCTATTATCGTACTTTGCTCAGTGAATACACCATTACATTTTATTCAAATCCTGGTCGGGCTGTTACTGAGAGGGATTGTTTTAATATTTATTCTTAAACGATGGAGAATCAGGAATGTAATTTTATTGCAGGGAATGACAATGGACGCAATATCCACAGGGGAGAATCAAGGATTTAAAAAAGAGAGGGCGCAATATGCCGAAAATATTTTGACCAGACGTCATTTCGATTACGTCTGTATCTACGCTTATCGAGGCTGTGAAGGCAGTTACCCTATACACCTATGATTACAAGTATTATTTGAGCTGTTCATCAGTTCGCAATCACTTTTTGATTACAAACTGACGTGGTCCTAACGTCAGCAAATGACGCAGCGTGTGTGCCCGGTTTTACGCGGTCCTAGCTTCAGCAAAAGACTCCTCGTGTGAGCTGGGCTTAACATCACAGCCATCATTGCTGTTCCTTTGGAGCATATCTTTAATCTTTCTTTGGCATGTTTGGTGAATGGTGTTGTTCCAGGAAAAGTGAAAGCTAAGGTTGTTCCAGTTTTTGACAAAGGAGACAAGTTTGAATTAAACAATTATCGACCAATAGCTTTATTACCTTCCATATCTAAAATTTTTGAAAAAACTTGTCTATACAAGAGTGGTCAAATTTTTAAACAACTGAGGTATTCTACAATCCATGCTATTTGTTCTACACGGACCCCAGAATACGTTGCATTCGCGCTTCTTCTTCTCTTTTGGGGACATTCTCTAGCAAAGTGTCCAAATGCACCGCAATTAAAGCAAGGCCCCCTCTTGACAGATCTAGGGAGGGATGATTGGCCCTGTGAGCCATGTTTTTTCATTTCTTTTAGTGCTTCTAGCACTACATCAGTCATAGCCTTTATTGCCTCCAGAATTTCATTGTCTGTAGATGAAGACTGTCCTGTGATTGAGGATAGATGGGCTACACGTTGTGGTGCAGACCTTGACCTTGCCTCTTCTCTACGCTCTCTCTTTATGGCAATTTCTCGGACATCTCGAAAAGACTTTCTGGTTTTCTTTCATTTAAATCTCTGTAAGTCCCCTTTGATGATTGCCTTCACTTCGTCTTTCGGTCCTCCCCTATAGTCCTGGAGGAAGGTGCCTTGTTGGGGGCAGGGACGTTGTAACGCCTCTTCTCTGGTGCAAGACAAGCTGTGATGGGTGCTTCAACAGAAGTTTAGTAAGAGTTTGAATAGTTTCATTTTCATTAACATCCCCCTTTTCTCAGGGAATAGAGGGTGGTAAACTATAGCTTTGCATTGTTCTAGCGGGAGAATGATACCACCGACTGCTGGGAGTATTACGTCCTCCCCTCCTCATTTTGTTTTATAGTTTAGGGATGTAGTTTCAGAATTATTTGAATTAAGAAATCACTGGTTTGTTTGTTTTTTCCAATATTGTTCTATTTGGGCTCGTCCAGCTACTGAACAGGGAGGAGATAAAGTACATATCTCAGGATGGTATTGTCCGGACATCGACCGTGCCATCGTGGGGCTTGGACCGCATTGGACAACGTAATCTGCCTCTTAATGGGGCCTACAGTTTTACCGGTAAATACTTGATTTCATATCAGATTAGAACAGCAAGTATCTATGTATCAATTGAAATCACGGAAAACTGACGAAATGTTTTCAGAGCTTTTTCCACTTTTATCAATTTAAAGGCATTTATTTCCAACTTTTCAATGTATATACAAAGAAATAAGTAAACCCAATGTATAATATACATTAGAAATATGACAAACTATACAATCACGAACCTATACATGGGATATGAGTACTGGTCGTCATGTAATTCCGTTGTGAAATAATCTGTCTCAAGGATATTATGAATGATTGGTATCATTAAGTTATGATAAATTTACTAAATCTTGCTGAAAAATACAACAGAAGAAAGACAATTGAAAGGACTTAACAGTAATAAGGGTTTACGAGGGATTTTGCATACACATGAAATCAGTATTTTCTCGGAAGTTATACACGTCCAGAGTAATCATTTACAATTTTTTTTAAAATCACTTCTACAAAAACTCAACTTTCTCCTTAACTTGAAATTGTCGATAGGAAACCACGTGCAAAGAATCTTAATCGAAAAGTAAAAATGCTTTTCCGCATGCACCTATTACTTCGGTGATCACCTTGCGTTGTTAAAAGTAAGTGCAGGTTGTATAGTTTTGGTAAGCCCTCAAAAACTTGTCGTCAAATTTCTTTAATTTTGGATGATGAATAGCAAGATACTGGCAATACTAAGTTGCTGTGAAGTTTTTTTTCCTCCTCAAGGGAGATATTGAACAAATGAGAAGCAAAAAAGTAATTTAGATACCTGGCCCAGGGACGTAAACTCTTTGGGGAGCCGTGGGGAGCAAGGGTCTGCTTTACTTAGCCTAGGGCAGAGTAAAGCAGTTATCAAGAATTCCTTACACATATCTCTGTATGCATTTCCTCTCTTATTTATATTGGATGTATTATCAGTTTCACAGTATTACCATATGTTTCTTTGTATATGATTATGTATGTTACATACATACAAAGGATATCTATATCCTTTGTAAAAGAAAACAAAATAATTTCGGCCCACAAGCCGCGAAATTGGGACCCAATTTACAAGCTCTGCTTCTCCTGGTCACCTCATCTCTCTTCTCTTTTCCTGCTATTTATAAAATGTAATGTACAATTGTATGATATGTATTTTACAATGTTACTGAAGAAAGATAAATAAATAAATAAATAAATAAAGACTTGTTAAATAATAAACAGTTTAAATAAATATTGTTTTAAATTGTCGGTAATCGTGGATGGTATACCAAATGATCCCGTACATAAATTATGCATTTTGATACAAGAATAACAATATGAGATTATGTCTAATACTTTTCTTTCCAGTTTCGTTTTTGCTACCAAAAAGTACATTAACCATGTTAACCTTAAATTGTCTGCAATTCAAATGATTTGTACGAGCAAGTGCAGTCGACCATGACCAAGCGGACAAAAATTATTGCACGACATCATCACCACAATGATTAATCTATGCGGAAGAATTTTCAATAGACCTGTTTACTAAGTGATTCAAATTTTATGCATACTTTTGAAACAAAGGTTGTTCTTGACAACCTGAAAGCTTGCCAGATGCTTGTCAGACATAGCAACAAGTGATGTGTGCAAACTGGATGATTCCAAGTATTGTAGTTCATTCATTAATAACAGGTTAATGGAATACCTCGTTACTAGGTCCCCGGGAAAGAAACATCCATAAATTTGAATCACTTAGTAAACACTTCTATTACAAAGCTACAGTAGTAGATGAATGTTAAGATAACATAAGCTACTGCAAAATTGAGGGGGTAGGGTCTTCTTATTAGAACAGATCGGCTGCATATTGAATAGAAGTTTGAATGCGTTTTCCTTTGTTTTATTAACTTCCGACAGGGTAGAAAAGCAATAAGCAACGAACACTCTTTTTTTTTTACAGGTGGAGAAAAGTATATTATATAATAATGAGAAAAATATATTGCATATCACGTGATGGTAACTTAGCGTCTATACCTATTTTCTAACCTCCTTTCCAATCCTCTCTGTGCAGGAAATGGGTCAGGGGTCAATGTCTATGTCATCGATACAGGTATCTATCCAGAAAGTATGTTCTTCGGAGGGCGAGCCAAGGCTGCTTACGATTCTATTGGAACAGGCG
The DNA here is from genome assembly GCA_025617745.1 of Heliocidaris erythrogramma. Taxonomy (NCBI): domain Eukaryota; kingdom Metazoa; phylum Echinodermata; class Echinoidea; order Camarodonta; family Echinometridae; genus Heliocidaris; species Heliocidaris erythrogramma. The sequence continues at coordinate 15,114,170 of CM046870.1, read as the reverse complement.
CCTACGTAAGTGTGATGTTGAGCCTTCACTCCTGCTCTGGATGTTTGGTCCCATGTTGATTTACTCTGTTCAAAATATGAGCTTCAAATGTTACTTGTATGAAGAAATATTGCTCGTTTAAATACACTCAATTAACATAGAAGCGAGCTATAACTAGACTAGTCGACGCTCTCGAACTCCCTCCCATAGACTCATAGAGCGAGCGCGGAACCCAAGTTATATGATAATAATATCAACGATAATAATTGGCTGGGATTCAGTGTGCGGAGTTTATGTTATCCTTTAATTGTTTGGAAATACTTAAATGTTAACCAATAGAATATCAGATGAAGTCTTGGGGTTAATGTTATATATTCAAGCTGTACATAAAACATATTTTAAGGTCATTAGTACCCTTTAAACAGTAAGTAATATGGGTATTTATGAACACAATGCCATCTTTAAAAAATAATCGTTGATGCGGATTCAGAGGATGAAACAACTGTACATAGAATACCCTACCATAGAACACTCACCCTAACCCTAACACTGATCTTAGGGCATGAACCTGACTCTAACCCTAATCCTAATTGAACTATCGGCCTAAACCTAACCCTAAACGCTAACTCTTATATACCCTGACTCTAACCCTGGCGATAACCCTAGATCGGAAAGTCTTTTTATCGGCTTAATTCTTTTGTCCATTGTGCATGAACATTTTCAGCGATATTGGAGAATATCTTCAACCGTATTTTAGCATATTTGTTTAAATCCATACAACGACCAGGGGAAGATCCATGGTTTTGTGAAAGGGGGTGGTACAATATGCCGAAAATTTAAAGACAAGCAACAGAAAATTGGTCTTCAGATTATTGGGTGCCTTGTTTACCCCACGCCGAAATAATTGGTCATCACCTCAAATAGGGGAAGGGCAGTTGTATAATTCCACTTGGGTAACAGTTGTACCCTCCTTCCCCCCCCCCCCCCCCCCCACGAATTCGTTAGTGACAACACCTCCCTTTTTGCCCCTATACAGTATTTCTATTTGCCCCTTACGACGGTTTTATCAATAAGTTCTTTTTTATTGTTGATTAACAGGGTATTGACTGCAATGGTCATGGCACCCACTGTGCGGGGACGATTGGCTCAGAGATATTTGGAGTGGCTCCGGGTGTCAATTTGTTTGGCGTACGTGTTCTGAGTTGCGAAGGCTCCGGTTCAACTGCCGACGTCGTTGCAGGTAAATTAAAGGGCAATCCAATATTGTTAACTTTTTAATATTTGTAGAGGTGTCGTGGTCTAGTGGATACGTCACCGGGCTGTGCATCGCATGGTTCTCGAGTTGAGTACCGTCGGGGCACTAACAACATCCTTTGGCATTAAAGGCATTAAAGTCATTAAAGGCCCGGTCACACCGCCAGAACTTTGCTGGAGCGTTCCTGGAGCGGTGAAAAAATTCATCACCGCTCGTAACCGTTCACCACCGTTTAACAGAAGTTGGCCCCCGTTAAGGCAACGCCGTATACGCTCGGCCACCGCTGATGGTCCCTCCTACCGCTCCGAAAGTTTTGAGCTGCACAAAATATTGCGAGCGGTGAGGAGCGGGCAATTTTCCGCTCCGGCAAAGTTCACCACCGCTCGAACAACGCCCAGTCAAAGTTTGGCACCGCTAGACGCAAGTTCGTGGACGCTTGGGTCCGCTAGGCCAACGCAGAAATCTTGAACGCTGGACCACCGCTGCTTCGCCAGCTTTGCCCGGGCGGTGATTAAACGTTGCACAAACTTTGGTGGAGCGGTTGTAAGCGTTTTACGATCGGACACGGGATTGCTGGAACGGTGTCAGGCGTTGAAGCAGCGATCCATTGCGGTGATGCTATGGTTTGGCGTTGGTATGGAGGTGTCGGAGCGGGACCAACGCTCGCTACCCCTCGCTACCGTTAAACCAACGCTAAAGCAACACCGGCTTCAGCGGTGCACCGCTAAGGCAACGCCCGTGTTTTCGATTTGTTCCCCCATTTTGTGCGCGGTGACGAGCGTTGTCGAAATTCGACCCCCTCTCCCTACCGTTCAAGGAACGCTCCAACAAAGTTCTGGCGGTGTGACCGGGCCTTTTCTTACATTGCCACTCTTACCCTGGAGAGAATGGGTACCTGTGAGGATTGCCGAAAATGTTAACGGTGCAACATGGTAGGTTTACTTACTAAGGAGTGGAGATGGTGCACACTGTCTTGTTTGTGGGCTTAAAATTCAATGTCCTCGTGGGAATAATGAAAATAATTGTAAAATGCATTTTATTCACGTACTGTGCTATACAAACTGAATTTCTGTCGCATCAAGGTTAGCTAGTCGCAATATTGGTCATGCCTGAAGAAAGGATCTACCTTAGCCCCTGACAAAAGTTTGATTTATCATTAAATGTGTGCATATGGTACACGGTAACCCTACATGATCATCTGGCTATGGCTGGTTTGGCATTCTGTCTATCGTCGTGCACCATGAAATTGTTAACATTTAGATAATTACGAGGAATAAATCAAGAAACCAAATCTCTTATTTGATTTGTAGATATTTATTTCATTTGAACAAAATTTAAAATTTAGCCTCAAATCGCGTAAAAAACTCCAAATGAAGCTAAACTCTAAGGAATCATGCTCGTATGGTGAGACGACACATTCAATTAAGTGCGAAGATTGATTGCACTAAGAATGGAATCACAGTATGTGCATGACGTCACTGCTGGAGGGGCGATTTCAGCGTCGATATTTCAGCGATTTCATCGTTGCTTCTTTCAGAACAGTTTTCAGATTTAGATTTTATTAGCTCACCTGAGCCTAAGGCTCGAGTGAGCTATTGCGATGGAAATTTGTCCGTCGTCCGTCGTGCGTCGTCCGTCGTGCGTCGTCCGTTAACTTTTTACATTTTCATCTTCTTCTCCAAAACCCATGATCGGAATTCAACCAAACTTGGTAGGAATCATCCTTAGGGGTAGGGGACCCAAAGTTGCTAAAATGGTACGTGTGGCCCCCAGGGGGGCCCAGGGGGAGGGCCCCCAATTGTAAAAGCTATGTAAATTTCAAACATCTTCTTCTCCAGAACCAGGCATAGCTCAGACTTGGTATTGTGTATGGAGATACCTCTATAGATGAAGAATGAATGTTGTTCATGAAATTTCTCTGAGTGGCCCTATAGGGGCCCTGTGGGGGTAACATACTGGAGGGGGGGGCGCTGCCAGGCAAAATGTACATTCTGATCATCTTCTCCAAAACACATGATCGGAATTTAACCAAACTTGGTAGGAATCATCCTTAGGGGTAGGGATCATCCTTAGGGGTAGGGGTACCAAAGTTGCTAAAATGGTACATGTGGCCCCCAGGGGGGCCCAGGGGAAGGCCCCCAATTGTAAAAGCTATGTAAATTTCAAACATCTTCTTCTCCAGAACCAGGCATAGCTCAGACTTGGTATTGTGTATGGAGATACCTCTATAGATGAAGAATGAATGTTCATGAAATTTCACTTAGTGGCCCTAGAGGGGCCCTGTGGGGGTATCATACTGGAGGGGGGGGGGCGCTGCCAGGCAAAATGTACATTCTGATCTTCTTCTCCAAAACACATGATCGGAATTTAACCAAACTTGGTAGGAATCATCCTTAGGGGTAGGGGTACCAAAGTTGCTAAAATGGTACATGTGGCCCCCAGGGGGGCCCAGGGGGAAGGCCCCCAATCGTAAAAGCTATGTAAATTTCAAACATCTTCTTCTCCAGAACCAGGCATAGCTCAGACTTGGTATTGTGTATGGAGATACCTCTATAGATGAAGAATGAATGTTGTTCATGAAATTTCTCTGAGTGGCCCTATAGGGGCCCTGAGGGGGTAACATACTGGGGGGGGGCGCTGCCAGGCAAAATGTACATTCTGATCTTCTTCTCCAAAACACATGATCAGAATTCAACCAAACTTGGTAGGAATCATCCTTAGGGGTAGGGGATCCAAAGTTTCTAAAATGGTACATGTGGCCCCCAGGGGGCCCAGAGGGATGGCCCCCAAGTGTAAAAGCTATGTAAATTTCAAACATCTTCTTCTCCAGAACCAGGAATAGCTCAGACTTGGTATTGTGTATGGAGATGCCTCTATAGACGAAAAATGAAAGTTGTTCATTTTTTCTGGGTGGCCCTATAGGGGGTCTGTGGGGGTAACATACTGGAGAGGGGGGTGGGGCAAGTTGTCCGCCATCCATAAAATTTTTAATTTTTCAGCTTCTTCTCCAAAACCCATGATTGGAATTTAACCAAACTTGGTAGGAAGCTCAGACTTGGTATTGTGTCTAGAGATACCTCTATAGATGAAGAATGAAAGTTGTTCATGAAATTTTTCTTGGTGGCCTTATAGGGGCCCCTGCACCAGAGGTGAATTGATCCACCTCAGGTGAGCGTCGTGCCCCATGGGGCTCTTGTTTCATTATATTTCATTTTTCAAAGTATATAACAATAAGTATTGTGCAATTAATAATATACAGAATAATTGACAATACAACTTAGTGCAGATACATTTTCGATCATTACAAGCAAAATAAAGAGCATTAAAGTTTAAAAAAATAACTATACATTAAATTAATTTTATGAAAATGAGAATTAAAACAGATTCTCTCCAGATATACCAATTTCCAAACGCTTATCACTCTTTTCTGCACTTTAAACACTCGTTCTGGTTGTTCTATGTTTTCTTATCTTTCCTTTGATATATATTTTTTTCGTAATTAAATATCATAATTGATGGGATTAGGCTCAGTTTGTAGAGCACTGGTCATGTAATCCAGGGTCCCGGGTTCGAATCCCGGTCGGGGCATTGTAATTTTCTCACATTTCTTTATGATATATTCAATTTACTTCAATCCTATCAATTATGATATTTAATTACGAATTCAAATTGTCCTCTATAGAAATTCGTTGGCATGGATTTGCCCGACTTTAAGTTTAGAGGGAAGACCTGTCTCATTGGTAGGCCATTATATAGCGTACGCATGTAATTGGTATGGATGTAAAGAGGAGATGGAAAGAGAGGGGCTATAAAAGCGAGGGGCTATAATATGTGAGATTGTTACTTTGCTTCGACGGGAGCCCGGATGCGAATTTTTTTTTCCTGTACCTTTGGGGCTATCCAATCTGAATATTCATGAAGAGACTACAAGTATCAGAGTTGTATTTTCTTACTCAGTTTCACCTTATTTTTAAATCAGCAAAAGAAAATTTCGTAATATATTCCTCTGTCGAGATTCGAACTTGCGGTCCTTTCATCGATAGCGCACCAGATTATCCGACTGCGCCACACAGCTCGTTTTATCATATCCCTACAGTTTTCATGAATATTCATGCCGACTAGTCTTGACGGAATAAACCGTATTACTCGTCATGCGCATGCGTAGTCTCATCTCTAAGACCCAAGTCATGAATATTCATATTGGATAGCCCCAAAGGTACAGGAAAAAAAATTCACAGCCCGGATAGCTCAATTGGTAGAGCACTGGTCATGTAATCCAGGGTCACGGGTTCGAATCCCGGTCGGGGCATTGTAATTTTCTCACATTTCTTTAAGATATATTCAATATATTTTTTTGTTTAATCTTCGGATATATATACACATCAAGTTCATATCATTCCGGTTGTATCTTCCAGGTTGTGATTATGTTGCGAATTCTTTCGAACAGCCCGCTGTTGCTTCGATGTCCCTTGGGGGACTAGCCCAGCCGGCATTGGATGATGCTGTGAGGGGTATCATCCTTGCCGGTATCACTACTGTTGTAGCCGCTGGGAACTCGAACAATGACTCCTGCTTGTTCTCACCTGCTCGCGTCACAGAGGTTTGTACACCGAGTTGTGAAGAGAATAGAAACATTTAGAATGGTCTGATAATTTGCATATAGCATAATAACTACATGTATACCAATTCCGTACGTACAAAATAAAGTAGTATTTAGTATTAGTGTAAAGCAGAATAATTTGTTTAATTTGTAAAGTCAGTAAGTAATCAGGGGTGGTATTCTGACATTTATTTTATCTTGATTTTAGTGAAAAGATTTTAATTGTCATAACAACTTTTAAATTGCAATATTTCATTGGTGTTTGCGCAGATAAATTCCTCGCAGTCATTAACCAATGATGCGCCATAAGCGTACATTTTGTTATGACAATTAAAATTATTTTACTAAAATCAAGATAAAACAATGCTCAGAATACCACCCCTGCATGAGCATTTCAAGCATTTGATAATTCATCAAATACTCGTTTACAAATATGCACGCAATAGCAAATAAGTCACTTCGTAATTAGTAGGCCCTATGGGGTACAATGTACCAAACAATAATGACCCTGAAATGACCCCAAATTTGTACGGGCACGCCCATCTGTTTGATGGACGCGCTACTCGTTTAATACGTAAAATCAGTGCCAGTGCGCTCATTATAGTGCGCACAATGCGCTCACTGTGAAAGCGTACTCGGTACGAATGACCTTTATCTGCACATGCGCAAATCGTAATTACGAACTTGCTTATTAAATAGATAAGCATTTTTATATACTTTAAAGGTACTCTGTAAAATCTGTTGAGTAAAAATGTCCCAATATTGAGCGTAAGTTTGTGTCCGACCAGCTTTTTGTCTATTTTATGCCTATTTATAGGTAATGTGTTGCCCAATTGCAATCAAATTCTAGTGTAAACTGAGCAAATATTGAACATAATTGCTCAGACGTTGGTTGGATACATAATAACCCTCATGTTCTGCAATTTTTTACCTCACATTTTTTACAGTTTAAGTTGAAGCCGTAGTATGATGGTAAACTATGAATTTTTCAGCTTTAAATTTAGTTGACATTGTCGACTACACATCCTAATTTTCGCCAAGCATAAAACAGATTTCTTTTTTCCGCACAGACAATAACTGTTGGTGCTACAGGTATCAACGACCGTCGGGCTTCTTTCTCAAACTACGGAGACTGTGTGGATGTGTTTGCCCCAGGTGTTGCCATCCCGAGTGTGTGGATAGATGGCCATGAGACCATCAATGCAATCAGCGGCACATCCATGGCTTGTCCTCACGCTTCAGGTATACATTTACGCATGCATACTAAGGCGTCATTTTTGATGACGTAGGACTCCGTCAACGATGGCCTGGTCTTTGACGCGTCATTGGAAAGCGATATCGTACAAAAACATGCATGTAAAACAAAGGATGCAAAAAATGTTTTGAATTGATGGATTATATGCACTAATTGGATTCACGTTCTCGATTAGCGCAGGTAATAACGCAGTCGAAATGACGCTGTTTTAAGTCCGACGCACACGATGCGTCATTTCGATTGCGTCAGTACCTCCGCTAATCGAGCCTGTGATGGAAATTAACCCATATGCCAGTTATTAGAAGTATTGTTTGCAATGTTCGTTTTGCAATTCAATGACGCGCAAAAAGCTGTACAAGTCAGCAAATGACGCCTCTTATGAGCCGGACTTATAGCTTAAAGCAGTTTTAGCATTACCAGTGTCATTCTGGGGAGTGTTTCATCAAGTGTTTTGTCAGTGATTGTTACCGACAAATTTGCTCTCAGCCAATCAGATGCAAGGATTTCAGTAGCTTATAACAGTTGTCGGTGAAAATCACTGACAAAACACTTGGTGAAATGCTCCCCTGAGCTTCTGTCTTGCATGAAAGTATTCAATGGAATATTAAAGTCCTCATTTTTTTATTTTTTTATTATAATCAGTATTTATTCTTTTCTCTCTTGAAACAAATTACAATCATGGTAAAAATTACAATCATCGTATATAACGCAAACTGCAAATATGATAATATTCTAAAACAGTATAAATTTTCGTCTAACAAAAGGCTTCAAAAGAATTTAACATTACTTGAATATTGAAAAATTTCCATAAACAAAAACTGGATAAATTAATTGATATCCTTAATCATATATTCTTAATTTTCAAACTGACAAGCGTTTTCTTTTTCCTTTTCTTTTTCCTTACATGATCAATTTCCATATATCATAGTTGCGAACAAAAGTTCATATTTCCAGAGAAAAAAAAAACAACAACATAAATCTTATTGAGATAAACATATCCAGCTGTATAATCCAACAATTTTGTTTTACAATGTAGTAACTTATACTTCCTTTGAACTGTTGTCCTGAGAGAAAAGTTTTCTTTTTTTAACCCTTTACCCTACCCGACCTCCCCCCCCCCCCCCCTTATCCCCCTTCCCCCTTACCGGTGGACGACTGGCTCTGGGTTCCAATTGTTTGCCTAATATTCAGGTTTTCCCATTTAAAAATGGATAGTGAGAGTCCCCCTAATTGCTGCCAGTTTCCTTTCTTCTACTTTATCCCCTATAATACTATTCTTTATTTCATTAAATGAAGGTGGTTTTTTTAAGTTCTCTATTTCTATAAATCAGATATTTAACAAGAATAAGAACGTGATTCATTCATTGATGTTTTCCTTTATTTCTCTCCTCCTTCCTAAACAGAATTTCCTCCTAACTACAGTTATGTATTTCAAAATCTAAAAATCTCGTGCACATTTCCCACACTGATTGTGCAAATCACAAGTATAGAATAAATGTTGATATGTTTCTTCTTCTTTTTCGAAAAATGAGCATAACTTAGTCGAGACAAGATCAAAACGGAAGAGGTGATGGTTTGTATATTATAATAATATATAAGATTTATAAGGCGCCGAATCCACTTGATGATCAAATGCTCAAGGCGCAACTTGTGCAAAAGATGAAATACATCACAAATAAGCAAAAATGCAATAGGAGAGGTACGGACATGAAAGGTTAATGGTAATCAATTATAGGCCAAATTAAACAGATACTTTTTAAGATTATTTTTGAACACTTCAACAGAACTGCTATTTCTAATCCCTTGAGGGAGAGTATTCCATATCGATGGCCCAGCATAAGCGAAGGTTCGCCCCCCCCCCCCCCCCCCACTTTGTGTTAAGCCTAGGAATAACAAGTAAGCCAGAGTTTTGAGAACTTATGTATAAGTTTGAACTGAAACTCTCTTAGTCGACTATTAAGTGTACACTGTCTTGGTCTTAAAACTATGTTTTCTATTTCCTTGCAGGAAAAACCATAGTTCTTTCCAATTCTCTCAAAAACCGCCCCACCGGAGATCAAATTTCTACCCAAATTTGACATGAAAAGAAGGAAAATGTATCTGGTTATTTGCCAAATGAGCATAACAACACCATGGCGAAGTATTAACATAAAGCGTTCCCCAAACCCTCCCCATTTTGACTTTCTACTTGATACGAACCTCACATTCTTAATTTGATTGCAGTTATTTCAAATATGCATGCTCATTAACGAATTTGAATGACCGCAAAGACGGAATTGTTACGAACGGACGAATTTGAATGACGATTGACGAATACCATTGCTCATTGTTTTAAATTGATTGGCGCAATTTGCAATTTAATCGCTGAGATGTTGATTTTGAGCGGCCAAAGACGAATTTGAATTCTGATTTGTTACCGCGATCGCATTTCTGGCGAAATTGATTGGAGAAAGTTTGAAATTGACCGGGAAAACCTATATTATTTTTCCAGCAAAAGGGTAAACAGGCATAAAAGTGCTTGACCTTTTCAATGTCATTCACTTCTACACCTAAATCGACAAAATGTCTGTCACACTTTAGTTTACCATCGTTTTCCAGAATATGTTTTAATTTGTAAATCCCTTTGTCGTACAACTTCTTATATATATATATATACAACTTCCTTTATATCGAATAAGCTTATTGAAAATTACCACATCACCAATGTCTATACTCCTTATATGTCTCGTATTCACCCAATCTTCTAATAAATCCATATAAAATTGTGGATCTGTCACTTTTAATAAACCTGGTATATAGTCACATGAAAATATGAAATCTCCACCCAGGTGTTTAGTGACAAAGTTAAAATATTGTTTCCATTTCACGTCTTCATCTTTATGTAGAAGTTTTTAATCCACATAATTCGCTGCGATTTCACTTGTGCAGAAAATTTTAACATCTTTAATCCCCCTTGCTTATAGTCTAAGCACATTGTATTTCTATTGATTTTATCTGTCTTTCCTTTCCATAAATTATGAAATCGAAAGTTAATTCATCCAGTGAATTATAAACCCATTTTGGAATAGGAGTAAGTGACGCCCGATAAAGAACTTTAGAATAAATGTGCAACTTCAGTAGTTGAATCTTTCCCATGAGTGTTAAATCTCTTTGCTTCCAAAAATAAAAGTGTTTTTATTTTACTTAAGATTTCTTTGTAATTTAGATCTTCTTTCTTGTGTTCATCAAGGGACTCCTGAAACCTTAAGAAAGTCAACTATTTCGCCAAAAAACAATCACATTTTATACGTTGGTATAAAACTAACCTTAATGTTTTAGTTTTGTCGTTGTTTATTTTCAGTCCAGAAAGTTCTTCGAAGTCTTCTAACCTATTAATTGTACATTTTCAATGCAAAAAGACAAACACTTCTCGACCCAATCGTGATATTGTCAGCACTGCGCATGCGTGGTTTGCATGACAAACGCCATCTGTTGGCGAAATTGCGTATTTGGGGTAGCGAGAATTCATACGTCGCATAATGTCACTTTGTTGCCGTTTGTTTGCAAGTTTGATGTTAATGGGCCACTCAGTGGGCCGTTTTTTCTCTTTGTTTTCCTTTTCATTTTCCTTTTTCTCTTTAATATATGTTTCACAGTTCGTCTTGTCCGTATCAAAACAGTAGGGATGAAATCTTACATTTGGTTTTCTTTAATAGGCGCTGCTGCTGTTGCTCTTGCCAATGCAGCTGCTGCAATGTCTCCTACTGAACTTAAGTCCAAGCTCATAGATGATACTACGAAGGGCGTGGTCGCAGATGCTCAACCAGGTTCTCCTGATCGACTCCTCTTTGTGCCTTAGGATTCCTCCATCAACGTCAACCATCTGAAGCTCATTGATTCCTCTGGGCCCCGTTGCATAAAACATACCATTATTGGTATCTCTGCTATCAATCATGTCAATGGTAACTACCATGGTAACATCACTCAGCAGCCAATCACAATCAAGGTTTCCATGGGAATTACCATTGATGGCAAAGTTAGCATTGGCGGATGCCGGGGGGCACTTCCGCCCCCCCCCCTTTTGGAAGAAAAGTATTCGTTTTGACCATAGACGATCCGCCAGTTTCTCGATTGTGCCCCCCCCCCCCCCTTTTTAGAATGAAGACCTTTTTTTTTTTGCTTGTCATGGAATTATGGAGGGAAACTGGACCCCCTAGGAATACCTATCATTTCGTCATATAGTTTCGATTAGGCCCTACTGATTGAATCCTTGATACGGAATTCATGGTATTGGAAGGGATGTATTAGAAATGCTACGAGGATGTGTCATCATAATGAATTCATATGGATTTAATGCTTGGGATTAGAGGTACTGTGAAAGATATATTTTTGTATGATATAATCGGTAGTTGTTTAATGTTTTTTCCTCTGTAGAGACCCCGTCACAATGTCTGCACCTTCCTGTAGAATGGCGACATTGACTTTACATTCACTTGACATATAGGAAGAAAATGTTCGTTTTATTATGTTTTTTTTTTAATGTGTGTTAAAAAGTGGCATAGGAAAGGACGCCAAGTGGCGTGTAACCCAGACTCACCTATATACGCTAACATAACCGTTAATAATGATAATGATAATAATAATAATAATAATAATAATAATAATAACAGCTACATTTTAACTTGCGCACATATCCATCCCAGAGGATGCTCAAAAAACACAAAGGAGTATTATTACCCTGGCTTTAGCCCAGCTGCCCTAAGGCGCTGAAAGCATTCAAAGGATATATTTCCACCAGGTACCCATTTACTACACCTGGGTGGAGAGTGGCAAATGTAGATAAATGTCTTGCCAACGGACATTAGTGCTGCGGCGGGACTCTAACCACGAACCATTAGGTTCCCTTCTTTGTCGTTTAGTTGTATAACGTATACATTTATGTTTGCAGAAAGACACCCACATACATTTCTCTAGGTATATTACTTTTTCATTTTTTTAATAAAGGCAGCTGGTTTCAAAGTAATGAATTTCCAAATATTTCGTTGTTATTCAAGAATACCTTTAATTTCTAATTTCAGGTCATGATTATAATGATTTTGTATTTGTAATATCGTTATGTAAGTCTTTGTAATTGAATAAGCTACAAAGAGGCCATATATAATTATAGTCTTCATATTCCTCTACGTGTATTCTTTGATAATTTAAAGATACCACGTTTTGAAGGATTATTTTGGCTACCAGGAAGATAGCATATCGTGAGCAAAAGTCTTCTCATTTCTTGGAAAGCAGTGCATGGTTTTGTGCTCTTTTACCACTTTAATACTGGAGATCTCATTCTGAAAGAGTCTCCTTCTGGTAAGAACCTAGTTCAGAGAATACGATCATCTTTTAGAGATCGAGCCTTCTCAAATATTGCACGTTTGTGGAATCAGTTACCTGCTCATATCAGTTTCTTGAAAACTTTGAATTTTTTCAAGTCTACTCTGAAAGCGCTTCTTTTTAGAAAAGCACATAGTTCAGCACTATTTTATAGTTTCTGAAGCCTGTTGTATATCGTCTCTTCCCTTTTCTGCTTGGCTTCATAGTTTACCTCGAAATATATTCACTAGAAAGATAGCGCAATATAAATGCGTTGCATTATTGCATTTTTTTAAACATATCATCAGCTTTTTGATACCCTGTAGTACCATGGTAATAGTAGTTCAGATCTTCTGGCGGTTTTAAACAATTGACATGCATCCGTTGTTGGTTTAAACACTGCCCAGGTGCTAATAATTATATTATATTAATAACCGTATATACACGTATATTATTGCAAAAAATACCAATTATTGCGATGCAGATATCATTATTATGACTTCAATTTTAGTTTGTATCTTACTATCCAGCAGATTATGTGTTTTGTTTTAAGCATGTGTTGATGAATAGCTACTATATAATGAAGATCATTTCTGAAATCAATATTCCATAAAAAACAGTCAAATAAAACTTTTTTTTTCTTTTGAGTAACTGAAATGTAGTTTTAAAACTTTATGTAAACAATTAGAGGTATATATTATTCAAATAAATTTATAGATTTTTGAATAAAGGCACAAAAAGAATGAAATCGTTTCTATGCATTGTTTGTATATCACATCTGTGTTGATTGTTATAATACTGTGTGTATGTATACATACAACATGTATGTGTATGGATATCATAGCAAAATGTCCACCCTCAACCGGCATACCGACATTCACCCATACACATTTCGGCGAACACCCAACACAATCCCCATGCACATCCCCACATTTGCACGCTGACCATACACATTCTCAAGTGAGTACTTGCACGATCATGTAGTTGCATACTAACATTAGTTACGTTTATACGTAGTACATAGCATCGATGCTATGTAAGTCTCGAAACTATTTCCAGTACGTTCAGACAGGCCATGATCGACTTGATTCTATCACCCACTCGTGACTATTCATCGCTCACTCGCTGCCAAAACAATAATTACTGCGCACACACGGTGACCCCAGTATAATTGGTATTGAAGTTTGTGCACAGGGGTCATATCATGCGAAGTGAAAATAGCAGCGAGTGAAGCAGCGATTGCGTTCACCAGGGCGGATCTAGTTTTTTTTCCCAAGGGGGGGGGGGTGACCCAACGAGCCGATTTTTTGGGGGCTATTTTGAACCCCCGTAAGTGATGTTTTCCTTGCATCTACTAACGCAATGGGGTTTTTCTATGCACATTAAATTTTTACTTGGCAGCCCAAGGGGGGGGGGGGGGTTAAACCCCCTAAAACCCCCCACCCCCCCCCCCCCCCCCGGTAGATCCGCCACTGTTCACATTACAAATAGTCACAAGCGCGATGGGTGGTTTACCGCAAAGCATCGATGCTTTGTCGCTGGATCCTGAGATTTACTCCTGCCAAACTCGCTGCCAGAATAGTTTCGAAACCTAGCTCCAACTCGCTTCTATTTCGTGACTATCTGCGTTCAGACAGCGTTTTGTCTTAAAACTATCTGGTCGTGACAAATAGTCTCGAAACCTAGATAGCATCGATGCTATCGCTCTACGTGTGAACGTTCCTATTATTAGCCACAATAACCATATTTGTTCAATAGTTGTTATGCTATTCTTTCGAGTATTAGCTTTTTAGTACCTCGACATGTCTTAACTTATCCCAGCAAGCGGGAAATAGTTTGAAAGATATAGATGTTTTGATTAGGAAAGTCTTGTTTATCGCAATTTGAAGGTCAAAGTTTTTACTGTTTTCAATGTACGCGAACTTTATTATAAACTCATCTCGTTAAAATAAGATCACTGATCGTAAGTTCTTGAAGAATAAAAAAAGCATATCTGAGTTCTTGCAGTGCAGTAGAATATATTTGTATAGTTTTTGCATTTTATAAATTCATATTATCATAATTATCATTATTATTAATATTTAATGCAAGGAACTTCACACAGGCAAGCTCGTGATATATTTTTTGATCACGAAAATTTTACAATTTAATATTCAAACTTCCAAAAATATTTATGATGATACATGTATTATAATATAAAATGTGGTACAATCTAATAGACATTTCAGTCATAATGAACTCAGTTTGTTTTGTTTTGTTTGTAGTTTTTTATTTTTTATATTTGTTGCCCCCCCCCCCCCCCCACACCCCCTTATTCTGGTTTCAACAACCCCGTAGTATATCAGTTGACATGATCAACCATACTTAGTAACTTTTGAAATCCTTTTCATTATCAGAGCTCTGAATCATAGCATCTAAATTGGTCACTGTTGTACAGCGCCCTCACCTTTTATATATCGTGGGCATCATAATTATTGCATCTTTCCTATTTTTTAATTGTTAACATCATATTGTTTGTATTGATTGTGTTATCCTTTTATCCATTATCTGTATCTATTTCTGGGTAACGCAGGTACACAAAACAAATTTACATTCATAATTTATGGATAATAAAGAAGAACTGAATAAAATTGAAATTACGATCAAAAATAGATCAACTGGCTTATCGTCTGGCTATATAACAAGTCGAGTTCAATCCTTAGTGGCGTCTTTCACACGACGACAATCATGTTCGGTTCCATAAGTGCTACTTGAAACGTCTATGAATACACGATTACGTACAAAAATGTTTTTCAGTAATCTCATGTATTTATTATTCCAGGGGCCTGTAACATAAAGAGATATATCAATCTTAGGATTGATATCAATCGTCTATGTAGTGAGGAGTTACACTTGATCGTAAGATTGATTGTATTTCTTTATGTTACAGGCCCCAGAATCTATAATATCGGATACCATCTATGGTTATACTTAAGAACTGGAAACTTTAGTTTTGCAATTACCCCCCCCCCCCCCCAAAAAAAAAAAAACAAAAACAAAAACAAAAACAAAAACAAAAACAAAAACAAAACAAAACAAAACTGAAATGCATACACCAAATTATTCCTAAACAAACATTCACATCTTACTTTATGAAAAGCTGTAATGTAATCGGGCAAAATTCTAAAAATACATATTTCCGTCTATTGATAGTAATAATAAAGATAATAATAATAATAATAACAATAACGGCTTTTTATGAAGCGCTTTACCAGAAACAACTAACCATAGCGCTAACATTATCAATATTACCCCGGCCACTGGATTCAAGTACTATTCCGCACACTACAGTCCACTCCACTCCATGGGAAGCATTCCAGTTAGTAGCTAGTGTCGACTACGACACCTCTATTTCATTCACAATTTTACTACAGGCTATTTGAAACATTTATTTAAAAAAATATTTTAAAAGACTTGCAGATTAAGCTTCATCTTATTATAATGTGAGTACTAATAAGTCACGCAGAGGCGGATTCAAGCTTATCAAACATGGGTCGAATACTCTCGAAAGTTATTTTTCCCAACGGTTTTTTTCTCTCTCTCTCTTTCTTTTCTTCGATGGCTCTTCACAGGGTCTGCCGATTTTTCTGAACTTTGATCGCAATTAAGAATGTTTAATACGTACTTAACAATCAGTTTTCACTAGATGTATTGATTATGACTATAGTTACAAGGGGTGTCAATCGATCTTCTTTACAGATGGGGTCAAATATACTTGAATCATAGTAACACATAACCATTTATACAAAATTCGGATATAATTTTTTTTCTTCGGATTAAATGACAAATAAAACAAGACATTCTCCAGTTGGCTCTTGAACCTAGTGCTTATCAAAAATAATGATTGCTCCTACAGTCCTACGGCACATAAAGGAGACGGTTTGGAGAACCGGGCCCAGGGAACGCGACCACATCTTCCGTTGTATCGTCCAAGACCTTGTTCTTAAGGTCTGGGGGAGCCATTCTTGGAGTGTTGCCGAGAGAGATAGCTGCTGCGCCTGGAAAGATGGAAATTAGGATATGAATAACTTGCTGAGAAAAAAATGTTGACAGTGTATTTTCATGGATCAAGAATATCTCCGCCACACCTCAACCACCCTCCAGCCCTGCTCTCTCTCTCTCTCTCTCTCTCTCTCTTTTCCTCTTCCTCTTTCTTGAATGAGTTCAAATCAAGAGCGGATGTTTTCTTTACAAATTGATAAATCGATAATGACGTAAAAAATAATCACAGTGAGTTTGTCATTGACTCGGATCAAATAAAAAAAATAATATTTGAATGGAATCGAATAGTGGGCTCCATCCAGAATCTAGAAATGGACATGACTTGGGACAACCTGAATACGTAGACATAGGGTTCCCTCAGAAATCTGAGAACCCGATGCCATGACTTTTCGTGACTTTTCAAGACTTTCCATTACCCAGTTTTGTCTTTTCCATAACCAGATAAATACCATTTTGCTATATGGGTTGCAGCATCCAAGCGGCGCACGCATGTCCAAGCATGTGATATATATTATTTCATGTTTGTGATGGAAGGCTGCCATAGCCATACACGACCAACACCCATGATCAAGTTCCATGACATTGGGAGATATAATTTTTGTCACTGTAAATGACTTACTATGACTTTCCAGAAAGAATTTATCTTTCCATGACTTTCCAGGTTTTTCCATGACTGTGGGAACCCTGTTGGCTTGTCATACCAAATAGCAAATCAGTGAGTTATATACAGTTGTGACATTTCCACAGACACAAATTAAATGCATTACTGGACTTGACTGATGACGTGTAATGTTTGTTGTAGACAAGTTGACTCTAATGTAATAATCGAGAACTCGTGTGTTCCGAATAGAGGTGTTGTGGATCAGTGGATCCCACCGCAGCACTAGCGTCCTTTGGCAAAACGTTAATCTACATTTGCCACTCTCCACCCAGGTGTTAAATGGGTACCCGGTAGGATGCGAAATTTTATGTCGTTTGCTTAGCAATGTGAGCGTCACTCTACTGCCCACTGCTGGAATACTCCCCAGGGAGTGGAGAATGTGAATGCATTGTGTGCGGGCATGCCAGAATCCGATGACCGGGGTAATAATATATACCTGTAATTGTGAGCGCTTTGGGCCACTATGGGAAAAGCGCGTTATAAATGACAGGTATTAATCCAGTCTATAACCCACTTTGACTGGGGTCAAATTAAATTTGACTATACATAATGAATATATATATATATATTACAAAAACACACAAATGTCGGTATTCATATATGTCAAACACCATTTATTCAATTTATTCAATTCAATGTATGATGAAAGAGCAATTTAGATAAAGGAAGTGCTGTGACGGGTATCGAACCCACGATCTTCGCAATTCCAGTCAAGTTTTTAAACCACTCGACTACAACACCTCCACAATCAACAGTTCTTTTTACCTGCAACATGAGGACAAGCCATGGATGTACCACTGATTGTAAGTGTCGTTTCTAGGCCGTTGATCCACACGCTCGGGATCCTGACACCCGGCGCGAAGACATCCACACATGTTCCGTAATTAGAGAAGTAAGCCCGACGGTCGTTGATCGCGGTAGCACCGACCGTTATTGCCTATACAGAAAAGGAATTCATCGCTTTTAAACTTCTCGGAAATCAGAAGGAAAAATACTTTTTTGTTGCTGTTTTTTTAACATACGCTGGTGATTTTAATACACTTTTCAAGCATATATTGTACAAAATATTAATAAGGGCATATTTTACATAAAAGTCATGTAGTGTACATGCAGGTGACTTCATATTGGTCCTTGCACCATTGGTCCTTACCACTATCTGTCCTAGGCACTTAGTGCTAGGGCACTTATGAAATGATTATGAAATGATAACTTAGAACCAATGGGTGATAGCAACAAGGATGCATAGGACTAAAGGAAAAAAAGAAAAATTGATTCCTCAGTCAACCTCGTCCTCGGTCACCAACAAGACCGACAACAGACCGAACAAAAAATAAAATTTCCCCGAATGGCCAAGAATTAGTCTGTTTTGGAATAGGTCTGGGGAGCGTTTCATCAAGTGGTTTGTCAGTGATTTTTACCGACAACTGTTATAAGCTACTGAAATCCTTGCATCTGATTGGCTGAGAGCAAATTTGTCGGTACAAATCACCGACAGAAGGCTTGATGAAATGCTCCCATGGAGTAGGTTTATATCCCAGTCACACTAACGAGACCGACAGATTGAATGTAGACCTAACATCAATTACATTACACCACAGAATATGTCGGTTTGGAGTGGTTTGGAATGGGTTTGGCGGTGCCGCCGGTGTGACTAAGTTATTAGGGGTGTGATTGAGGTATGAGTGGTGTAATCAGCCTTTACCAACCTCTTTCACTCGAGCAGGTGAGTACCGGCAAGCATTATCGTTGGAATTCCCAGCGGCTACAGCTGTGGTGACCCCACTACTGATCATACCTCTTACAGCATCATCCACAGCCTGGTTAGCCCATCCTCCAAGAGACATAGATGCCACTGCTGGCTTCTTAGCAGACTTTGCCACATAGTCAATACCTGAAGGTAAATTCAACAATAACATTTCAATTATACTTATCACACAGTACTTATAACAGGCGAATATCCACCAAGGTATAGGCCTACATGTAGTAAGACCGTGTCATTTGATAGATTGAACCTCACGGCCGCACGACTTTAATTAGATCCAGTTCGGTGATTTCCCGCGACCCGTATCCGTAAATATAATGTAATTGTTGAAAGAAAAATCATATAAAATTAAAGGTACATATTTGAACACTTTTTTTCATAAAATATTATGTGCCTAAAGAGGGAAAATTACTGGTTCAGATCAGTCCCATGAGAGAGCAGGGATTGGTCCAGTGGGATTTTATGGGGACTTTATTAACAGCACGAGAAACTCGTAACCACTGTAGCTTAATTCGACCAGGTTTGTGGGTAGTCTAAGTTGCAGCCACTGTAAAGAGCAAAAATGCTGAAAAACACCTTTTCATATTTTCAGGAAGTCAAGGAAATTGTAAGAACTATAATTCAAGACACAAGTTTGAACAGTGCCATTGCTAGCACTTATTTTCCGTGATTCTTTTTTTTTTTAATTCTCATTTTTTAACACAGGTGTGCGCCCTCAAGAACTTAGTCGACAGATTTATGAAGGGCGAAGTGTCAGCCACTTTATATTCCGCAGAAATTACTGTTATTCTGTAATTAAATGAATAAACAAAAGGAATTAAGGATTTTACAACATATAGGCTCAGGTAACAATTTATCCGCTGTTCATTTTCTGACAGCTCTCAAACTCCTAACTCTAACACAAGACCTCACATGTTATTTAATCTTAGCCATAACCCTGCTTCAATCGTAAGACAACATCCTAATTTATATTTTTGACTATATAAAGCATTTTCTCAAGAAAATGTTGGTTTACCGATTACCAGGATAAGCCAACACGGTAATCCTGAGGCTATACGTGCCCCATGACTTCTTCACGGTGTAAAGTTCACTCTCGAGATCAACGTAAAGCAGGGGCGGATCCAGGGGGGCCCGAATCGCCCCCCCCCCCTTGAAACCCAGCCAACTGGCATACCTTAACTACACAATAAAAAGAATGTACTTTTCCGGCCCCGGCCCCTCTTTTACAATATCCTGGATCCGCCCCTGGTAATGGCATAGGTTTCAATACTGACTACTGCTATTAACGTGTTGAAGCATCGATGTAATCTTTTTTTATTAACAGAATTATATAGGATCGTTGCCATTATAGTTATCTTATGTAGCTAAATTTCTAAAATTTTGTCTGTTTCACCCCGACTCCGATATTCCGGCAAAAGCTTATTTATCGCAGAGGCTACGCGCGAAATAGAGTTGCCCACATTAAAGGGCTATCCAACCAAAGCAGAAAAATAAGAAAAACAGGATCATGAAAATGATGAAAGTTTGAAAGAAATTGTACAAAGAATAAGAAATTTATGGATGTCTGAAAACGGAGATCACTACATCTATGTGAATCTCAAATTGGCAATTTGGTGAGTCGATTGTGAAATATTGGCGGTCAACTCTCCCGTTTGTCGTACACTAAAATACCATTAATTAGCGGTTTTCTCCTAAGCGCCTTTTCCCTCGGAACAGTACTCAAAATATATTGTCATAGGTCCTCATAACAGAAAAAAGATCCTACTGAGTAATACACTTTGCGTTTTGAAGTAAATGGGGGGGGGGGGGGGTCCTCCACTTCATCGCAGTGACCGTACCAATTCGGCCAATTTGAAATCCCCATAATTATGTATAGTGATTACAACTTTCCAAAATCCATAACTTTCTTGAGGGGCGGATCCAGGATTGAGTAAAAGAAGGGGCACACAAATGAAGTTTTGTCAACTTTTGGAAAAGGTAGACCCGTATTTTTTTGGTCTCGCCAGCTTCTCGAAAAGTCGCTCAGTGGGGGGTTATGGGGGTCAGTTTCCCTCCATAATTCCCTGACAAGCAAAAAAAAAAAGGTCTTCATTCTAAAAGGGGGGACACAATCGAAAAAATGCCTCTCTGATATTTCATCTTTCTTTCAGAACAACTAGGATTTCCCTCCGACATAAACAGTAAACACTTTTAAGCAAAGTGACGTCACCGAGTTGTCGTACCTGATATGATGTCAGCATACCTGCCCCAGCCCCAACAGTTAAGTACGCGAACTCCAAACAGATTAACACCCGGGGCCAGTCCATAGATGGTAGCCCCTATGGTCCCGGCACAGTGGGTCCCATGGCCATTACAGTCAATACCCTATGGGCAGAGTTTTCAAAAACAATAACTTGATAATCAAGAGAAAAATAGACATCAAATTAAAACGTCACAAAACATTGCAAAGACATCTCCCTATGGACAAAGTGTGACCTCAAGTAACATAATAGGAAACAAAGTATATTTTTCGTACGCTGTAAACCTAGGGATTTCTAGTTGTTATTACTGTATAAACTTTTCCAGTCAACATGTTCAGCCAGAAGATGAGGTGGTTGACTCTAATAGCGGGAAATATGACATGACCCCCGTGCCCCGCCCATTTCGGGGTTGACTGAGGCTCACCCCCGTCAAAAAAAATCTCTGAGTCCCCCCCCCCCCCCCCCCCCCCCCCCGGGCCCAGTGCACGCCAGTGATCATATCCCAGAGTTCATGGGGGCGGTACCTGTCTGCAAAATAGTCTGCACTTTCTACTTTTTCTATTACACCTCCCCCTCCAATGTTCTTGCTTTTTCTCCACTACAGAACTACTTTAAAAAAAGGATATTTTGGGAAACAGATGGGTTAATAACCCCGTTCAATAACAAGGATGCATGTATCATTAGTTTTCGCAAACATGTCGTACAAGGTATATGTCCTTGTGTTGCCATAAAGCCATTATGGTAATAGCCAGGAGGGCGCATTGTTATACATAATTTGTATGTATATATATATATATATATATATATATATATATAAAATAAGTGTCCTGCGTCGGTTGATGAAAAATACACAAAAGTCAATGATGAATAAGACAACCGTTAAGAGATGAAAGAATTCAAATTTTCGCCCATAGGGCTTCATCAGGAATGATGACTTTATTAAAAAATGCATCCAGCATCAGCAAAGCGCAATGCGCTAAAGGATAAGCGCATAGCGCATCAAAAGCAAAAGTGCAAAGGAGGGAGAAGAGAGAAAGAGAGAAAGAGAGAGAGAGAGAGAGGGGGGGGAGATCGCGCGCACTAGAGAGAAGAGAGAGAGAGAGAGTTTTACAGAGGAGAAATAGACAGAAAGAGAGGAAAACGTAGAAAATCACACGGTAGGAAAAGAGTAAAAAGATACATTCATCCCCCCAGGTTGGAGAGAGCCGAGATGGTGGACGAGGCGTTCCTCTCTCTCTTTCCTGGCCGCATCTGACTTGAAGTCATTGACAAGGATGCTTACTTCGAAATGTCCAATGTTGTGGTCAGGCTGGTTGAAATACTGTGCCACAGGCAGGCCTGCAGACTTGATCCTGATTGACCGAAGATGTTCAGTAACTCTGTCGGCAAGCCTCCTCTTTGTTTCGCCGACGTATAAATGTTTGCACTTCGTACAGTTGATTGCATATATGCAATCCTTAGTAACGCAAGTAAAACTCCCGTTGATCCTCCAAGTACCCTTGGAGGATCAACGGGATCAACGGGATCCCTAAATATGCTATCTTCTACATGCTGCCCAAGCTACACAAAGTGGGCAATCCCGGGCGACCCATAGTTTCCACAATTAACTGTCCCACCGAGCTCATTAGTGAGTACCTCGATAGCATCTTCTCGCCCATTGTACAGAGTCTTCCCACTTACGTCCGAGATTCTTCCCAGATGATCCAAATACTTGAGACCATCGATCTACCAGAACACGGGGACAGGTACCTTTTCACTTTGGATGTGAAATCCCTTTACACCAACATTCCTCGATCTGACGGCCTTACTGCTATTCGTTCCTTTCTACGGAAAAATCAGTCGCCCGACAGACCTGATGATGACACCATCTTACGTCTTACTGACCTCGTTCTCACTCTGTCTGCATTCAACTTCAACGGGAAGTACTACAAGCAGAAGAAGGGTGTTAAGATGGGCACCAAGATGGGACCTTCATACGCTTGTTTGTTCATGGGAAACCTCGAGACCGGCTTCTTGTCAAACTACGAAGGACCCCAACCTCTCCTTCTACGGAGATACATTGACGATTATCTAGGAATTGCTACCTGTGGCAAAGACGAAGTTCTGGCATTTATTGACAAGCTCAACAATGTACATCCGTCAGTTCAGCTTACCAACGAAGTGTCAGACGTTAGCGTGTCGTTCCTGGACCTCAATGTCACCATCAAAGGTACGGGCATCACCACATCAGTACATTACAAGCCTACAGATTCCCATGCTTACCTCAACTACAGATCTTCGCATCCGCCTGCATGTAAGAATTCCATACCCTTCTCGCAACTTTCTCGCATCCGTCGTCTGTGTTCGGAGGAAGATGACTTCATCCATCGAGCTGATGAGATGAGAGGGTTCTTCAAAGAACGTGGGTACCCAGACCGGATCCTTGCCAATGCAACGCACAGAGTTATGTCAGCAACCCGTGCTGATGCACTTCAGTCAAAAGAGAAGGGTAACACATTGAGGAAGATTCCGTTAGTGGTAACTTACCATCCTACGAGTAAGCGTCTTGCCAAGTCAGTAAGGGAGAATTTCCACATCGTAAGTGACAATCCGGCAACAAAGGAAATCTTCTCAGAACCTCCTCTGACGTCATACCGGAAGGACCGCAATCTCCGCCAACTCCTTGTTAGGTCCAAGCTCAATTCTCCCATCTCCTGTACCGGATGTAGGCCTTGCAGGAGGCCGCGATGTAATACTTGCAGAGTGATATCCAACAGTACACAGATTCAGGGACCCAAGGGTACTTGGAGGATCAACGGGAGTTTTACTTGCGTTACTAAGGATTGCATATATGCAATCAACTGTACGAAGTGCAAACATTTATACGTCGGCGAAACAAAGGGGAGGCTTGCCGACAGAGTTACTGAACATCTTCGGTCAATCAGGATCAAGTCTGCAGGCCTGCCTGTGGCACAGCATTTCAACCAGCCTGACCACAACATTGGACATTTCGAAGTAAGCATCCTTGTCAATGACTTCAAGTCAGATGCGGCCAGGAAAGAGAGAGAGGAACGCCTCATCCACCATCTCGGCTCTCTCCAACCTGGGGGGATGAATGTATCTTTTTACTCTTTTCCTACCGTGTGATTTTCTACGTTTTCCTCTCTTTCTGTCTATTTCTCCTCTGTAAAACTCTCTCTCTCTCTCTTCTCTCTAGTGCGCGCGATCTCCCCCCCCCCCCCCCCTCTCTCTCTCTCTCTCTCTCTCTCTTTCTCTCTTTCTCTCTTCTCCCTCCTTTGCACTTTTGCTTTTGATGCGCTATGCGCTTATCCTTTAGCGCATTGCGTTTTGCTGATGCTGGATGCATTTTTTAATAAAGTCATCATTCCTGATGAAGCCCTATGGGCGAAAATTTGAATTCTTTCATCTCTTGACGGTTGTCTTATTCATCATTGACTTTTATATATATATATATATAGAAAAGACAAATATAAATAAAAAAACCGTAGAGATAATTGCCATCTCTACGGTTTTTTTATTTATATTTGTCTTTTCTACGTATAGTTTACCAAAACCGACGCAGAACACTTTCTTTATTTATATATATATATATATATATATATAAAATAAGTGTCCTGCGTCGGTTGATGAAAAATACACAAAAGTCATTGATGAATAAGACAACCGTTAAGAGATGAAAGAATTCAAATTTGAATTCTTTCATCTCTTAACGGTTGTCTTATTCATCAATGACTTTTGTGTTTTTTATATATATATATATATATATATATATAAACACAGAACTACTTTTAAAAAAGGAAGTATAAAATATAAAGTATATATATGGCTATTACCATAATGGCTTTATGGCAACACAAGGACATATACCTTAACGCCAATATATTAACGACGTCCTGCGTCGGTTGATGAAAAATACACAAAAGTCATTGATGAATAAGACAACCGTTAAGGGATGAAAGAATTCAAATTTGAATTCTTTCATCTCTTAACGGTTGTCTTATTCATCAATGACTTTTGTGTTTTTTTAATATATATATATATATATATATATATATATATTCTCTCATCTGCCCCCGACAAGGGGAATTAATTAATAAGGTTGAGGATTTGTCAATCTGTCGGTCAATTGAATCTAACCCGTCTCCGTGGTCTAATGGTTAAGGCATTGGCGTTCTAAGCCAACGACCCGGGTTCGATTCCCGGCGGAGACATTTTTTCAGCCTTTGCAAAAATTTCAAAAAGGGAGGACAGCTCTGGGGAACTTTGATCGAGCTATGCAACGTTATTCTCGCAATTTCTTTCACATTTGTATTTATTTCCACGAGATTTGCCAAAGATGTTGTATATGTTATTTCCTTACAATAATGTTATTAAGAATAATTTATTCCAATGTATTCAAAGCATTCGCTTGGAATCTGAGGCACTAGCTCTTGTTCAAAAAACTCATCTGCCCCCGACAAGGGGAATTAATTAATAAGGTTGAGGATTTGTCAATCTGTCCGTCAATTGAATCTGGTGTCGCCGAAACCACTAACCCGTCTCCGTGGTCTAGTGGTTAAGGCATTGGCGTTCTAAGCCAACGACCCGGGTTCGATTCCCGGCGGAGACATTTTTTCAGGCTTTGCAAAAATTTTAAAAAGGGGGGACAGCTCTGGGGAACTTTGATTAAGCTACGCAACGTTATTCTCGCAATTTCTTTCACATTTATATATATATATATATATATATATAAATGTGAAAGGAAATGAGAGAATAATGGTTGCGTAACTCAATCAAAGTTCCCCAGTGCTGTCCTCCATTTTTTTTTTTTTTTTTTTGCCTTAACCACTAGACCACCGAGACGGGTCAATGGTTTCGGCGACATCAGATTCAATTGAACGACAGATTGACAAATCTTCAAACGTATTAATTAATTCCTTTGTCGGAGGCAGGTGAGTTTTGAACAAAGACAAGCCGCATGCCTCAGCTGGATCAAAGCGATGCTTTGAGACATTGGCGGATCCAGGGGGAGCACGGGCCGGAAGAATGAAGACCTTTTTTTTCTTTTTTTTTTTTTTTTGCTTGTCAGCGAATTATGGAGGGAAACTGGACCCCTCCGCCCCCCCCCCCCCCCCCCCCACTGAGCGACAAAAAAAGGCGACCCTCCTCCCCCCCCCCCCCCCCCCACCCCCCACTGAGCGATTTTTCGAGAAGCTGGCGAGACCAAAAAAATACGGGTCTACCTTTTCCAAAAGTTGACAAACCTTCATTTGTGTGCCCCCTCTTTTACTCAATCCTGGATCTGCCTCTTCTTTGAGATACATATATACAGTGGAATAATTATAAACAATTGCAAGGAAACAACATATACAACATCTTTGGCAACTCTCGTGGATATAAATACAAGTGTGAAAGGAAATGAGAGAATAATGGTTGCGTAACTTAAATCAAAATTCCCCAGAGCTGTACTCCCTTTTTGAAATTTTTGCAAAGGTTGAAAAAATGTCTCCGCCGGGAATCAAAAGTCACCTGCCCCCGACAAAGGAATTAATTAATAATGTTGAAGATTTGTCAATCTGTCGTTCAATTGAATCTGATGTCGCCGAAACCATTGACCCGTCTCGGTGGTCTAGCGGTTAAGGCACTGGCGTTCTAAGCCAACGACCCGGGTTCGATTCCCGGCGGAGACATTTTTTCAACCTTTGCAAAAATTTCAAAAAGGGAGGACAGCTCTGGGGAACTTTGATTTAAGTTACGCAAACATTGTTCTCTCATTTCCTTTCACATTTTTATTTATTTCCACGAGAGTTGCCAAAGCTGTTGTAATTATTATAATGTGCTGAGGCATGCGGCTTGTCTTTGTTCAAAACTCACCTGCCCCGACAAATGAATTAATTAATAAGAATTAGTTGAATCTGATGTGGCCGAAACCACTGACCCGTCTCCGTGATCTAGTGGTTAAAGCATTGGCGTTATATAAGCCAACGAGCCGGGTTCGATTCCCGGCGGAGACATTTTTTTCAACCTTTGCAAAAATTTCCAAAAGGGAGGACAGCTCTGGGGAACGTCTGTATATATATATATATTGCTTTCTAGAGCATGACCCTCCGTTGAAACGGAGGGTCATGCTCTAGAAAGCAATGCTTATGTGGTTCATGCCCTCAAGTCTAAGTTACAAACTAGAATACGGTCAAACAAATTAAAACAATTTTCATAAATAATTGAAGGCGAAAGTTATTAAATCACGGTATGCCTACGCAGCAAGAGAGAGAGAGAGAGAGATGTAGAATAAGAGACGGGGAAAAGAAAAGAAAAGAAAAAATGAATAGAGTAAGACATGCTAGATTTGCTGAGGCACATGTGCCCCCCCCCCCCCCCCCGTATCCGTAATTATTTTCATCCCTAAAAGTACAAACTATAAAAATGGTGATTAGTCCAAGTAAACATGGGCTGATGGACGTTTAAAAACGTAAAAACGGTTAGGGTGTTAGAATATCTCTTCTTTAAAAAAACACGTCCTACTCTTACATAAGCAGATCCCGCATTGATAGCATCGTAGGCCACGGCGGCTCGTCCGTCGAAGTAAAGACTGTTAGGATAGATACCTGTATCGATGACGTAAACATTGACCCCTGACCCGTCACCTATAGACAAAGAGAAGGGAAAGGAAGTTAAAATATTGCGTTACGTACATAAATGTACATATTTACGTGTGAACATATAACGTAATATGGATTTCAAAGCTTGAGACGAATATAATTATAGTCAACACATGCAGTTCCCGTAAGTCTGATCGTGTATACCTTTTCATTGTTTGGAAGGTTTCATTTCCGTGTTTTGCATCATTTTTCCTTATTCTATTTTACATCTCCGGATTTATTGGGGAGGGGTTAAAATGATATGTTTGCTCTCCCGATATTCTGCTTGGGGTTGTGACAGCCCTCCATTTCCCCCATAGTCAACAGGGTAATCATACTTCTTTAATACCTTATTTGGAATATTTAATTGATAGGTTATTTAACCTTTTTTCTTAAAATTTGGTAAATTTTCGGCAAATTTATAGATTTTATTCCGAAACCATGCCCCCCCCCCTCCTTTAAATATGTACTATTTATACGGCCTCTTACGCCCTCTTACTGTGTTCGACTACTCTTGGTGCGTTAAAATTCTGCATTTTCGTGCTCTAGCATTGTACAGTAAAATAAGTGACCTTGTTACATCTGTAATTAGTACTAGTACATGAAAATGTGTTAAAGTAGGTATTCAAAGAAAATCACAAATATGGCAATTAATGTATCACTAGAAACTGGGAAGCTTACAGCTGGCAATCGTATAAGTTTTATGTCAACTGTGTATCTGATGATTATAAAAACAACACAAATAAAAGCTCTTCTCAGCATCTGGAATATCCGAGGATTCGCCAGAAATATAGCTATGTTTTGATGTCGTCACACTCGGGATCGATCCTGCTTAAGCAGACGACGTCCTATAATGAATGAACGTAATTGCAATGCAATTATTTATCAAATTATAAAGAGTTTGGTGTATTTAAACATGACCTTATTTCACACCATTATAAAGGGAAAGTGAAACTGATTCTGATAGCTAAAACCGTTTGATTGTAAATACACAGGAGAAAGGTCAATGATCAATGAAATAAATCCCACTTTCAAATTGAAAAGCCCTCCGAATAATAGCAGGATGGTATTCGTTCCCTCTTGAAACGCCGAACACGCCCCAGTGCAAGCAGCTGAAAATACAATGGCGTCTTATTTTGTTTATAAGTGACTGATTCCTTTATTTTTTTAACGCTGCATTTTTCATCAAAATAATACCATACACGAAGTTAAGAGTGAGGCAACAGACTAACATTAAGACTGACGCTAGTGAAGGAAGAGAAATAAGTGAAGAGGAGATGACAAAATAGGCTCTGAAAAATGTGTAAGATGTTATGGGACATCGTCTGCTTAGACAGGACTGGTCCATGGTGTGTCGTCACATATCTCAGCAGCGTTCGAGGAGCTCTTCAGCTGCTATATCGGGGGCTGTATTTTACCGTTTTATAATTGATAATAATCATTACTTCAAATGTTTCCAAGCGTTGAATTTGGATAACTTTGTTTAATTTATGCCATCTATGCAATAATAAGTATTAAGCCAATATTTAAAATCATTAAAGTTCTACTTTAAAGGGAGAGTCCACCCTGATTATCAAGCTGGTTTAAAAAGAAGCAGAATAATTGAAGAAACAGATCAACATGATCAATGAAAGTTTGAGCGATATCCGAGAAATAAGACGTGACGTATCTTGCGTGGTTCTCTCCCATTTGCCCTGTACTAAAAAAAATCATAAATTTCCATTCATCTCTAAAGAAAATATTTAATCATACGTACATCCTTCATCAACAACTAAGAAAATGAAAGTTTATGAACTTTTCTATGTGGGAGAATACCTCGCAAGATGCGTCACGGGATTGCCTGTTTGCGTTTGGTTGATTACAACTTCAAAAATTCATAACTTTCTCATTTATTATCGTTTTTTGCTCGAACTTTCACTAAGCTAAGGAAGCTAAAGCCAGGGTAATAATATCCAAAACCCTTTGGAAGCGCATAGGGACGTTATAATATTATAATGTGATATGCACTATACACGAATAGTGGTATTATTATTATTATTATTATCTGTTTCTCGCATTTTCTGCTTTTATTCAAATCAACTAAATGCCAGGGCGGACTTCAAGAGGATCGGTACCGTTCATATTTGCAGTTCCATCGAGTGGGAGTCTCCGTTGCGCAATACGGTCCAAGCCCCACGATGCAACAGAAGAGGTACGGACCATACCATCCTGAGCTATGTACTTTATCTCTTCTCTGGCTAACAGCTGGGCAATTGCAATTAAGAGAATACCAAGGTATAAATTACTTCAGGGATCATTTTAAACAAGCCTCCTTTGGCTTTCTATGATCCCGCCACTATTATTATTTATCGGAATGTTTTGTCAATGATTTCTGTAATGTGGTGGGGGTTTTAAAGTGGAAATTTGAATTTGAATTAAGCTGTTCAAACTTTCTGAAGCTGCACGTTTCGGGCAGGTGCTCCAAGATAT
Source organism: Heliocidaris erythrogramma (assembly GCA_025617745.1). Taxonomy (NCBI): domain Eukaryota; kingdom Metazoa; phylum Echinodermata; class Echinoidea; order Camarodonta; family Echinometridae; genus Heliocidaris; species Heliocidaris erythrogramma. The sequence continues at coordinate 15,083,954 of CM046870.1, read as the reverse complement.
ACTCCGGCGACAATTGCTCCGGGTTTTATTTCGTCAAATATGTATGGTTATGGTTGCAATTGGAATTTAGGTTAGGGTTAGGGTTAGGGTTGGTTACAGTATTTGGTCCCGGGTTGAATTTAAGAATTCGGTTAGTGTAGGACCGTGGAGCAATTGTCCCTGGAGCATGTTCCGTACAGCTGTCGGGTGAAAGAAAAGCATTTCTATTGGGAACAGAAATGAATCTTTTAACGAGAATTCAATTTATTTTTCAAAGTTTAAGAACAAATATATCCCATTCTTGGCGGCATCACCAGGGTTTTAAATGTCCCGTACACGTGATGACATTACTACATTTTCGAAAAATATAACCGGAAACTATAAAGGAACAAAGCACGCGAAATATTAAACGGATTTTGACTGGCTGCCTGAAAATAACGTTACTTGTTCCTTTAGTTTCCGGTTATATTGTTCGATTTCGGCTTTCTGTTCATTTTTGCGGTATACTCTGATGAGTGCAAGACGAAAAGCTTCAGCATTTCTCTCTTTACTACATTTTTACGATGACGTTATAAGTTAGTCGATTGTGGAGTCTTTGACATGCCACATGTAATTTTTTTTTTGTTTAATGTTGAGAAAACCTGAGAATTCAAAACTACATAATAAAATCATCCTCCTCATCATCATCATTACCATCACTATCCTCATCACTCCATCGTCAACATAATTAACATTATAACCTTTATCATCCTCTTCATTATCATCCTCATCTCCACGACCATCATCATCATCATCATCATCATCATCATCAATCATCAATCTTATCTTCGGTGCGATAATTTATACATTTTCATAACGGTTATTATAATAATAATAATAAATGTAACTTATATAGCGCCAAATCCACTCTGTGGAGTGCTCAAGTCACATGTAGAAATTAATTAAGACTTAAACAGAAATGTTTTTACATGATTTTTAAAAGAATCAGATGTTATGCACTTTTTGATGTCTTCAGGAAGGCTATTCCATAATTTAGGACACGCATGGGCAAATGATCTCTTTTTTTTTTTATTTGTGTCTGACCGGAGATGGTCGGCGGTCTTTTTGTGTTCCCGGAAAATATTTGTGCCGGGAAAAGTTCGCCCCTTCTCCCCCCCCCCCCCCCCCTTCGGAAAAATCCATAATCCGCCTCTGAATATGGTTGTATACATCACCACCATCATCACTACAAAGAGAGTAATGAACCATTTACCTTTTCGACACCTTTTTTCGGAATTTTAGCGGAGAAGCCGTTGATGGCCTTGGTGTAGGTGTGCTTGATAGTGGCCCCATCGAAGATGCCAGAACGATCACCTAGGATAAGATTCTTGATTGCCACCATGTCATACCCAGGCTGAGAAGTACCGAAATCAAAATAGACAAACGCCAAAACAAAACTCAATGTCGTAGAGCCAACAAAACATAGTTTTCTCGATTTATAAATAGGCATGATAAGGAAACAGGTAATGCAAAGAGAGAAAATATCAAAGGAAAATTTTTAATTTTAACGAAGGTATTTTCGACGAACTACATGTGAAGATTTGATTTTGCCAATCACATAGCTATCCCATTACGTTTACTCATTGTGTTCAGCTTACAATTCTGATAACATGTCTTAGAACATAGATGAATCTCAAAATGACATGGTTTGGTAGTTCAGGAACAAACATAAAATCTATTTTGTTGGACTTGACACTTGCCTCTTTTTTATCAGTTCCTAAAGCTTTGACGGCTATCGGAAGCAGTGGCGTAGCTACAGGGGGCACTTGCCCCTCCCCCCCCCCCCCACCCGATCGAATGGCCATTAATAAAGAAAGAGAGAGAGAAAAGTAGAGAAAGGAAAAGGGAAAAGGGGATGAGGAAGAGAAAAGAAGACGATAAGGCCCCTTCCTGCACTTTCCCCCTAATCAGTGGCCTCATAAATGCGCATTGAATTTTCCCAGTAAGACCAGTGCCCCTTCCCCCCCCCCCCCCCCCCATCAGTGATCAGTGTCCCCTCAATGGCTGGACACACGCTATGCCACTGATTGGAAGAGTATGTTTTCAATCTTAAAGCTTGAAATAGGTCCGTAGTGTTTGTGGTCTTTATCTAAATATAGTACAGTGTGCAAAAATAATTGAGGGTTAAAATAGTCCAATATGATGGCAATTATGCGTACGACCAATGTTAGGGAAATTCCGTGCCAAACTTGGGCAATGCTTTGCCCTATAACGATCTCCTTTTTCTGCAGTCTGAACAAAAATCACAAGAGTTAGGCAAATAGTTGCCCAAAAAGTTGGTCGGACACATTTAGGGCAGATTTCTACATAAAATATTATTGTTTTGCAGTATAGATGCATTGCTTCCTTGGTACAAATATTAGACAAGTGCAATTCTTTTGTAACCGTTTATTGTGATTATACTAATAGTTATTATGGGAGATTCAGATTTCGACGTTTTCCAACCATGCTATTATGGTAATACCTATTAACATTTTTTTAACTTGAGAAACACTTTAATTTAATGGTATATTTGTTGGAAATTTGTATTGAAGTCATGAGGGTGAATTGTTCAATTGTTTTACATATATAAAATATGCATACATGAACACATACACACATTTTTTAAAAATGAAATAAAGTCATATAAGTGAAAAGCAAATTGGCATCAAACATAAGATTATTGTATGGCATAACTGATATGTCTGATTAGTGCCGATTTCGATTTAAAATGATAAATAACTTTTACAGACGTAAAAGAAATATTTCGCCATGGGACATCTCTCGCCCGATCAATAAGCTTCAACTTTTTAGATTTTGGCAGGCTGAGTGTATCAACAGTGACCAAGTTCGTCATTAAAAATATAAGATAATTCATATAGACCAGCTCGCAGCATTATGAGGTGACAGCTGCCGAATATTGGTAATATCAAAATATATGGGGGCTTCAATGAGTACCCCCTCCCCCCCCCCCCCCCCCCTCCCACCATCCCTATCCTCTCGTCGAACGCCTATGATAGCTTTCAATATATTTTTTAATAAATATTTTCAAGTGTAAAATGAAAGTACTGACTAAAGAAATAGTGGTATCAGTCTCACCTTCATCACGACGATGTACTGGTCTTCTATATGCTCACGCGTCGTGTGAAGAGTGGCGTTTTTTGCCGTCGTACATGCCAAGACGGCAGTCAAAATTACCAAGATCAACTTCATTGTCCTAGATAATTTTCTACTGCTTTGCGCAAGTTTCTAAATCCAGTCCAGCTGCACGATTTCGTATTACCACCTTCTTCCTCGGTAGAGCATTGGAGTATGGCCTTGTAAGTCTGTGTGCTTCAAAGCCAACTAATCCTGACCAAGATATGGAGCATAATATAGGCAAACAAATTGATTTTGCAGTGGCCTGTCCAAAAATTCATCAATATGACTCGCAGGGCGGAGTCTTCACCATAAAATGTGGAAGGAGAAGAAATCTTGGGCGGTCCATGTGCCATAGACATTGCCCAAGTTCTATTGATTTCATTTGTTTTTTGCTGTTCGCGGGTTTATTCCAACCCGCTGGATACGCCACTTGTTATGTTCCATTGCGCAGATTCTTGCGCATGACAAGTTAATTGGAAGGCATATTTTGTTGGATTACCGACGAATGGTAGGCGTAAGCCTAGTATGGGAATTCAGTCAGGCTTACTGGGGAAATCCATGTTAGATGTATTAGAGGAGACCCGCCGGGAAAATAAACTGGCGTATGTACCAGTGAATAAATCGGTAAAAAGTTTTAGGCCTCTTATATCAAACGAGAAAAGCATGCATACGTCAAGCTATTTTTCAACTTTTCGAGTCAGAATGATTGTTCAAGAGACTTCACACACCCCCTGTTTCCATACAAAGAGAAAGTTAGAAATAAGGGAAAATAGTTAAATACGCCCCTTCCCTGAATAAGATTCCACGCCAAGCCAATGTGCTAGAGTGACCTCCTGTAATCTTTTCTGGGGTTTGCCCGACATAGCGCATCTAGCTTTTAAGCCTTCGTTCTGATTGTTTGGATGCAGAGTAATTGGGGACATTAATTTGATTATGTTTTGGATCAGTAATATGTGGACCTTTTTATCATTAAACCTTTGTCGCATTATGTATTTTTTCTTTTAATTTTCAGTCTTAATCATATGAGCGCTATGTAAGAAGTCATCACTATGATTATTATTATTACTATTAAATACTGTTATGGTGATCACTTATACTAACTGACGGTAGCTTCCAAATTATAGGGAGCGGTGGAGCCGAGTCCCCCCCCCCCCCCCCTCCTCCTCGCTGCATTATTGTATGCACTTGGGCCTCTTCTTGGAAGGTGGTGATCTTTCAACAACAACAAAAAAGTGCCTCAAACGCAAATCCTTATCAAATTATCAAAAACATTATCAAATTGTTGAAAACTTACGTCTTTCAAAATCAGCCTCATTAATTTTTTCTCGAGGAAAGTTTTACAAATTTCCATACATCAAAATTATTCGTTAGACACATAATTTCATTTTGAAAGGAAACTGTAAATATATGAATATTTATACTAGTAATTATACACACACACACATTTTTTATTCCTCCAATTGAAGTACTCATATATACATGTACAATATAACATAATAGTAAATATAAACCCAAATACATGCACAGGTTATAAAGCACGTCATAACTCCAAGTAAACATAACATAATGTACATGTAACAAATATAAGCAATATCCCTAACAATAATTATATTATTTTAATAACAAAACAAAGCGAAACTTAGAAAGAAGCTGGAGGAACTTCAAATCCTAAAACTAAAAGGGGGGAAATAAATTAAAAAGAATTCAAAGTTTCTCCACTTAAACTTACTCCCCCCCCCCCCCCTTCCCCACCCCACCCCACCCATACACACACAACACACACTCAGACACCCCCCTCTCACAAATGGTAATCTGCTCACAAAAGAACATCCAGTAATATAACTTGTTTTTAAAAAAAAAATACTAATAATAATAAATGGCTGCCTATGAAAAGGATTAGAAAAAGGAAAAAAAAAAAAATTTGATCATACAGAAGCGGCATGATCTTCAACAATAATAAAGGCCATCAACATCAAAAAATAACCTACCAAATACAGCTATAAATTTGGCCCAAGAACTGACATTTGATAAAACACACACACACACACACACACACAGGTTTACATGGCTTTACTTCCGAGGACAACTATTGTTCCTCTATTGTTACTCGTCCTCGGACAGTCGACGGAATAAGGCATAAATTCATTGTTCGACGTTCGAGGACTATTGTCCGCCTTCCGAGGACCATTGTTGTCATGATTTTTTTTTTGTTCTCTGTCCGAAAATGTCCTCGGACATAATGCTAAACACACGCACACCCTCACCCCCCACACACACACCCACACACACCTCTACACACATTGATTTAACTTAATTCTGTTCAAGGTTTTGTCATTTGCAGTTACCCATACGATAATTAGTTCAAATTGTTTGTATTAACTTTGTAAATATTATTTGAATTATGTTGTATCTATATTATTGTTTGGAAATGAAAATAAATGAAATGAAATGAAATTTGTGGGGAACTTTATTGTTTTCTCCTATTGTATTTTGTACCCCGCAAGCACTTCTCCTATTGTATTTTGTACCCCACAAGCATGACGGAATAAAGGCCATCATTGTGCTCTATTGTTCTCTGTACCCCACAAATGAATGCAGGGGCGGATCCAGGATTTAGTAAAAGAGGGGGCACAAAAATGAAAGTTTCTGAAAAGGTAGACCCGTATTTTTTTGGTCTCGCCAGCTTCTGGAAAAGTCGCTCAGTAGGGGGGGGGGGGGGGGGGGGGGGGGGGGTAGAGACGGAAAAAAAAAATTTCGCCAAACCTTCAAAAATCGCTTAGTAAGGGGTTATGGGGTCCACAGTCTCCCTCCATAATTCCCTGACAAGCAAAAAAAAAAAGGTTTTCACTCTAAAAGGGGGGGCACAATCGCGAAAATGGCGGATCGTCTATGGTAAAAAATCATACTTCTCTTCCAAAAGGGGGGGGGGCACGGGCCGGCTGTGCCCCCCCCCCCCCCTGGATCCGCCAATGAATGAATGTATGTAAACCCACATCAACACACACACACACACATACATGTCTATATATTATATAAAATAGTTCTGCTCCGGACTTGCAAAGTTATAGACAAAATCGGAATGAAAAGTCCTTATACGACGAATAGATTCGATTTTTTGGCCATAGGCCTTCATCGGCGCCATGAAAGTGCAACGGCGATGATCTATCCAGGAAGAGACGTGAGGAAAGACTGATTTTCGAGCATTTCGAACATTTCGAGCATTTCGCACGAATTGAATGTTTTTTCTTTTTGTCCTTTCCACCTTTCTCTTCTATTTTTCTTTTTCTTTTCTTCTATCCTTCTTTATACCTACAGTGATGAAGAAAAATAAAGAAAGCAAAGTAGGAAGAGAGAGAAAAGGAGAGAGAGGGAAGTAAATGAGGGAGAGAAAAATAAGGAGAGAGACAGGGGGGAAAAGGTGGGAAGAAAGAGGATAGAGGGTTAGAAAACACAAAATAAGAGAGACGGTTTCTTAGCAACCATATCGGACTGAGGATGCGCGCGCTATAACCATTTCAATTATTTGTATGATACCTTATCATTTTTTGTTCTCCTGAAGAAGACGCCAGGGAGCGTCGAAAATTTGAGTAGAAAAATAAAATTGGCCACAATGCATTACAAGCGCTTTTAGCAGTTTTCTACCAAAATGTATATAATTATACCAAAAGCAAGGATCGAGTGAGCCGGCATGCGGCTCTTCGGAAGAACTGGAAAAAATATCTTTATGCATGTACATGACTTATATTTAAACAAAAACTGTGCATATAACATTGGTGATCGTGGAAATGCCAAAGTTGTGCTAGTGGTCGTCCTGGGGAGCGTTTCATCAAGCGTTTTGTCAGTGATTTTCACCGACAAATTTGCTCTCAACCAATCAGATGCAAGAATTTTAGTAGCTTATAACAGTTGTCGGTGAAAATCACCGACAATATGCTTGATGAAACGCTACCCTGATAACCAAACGACCTATAATATTGTTGCTTATTGTACTGTGTGGTTTTTGCTAAATGATTTTCTTTGTACGTTCCCCGTTTTTTATTTTCACCTTATTTTTTTTATTATTTTTTTCCTTTCTTACTTATTTACTTTTTTTAATTTTTATCTCTCTTTTTAACATAGGCCTTCTTACCCACTTTTTTTTCTTTCTTACTATTATGTTTCTTCCTTCATTTTTAGTTTCTTTCTGTCTATCTTTCTTTCATTCATTCTTACTTAGCTTACTTTCTTCCTATCTGTAGGCCTATATATCCAAAGTTTCTTTCTTTCTTTTTACTCACTTAATTTATTTCTGTATTTCGATCTTTCTTTCTGTCTCTCTTTCTTTATTTCTTTCTTTCTTTCTTTCTTTCCTTCTTTCTCTCTCTCTCTCTCTTACTCTGTTTAATCATCGCAACGTCAGTCATGTCAACTGGAGACAACCATGTTGTTTGACGCCGATGCGATCGATGAGGGCGGCATTCGGGAAAAATGGCGGATGTTGAAGTGAAAAAGCTCAAGGTAAGCTTTCAATCTGAACGTGGTTTGTTGGTATTATGAATCTCTGAATCTTGTGTTCTGTGTTCGATAGCAATGAGAAATTACAGGAACAAGAATCTTGGTATGAATTATGTGTCGATTGCCTTCTGTTTCTTAGAGTGGGGTGTTATGAAGTAACGAACGAGCAAGTTGTGTCGGCCGATTGAATTTTTAAGTCCCACATATTGAAAATAAAGTAGGCCTAATGTAAAATTAAGCTAGATTCAGTCACGCGTTTCAACCGTCGCGTAGCTTGTGATTTGACCTAGGCCTAGCTAGGCACGCTCACATATTTTTTAATGCTCATGAAAATCTAGTGAAACTTACCTTAAATTGAAGAGATTTTGTCACAGAACATGAAAATGTATTGATCTAGACGTAAAATTTAATATAACTATAGCCCCACTCATAGCTACATTCCTATACTTCGTGTGTATAATGTAGGCAGTCATACACCTCATCTTTTTAAAACACCACTGCACAAAAGTCACCAATATTCACTCAAAATCGGCATTTAATTTTCAAAAACCGACCCCAAAATATCCAAGAAATACAATAAATTCAACTCACCAATGTTGGAAAAGATATTTTCAAAAATTAAATCCGTAATTTACTGTTGATTCTCGCGAAACGAGCTATCGGAGTCATTGTGTACATTTCCTGGTCGCCGCGGGCGCCGACATCTCCCCAAAAGAGTTTTGTCCTCAAAAATTCGGTCCCTATGGCGTACACGGAAAAGTTCCGATTTTCTGTGTGCGCGATCGTAAAGATCGATGTGCGCTTGCGATCCCGAGTTTCTTCGTGGACAAAAATTGTATTGGCCGATTTTAGTCTAAGACATCGGCAGTTTGTAAACAACACGCGATCGCGAAACAAATCGGCGGGGATTTCTCCGGTTTTGGACAAGATTTTGACTTTGGATTTTGCTGAAAATATAGAAAGTTCTTCCTAACGGCCATTTGAGGTAGGAGTGAGATTTTTAAGGGCTGAATTTGAAAGCAAGTATTTAAAATATTTATCTTATTTTTTCCCCCATACCTTTAGTACATGCGACAGAAAATACCAACTATTTTACAGAAATGTACCCGGGAGTGTATAGCCCCTAGTTATGATTTTTTATATGCGACAACCTCGCCAATGGGCAGTCAGGGCAAATTCGTCGGCATTTTTAGATGTCCGAGAGATCAGCTGATCAGTGCGCATGCGCGTGTTGCATTCGGTTCAAATTCGTCAATATACGGGACTACATGTTGGAAAATTCACCGCGAAACTGGCTGACAAGGATTTTTTCGAGCCGTCTTGGCAGTTAGTGGCAAAAAGAACCGTCACGAATTTGGTATCAAATCAATCCTTACAATTTAAATTTTATAGTAGAATATGTACTTTTGATGTAATGTGTCTGATACTTAAATTATATTCACGAAATCGGACAAATTGAAGCAAAAGTGGTACTTATAGACATATTCAAATGCAATTTGCGTATGGATTATGATGTCGTCGTCGGCGAAAAATACTTGCATTGTAAAGCTGAAGTCTCAAGGAAAATTATGTCATATTTCTTTTAACCATTGATTTATATAAAAGCCCCTAGAATGGGAACTTTGAAGGGGGTGTGCATGATAGCGAATGGACAGGTGACCGATCTAGCGTGTCGCAACTTTTGTACAGCAGAAATTAACACGGAGAATGCGCCCTCTCGTGTTGGATGAGCGTGCCTAGCCTAGCCATATGTAGCCATGACTAGCTTCCTGAGTGCAAAAAAAAAAATGGGCTTTACGCCTTCTACATCACAAAGCTAGGTCAGGTGTTTTATTCCGCCAAACCATGTGATGTCTAACGCACTCATAGGTACACGCCATTGCCGACCACTCATAGCTACATTCCTATACTTCATGTGTATAATGTAGGCAGTCATACACCTCAACTTTTTAAAACACCACTGCACAAAAGTCACCAACATTCACTCAAAATCGGCATTTAATTTACAAAAACCGACCCCAAAATATTCAAGAAATACAATAAATTCAACTCACCGATGTTGGAAAATATATTTCAAAAAATGAAATACGTAATTTACTCTCGATTCTCGCGAAACGAGCTATCAGAGTCATTGTGTACATTTCCTTGTCGCCGCGGGCGCTGACATCTCCCCAAAAGAGTTTTGTCCTTAAAAATTCGGTCCCTATATGGCATACACGGAAAAGTCCCGATTTTCTGTGTGCGCGATCGTAAAGATCGATGTGCGCTTGCGATCCCAAGTTTTTCGTGGACAAAAAATTTATTGGCCGATTTTAGTCTAAGACATCGGCAGTATGTAAACAATACGCGATCGCGAAACAAATCGGCGGGGATTTCTCCGGTTTTGGACAAGATTTTGACTTTGGATTTTGCTGAAAATATCAAAAGTTCTTCCTAACGGCCATTTGATGCACTCATAGCTACATTCCTATACTTCGTGTGTATAATGTAGGCAGTCATACACCTCATCTTTTTAAAACACCACTGCACAAAAGTCACCAATATTCACTCAAAATCGGCATTTAATTTTCGAAAACCGACCCCAAAATATCCAAGAAATACAATAAATTCAACTCACCAATGTTGGAAAAGATATTTTCAAAAATCAAATCCGTAATTTACTGTTGATTCTCGCGAAACGAGCTATCGGAGTCATTGTGTACATTTCCTGGTCGCCGCGGGCGCTGACATCTCCCCAAAAGAGTTTTGTCCTCAAAAATTCGGTCCCTATGGCATACACGGAAAAGTTCTGATTTTCTGTGTGCGCGATCGTAAAGATCGATGTGCGCTTGCGATCCCGAGTTTCTTCGTGGACAAAAATTGTATTGGCCGATTTTAGTCTAAGACATCGGCAGTTTGTAAACAACACGCGATCGCGAAACAAATCGGCGGGGATTTCTCCGGTTTTGGACAAGATTTTGACTTTGGATTTTGCTGAAAATATCAAAAGTTCTTCCTAACGGCCATTTGAGGTAGGAGTGAGATTTTTAAGGGCTGAATTTGAAAGCAAGTATTTAAAATATTTATCTTATTTTTTCCCCCATACCTTTAGTACATGCGACAGAAAATACCAACTATTTTACAGAAATGTACCCGTGAGTGATTTGATGTAGGAGTGAGATTTTTAAAGGCTGAATTTGAAAGCAAGGTATTTAAAATATTTATCTTATTTTTCCCCCATACCTTCAGTACATGCGACAGAAAATACCAACTATTTTACAGAAATGTACCCGTGAGTGTTGCCGACTGTGTAGTAACGCAGCCAACACACATCCCATACCTAAACTGCATCACTGTGCATTTTGGCTATATTTAATTGAATCTCATATATTGCAGTTTACTTACATCCAAAGAATTATATTGAATAGTAGATGATTAAAACTTACCAGGTTGTTTTGTGACCTTTGAAGAGGGTTTCCTGAAATTTTTGGTCCTTTTTGTCGATAACTGCTATCGAGACTGTCCCGTCAGCATCCAGTTTGTATTTTTCACGATTATGATGAAGGGAGCCCTCAGCGCTCGTAGTAGTACCGGCGCGATGGGTTCGTTGATCTCCTACGAAGACCTGGAAGGGCCAAACTGACGACGTAAAAAAATAAAAAATATTACGTACGTACGTAATAATTACTACGTACGTACGTAATATTTTTTATTTTTTTTACGTTGTCAGTTTGGCCCTTCCAGGTCTTCGTAGAATAGCTTGTGTGCGTAACATTCTGCGTACGTATCTACGGTGCGTAACCATGTAGAGCGGCCTCACTAGTGCGCAACATTATTGAGAGCAGTCGTCATCCGTATGGAGGTGTGGGTAACAAGTACCAAAAAGAGGGCTGTAAATGTAAGTTTTTATAACTTTCTACATTTTGTATCTTAACGAACTGATAACTTAAAATCTAAAGAATGATACTTAAGTATCAGTTTGCCCACAAAAACATCAATTTCAAACAAAATTACATCTGTATCCCCAATACCCAGTATACACACATGTATATGATTCTAATGGTCAATATGACCATTGCTTGCTGATGTGGTCTAACGCCGCGCACGGTTAGCAGGCCGAATTACAAGACGGCGAGATCGGCATGAAATGTGCGCTGTACATTGAAGTTTGAACAGGGTACAAGGCAGTGGCCACCGTCGCTAGCATAGACGGCAGTGTATACGCGTGCGAGGTATTAGCACAATTTAGCATGGCGTGTCGGAACCGCACAGCGAAAGCTACACATGAACTAGCCCCGGGACGCTGCCACTTCGTGGCAGCGTCCTGAGTGAAACCAGTACGATTCGGTGGGTCTCACAATTTACCAATGTTCAAATAACCATTGAAAATATGGCATTATATGTTATTTTTTTAAATTAAAGTATCATATATACGATGCCACTAACCTAAACAGACCTTCCGCAAATCAGCTTTTCCTAAAAAATGTGTAGAATCGATGAATGTCACTTTTTACTCTCAATTTTCGAAATCAGTCCCATTCGCCATGTTGTTGAAGCAGAAACGAAAATAGGCACTTGCGCATGCGCCTATGAATATTTATTACAATGACGCCATAGTTTTCGTCACAGGAATAATGAATATTCATATATCCACCGTGATCCGCCGATTTTTCGAGCCCACTCGTCTAATGAATATTCATAATCCTCCCTTCTTGTCTGTGTATATTATCGTGGAGCTGCTGACGCATGCGCATTGCAAGCAAAACACCGACCTACGGAAATTTTTAGTACAGGTTCTTGGAGATAAATATGCCTTTTTTTGTATCATCCTCATTGAAAAGAAAGACGACAGTCAATCGTTAAGTTTTGTAAGTACCTAAAGTAGCTTAAAAACAATTAATGTCATGTTTCATGGTTTTCATTTTGACAAACGACCTTGTAATTAAGAGAGATCCAAGCAATCAAAGGACTGCTGATCGCAGCCCGAACACTACGTGTTCGGGCTGCCGCAGTAACACATGAACATGGTCACTCATATCTACATAGGCTACATGACTACTTTGTGTGTTACTGCGGCAGCCCGAACACACGATTTTCTATGTGGGCAGAATTTTAAGGGCCGATTTTAGGCTGAGATATCGGCGGTATGAAAACAAGTGTTATGCTTGTTGGATTTTTCTCTATTTATTCAAATCAACTTTTTGTTAGAGTGGACTTGGCCTTTAAGTGGCCGAATTCTCCTCTCCCCCCTCACTCTAGGTAGGTATGTTAAATGAAAATTTCAAATTGATTAATTCTTGACAAATTTGGTATCAACAGAAAGGTCTAGAAAAGAGAAATGCAGTAGTTTTTGAATTATTCAAATTGGATGGATATTTAAGAAATTAGGGCATTTTACAAGTCGCAAAACACTGTTTTTTTTTGGTCGCGGAAATTGTACAGTAATTCAATACGTCAAAAAAAAATGTTGTGACCAATATACATCCCAAACGACCTTAAAAATTACCTAACTTCATCCTACAATGTATCCTGAAAAGTTTGGTACCCCTGGTCAGCTTATTAAATATTAGAACATGAATTTGTCAACAAAAACAGAACAGCATTACAATAAGCACACTTCATATTTCTGATAATTACCTTAATATGGTACATTGCCATAATATTTTGATGAAGAAAAACAATTGTCTATTAATGAAATTTAGCATCAAAATCTCATCACTTTTGTATATCGATCGTCAAAATTCACATGCTAACGCCAACGGGTTGACCCACGGATCTCCGCCGCCGCTGCCGGCGGAAGCCGACGCTGCTTCGCGGTGGAGTGAGCTAACGTGTATACATAGTTCTGACATGAAAAATTTCGCAAAGTAAAAAAATTATTTCGCAACTATAAATTTCCATTAAACTTTCTTAATGTGTTAAGTATTAATGAAAATGAATTTGTAAACAATTGAAATCAATTTTAATCACTTACCTTCATGAAAAATAATGATGATTATGATGACCCAAAATTATCAGGGTAGTTCAGGCCCATGTGAAACAACGGCTGGAAATCCTTTTGACAAAATTTTTTTTTCACACACTAGTTCGTGGTCTCAGCTCTTCGTTGATACCCTTTTTGTGCACATTGACATGCAAATACGGGCACAGCGAAAGCTTTTGTCAGGGTACCCCTCACAGCATAACCCGAAAGCTGGTAGAAAACGGAAACACAGTTTTGGAACCACTTTCGCAATGCAAGCGCACGGGCATTTCACATACCTACTCTAGGTTGCGCAAGCCCAAAAGTTCACCTTGTAAAAGCAATGATTACCAGAGATGGGCCACAGATTGTAAGTTTTTGAGCCAATTTTCGATCTTGACCAGTCTCAAAATTTTGAATTTTCTAAGTCTAAATTTCGTTCACTGCATGTGTCCATTGTGTGTATGAGTGTGTCTTTTGCTTGTCTCTTCCAAAGATTGCAGAGCTGCGCAAGGAGTTGACGGACAAAGGTCTGAGCTCAAAGGGTAACAAAGCTGAATTGGTGGAGAGATTAACAGAATACCTTGAAGTAGCAGGTAAAGTATATCTGTGGCTCTGACTTGTTAGAGTTTTTTATGTCAGATCAGCTGCCCCTACATGTACATGTAGGTGATCTCCAGACAGTGAACTGGCATTTTCTCTGCCAATGTTTGCTCCAAGCTTTATTTCATCCAAAAAGATCTCCCTCTCTGTGTAGGTGCCATTATCTATTGACTTTGGCGATCATGTTGTTCCACAACCCTCTATTTCTAGCCTACTCTATTAGCACCACTCCTGGTCTTTCTCTCCTCTCCCCTCTAACCTTTTCTGCAAACTGTCCAGAGTATTCTTCCCCTTCACATACTCTTCTTCCCCTCAATATTTCCTGTCGGTGCAAGGTTCTCCAAGCCACCTTTACGTACATACTGTCCCATAAAAGAGATACGGTTAGGGTTGTAAATTAGGTACATGTACAGTATAAGGTAAGGTATTGTGTTTGGTCAGGGGTTGCCAAAGAACCCCTGAGGCTGTGCTATGACCCTTTGACTGTACCATATTCTTGGGCATAGACCAGTTTCAAGATTACTTTACTTTAGCCAGATACATGTACATGTAGTTACAACCATTACTCCTCAAAACTCTCAGTATTTGTATAACATTGCCTTTGTCATAAATCTTATTGCCCTTGTCTTAGTCTTGTGCAATATAATTCCAGATTTAGAGAGCAAGATGTACATGTATTTAGTATTCTGATTCTTATTTCCTTTCACTCTTTGTATGTGTGTGTGTGTGTGTGTGTGTGTGTGTGTAGTCTATTGTTTCCCTCTCTCAAGAGCCAGGACATGTATGTGTACAGTCTATTTTTCTCTCTCTCTTTCTCTCTCAAGAGCCAGATTTTGCAACGACAACAAAACACTCATTTTTCTCTCTGCCTTCTCTCCTTCCTTCTTTACAGTCTATCTCTCTCTCTCTCTCTCTCTCTCTCTCTCTGCCTTCCGTTTTCCCCTCTCTTTACAAGTATGTTTCATGCTGTCTTTTGTTTCTCTCTCTTTCTCCAAGGTGCCGATGCTGTATTAGACAATGAAGTTGATGCTGATGGTAAGTGGAGAGTTATATTATCCCTTTCATCCTCTGCAACTCAACCACATTTCTTTACCATTTTTCTGATTTTTTTTCTCTCTTTCTTTTCAGCATGCAGTCTTTTTTTTTTTGGGGGGGGGGATTGTTATAACAAAAATACTGAAATCAAGTGGGAGTAAAGTAAACTGAACTTGATCACAGCAGTGTGTATGACCTTATATATACAGTAGTTATATTATATAATTATAGTGTACAACTGCATATTAGTTGGTTACTAGTTTATTAATCAATCTTTCTCGTATTTGTTCAGTCCTGACAGCTGATGATGAGGTGGAGGATCTTTTAAATCAAGATGAGGTGAGTTATTTTTTGTTGTACTGTCTGTGATATTGGATGGTTTTTATTATTATTATTCTGAGGTAAATGCATTTGAAAAGTATTAAGGGATACACCACTAGGCGGCCGTGGGGAAAGTCAGGATTGCGTAAGCCCCATTCACTCGTACACAAAGTTTGTGCATCAAACGCATCCATCAGACTGCTGGGATTACATTTCAGACTGCACGAGAGCTCGAGCTCGAGCTCAGGCGGAGCGTGCATGTTACACGGCGACTACTAGTAGTCTGTCCGAAGTTTGCGCCGCGCGGGGCAACGGCATGATCAGGTAACGATCACGGTGCCCTTTCGCGGCATAAACACATCCACAATCTGCGGTCGAGTATCCCTTTAACCTTATTTCACTCAGCTTGGACCATTAGTCAACTAATTCTTCTAAGGAGCCAGTGTGTGCAACCATAGTGAAGTACATGTAGACTTACATGTAGAATCACCCTTATTGTTGAGTGTGTACAATGTCGTCAATTCTTTCATTCCTCTTTTTTTGTTGTGACAGGAGCTTGATGGAGGAGATGTAACAGAAGAAGCAGCTGTCACAAGAAAAGTAGAACTGGAAGAAGAGGAAGAGGTGGAGACGAAGGTCGAGGCCACTGAAATCAAGAAAATTATCTCCCCAACTGCTAAACCTATGACAGACACTGAGGTGAGGATGATCACAGACTCATTAGTGTGTGGGAGGGAGGAGGAAAAGAGAGAAAGAGAGGGTGAATGAGAGTGAATAAGAGACTGAGAGAGAGAAAGAGAGTAGGGGTGTGTGTGTGTGTGTGTGGGAGAATGTGTGCAAGAGAGAGACAGTGAGAGAAAGTGAGAGTTGGTGAGAAAGAGAAGCTGTGTGGAGTGAGCTGACTTGATACTCTGGAGACCGAAGAGAGATTTAGAGGATATCAAATAAAAAGAAATAAATAAGCTGAAAACGGGATAGATAGTAATTAAGAGAGAAAGTGATAGTAATTAATAGAGAAAGTGAGAGTTAGTAAGAAAGAGAAGCTGTGTGGAGTTACCTGACCTGATAGTCAGAAGACCGAAGAGAGATTTAGAGGATATCAGATATAAATAAATAAATAGGCTGAAAAGAGGAGAGATAGTAATTAAGGAATGGTTTATTGAAAATAAAAATCATAACAGGTTCAAGGTGAATTGAGATTCTTTTACATTAAAAATAGATACATAGTAAATGTGAATATACAATAACAATAATCAACATGAGTAAGTATCTGTATAAACTGCAGTAGGTATAAATCAAAATGTATCATTCATTGAACTAGTCGGGATAGTAAAACAAAAATAACATGTAAAAAATGATTTTGCTCAATGCTCATATGTAGAATGCATCACGTTTTCGTAATGTGTAATTCATCCTCAATGACACCTTCACTCACATTTTTTTTTTTTTAATCTACAGAAAAAGTTGTTACGTGCTCAGAAATTTGGAGTTGCAGGTGCTCTCTCAGATGCAGACAAGAAGAAAGCGAGAGCAGAAAGGTAAGAATAAGTAAAACATTAATTTCCTACACATACCGGTAATAAAAAGGTGAAATAGCAGTGGTCCTGGAGCCGAAAGGTTCTTGTTTCAAGACCTACATGTTAATGTTGGTGATGGATTGGGTGAAAAAACACCCAAAAAAAAACGAACACACAAAATAAAAATTTTGCTGAAAAATGAAAAAAATGTAGGAAATGAACAAACGGGAAACTCAATATGATGAGACCGTTCGTACCTTTATAGCCGATATCTCATTGTATCAGAACATCCTTAAAAAGACAAATATAGGACTGCATGTACACTAATGAATGTACCGAGTTCTGCTGCCGCTGCTTATAAACTCATTTAATAGCTATGAAGGCATTCATGATAACGTTCATCCTCTGAATTATCTTATAAAATATCGGATTATATCGCAGAAAAACGCTAAGTTGGGTAAGTCGGTCACACTTGTGAGCTCATGACTAATGATATGGAATGTTTGTTGAATAGGGTACTATGCATGTCAGAATATAGCACACTCATAAATATCAGTGTGAAATTAAGCTCGTTATAGCTGATATCTTGGTTTAGCCGACCTCGCTACAAAAGGTTTGCGCCCCCATAGAATTACCATGATGGAAGTAAATTTGGGACTCTGGCAATATCCTTGTTATATCATTACCTCTTTATGTCAATGCTTCCCTGTACTTGTTTTAATAAAATAAAGCAATAGTTTCTTTCATTGAACTTGCACTTTCTTTCCCACATATTGTCATTAGTTTAATAATGCGCTGTTCCATAAAATTCTAATATTCATGAAAATGCGAAGCTGTACTGTTGTCATGTAAGACACCATATTTTTCATACATGTGCATATTCATTCTTCTCTCCTTATGTTATAAACTAGATTTGGCATGCAAGCAACTGGATCACAAGCCAAAACTACAGCTGCAGCAACACCAATTTCACATTCAAAAGGAATATCAATAGTAAGTTAAAATCCAAAGTTCAATTGCAAAAATGCGCAATTCCTCTTCATAGATGCGGAGAGGTGCAAATTGGTTTTGTATGATTTAAAACCCTCTTGCCAGATAACTTTAATACACGAATAGGGCAACTACCCCCTGACAATGATCCCCCCCTTTCGGAAAATTACTCTAAGATAAATTATCCATATGGGGTGGTTGGTTTTTTTCTTTTATTTTCTTTGCCTCCTTAGAGGATTTATTTTACATTCAAATCTTACAAATCAATAGAACATCATACATACATGTAAATGACACAAAAGGTAACTACAAAAACTTAAATTGACTTACACATATCAGTATTACATTTTCCAATAAACTTCAACAGATCCTTTGGTAAGTCATCTTTTCTTTATCCATATTAGGTTGTCTGTTGGGATAAAGAGGGTAGTTGTCTGAGGATAAGTATTTAAGGGATAAGTTGTCCTAGGAATAGTCTTCTGGGGTATGTCATAGGAAAGGTTTGGGTAGCTTCCAGGGGTAGTTACATTTTAGGTTTGCTGTAAGAGGAAGATTCATGATAAACACAAAATTGAGAAATTTGTATTTTTGCCTCCTATCTCCCGACAGTCGGTAGACACAGATAAGCTGAAACAGAGAGCTGAACGCTTTGGAAAATCAGTTTCTCCTACTGCAGTTAAGGTAAGCTATTCATTTGATCTCTTGGGTTTTTCTGTAGTTGACGATGCTGCGACTGTGTTTTGTTGTGTTACTAAGACTCCCTACGTGTTCATAAGATATTGTGTCATTTGAAATTATCTGGGGTGGTATTCTGAGATTTATTTTATCTTGATTTTAGTGAAAAGATTTTAATTGTCATAACAAATTTCAAATTTCAAAATTTCATTGGTGTTTGCGCAGATGAATTCCACGTACGCAGCCACTTTTGCGCAGGAATTAACCAATGATGCGCCATAAGCGTACATTTTGTTATGACAATTAAAATTATTTCACTAAAATCAAGATAAAATAAATCTCAGAATACCACCCCTGGTCATTCAAATTGCTAGAAATTACACAAAATAGAAAACAAAAAATCAATTCTTCCATTTCTTTTGTTGAGCAGAATATGTTTCTTAGATAGAATAGTTAGTTAGTTACTTAAAACTAGGCAGTTAGATTTGAAACTCTTCAATGGAAATGTAATATTTATTACTACTATTTCTTGGTATAGAATACAACAGGAAATAGGTTAACAGGAAAGAAAAAAAAGAGATTGTCAATGTGAGGATAGAAGTCATAAGAAGGTGCATTTTAAAGCATAGTGGTCAGCCTGTAAGTGCCCGATCTGAATTATTTTGGCCGTAAACCAAAACCAACACCAATATAGGCCCTGAATCAGATTTTTTATGCCATAATTGCCACAAAATATTTGGAAGTGGTTAAGCCATTGCTCAACCAAAATATATTTTATGGAAGAGTAACAATATGATCCGCATTACAGACAGTCGCAAAATGCCTAATGATTGAAGATGGAACTTGATTTTGCTCTAAGAAAAACTGAATGTGGTACCATGAAAGTATGTCAATGTTTTGATCAGTGTTTGAAGCTCTGCTCCAGATTCAGGTCTGGCTTTACAAAATCCTAAGAACACACCCTATGATAAGTGATGCCTCTATTGTTTTTCCTACAGAGTGAGGAGGCAGAGAGGATAAGGAAAAGAAAAGAGAGGTTTGGAGCTGTGACTGTCACTGCACCTGGTTCAAAAGCTAAGATCAGTGTTACTGGTGGGGATGATGCAGAGGTTTGTACTTTTGATAGATTCAAGTAGGGCGCATTATCTTGATTTCTCTCCTTCTCCGGCTATCCTTTTCATTCCCTCTCTTTTTCTGTCTTTAGCTGGTCCTCTTCGCATCTCATGCACTACCCCCCACTTGCTTTCTTTTTCTTCCTGTACATGTATTTATCACATCATCTAACTCATGCACTCTCTATTACACTTTAGTTATCACACACACAAAAACTCTCACTTCACTCTTTCTCTCTATCGTTCTCTTTGTCTGCCTTTAGCTTGTCCTCTTCGCATCTCATGCACTACCCCCCCCCCCCTCACCCTTTCTTCCTTTATGTATCACGTCATCACAATCTCTCATTATCATGCGCATCCTATTACACTTTAGTTATCACACACACAAAAAAACTCTCTCTCCCTCCCTCTCTTTTTCCTATCACAAACTCTCTTTAATTCTCTCTATCATGCCCACTCTGTCTCTCCCATTCTCTATATCATTTTCTGTATTTCAATATTTCAATGTTATTAATGTTTTATCTAGCACAACACGAAATGCTCTTCCAAACTTCTTTGCACACACACACATATATCTCCTAATTACATGTACACATACATGTAATAAGATTTATTCCTTCAGGTCCATATAACTTGATGTAGGCCTATTGATGAATAAGTATCTACTGGAATAAGAATATCCATCTCAATAATATTTCCTTTTATGTACTTTTTGACATTTTTCTTGAAGTGTTTGTCATACCTTGCAAGATAATTCCATTTCTAAGTTGCTGTGAACTCTTTGGGGTTCTTTATGCCTCCGCCCACCGAAGGTGGTGCCAGAGGCATTAATGTATGTTTTTGGGTTGTCCATCCATCTGTCTCGTTTTCTCGTTCTTGCGATAACTCAAGAACCACATGAGGTATGAACTTCACTTGGTGCTAGTATGTATCACCATAGGAAGATGATCTGATTAGATTTCGGGGTACGAAGGTCAAAGGTCACAGAGGTCAATTTCTGAAATAGCATGTATTAGCCTTGTTAACGCGATATCTCAAGAAACATTTGAGGTATGAACTTCAAACTTGGTACTAGTATGTATCATAGACGATCTGATTAGATTTTGGGATACGTAGGTCAAAGGTCATAGAGGTCCATTCTGAAATTCCAGGTTTTAGCCTTGTTAACCTGATATCTCAAGAACCATTTGATCCATTAACTTCAAACTTGGAACTAGTATGCATCACCATAGTGAGACGAACTGATTAGTTTTTTGTTCACGTACGTCAAAGGGGACAGGTCATAGAGGGCTATTATACAGGTGTATGTGAAATTAATGTTGTTTTTTACCTTTGTTATCACCATATCTCAACTATATTGTATTCATGACTAGGAGCAGATAAAGTGATCAGATAAAGAGGTCAATAACATGTAATAAGAGGTTTTTTATTCTGGTTATCACACTATTTCAAGAACAGTTAGAGCCATCAATTGAATTTAGGCTGAGGCATATAGGAGATGCAGTCGTATTCATCTTGTTTTTCTGTAGAACATCAAATAAAAAGGACGGGAAAAACTATATTACCTGGGTCACTATTACACATAACCACCTGTGTTAACTGTTGTTTTGTCTTTAGATATTGGATTTCAAGTAAATTTCTTTTTGAAATTTGTGTTTATATCCAAAGATGGAAAGATACACTGTTCTCTTCATTAACATTGTTATGTACAGATTTG
The DNA here is from genome assembly GCA_025617745.1 of Heliocidaris erythrogramma. NCBI lineage: Eukaryota > Metazoa > Echinodermata > Echinoidea > Camarodonta > Echinometridae > Heliocidaris > Heliocidaris erythrogramma. The sequence goes on along the minus strand of CM046870.1, from coordinate 15,062,411 downwards.
AAACCTTATTATATTAATCATTTTGATAATGATAATAAGTAGGTAAGTATATTACTGTGTTGACCTACTTATGAAATGCCTGCACTCACCTGTCATTTCTTGTTCTCTTTATTTTGATTCATATACAGGCCAAGAAACGCAAGAGAGCAGAAAGGTTTGGGATGGCATAGCGGCAAAGCTTCAGGTATTCAGCAACTTTGTTACCATATTCCTTTCAGCGTACCCAAGCGCTTGTACAGCGACCTGTAGATCTTTCTTCCACCCCTTTCCTTCTGTAAAGCGTGCTGAACCGCATGAATCAGGGATAGCCCGACGAGTAGAAAGAAGGACAGGATTACCTGGGGCCTGTAATTATCAGCAGATCTCCCAAAAAGGCAGAAGAGCTGCCTTTGCCTGTCAAAAGGAAACAAGCAACCCTTGAAAGTTGTTTTAGTTTTTACTTTGTAGGCCATGTCGTGATAACTGAACTACCATAATTTATTCCACATTGATGTGAACTTTTCTGTTTTTTGTTGCTTTTTTCTGAAAGCCTCGTCCAAATTAAAAAGTGTAGTTAAAAGAGTACCATGTTGTGAGATTCGCTGTGTTTTGTTAGAAATTTTTTTAAAGGAGTACATATGATGTTTTGCTTGTTTCCTTTTGCCCAACGGCAGAAGTCACATAGGCCTGTATTCTGAACTCCGGTTTAACTTAAACCATGGTCTAAATGTGTGGTTTAACTATGGGCAGCCAAGTGTGACACAAATCTCTAACAGTAGATATTTGATTTATCAGCATTTTTGGTACTCAAACTTTTAAAAACTGTCAGGGAATGATAAGTAGAATAGTTTTCTGGACCATTAAAGCATGAGACGAGAATCCAGTAAGGGATCACGGAGAAACCCCGGAAGCCGTCGGCACGCAGAGGAACGCTCTTGCACGGTCGCACTAATTGCTTGGAACGCCCCTGCACGCCAGGAAGTTAATGAGGTTGAATTTGCATAACAATAGCCACCCACCGAGGGAGCCTTAATTGTGGCGTGCAGATGCGTTCCTTTTGTCGAGATAATATCCTTTCATGTTTGCCGCTGTCCAGAGACCGATCAATAAGTCATTGTAAGCCATTATGTAACCACGCACATCCGGCATGAAGTTTAACGATGTGTATACTTTGGCAGAGTCATAGTAAAAAAAGGTCCGAGAAGGAAGCAAAATATGAAGAAATCTGAACTTCTAATTATTTTCCTGACCACGCAAATCGTTTCTAACAGACGACGCTTGAATAAAAAAGATCCGAATAAGAAGCAACATATGAATAAATCGGAACTTCTAATGATTATTGTGACCAAGCATATCGTTTGACTGACGACGCTTGAATACAAATAGTTCCGAAAAGGATGCAAAATATGAAGAAATCGAAACTTCTAATGATTTTCCTGACCACGCAAATCGTTTCTAACTGACGACGCTTGAATAAAAATAGTTTCGAAAATGATGCAAAATATGAAGAAATCGGAACTTTTAATGATTATCCTGACCACGTAAATCGTTTCTAACTGACGACGCTTGAATAAAAATAGTTCCGAAAAGGATGCAAAATATGAAGAAATCGGAACTTTTAATGAGTATCCTGACCAAGATATCGTTTCTGACTAACGACGCTTTAATAAAAAAGATCCGAATAAGAAGCAACATATGAATAAATCGGAACTTCTAATGATTATTGTGACCAAGCATATCGTTTGACTGACGACGCTTGAATACAAATAGTTCCGAAAAGGATGCAAAATATGAAGAAATCGAAACTTCTAATGATTTTCCTGACCAAGCATATCGTTTCTAACTGACGACGCTTGAATAAAAATAGTTCCGAAAAGGATGCAAAATATGAAGAAATCGGAACTTTTAATGATTATCCTGACCAAGCATATCGTTTCTGACTGACGACCCTTGAATAAAATAGATCCGAATATATAGGAAGCAAAATATGAATAAATCGAACTTCTAATGGTTATTGTGACCAAGCATATCGTTTGACTGACGACGCTTGAATAAAAATAGTTCCGAAAAGGATGCAAAATATGAAGAAATATGAAGAAATCGGAACTTTTAATGAGTATCCTGACCAAGATATCGTTTCTGACTAACGACGCTTTAATAAAAAAGATCCGAATAAGAAGCAACATATGAATAAATCGGAACTTCTAATGATTATTGTGACCAAGCATATCGTTTGACTGACGACGCTTGAATACAAATAGTTCCGAAAAGGATGCAAAATATGAAGAAATCGAAACTTCTAATGATTTTCCTGACCACGTAAATCGTTTCTAACTGACGACGCTTGAATAAAAATAGTTCCGAAAAGGATGCAAAATAATATTATGAAGAAATCGGAACTTTTAATGATTATCCTGACCAAGCATATCGCTTCTGACTGACGACCCTTGAATAAAATAGATCCGAATATATAGGAAGCAAAATATGAATAAATCGAACTTCTAATGGTTATTGTGACCAAGCATATCGTTTGACTGACGACGCTTGAATACAAATAGTTCCGAAAAGGATGCAAAATATGAAGAAATCGGAACTTTTAATGATTTTCCTGACCACGCAAATCGTTTCAAACTGACGACGCTTGAATAAAAATAGTTTCGAAAAGGATGCAAAATATGAAGAAATCGGAACTTTTAATGATTATCCTGACCAAGCATATCGTTTCTGACTGACGACCCTTGAATAAAATAGATCCGAATATATAGGAAGCAAAATATGAATAAATCGAACTTCTAATGATTTTCCTGACCAAGCATATCGTTTCTAACTGACGACGCTTGAATAAAAATAGTTCCGAAAAGGATGCAAAATATGAAGAAATCGGAACTTTTAATGATTATCCTGACCAAGCATATCGTTTCTGACTGACGACCCTTGAATAAAATAGATCCGAATATATAGGAAGCAAAATATGAATAAATCGAACTTCTAATGGTTATTGTGACCAAGCATATCGTTTGACTGACGACGCTTGAATAAAAATAGTTCCGAAAAGGATGCAAAATATGAAGAAATATGAAGAAATCGGAACTTTTAATGAGTATCCTGACCAAGATATCGTTTCTGACTAACGACGCTTTAATAAAAAAGATCCGAATAAGAAGCAACATATGAATAAATCGGAACTTCTAATGATTATTGTGACCAAGCATATCGTTTGACTGACGACGCTTGAATACAAATAGTTCCGAAAAGGATGCAAAATATGAAGAAATCGAAACTTCTAATGATTTTCCTGACCACGTAAATCGTTTCTAACTGACGACGCTTGAATAAAAATAGTTCCGAAAAGGATGCAAAATAATATTATGAAGAAATCGGAACTTTTAATGATTATCCTGACCAAGCATATCGCTTCTGACTGACGACCCTTGAATAAAATAGATCCGAATATATAGGAAGCAAAATATGAATAAATCGAACTTCTAATGGTTATTGTGACCAAGCATATCGTTTGACTGACGACGCTTGAATACAAATAGTTCCGAAAAGGATGCAAAATATGAAGAAATCGGAACTTTTAATGATTTTCCTGACCACGCAAATCGTTTCAAACTGACGACGCTTGAATAAAAATAGTTTCGAAAAGGATGCAAAATATGAAGAAATCGGAACTTTTAATGATTATCCTGACCAAGCATATCGTTTCTGACTGACGACCCTTGAATAAAATAGATCCGAATATATAGGAAGCAAAATATGAATAAATCGAACTTCTAATGATTTTCCTGACCACGTAAATCGTTTCTAACTGACGACGCTTGAATAAAAATAGTTCCGAAAAGGATGCAAAATATGAAGAAATCGGAACTTTTAATGATTATCCTGACCAAGCATATCGTTTCTGACTGACGATCGACGCTTGAATATAAAAAGCTTAATTTATCAATTATCAGTTACTGTTTGAAATCGTAGAAAGCAAAGAGGAAAGATGTGTCAGCGATTTAGAATAAGGAGTGAAAAACAAATAGCGGTGGTCCTCACTCGAGATCAATGGAGAATCGAAACTTAATTGCAAGTTCTGAAAGTATATTGCTGAAAGTTTGAGCAAAATCCGATAAATAATAAGAGAGTTGTGAATTTTGAAAGTTGTAATCACTACACTGCAAAAACCAGGGTGTTAAATTCAACACCATGGGTGTTAAAAGTTATTCTTTCCCGGTATCTATATCCTGCAACACCGAAAGATTAAAAGAACACCTAGTTTCGGATTAAATCAAAATTAACACCCAGAATGGTGTTGAATATTCAACACCACTGGTGTTATTTAAACACCAATATTGTACACCATCCATGGTATTAAAAATAATTTACACCATAGCTGGTGTCAGAGTAACGCCATGTCCTATATCATCTTGGTACACACAGATCCTACATGTGTATCTTAACCTATCCTATCCTAGTACTATCCTATCCTATCCTAATAATCTTATCCTGTTGGTACAGTCTAGTGCAAGCTCTTATATACCCATTATATTTTTTTATGCATATGGTAAGAGTTTTGCTAAGAATGTGGATTCCCCTTTAATTATCGGAAAACTTCAGAAAAAAAGATACTCCAGAAAAAGAAGGCAACCGGGCAAGGCGATTTGCATGTGATTTGAGAGCACCTTTTTTTGCTTGAAATATTGAGTTCATCATGTCAGTATTTCTTTAATGTAATACTGTAGATTAATAATTTTAGCCATCTAAAAAACAAGAAAACGTACCAGCTTAAGGGGGAGAGCATTGTTCACAAACGATACTCCCCCCTCCCCCCCCCCCCCCCCCCCCCAGTGCTTTATCTATCCCGAACGAATCGACGCGCCTGGCCTGCGCATAGGAACGTGTGGGCAAGTAAAATGCATCTCGTTCTCGAGCGCTTAGAAATTATGCGGTGACGAGAAACAAAATGCATAAATTATATGCCAAATTCGTGACATTTTTTTGTCACAGCTTTTTGTTTCCTCTTCTCTCTCTGAGTCTCTCATCAAAGACAGTGTCGCTTGTTGGTGAAAGCAGAGTGACTGCGTGTGCTAACCAACAATTTGCGCGCAAGTGTAAATATGTCAATCATTCTAGCCGTCCACTGTAGCGGACCCTGTTCTTCATTTAGTATTACGATTTTAATTTACTATTTTAAGGTAAATGTGTCATATTTTATTCCCACATACCAGGTCCGTAGTCCATTTTTTCAATGTAATGTATTTCAATAAGAAGAGTCAGAGAGGTTCTTTATGTGATGCATGCTTAAACTGGTTACCCCCCCCCCCCCCCCCCCCCCCGACTGAGCGAGTTTTGGAGGGGCTGATGAGAAGAAAAATATATGGGTTTCCTCCAAGCAGAATTTGACAGTTGACAAAATTTGCTTCCCTTGTAAGAAAAATCCTGGGTACTCCACTGAAGATCCGTTTTCTTGATTGACGCACCCCCCCCCCCTTTGAAAATCCTGGCTACTGGCCTGCAAACGAATATAAAAAGGTGTATTGAACCGGGCGTATGAGAGGCAGGACACAGCAGGGGGGGGGGGGGCAAGATGATGAAGATTTTGGGATTTGAAATCATAGGGCCACAATGGCTATTACGCCCACCCCAAGTTGTAGTATTTTTTGTTACAGTCACCGGATATCGGCACAATAGCCCGTTGCATTGCGTCGCCCCTCGTCAGGGGGCTGCACAGGTTCTGTGGGGGGGGGGGGGGGGGGGCTGTCGCTTTCTGAAAGACAGACACCTCAAAACCGCCTGTTGTATATTTCCCCTATGCCCCGACGCTACGCGACGGCCCAATTAAAATGGACTAACCTCTTTCCTACCCAACCCGGATGTAGGCAAAGGCGTTACGGTTGGTAAAATTTAACTTCGGAAAATTGCTTTTGATTTCAGTCCGGCAACATTTGAATATATTTGTCACATAAATCGGCGACTTCCCATTCCATTTGCGTTTCAGAATTCTTTCCTTGAAGTCGGCCCGACGAAATTATTTTGAATGTTATCAATATTAATTTGTCCAGCAAATTGCCTCTTTATCGTTTGCGTTTCATTATTCCTGAAGACAGCCCGATCAAACTATTTCCAACTATAGCTAGAGAATTAATTCGTCAAGTAAATCGTCTCGCCTGTTTAGTTTGCGTTTCATAAGTCTTGTTCTGAAGACGACCCGACGAAATTATTATCGTTAGCGAGAAAATTAATTCGTCGAGTAGATCTAAATTCGTCTCGCCATTTTCGTTTGAGTTTCATAATTCTTGTATTGAAGACGTTTCTTACAAGACTCCTTATACACTCCCTCAACAATTCTCAACGATTAATTCATAAAACCTTCGTTATTTTTATATTTGTCGCATATATAGGCGACTTCCCATTCCATTTGCGTAATTTTTCCCTTTGCGTAATTCTTCCCTTGAAGGCGCCCGACAAAATTATTTTGAATTTTATCAATATTAATTCGTCCAGCAAATTGGGATGAAACTATTTCGATCGATAGCTAGAAAAGTAATTCGTCAAGTAGATCTAAAATCTTCTCACCTTCTTTTCGTTTGCGTTTCATTATTCTTGTATTGAAGACAGCCCGACGAAATTATTTTGATCGTTTGGAGGAAATTAATTTGTCAAGTAATTCGTCTCAATTTTTTTTCGGACCGTGCACAACCCAATTTAACACTCTTATTTTACTATTACTTACATTCCTCCTTACTCTCCCAACAACGATTAATTCATAAAACCTTCGCTATTCATATCTATATCATATCTCCCCCCCCCCCCCCCCCCCCCCCCCCCCGCGCTCTCCCTTCGCCCAATAAGAAGAATAAATAGTAAATGACGAAACAAAGGGAAACGGTCCATGGTAAACTCCCCACATATTTGTGTTTTAACTTTTAACACAAACATAAATTCGACAAACACGCCGAGAGCATGATTCATTGTCTCCTTAATAAACTTCGCTCGGCTGGCCTGGCCGCCAAAAAGGAGACAGATTAGAAATGGAAACAAAGCCGCATGCGCATCTTTTTTTGTTATTCTGCACTTCTTTGTATCATCTACGGGAGTTTATATTTTACAATTTGGATTCACAGTCCATCCCGCTCCTGTGTCTCGTATTTACGAATGCCTCATGTCCAAATCGCGGGTACAACGCAGGGACCGCGGAACCGGGGGCTGCAGGCCCCCCCCCTTTTTCAGTAAACACGTGCAAACGTATGACAGTGCAGAAATGTGGTATACACGCCCCCCCCCCCCTCCCCCCACTAAGCCCCTCCACTTTCCAAGACGTTCCAAGGCCCCTTGCAACGTACAATATCAACGTTGAAGGTTCAAAGTTTCTTTTCATCAACGCTGTACATGTACTTGGTTACGTAATCAGTTGGCCATTGACAGCAGTTGTATACAGAGTCGCTATGAACATGATGGACAAAGAGAGTGGACAAAACAAACCCTCATTGTATACCCTTCACAATGGTTCTGGTAGTCAAAAGAACATCTTTTGTCTACACGAACCATTGTTAAGTATAGAAAGACGAGTTTTTTTGTCCGCTATCCTTTGTCCGTCACGAATGTTGGCGCTAACTTTTTACCCAAAACAGACAAAATATGTCTTGTTAAGCTGACGTTATTGTTAATGTCCATGTAATGGAAGACGTGTATTTAGGGGAGGGGTAGGGTCGAGGGTGCACGCTGGACATTTTCACTAACATTGTAGGCCTATTTGGCTACGTAATCAGTAGAGTATAAGCCTACTCCACTGATATCGATTCTTTCAAACTTAGGATATTGATGGGGGGGGGGGGGGGTACAACGTTGGCTATAATTATGATGGACCATCATATTATAAGGAAAGTCAAATTTGACAAGTAATAGCCAACAATTTGTACGTTTAGTATTACAACAGAAATCGAGGAATCTGGCCAGTGAAAGTGTAATTACATAAATTATATATAATTAACAAGTAGAAAATCCGAATAAGTTCGAAGATCAATCTTATTTAGTTCCGATGTCAAAAATGGGTTAAGCAAGTACATATTTAGGAAGAACATGTTCCCAATTCATATTTTCGGACACATTGGTATGATAGAGGGAAAAACAAATTTCTTGGAGGAAATGGTAATTTATGAAAAAAAATAATTCATTCAATTGAGCAAGTTCCTTGAAAACATCGTTATTTCCTTTTCTCACTACAAGACTTTTACATCAATATTATACAAAATAGTTACAATATTGGCGGAACGTGACAGAAAGGTGAAAACTGGAAGACCAAAAATGTAAACAGATTAATAATAAACAGGAAAATAAAAAACGGAAGTATATCATGCAAAAAAAGCAAGTATCGCAGAATATTAAAGAGATTCAGCGGGGTAGTATAGAGGTATCGAATAAGATGAATTAGTCATAAAGAAAAGAAAAAATAACTGAGTAATAAAATAGGAAAATTCCATCTTTGTCAGGCTGTTGTAGTCGATACGCAGTATAATAATTGTTTGGAAACAAACATCGAAAGTAGGGGAAAGGAATGCGCGCTTTCCTACATGTATGTCCATTGTTTGCCAATTCAAGGAGATGAAAAGGCACCGCGCGTGCGGCCAGTGAGCGATGACAGACAAGAAGCAGGTCATGACCGTGCTTGTTACGTGTTTCGCAGAAAACTACTAACGCTAGTCGTAATTTTCAGACCCCGCAATTTCTTTACTCGCATGAACCGCTGAATTGAAATTTTCGAAAATACAAGCTATTAACCTTCAACACACGCTCAAAGTTGCACAGTGTTAATCGTTTTGAAGTCATGAACAACGAATATGAATAGTTTAATTGCCAGCTATATCTGGGTGTTATACAAGTGCTTGGCTCAATGGATAAATCAAATTTGTGTTTTCTTCATCAAAGTACATTTTCTCCCACCAAATAGGTATAGGGACTTGAATATATATGACAACCCATTCATTTGATTTATTTTGTATGTCCAAAATAGTTAACAGTGCTTGTCTAAACATTTTCAGACTTGTGCTACTCCCCTTGTACGAGACCCTGGATCATGCCCATGCCCGTGCCTCTGTGAGGCCAAGTAGAACTGATTCCTATAGTTTCTCATCCGGATTTTTCGAAAATGAGGGGGTACCACGTTATTTGAGATTTGATATTTTTCCAAGATGGCCACCGCACATAGCTACTGCGCTCGTATTCCCGTTATACAGCTGTATTTATATTCTTCTTGGGTCCCTGACCCCCAAAAGGCATCAAAAGGCGAAAAAAAAAAAGGATGCGGGTGGGGACGAGAAACTAGGAATAATTTTGATTTGGTATGACCTCCCTCACCCCCGAAAGTAGGCCAAGTATTCGTGGCGATATGCATATTTGCGACGAGAAGATTAAAAAAGCGAGCATAATCATGTTCACTGTTTTTTTGTTTTTTTTTAGAAACACCACTCTTTCAGAAAAGCTCCGCGTCCCCTAAAAATAAGGCACGTTGACATGCCCGCAATATGTTGGTCGATCGGTGCATGGCGGCAGGTGTAATTCATGAGGTCCATATACGGATGGTTCGCAGTAACGTTGTGTTTCGATCTTTCCTTTGTTTGAAAAAAAAATCCAGTGACTGATCTCAAACAAAATACATGTACGATTCGTGAATAATAATCCGTGTCGATAGCACATATTATTCGGTGGTGGCATATAAAGTCATATAATATACTTTTGTTCTCAAGTTCTAACTTTTTCGACCGATTTATACTTTTATGTCCGGCGAGCCGGATTAATTTTCCTGAAATAGGAATTTCCAATTTCCAATCAGTAGTCAATAGTTTAATAGTATACTGCTAAGTTTCCTGTCAAAATAAAAACGACTCTTCTTTTTACAAGACTATAAAGTATAAAGGAGTTAGAAAACGGGATGCATCGCAATGTCACGTCGATGTCCGCAGTTATCTGAAATTAGTAGGCATAGGCCTAGATGTACTCTCAAATTTCACTCGATGTTTACTTATATAGGTTAATTGATATTGATCATTTGGATTGACTTTGAATTATTTGCCAAAGTCAAGCCATTAATACGGACTAGACAAAAGCCTAGACTTATGGACTTCACTTCAACACACTTGGCAAGAATGTTGGATTTTGCGAGACATTCTACTTCTAGAGCGAGCGTCATGAGAGCCCAGCACAGGTGGACACCTGCGTTATCATCATCATCATCATCATCATCATGTCATAGAGCAACTAGAGTCACAATTTCATGCATGCTTGATCAATAAATATATATATGGTTATTGTGCTTGGACTCAGCCAAGTCCGCTAACTTATTCTTTCCTTGATTTTGCTTCTTGATGTCAATCGATCTCGTCCGACTACTTGAATTTTAATACGTGGATTTATTAATTATTCTTTTTGTTTTTCTTTGATTTTTGTTTTCAAATCATGAGATGAAATTATACAGATTTCCTTTGTTTTATATTGAATAGGGCAGATATAAAATGCAACAATAAATATTACGACTGTCATAGAAATAACGATCCCTAATTATTGGGGTAACATTTATGTTTATAAAGACATATATTCTGCCGATAATTATTATACGAAGACAAGAAAACGCTCATGAAATGGTTTTAAATAATGACGGAAAGAGTATAAGAAATCTAGGACCGTAGCGAGAAAATGATTTTAATTAAACCCGCTCTGGAATTGCTCACATCGCCAAAAGGAGAAATCCCGACGGTAATTTGGAAGAAAAAAGGACAAATATGTAGAAACTTGTAATACTATTTGAACGACGGATAATGAGATTAATAATTATTTGAAACTTATTTCAAAATTTTCAGTTATGCAGTTTAACAATTTATCCGCTTTTACAGTCGGTAATCTTTTTAAAGCTTGTTATGCCAATTTTTTTAAGCAAAGTCTTCGCCCGCCAGCGCCTGGAAAATGAAAATGAACATGCGCAGCATAGTGCATTTGTATGCGCGGTATACGGCCGTGCGCTCTCGAGCAGCATGTGACTTTGGTGTTTCCAAACCGTTACCCAGAAACAAAAAAAAAAAAAGATTTTATGTGCCGACGGCGGCAAAACGTTCACCGACGTGACTTATATGTTAAGGATCAAGGATTCTCGTTTTATTTCAGTCGTTGCAGAAGGCTACTTCAAGTTCAAAATCTACGTTCCGAAGTGCATATTCGCGCATAAACAACTTCAGAATAGTCGCATAGGGCTGCTGTGCTCGTATATATTGCTCCCGCGGGAGCGCTAGTGGGTTCTTAACTTATATCCGGCTTCTCGAGGAGCGATCGATATATGGTTTCAAACTCTGTAGATTTTGATTGCCCCGTCGCCTGGCGTGCAAACCGTTTAACAAAGGATTATGCAAATGAATCTCGGACCGTATATAACGGTACCTCCCCTCGATAGTTCTGCACGCTCATGCACGCCCCAATCAAAGCCTCTATTGTTAGGAAACAGGAACGGGTTTGCACGCGTTCCCGAGTTTCTCCGTGATCCCTAAACATAAGGAACCATAAAGTGTAAACAAAGTTTTGACATTTTTGGCTATCCATAGTTAAACCACAGACTTAAACCATGGTTTAAGTTAAACCGGAGTTCAGAATACGGGCCATTGGGTTTTGATGAGATTTGCAGGAAGTTACTGCAAAACCAAAAACGGTTGCAACATGAAACTTTCATGCATTGTAAACGACAGCCATTTTCACAGAAATACACTTTCGCGAATTGCAAAATTCAGTGTAGTGTCAGTTGTAATTCAATAAATTCATGGCCTGACACTTTTGGAAGTCTGAATCACATTAAATGCACACAAAAGTTTTTTTTGTTTTACAGTAGATGATAGTGACTTACTCTGAAGATGTTTGCACAGGTTGAGAATTATTAAAGGGAAAGTCCACCCTGATTACAAGCTGGTTTTAAAAGAAGCAGAAAAATTAAAGACACAGATCAGTGAAGGTTTGAGCAAAATACGATAAAGTTATGAATTTTTGAAGTTGTAATCAATCATACACAAATTGGCAACTCTGTGACGTATCTTGCGAGTTCCTCTCCCATTTGCCCTGTATCCCCAAAAAAGTGTTTCCTCTAAAGAAACTATTCAGCCATACATGCACCATAGATACAGTCATTGCTCATTACGCTTTTACACAGAACCTGTACAAAATAAATCATTCCTTCATCAGAAACTAAGAAAAGGAAATTTATGAAATTTTCTGTACTGAGCAAATGGAAAAAGAGCTCACAAGATACATCACAGAATTGCCAATTTGTGTTTGATTGATTACAACTGCAAAAAATCATAACTTCCTTATTTCTTATTTGATTTTGCTCAAACTTTTACTGAAATGTTTCTCTCATTTATCTGCTTTTAATCAAATCAAATTAATACCAGGGTGGACTTTGCCTTTAATACCCCTTCCTTACAAAAAAATAAGATATCAAAAAGAAGGGACCTGGGGGGTGTTTCATAAAGCTGTTCGTAAAGTTACGAATGACTTTACGAACGACTGGAACATGTTCTTGGGTGCTATACTAATCAGATTCTCAATCATTTAGCACAAAAACTGATCACCAGTCGTGCGTAAAGTCGTGCGTAACTTACGAACAGCTTTATGAAACACCCCCCAGGACCCTGTGTCATAAAACAGTTGAAACAGATCTATGACAAATGTGGTCACAGCCAATCAAATGCTCTGATTGCAGTAGCTAATAAGTTATTGTGACAAATTTTATGAACCAGGGGGGTGTTTCATAAAGCTATTTGTAAGTTACAAACGACTGGTGATATGTTCTTGTGCTAAATGATGGAGAATCTGATTAGTATAGCACCTCAGAACATGTTCCAGTAGTGCGTAAAGTCGTTCGTAACTTTGCGAACAGCGTTATGAAACACCCCCCAGGGCCCATATCTGGATTATAAGGCAGACACTACCCTTCCTGGATCTCATCTAAACGCATCTACACTCTTGCCCATGTGTGAAGCAGAAGCCCAAACATAGTCCCAAATTACATGTAGAAGTAAATTGTATCAATAAACATGAAACCGTATCATTACCAGAGAATCAAATTACAGCATGGGACTCATTAAGCCTCCTTCAAATTTGACACTTAAAAAAAAAAATGTGGCAACATGACTCTATTGCACATTTTATGCAAATTGCAATTGGGGATGAAAGCATCAGATACAGAAATGGGAAGCACTTAATGCTTATGTTATTTCATTTTCCCAGGACTTTCTGTTTTTTGTAGGCTTAAGAGTTGGTCTATGCAGAGTTTGTGAAAGTGAAATGTATCAAATGGCACCTGCAATTTGTTCACACTTTCAATACTGCGGTAATATTTCACACGAAAGAGACCCACAACGATAAAAAAACATATATTGGATCAGAAACATGTTATATTGCATTGGTTAATAAATTGTTCTCTTTACAGATGAAATGACCAGGGCTGTGACGTGATACAAATTTAGTAACAATTTCCAAAGTTCTTAGGATGGGCATAGAGACGTGATATATCATGATGTGATATGAACTGTATAAAAACAGAGTATTATCATTGCATGTTATTAACCAAACTAAAATATAACGTCAGCAGAGTTGTAGTGCCAGGTGGCATATGATGAAAATGTACATACTTTGCAGTTTTTCTCTTGTACAATTGCAATTTTGGAATGAATTTGACATAAAAGATGAAATTTGGACTCACAAGTGGTGGGCTCTGCCGCCCATTGCCGCATAGTGTAGCTATAACCCTGAAGGTCAGTCAGGAATATTTCACAAGTTTGTGCGGTCTTTGCTTCGATATGTGGTTCACATCATTCTGTGAATTTCTCATAAATGCCACTTTTTAAAATTCTCAACACGTCACAAATCTGGCCAGCGATTATTGGTAGAATGTCACATCTTTACCTAGCCAAATCCTGCACATTCATAGACACAGGAATGAAGGATATACCCAGTACATGTTCTGGTTTTTCCAACCATGATATTCATTTTCTTTGGTCAAAATTTGAAATCTAATGAGACAAGTAGTGACCTTGAAGCACCAGCAGCACCAATATTTATTTAGTACATGTATTTTATGTTTGAAAAATGAGATTAGTAGGGACTACATGTATGAGGTAAAGTTCAGTGTTCACCACTCCCATTTGTGTTAATTATTAACTTATGTGCTTAATTCTTTTCATTTTCCCCTTTGGCATATCTACCATTTACTCTTTATTTACATGTATAAGAATTGTTTTGTAATGAATCTTATAGAGCATTATTGCAAAGACTTTTCACAAAATCTGCTCTGCTTGTATATCCCACAGAAGTTATGTTCTGATTACGTAAGACATGTACAACATTGTAGTGTTCGCACATTTGAAAAGGTGACTCGCACCTGCTTTTAAAATTGCCATAGGTTGATTTCCCCCCCCCCCCCCAAGTCATTGCAATCGTGTTATAGGTGCTATTTAATATTTTGACGTGATTATGAAATTAGTTGAAGTTATTAATTGATCTGGCTCAAAATTTATTGAAAAAAATTGCTATAGGTTTTCAGATTAGTGAGCAATACTAAATTAGAGAGAATGAATTCTTTTCGTAACAGCAGTAAGGATAGCCCTATAAATCAATGTTATTGTTATAAGTAGCGAAATGATATACATGTATCAAAGAATTCAACTTTTGCTCCAATTTGAACATTTTTTTCATAAGTGAAGTAGCACCTATAACACTCTTAAATTTTAGAGATGTAATTCTGTCCAAGTATAAACATTCCCCAGAAATAAGACATTTTGAACATGCAAGTGGAATTTATTCTTTAAAAAAAAAATAGGAAGAAAAAGTTAGGAAGAAAAAGTTAACAATTGCATACTTGCTCCCAGCTGTCAGAAAATTATTGCGTATTTCTACACATTTGTCTCCATATTTAGCAGATACCCATTTTGCTAGATATGTAATGTACAAACTAATTTGTAAATTATGGCAATTTTTGAACTGTTTTTAACTTGTTTTCTTTGTAAGGAGTGGCATAATCTTGTATTTTGTAGAGTATGTTTAAGATGTACATGTAAGGGAAAGTGATCAAGTAAAGCAATAATCGACTTTTAAAACTTAATGTTTTGTTTAATTGTCTCTTCTTTATTCGCATACTTGTACATGTATGTAAATATGATGTATGGTGTTTAAGGGGACTTATCAATCACCCTCAAGTTATTTGTATAACTGTAGAACACATTAAATTACCCCAAATATTGTGAGATATTCAAATGGGTAAGGATTAAAAGCCACGTGGGGGAAATATCATTTCATGTTAAGGCCTGCACGGATGTTAAAAGGTACCAATCACCCCAAAAATATACAGTGCGTATAAAAAAAGAAATATCCAACTTTGGTAGCTCCATATAAAAAAGACTTAACATTCTCTGTGACTTTCAGATTTATTTCATGGCAAAGAGTAACTACATGTAATAATCTGTTTAATGATACCTTATGCATAATTGTGTTGCCACAGATGACTGAGCACCAGGGTTTTAAAAAAGTCATGTCAAAAACCTCTTGTACCAAGTTTTGGCTCAAGCAAGGCCTGTGTTTCAAAACCCATTCATGCCACAATGCATTATTTCAGTCTGAAGACAATTGCAAAGCTTTTTCTAAATTGACTTTGTGGATCTGAGTAGCAATTAGCAAAAGTATAAATATCAACTCAAATTCCAGAAAATGCTGCTTACAAGCGAAATTGATATTTTTGTTATGATGACACAATTGGCTTCCTCTGAATCCATTGTTCATCGAGGGATTCAAAGAGGTCAGAGTTTAATTGGGGTATTTTAATCATGAATGTCCACTGTCGAATACATGTAATTTGTTAGTTATCCTTTGTAGTTATCTTTCCTTTCATTTTATTAGTCTTTGAGGTTAGTAAACCACTGATTTTGAGATGCATACCCTATGGAGGTGAGATGGTGCTCATGACATATCAGCAGAGCGTTTATGTTGCAAATGATAACATAAGATTAGAAGTTTGCAAGCTGTTAAAATGAATTAAGAATAAGCTTAGCCTATGAATTGAATCAATGCCCTGTGAAAGATGGATGCCTTGAATCATTTTAACCATGAATCATTGAAACACGAACAAGAAATAACGTTTGAAATGATTTAAGCTGTAGTAACACAGGTATGTGGCTTTGACACATATTCGTTAAAATAGCGCAAACTTGGTACAAGCAGATTTTGATGCCTCTTTATTTAAAACCCTAGTTCGCAAGTATCCGTGGCAGCAAAGTTACGAATAAGGTATCATTAGACAGATAATTAGTTACTCTTAACCATGATATAAAGGTCACAGAGGATGTGATATTTATATATATATATATATGTGGGCAACCAAAGTTGGGTATACCTTTTTTTTTTTTTTCTTTCTTTTTTTTTGGGGGGATGTGCTTTGTATTTCTCTGAATGTTTGGGATTCTGTGCAGGTATACAACTGTATGTTAAAAATATCAGCGTCGAATACACACTGTATTACCTGGGTAAAGAGAAATGCAAGTTAATAATACCCTCTAACATCGGATATTTTATTCATATTTGGTTCAATTTTGTTTTCATACTCCTGAATCGTTCACCCATAAAATGTTTGGTAAAGATTTAAGGGGTTGAATTTGTGCATACTAGGCTTACTTGCTGTACAGAAATAATTGACTGAGCAGCGAATGCTTGCTAACGTGGCGAAATTTGGGTTTCGCAAACATTTTTTTATTGTGAAGAAATTTTCAACGTGTTCAAATTTTCTTTGCGACTTCATTTTCTGCAAACAGTTGCAAGCTTTTGCAAAACAGCTTTAAGCCTTTGCAAACGGTTGACAGACGTGCCGCTAAAGTTCTTTTTGATTGGCCAATGCTAGCGACCACATGGTCAGAAGAAATGTGAATGCTGGGGAAGGTTTGCTCACCCTTGTGTAGGGTGGAGTCCATAGATTCGCCTGGTACTTCACCAGGAGTTGGCAAAAGGTCCCAAACGTTCACAAACAGTGGCAAAGGATTGGCGAGTAGTTGCTAATCTTCGCAAAGACTAGCATTTGCGTACATTCGCTAATAGTTACCAACTGTCTTTCGCAAACACTTTCGCAAACATTCGCGCGAATGTTGTTCATTGTCGCTAAGCGTCGCTAATGACAGAGGCGAACCCTGATTTTCGCCAACATTCAAGTAAGCGAATCAAAAAATCGCAAAGTTCGTAAGCATTCGCCGCCCAGTGAGATACCTCCTTTATAAGGTGCTAAGGTGATTGGTTCAATTAACTCTGAAAGGGCCGGGATGTTTTGGCTATGCCACAGCCGGGAGGGGGGGGGGGTGATTCCCCCCCCCCCCCCGAGATCTCAACCGTCGACCTCGCGATCGCGCCGAAAATCGGCACGCACGTCGTCCACAATTTAATCTACAAAACTGTAGTTTGTGTTTTTACCATGTTAGTTTGATATTGTAAATATTTCATATTTTTTTGTGTAGATGAGTTTTCAATTAAAAAAAATTCACATTAATTATGCAAATTTATGCATGAAATCAAATTTTGCTCTAAATCATTAAATAAAGCTCAAAAATGCTAATTTTTGGTCTAGACACTCTTTCCAGTATTCTTAGCAAATATACTAGAACAAAATTGTAATCAAAATTGATTTCTTATGTATTTTATTTTATTTGATATTTCTTATGTATTTCTTTGGGGTATATTATTATTATATTATATATTATTATTATTTGTTTTTTATTGTTTTTAGGATGAAATTTGTCAGGGACACTTTCGCAAACATATTTTTGGTCTGACGTGCAAGTACGAAATGTTGAGTAACTTCAGAACCGCATGCCCGGAAATCGCGAACTTGGTCTCAATAGATGCGTGACATTCGAAAGAAAAAAGTCATGAAACGCCGCAGCGACTGCTTTGTGCGTTGCGGACATATCGCGAGAAACGTCTAGGGCGTGGATTCCACCCCCCCCCCCCCGGCTCTTTTAGGGTTAAAGAGAAGGTTGGGTTCTGTTAAAAGGGGAAAATAATTTGAGACCGTTTTTTCTTTTGTCTCCCACGTGGAAGAACTTGGTAGTAGCATTGTCCTATAATGAAGAAGAATGCTCTTCATTACATGTATCAAATATGACTAGAAACGTTTCGAAGGTGCAAGTAGATTTGGTCACTTGTTTATCCATGTTTATCCATAGCTGTTCCCACTGTTTTTCATTTCCTTTTTTTTTTAGCAAGATGGAATTCGATATAATTTTTATGATTCCAAAACCCAACTCACTTGTTTTTGTTTAACAATTCGGAATAATTTCCGGACAGCATTTTTTACTGTGAAATTGAAGCTAATCGTGTGTCATGGTCCAGTGCCAATGGTTACCTCAACGGATAGTGGATCACTAATGGGGTGTTGCAAGAAAGTTGCAATCAATTGCAAATTGTAAAGCAAATTAAAAGAACCATTCTGAATGGTTCAGGGTCTGCCCATTCAAGAAGATGCGCTTGCAACAATGATTTTGATTGGTCAGTACCGATCAGTTGCAACTTGCAATCAATCGCAACTTTCTTGCAACACCCCATAAGTCCCAGCCGTGTCGCTAGTGTCCTTTGGCAATACATTAATATACGTTTGCCACACTCCACTCGGGTGTAGTAAATGGGTACCTAGTAGGAAGTTATTTCTTGAACAGGGCAGGGCCAAGAGTTTGGAAAAGTAGAGAGCCCAATCCCCCCCCCCCCCCGAATCTCTGACAATCAAAGAGAAGAAACAGGTTATCAGGCAGATAGGGGGAGGTCTAATACACAGAGCCTGTGACAAGCAAAACGTAGACGGGGTCCGGACCCCGTGACCCCCATAATGTGCTCGATATAACTATTATTGATACAAAATATGAAACTGGGAGGAGAGGAAAATGATGTATATGTATAAAACGAAACGCGTGATGTCATTCATGCATGTGGTAAAGAAAAGGTGATGACTAAATGGCTGGTCACATTTTTTCCGATAATGATAACGATAACGAGCTTTTCAATTAAAGGTACATCCTACTATATGGTGTGTATGTATAAGTATGCTCGTGTCTGTTAATAGTAAAGCGACCATGGGGTATACCTTTAATGAAAAATCGCGTTATCGTTAGCCGTATCGGACAAATGTGACTAGCCCTTTAATCCTAGTAAAGCGGGCATTCTGAAATGCTAGAAAAATCTGATTGTATGACATATGCATGAAATGTTTTTATGACTCTCTGAATAGTGTGCACGAAAACTGAACCACTTCAAACGTCGTTCGTTGTTGGGAAAACGAGAATGCTAGACCACTTATGTTGTTTGTTCAGGGGGTGTCAAAATGAAGTTAGATTAACACGGAAACTGCACTTGTCAAGGGCTTTTAAGACTCTTCACAATCACGTGAAAATAGACTAATTTAGCTTGCTTGTTTAGCAGGACCAGGAAAATTACAGGCATGGATCTCATGATGAAAAGAAGACGTTTTAAGAGTGAGGACTGTCAAGGACTCATCATTTTTCCATTTTCAAGTTTTCAAGTTATATGTTTTCAGTGGCGGATACAGGATTATGAGGCGGGCGGGGGGGGGGACAAATCTGAAAGTTTTCCAACAACATAATGGAGAAAGGGGGTGTTCACGTTTTAGAAATTTCTCCGAAAAACAAAATAAAAATAAAGTCGAAAAAAAAATAAGAAGTTGAAAAAGTAATCACATTTTTAGGTCCTTTGGATGCTAAAATTTGGTGCCAAGGGCACGATCAAAATGAGCACTTTTTATGCTTCCGCTTCCGAAGGTGGTGCCGGTGGCATTAAGTTTTCGGGTGTCCGTCCGTCCGTCCTTCCGTCAGTCCCGCTTTCTCATTCTCACAGTAGCTCAAGAAACCACAAGACGATCTGATCTGAAATTGCAGGTGTTAGCCTCGTTAACGCGATATTAGGGAGTTTTCGAATGTGTCGACGTGAACGCCATTCTAGATCCTCCCAGCGACAATGGACTGCTTTGTGTTGACTGCATACAAAGTAGGTGAAGCATGAAGCTAACAATGGGTGGAGGGAGGTTCACATTTTAGAGAAGACGACAATACCATGTTTGACGCGTTCTCGAGTGGACAAGGGAGAAGCCAGTGGACGGGTGAGCCGTTCTTGCAAAAAAACCGCGGTATGCAGTTAACACAAAGCAGTCCATTGTAGATGGGAGGATCTTGGACGGCATTCACGTCGACACATTCGAAAACTCACTATTGCCAGAACCATTTGAGGTATGAACTTCAAACTTGGTTTTAGTATATATCACCATGGGAAGACGTTTCGATTCGATTTTGGGAAATGTTGGTCAAATGTCAAAGGTCATGAAGGTCATATAACATGAAATTTCAGGTTTTTGCCTTGTTAACACTCTCTTGAACAGTTTGAGCCATTGACTCCAAACTTGTATGGAACTAGTACTTATCACCATCGTGGGATGAACTGTTTAGATTTCTTTTCACGGAGGTCAAAGTTGACAGGTAATAGATGTCATATGTAAAATTAGTGGGGCTTTGTTATACTGTTTTATATTCATGACCATAGGAGGAGATAAAGTGATCAAACTTAAAAAGTTATCATTTCGGCAGCAGGTGGGTGTGTTGCCGGCTTCTTCTTTGAGGGGCGTTACTTTCAAGCCTTAGGCTTATGACTAACCCCTCCCATGCTATGACTATTTTATTATTATGTTGATATTTGTATTTGATGCAATCAATCAATCAATCAATCAATCAATTAAACTTATAAGTTGTAAGGTCGAATGTCAAAGAGATCAACTAAGAGAGATCAACATGTAACAGTAGGTTTTTTATTCTGGTTATCACAATATTTCAGGAAAAGTTTGAGCCATCAACTGAATTTAGGCTGGGGCATATCGGAGAATCAGTCACATTCATCTTGTTTTACTAGAAAAATTAAAGCTCTAAAGACTCGCATTAAAGAATTGCGAAGGATAAAGAAGGAACCCGACTGTTATAGAATAGACGCCTGTTATCTGGATGTTACTTGGTTGGTTGGTTCTTCTTTATGATGGCGCTCTTCAATCTCCTCAGATTATTTGCGCCAGTCATTATAGGTCTCACATAAGTAATTAACGGCCCCATTCACTTACGTGTTATAACGAAGGTTGTCTAAACATCATATTTTGAACATCGCTCGGTAGAAATCGTTTAAATTCACAGAACAGAGACAAAATATAAAAATCTCCCAAATGAAGTACCTTATTTGGGCACTTTCCCGGCGATAAAAAAAGATATTTAGGTTGAAACAAGGCTAGCCGAAATTTCGGCCCATTCGCACATGGAAACAGTGGAAGTGCACCAGTGATAAAATAAATCCTTTAAAAATAATAAAAGGCTAGCCAACTTCAGCTAAGATGTCAAATTGGAAAGAGTATGTCTATCAAACACCATTTACGCTTTTTAAATTTACTGAGGACATTTAATCGATTTTATATGAATATTTCTAATTAATTAATTTCAAATAATCTTTACTCCGCCTCACCGGCATGCATTGCGAGCGGATGAATTACTTATGTGTGCCCTATAATTAATTAATTTCAAATAATCTTTGCTCCGCCTCACCGGCATGCATTGCGAGCGGATGAATTACTTGTGTGCCCTATAATTAATTAATTTCAAATAATCTTTGCTCCGCCTCACCGGCATGCATTGCGAGCCCTATAGGGCACACATAAGTAATTCATCCGCTCGCCATTCATCCGCTCGCAATGCATGCCGGTGAGGCGGAGCAAAGATTATTTGAAATTAATTAATTAGAAATATTCATATAAAACCGATTAATATAAATTATGATTTTTTGTTTTAATCGGCTTTTAAAGAAATATACGTCCATGCATGTCATCAGCCGACTCTGTAACCAAGTGGTGTTGCGTGAGTTCAGCCATGGGGTGGGGGGGGGGGGCAGTGGCATCATCTGAGGGCAATGGTTTGGGGAAACGAAACTCTAAAATACAAGGCAACTGATAAAGGGGAGTGTGCGGAAGGGGTCCTATTGTCTTCTGCGCTCCTCCTTTCCCCTTCTCCTTTTTTTTTTCTTTTTTTTTTTTGTTTGGAGGGTAAACTATATCCAATGTCATGGCCAGACAAATCTAAAACCTTGCCGGTTTATACCAACTCAAGCACTGACCAAACACAAACAAACATGAACACAAGGTCATGTTCCAATAACCCTTAGCCCTAATGTCAGGTTACACTGATTTAAAAAAACAAAAGTTACAGCATCTTGTCTCCCCTTTCGTAAATCAAAAGTCGATGTAAAAATGTATTATCTAATCAAAGATAGGCGAAGTTCAAGGAGGAATCTGTTTTTTAAAGGGTTCTAAATTGTTTTGACAGCTATACCAATGACTGATAAATCATTGACATGATAAATGTCTGTAGTTTAGACAACATGTACTATATTGGCAAAGTTGACAATGATGAGAAAAAGAGAGGGTGATTTTATATATCTTTAATAAATCGAACTGCACGACCACACATATATAAATGTACATTTTTAATGATTGTAACTGTGTTCCAAGTAAACATTTTAAATTAAAAATCTGTAAGAACATCTGAACGTTACAAAACAATCATAATTATACATGTGAATGACGAAATTAGGGCTTGCAAATTATCGTAAAGGATCCAGTCATATTTCTTAAAATTGTAGTCGTACGAAATTCTATGATAAGCATCTTCTCATACCCTTTGTCAGTTTGGGGCGTTGTTTTTTGTGAGGGGGGGGGGGTAGGTTTTTTTAATATATATATATATATAGGGTATGGTATATTATGTAAAACGTACCGGGGGAAAGTGAGCAGTGGCCGGAGGCGGGGTCACCTCCCACAGCATGCACGCATGAGACTTTGATGAATGCCCCCCCCCCCCGAATTATTTTGTCAACTTCACATAGATGTATCACCTCACTAAATATGATCGAACTCATTAAAGGAAACCACGTTAATGGATCTTCCATATCCAATGACATTCAAATCTAAATTACATCTAATGTTTGCCAGAATTGTGACGAACACAAGTTAATGACCGTTAGTCCCGGTGGAAAAAAGGCGGTCGCAAAATCAACTTAATTCTTTTTATGCATGACTGTCGAAATTTGCATCCGGCTACGTTTATGTACATGCCTATCTTCTTGTGCATAATGGGTTTCGGATGTGCATTAAGCCTGTGCATTAACTAGCCTGTGTATGCATGGTTTTGGTCGAGCAATGGGATATTAATTGGAAAGCAACGATATTCTAACATTACTGACATCAAACATTTCAAAGGGGATATCATTGTCATTGAAACCCGAAACAGATTCGTTAAACTGAAGGGCGTCTTTAATTGGAAAGTACCCTGCAGTATAAGAAAAAGAAGACAATATAAATAGATAGATATTCCGCCAAATCTATCCAAAGATTATAGCAATAAATTGTGGATGAACATTCATTTTCAAGTAAGAAAATCTTCTTCTTTTGTCATACCTTTGACATTCTGTTGTAATATCAGTCAGACTCTAAGAACAGCAATTTTACCTTTTTGTAATTGCAATTTTCAGGTTCTAGTCTAATAAATTCTATATCCTCAACATGTTGATTGATTTGATCTGTTTCTGCCAATAACAAGTTCCTATAATTTATACTATTTACATTTATATTGAGTTACATGTGTATACATGACATAAAACTTAGCTGTCGAATTCAATAAATAAACATATACATGTATTTACAATGTTGAACATAATATGGTGATAGAATAGTCGACCAAACTGGTTTTTACTCTTTTGAGATAACGGAATAGATTAAACTACTGGCATTATAATGACAAGGTGGCTACAATACATTTCACATCACGTGGTAAAGCAGCATGCACGTATTATACCCAAGCTTAGAAAATGCGCAGGATAACTTAGCTGCCTTTTTTTAAATCGTCTTGCAATTATTGATCTTAATATATTTAAAACAGATTTATACATAGTAGTACCCCATTTTGTGGTCCTTTCTAAAAAAAAACATAAATAAAATAGTTGTTTCGAATTGTTTGCACTTGTTGATAGGTGAGTGTTTAACCTCAAACAAGCAAACTTAATGATTAACGTATTCTGTTTCTGCCCTGGGAAGAATTGTTCTACTCAAAAGACGTCCATGTTGCGCAAATACGCATGTTTTCGACTTTTACATACGAGTATCTTCTTTTGTGAATCCGTTCAGTTCTTGCTTAGCATTGACAGGTTTCGCTGTTAGTGCCACACTATTACACGATTTCATGGTGGCTGAACAATCCTTAAATTCAGTCTGACACCCAACACCTTTAACGGAAGCACCATCCCCGGTTGCAAAGCCTACCGAGATGGTGTTCGCGTTCGAACCACGCGACACCATTGTGTAGGCCAATGACCGGTTGTTCTCGCAGTCCGCGTCGTCTGATCCTCGGTGGCAAACTGTGACCAAACACCAGCTCCTGGTGCGCATGAGGAGTTCACGGAATGCGACCCGGAAGTCTTTAGTCCTGATGGTGTAGATGAAAGGATCAAAAAAACTGTTCAAGAGCGCCAGAAGGCCCAGCCATCCCCGGACTTCTGGTGAAACCTTACAGTTTCCCCCTCCCACAACCCCAAGCAAAAGAGTCACCGTCAACGGCAGCCAGCAGACGACAAAAGTGAATACGATCATTCCGATAGTGATAGCTACCCGAGTTTCCAGACTTAGCCTCGGCATGGGAGTTCGTGAAGATGTAGACGAAACGCTTCCCGTGTCAGATAGCTTTTTGCGATGTATGCCTTGCGGCGGGTTTATATTCACCTTCGATGTGTCAATGACTGATGGTCGTGCTGACGCTTGCGATTTTGCAGCAACACGGGCCCTGGAATCGATGCTCTTGGCATGATTTCTAGCAATGGAAAATATCTGGATGTAGAGTCCCATGATGACGACGATCGGGATAGATAGGACTATTACTGTATACATTATCATGTAGCCCCTCGTAACAACTCTATACCACTGGCAATACCCAGTGCTGCTGTGTGGTGTATATGTCTCTTTATGATGCCACACAAATGGTATGCAACCAATTATGAGAGAGAATAACCACGTGCTAATGATTGTAATCCGCGATCGTCTTTTCGTCATGATCGCTGCATATCGTAACGGATTCTTAAGGGCGATATACCGATCCACCGAGACGGCTAGAAGATTCAAGATAGCGGATGCAAGCACGATCAACAGAAGACAGAAAGGCAAGATGCATACGTGTAAAGAATGCAAGAACAAATCTGGAATATACTTCGCCAGTAAACCAATGGGCATACCAAGCCCACAGCATAAATCACTTATCGCTAAACTAATGATATACATACTCGTGGTCGTACGGAGCTGACGATGACGGCGAATGGTAGCTAAGATAATGACGTTTGTAACGATCACCAAGACTTCGAGGATAGCCATGAGCGAGATGGCGATCTTAAGCTGGATGCCTTCTAAATGTCCGAAACCGATACCCAAATCCACCACCGTAGGTTGTCCTAATGGGACATTTGGGAGAATAAATGTATCGTTTTGTTTCAAGATCACTTCTGTGGTATCCATTATTGTCACAAACTCTGTCGTAATCTCAGTCACATTATGCCCATGTAAATATGTGACTGGTGTGTTGTGTAGCACGTTTAATAATGAAAGCTGACCATTGCTTGCTAGAGACATGGTTGACCCAGTCGTGCAGCAACCTTTCATAATCAGATGTTATCGTCTTTAACAGGAAAACAAATAGCACATTCGGAACAAGGAGGATAAGTACAAAAGTACACAATCTTCGGCACGTTTTCCACAAAATTCTCCAGGATCGAGGTTACGCGCCAATCATTGTGGCGGTGATCCGGAAGGTTGTTTAACTCCTATTTGATCAAATAATTATAGTAACATTGTCAACGACAGAAAATATCTACCCGTTTGAATTTCTTGTACCTCTGTGATAGCCGTGTGCAGGTGTAGGGCGTATGTCTTAATTGGCCTTCACACAAAGCTCCGAATCAGAATACATAGCACGCACATTGTTATGGTCCAGTAAAATTTCCTTGTAACTATATTATAGACCAGCGTTAATCAGTCATTAAAAAACACACAACCACACTCCTCGGTTGAGCGCGTCGCGACTTCGGTTGAACAAATTTCATGATTAATTTTGTCTCGTTTAGAACAATAAATATACATAGGAGAGCGAAATTACCGGCATGAAATTACATTAACCGTGCATCCAAATGAAGCGAATACAAACTTCTAATGTTCTTCATTCGTAGTCATGGTTTGCATTATTTTCTGTTTGAAATGACAGTAAACAAAAGCTTTGCTGGTACTGTAGAAGCAATCTGATATTCCACACCGTCGCCAAACATATCGAATTCACACACAAAATGTCTCCAACTGTTTTTTTTTAATGAATCGTACGTCCATACAATATTCTGTTTTTAATCATGTTAATGATACAGCCTAAAATTATTGCCGACCTTGTTTTCATTTAATAATCCGCATATTATCCAGTAGGTGAATAGTAATACAGTGATCAAAACCCTGGACGAGTTTTGCCCTTGTCCACCTTTCGAGGGAAGACGATAATAATGTTCGTTAATTAGTAATTTTAATAAAATAGAGCGCTCTTCAAAATCCATGGACAACGACGACGTCACATGTTTTTCCTCAAATATATTTTGTCAAACCACTGATATTATCCGACAAATCAAAAAATAACCTTCTTTTCACTATACATTCCTACTCCATAACCCGACTGATGAAGATTGAATAAGCATTAACAGTTTTTGTCAGCCGACTCGAAAAGATGACTCAAACTCGTGGCGCTGACGGACGGGCAAAATCATTCGTAAATCCATATCTTCCGATTTTAAAGAGAATCTCGCGTATCCCCGTGCATTCACAGGTGGCATACGATATGTATATTTACACATACACTTTCAAGCCCTGCATGAATCTCCCTCATCAAAGATATGGCAATCTTTGTTTTGATAACTGGTTCAAATATCACAGCGTTCATAAAATTCCTTCAGCACACTTTGTCACGGCTTGAATATTGTTTGAATATTAAGATGCAATCTTTGTTGTGATAACCGGTTCCAACGGCATAGTCTTCATGTACCCAGACACTTCCTTTTGAATGCGTTGTCAAGAATTGAATATTGTTTTATTGAGATGCAACTTTGTTGTGATAACCGGTTCCAACGGCGTAGTCTTCATTTACTTAAACGCCTGCCTTTGCCTGGGCTGTTAATAGTTGAATAGTTATTGTTTGAATTAAGATGCAAACTTTATATTTATAACCGCGATTCCAGTATCACCGAGTTCATTATACCCACTACTTCCTTTTGCTTTAAGTTCTCTTCAGTTAATATCAGTTCGTCACAATTAAAGGCTGTAGTCCACAATTTCCAAATAAAATTTCCCATGCTGAAGCATAGACATCAGGGGAGTGTTTCATCAAGCGTTTCATGGTCAGTGATTTTTACCGACAACTGTTATAAGCTACTGAAATCCTTGCTTCTGATTGGCTGAGAGCAAATTTGTCGGTAAAACACTGACAAAACACTTGATGAAACGGTCGCAAGAGGGCTGCATGGTAACACATTAGTGCAAAGAACGGGTAAGTGGTAACCTGAACAGAAGAGATCACATTACCGGATGGTACTTGAATCAAATGAGTTAAAGTCAATCGTCTGCTCTGGAAGGGAAAAACAGCCTGCAACTTTTTATCCATATATGAACAATGCCAAGGCTATAGACCATGTTACCACCAGTAAAATAGAAGTTCAATCACAACATCTCTGTTTGCTGTGCTATCGTTCATTGTAAGATGAGAAAGCGTTTTGTGATGTACATGTATTTAGGTGGTCTGTCGGTATACGACAGATCACCTATTAATTTTGTCAAGATTTTTCTTCTTTTTAGGTGGTCTGTCGGTATCGACAGATCACCTATTAATTTTGTCAAGATTTTTCTTTATTTTTATTTATTTATTTTTATTACATATTTTTGTACCCACCAAATCTCAAAATCGGCCAGGTCAATATCATCGAGTTTCATGTCATGTATGAGGTCAATTATGGACATGATCCATTAACATTTTGGAGGTCATCAGATCATCGTGACGTCATCAAGACGCCATTTTGTAAATTTACAAGATCGGTTATATCTTCATAATCGATCATCAAAAATCAACTATATTCACATCACATAAACTTCACATGACGGGTCATCAAGTCATGTCCTCACAGGTCATCTAGAGGTCAGGACGTGCGCGTACGCGCGCGTCAAAATTTAAAAATGCTCAAAATCACATAGGATCAAGTCTGCACACGTTTCAGGTCATTTTGAGCATTTCAAAAATATCCGTACGTAAGCGTCCGCGCGCGCGTTTTACGCGAGCACAAGTCGTAAATAACGTTAAATCGCTGTTTTTTCGATTGATTTGCAATCCTGACACTTTTCTTCATCATTTCCATCAACTTGGAATCAATTTCAATCAATAATAAGGTCGTACGGGCGCGTCAAAGTTCAAAATCCGTGCGCGCGTCTATGTCGAAAATAACGTAAAAACGTGCAAAAACATGCCTCTACAAAATTAACTCTAGCTCTTTAAATAGTCCACAAACCCCCAATTTTTTTGTCATCATCACGTAGGGTATGAATCATAGATTTCATTTCATGTATCATTTGACCCTTATAAACATTATGACGTCATCAAAATGGCGCCAGAAGTCAAAATTTACATTTTTCATGTTTTCACGTCATCACATTTATGCAAATTTGGCTCTAGATTCGAAATTATTAGTCGTTTTTCGCCCAGATTTTGCTATGTCATAGCTGAGACAATCCTCTACAAGATCAATCATCACGGTTTTTCATTTTGATGACGTCATCACAGTGAAATTTTCAATTAAAGATGCCATGTCAGAATTTTCCCTATTTGCGTGTTATGTCTATGGAAGATGATTTTTTTTCGAATCATGAATCTACATGACATTGTTCTCTGAGCTGTATCTCAGTTGTTTTTGGTCTATTTTCTTCCAGATTTTAGTATGTTATAGCTGAGACTATAAGCTTTTACAAGTGTGGTCTCCAATTTTTGATCAGATGTAGGGATCATGCCCAATTTTTCACTACAAAATGGAATTTCAGAATCCCGTTTTTCGTTTACGTGTTATCTCTATGGGAAATGTTTTGGTATATTGGTCAAAGCACTTGCCTCTCATTCCGGTAACCCAGTTCGATCCCCGGTGGGTCCATTAAATTTTTTTTTTTTTTTGCTTCTTTTTGCCTTTCATTTTACCATCTTCTTCGACTATTATAACATAAGCAATCACAAACAAAGTAATAAAATGTCTTATTTTGCATGTTATGTCTATTAGAAAGTAGTGTGCAGTAGTTTATGTATAACCCTATGGAAAATCTGATTCCCTGAAGTGTATTAAAGCTATCCTGCAATATCATTAGTCCTATTTGATATCACAATTTCTCAAAATGATAATGATGTTGATGATAATCATGATGATGATCACCATTATCATCATCACCATCATCATCATTATATCATTATCATGATAATCATCAACATCAATATCTTCATTACTGTCATGATATTCATGATGATGATGATGATGATAATGATAATGATGATTATCATCAACATCATTATCATCAGCACTGTCATGATGATATAATGATCATCATCATGATTATCTTCAACATCATTATCATCATCACTGTCATGATGATATTCATGATGATGATGATACAATATCATCACCGTCATGATCATCATTGCTATTATTATTGTCATCACCATCATTATATCACCTTCATCATGATAATCATCACCATTATCATGATTGTTATCTTGCACAAATATTATCACATCTTCCAATGACCGTTCCACACATTTTCTACATTCCTGTCCTCTAGAAGCATCTCCATGCGTGGCATTCTTGACTTCCTATCTTCAGTTTAGTATTTCCCCATTATTATGATCATCCTGATTACAATCATGATCATACCAATTGAAAGACAGACCACCTAATTCGTCCTCATGACGAATTAAATTCTAGTTATTTCTTTCTTTTTATAACAAATTCTTGTGGCCACCATATCTCAAAATCGGCCAGGTCACTATCCTCGAGTTTCATGTCATGTATGAGGTCAATCATGGACATGATCCATTAAGCTTTTGGAGGTCATCATGTCATCGTGACGTCATCAAGACGCCATTTTGTAAATTTTCAAGATCGATTATATCTTCATAATCGATCATCAAAAATCAACCATATTTACATCACATAAACTTCACATGACGGGTCATCAAGTCATGTCCTCACAGGTCATCTAGAGGTCAAGACGTGCGCGTACGCGCGCGTCAAAATTTAAAAATGCTCAAAATCACGTAGGATCAAGTCTGCACACGTTTCAGGTCATTTTGAGCATTTCAAAAATGTCCGTGCGTAAGCGTCCGCGCGCGCGTTTTACGCGCCCGCAAGTCGTAAATAACGTTAAAACGCTGTTTTTTCGATTGATTTGCAATCCTGACACTTTTCTTCATCATTTCCATCAACTTGGAATCAATTTCAATCAATAATAAGGTCGTACGGGCGCGTCAAAGTTCAAAATCCGTGCGCGCATCTATGGCGAAAATAACGTAAAAACGTGCAAAAACATGCCTCTACAAAATTAACTCTAGCTCTTTAAATAGTCCATAAACCCCCAAATTTTTTTTCATCATCGGGTAGGGTATGAATCATAGATTTTATTTCATGTATCATTTGACCCTTATAAACGTTATGACGTCATCAAAATGGCGCCAGAATTCAAAATTTCCATTTTTCATGTTTTGACGTCATCACATTTATGCAAATTTTGCTCTAGATTCGTAATTATTAGTCGTTTCTCGCCCAGATTTAAATATGTTGTAGCTGAGGCAATTTCCTACAAAATCAGTTACCACCATTTTTCATTTTGATGACGTCATCACAGTGAAAATTTCAATTAAAGATGCCATGTCAGATTTTTCCCTATTTGCGTGTTATGTCTATGGAAGATGATTTTTTTTCGAATCATGAATCTACATGACATTGTTCTCTAAGCTGTATCTCAGTTGTTTTGGGTCTATTTTCTTCCAGATTTCAGTATGTTATAGCTGAGACTATTAGCTTTTACAAGTGTGGTCTCCAATTTTTGATCAGATGTCGGGATCATGCTCAATTTTTCACTACAAAATGGGATTTGAGAATCCCAGTTTTCGTTTACGTGTTATCTCTATGGGAAATATTTTGGTATATTGGTCAAAGCACTTGCCTCTGACTCCGGTGACCCAGGTTCGATCCCCGGTGGGGCCATTAAAAAAAAATTTTTTTGCTTCTTTTTGCCTTTCATTTTAGCATCTTGTTCGACTATTATAACATAAGCAATCACAAACCAACTAATACAATGCCTTATTTTGCGTGTAATGTCTATTAGAAAGTAGTGTGCAGTAGTTTATGTATAACCCTATGGAAAATCCGATTCCCTGGAGTGGGTATTCTGCAATATCATTAGTCCTATTTGATATCTCAATTTCTCAAAATTGGCTTACTCAATTATCTTCACATTTTCGTCAGTCATCGGTCCTAATAAGGTCAAGTTCCCACATCTTTTTCAAGGTCATCAGGTTATCGTGACGTCATCTAGGCGCCATTTTGTACAAATCAACTTATGGTCGTATGTTCATAACGAAATGTGATTTCTCTTTCATATTTGGCATGGTTAAGGTCACTGTCATTGCAGTCATGGTCATCACCATAATCCCCATCATCATCATCATTATCACCATCATCATCATTATATCATCAATCATCTTCATAATCACCATCACCATAATCATCACCATTATCACATCATCAATCTTCATCATTATCCCCTTCATTATCATGATTATCATCACCATCATAATCATCATTACATTATTATCATCATTATCATCACTGTCATGATCATCATCACTATTATTATATCATCACCATCATCATTATATCATCATAATCATTATAACCATCATTATATCATCTTCATCATTATAATCATCACCATTATCATCATCACCATAATCATTTTACAATGACCGTTTCACACATTTTGCTACATTCCTGTCCTCAAGAAGCATCTCCTTTCATGGCATTCTTAACTTCCTATCTTCAGTTTAGTATCTCCTCATTATTATGATCGTCCTGATTACGAACATGATCATACAAGTTGAAAGACAGACCACCTAATTCGTCCTCATGACGAATTAAATTCTAGTTTGTACTTTAATTTGTATAATCGACTATTTTATCCAATAAAAACATTTTTTTTAAAGATGAGAAAGCATTCATTGTAAGATGAGAAAGCGGTATAATTTCTGAAAATAAAGAATTCAGTGGTCTCATCTACACTGACATGTCCTTTTGACGGAGATACAACGAAACTGAAACGAACAGCCCAGTCCTTAAGAGATCAATGGTAGATCAACTCATGTTGGTTTGTTTGTCCTTCAATGATGAAAATTAAGTTCCTCGACCGACACTTGGTATTAAGAATAATTGCCAATACATTGCAACATGAGGTCAAGCTGACTTGTTTTTACCAGTCATGTTCAAAAGGAAGGAAGGAAGAAGAAGTTATGCGGACAGCAGTCGGCGTTTCCTCCTGAACTTCAAAATGGCTTTATCATAAATGCAATAAAAATCACTGAAGGCAACGTCATGCCGTCTGTTGACCGAATTGTGACCTGTTTACCGCTCGAACTTGTTTGTTCACAGTGACATTGAGAGTCGAGACTGTATAGGCCCCACTGAATAATTCATATTGGAACAAGATATGATGAGCATTGCGGCTTGCCTTCCGGGAGGAGTAAGTGTTTCTCATACTAGTCATGCTAGTAGTGCTGCTCGTCATCCGGTGTATTGTCTCAAATATCTACAAACATGTACATGTACATGATATAGGCCAAGAGCCCGCTCTCCCAAGGGAAAGAATTCATGCTCCAAGCCTCCAACAGAATGTACTGACAAAAATTGAGTTGGAAAAAGCAAATCTACCAACAATATTGCAACCCTCTTTTTTTCTATCTCTCTCTCTTACATTCTCCTTCTTCATCTCCTTCCCTTTATTTCTCCTCTCCAATCAAATCTATCATTCTCTCTTTGTCTTCTTCCCCCCCCCCCCCCCTCTCTCTCTCTCTCTCTCCCTCTCCCGACCTGTCGTCCGTATATCGCTCTCACTCTTACTCTCTCTCTCTCTCTCTTTATCAAGCTCTATCCTTCCCTCCCTCCCTACCCCCCCCCCCTCTCTCTCTCCCTCTCTCTCTCTATCACAATCTGAGCAGCGGTATAGCCCTACCCCGGAACTCAGTAAAATGCTCTTGTGCAAAATAGTGAAAGAAAGATTTGCTGGTCGATCGAGATGAGACATGATATTGCCAAATCCAAATCTGTAGAGATCAAGTATCTATTTTATTTCTATTTTCGTCTTGTCTAGGATTCTATAAAAATAAATGAAATAAATGACAAATGAAATGTGTTATAACTTGATGTACTCATAGTACGTTACCATATTAATAAAAGATTTATCTAGGAACTGTAGATTATGATATTTACCTTCAATAGCCCCATACTTGCCATAAAATAACGGGGTAAACTTTTGGCTGCGAAATCCTTGTTTTTAATTCCATCCCAAAGAAAGTTATTGTTTTTTCTATTGGGAAAAAATCAAAGTACTTTCCCCAGAATTATGTTACTGACGACATCTACAAATTTAGTATTTCTCATAATTTCCAGTTAAAAACCCTACCATAGTTTTTATCAGACCAAATATCTAGGAAAATGATACTTTTTATGTCAATTATGTTGTTTAGTTGCCATTATTCTTTAAAATTTTGATAATGTATACACATGATGTATGGGAAAACGGAATGACACAATAACTTAGACTTGCCCATATACTCCCATAATGTCTTGATCATTCAAGGAGAAGTCCATACTGATATCAAGTTGGCTTTAACAAAAGGAGAACATTTTAAGAAATCGATCAATGAAAGTTTGAGCAAACTCTGATAAGAAATAAAAGAGTCATGAATTCTTGAAGTTGTAATCAATCAAACACAAACTGACAACTCAATGATGCATCTTGCCAGGTTCTCTCCCAATTGCCATGTACTAGAAATATCATAAATTTCCTTTTTTCTGAAGAAAATATTTAATCATGCATGCAACCTAGATGCACATACAGTGCAAGTCAAAAGTTTCGGTACAACCTGGATTTTGCGATGGGTCTTTTCCCGACATAATGAGCTATTTTTAGGCACTTACAAAATTTGGGTAAGTTTTGGTTATACATTACATGTTTTATATATTATATGTTCTGCAAAATTCTGGGAGTCGTTTCATCAAATCAACTCCATGACAGTCATAACGCTTGTCGGCGATCTACGGAAATGGCATGGACTTGACAAACTGTTTCACGAAGACATGATAAACGACAAATCAATGATATCGATACTCATCGGCTAAAAAACTTAGTCTATATCACAGTCCATAGGATTTATCGTCAATTACCCAAACAGACTTCGAGGCTCAGTTTTCCCCAAACTGTTCCAAAATGTAAATGTTTATATAAAAGATGTTTTACTAATGGCATCTTAGAATTTATTAAATTGAGGAAACCGAGGATGCTTTTGCGAGGTACGAATCTAGATTTGTAAATAAGAGGATACCGTAATTGACTAATTATGGAAAGAAGACCCAAATCGTGTACACATTAGAGAAAATGATTAAGATATTTTAAGTCCCAATTCTTAATATTCATTTATAAAAATATACATGCAAATATTATTTATATCAAATCATTGCGTGAAAACAGGAAAATACATACATGATCAATTGTCGTCGTTTACATTGGTCTGTATATACTAACTGTTCCGTTTTCGACACCTTTTCTATGGTAGACCGATGTGGGTATTTTTAATATTAATCTCATTTACTTGTTGGGGTCAAGTCATGCATAAGAACATATTGTCTGTCTGTAAAATATTAGAATAAAAACATTAGTAAAACCATTTGATAAAAGAATGATAAAGGAATGTGCTTGGAGATCAGGAAATAAATTTTTTCTTAACTTACATTTTTCATTTTTTTCACGGCCCATATACTAACTAAAAGCTGGCTTGTGATGGCGTTCAAAAAAGATAATTGATTAGAAATATTCATATAAAATCGATTGATTGTCCTCAGTAAATTTAAAAAGCGTAAATGGTGTTTAATAGACATACTCATTTCAATTTAACACCTTAGCCGAAGTTGGCTAGCTTTTTTATTATTTTTAAAGGATTTATTTTATCACTGGTGCACTTCCACTGTTTCTATGTGCAAATGGGCCGAAATTTCGGCTAGCCTTGTTTCAGCCTAAATATCTTTTTTTAACGCCGGGAAAGTGCACAAATTAGGTATTTTATTTGAGAGATATTCATATTCTTTGAATTTAAACGATTTCTACCGAAGGGTGTTCAAAATATGATTTATAGACAACCTTCGTTATAACACGTGAGTGAATGGGGCCGTGAATTACTTATGTGAGCCCTATAGCGAAACCTAGCTCAGCGTTGTTATGGAAATGTCGTCTGCTTTTGTTGGTCTGGGTTGCGTTTAAATTGATGTAGATTACTCTTTTTGGATGCTTAACTGCTTAAAGTATCATTTTGAGGTAAGTTGAGAGCCATCCTTAATAAAAACATACTGCATTTGTCTATGCTTTGGACAGGTAACACCAAACACCAAAGGAATGATTCATACCCGCGGCTTTCTATGTGGAAAACTTGTCTCTTGTATTTCCAACATTGGGGGGGGGGGGGGGGGTTGTCAGTCGCTTGAGAATCTGAGCTAGGATTTTCTGTCGATCAAAGTTATTCAGGTTCACTTTCTGCCTCGGACGTTTGCTAAGATAGGGAAATTTTAATTTATTAACTATCACCATTACAAAACGCTTAGCACGCCTCCCGTTCGAGCCGGTTAGTTTCGCTCTCCTCGATCCCTTTTCTGAGCAGTCTCATTCTCTCTCTCTCTCTCTCTCTCTCTCTGACACCCCCCCCCCCCCCCCCCCTCAGACTCACACACAACATCCATGTTCTTCTATCCTTATTATAGACGGAATAATACTATAAATAAATTGTGAGAATATGAAGGAAAAGTGAATATGCAGCCTTTTATTTTATATTCTTTGTTTTTAAAAGATAAAGACAAAAATTGAAATTCTCTATTTTGATCCAACAGGTGCCATTCAACATCATCACTTCATTCAGGGTGCAAAGGAAACAGTATTCACTATAAAGAATCACACTCCCGCATCTACACGTCAACCGTAGTTTCATGCACGCAAATTGACAATAGTGAGTGATGTCACTGGGACCGTTCTCACTTGCCTGTCCTCATTACCCTTGATTAGATAATGAGAAATTGGTATCAATGTTATCAGTAGATGCAACTCTACCATTTACGGCTGAAATTATTCAGATTATAAAATTTTGACCTACTCTATATAGAGAGAGTCTGGCCAACTCGGTTTCAGTTGGGTAGCAACATGGCGTATATTCCTTTGTTATGTAAGCTTGCGACAAAGGAATACAGGAATATGCGCCATGTTGTTACCCAACTGGAGCCGAGTTGGCCAGACTCTATCTATATACGGCACTGATTTGGAGTACCAGCCGACAAGTCACTTGTCATCAGGGAAGCTGCATGTCGCTGATCTTAGCAAATACGGCTTTGTGAAACAGTTAACGGACAAGTTGAGCGACACAGCGTCGAGATGTCGCTGATCTTGTCTTTATGACGGTTTGATGAAACGACCCCAAGGTGCGCTTTACTTGTGCTTGGTTGGATACCCACAGCTGATGAAAAAATTATGCAGTTTTAAATTACTTTTCTGTTCAAAAGTCAATGGAAAAACAAAGGATACATTAAGTTTTTCCAAAGCAACCATAGTTTTATTTGACTTTCGAATCGAATACAGTCAAACCTGCTTTAGCTACCACCTGTATAGAAAGACCACCTGTCTATAAAGACCACAAATTTTGTTTCCCTTGAAAAGTGTTTCTCATTGAAATGTGTATTAAAGGAACCTGTATATAAAGACCACCTGCTCATAAAGACCGCTTTTCTTGTCTCCCTTGAGTGGTCTTTATAGACAGGTTTCACTGTATATTCCTTTAATGAATTTCAGAAGAATTATTATTTGAAATGTCTATTCAGTATTCTAGCACAAATGCTGCTTAGATCATGTAGACTTCCCTGTTCAACTCGTCCAAGACAAGCTGTTTAGGCTTAGGGTCCAGTGACAGAACAAGCCAAACCATTGGAATTTTTAGCCTTATAAATGCGTATACCTTTAATAACACGTATAGTATATCCATGCTACAACTATATGCGGGATCAGAAGTCACCCCAAAAATGTGATTTTAAACATGAAATCAAAGCATTAGTGAGCTTAATATCTGTACGTGAACTTAATGCCCTATCATTAAGGGACAAGTTGAAATCAAGTGGCAAAGAGAGATCTTTCGTCTGTTACTGCAAGCATACTGGATGGATATTTAAAGTTAATTTACTAATGAAAGTAATCATGTGAACATGGTAAATATATCTCATTTACAATCTCATAACCAAAAGAAGCTGTGGTAAATTTGAGGTAGGGTCTCTAATGTATGAGTCCGTTTTCTCTCAATTTTGGACCAAAAAGTTGTTTAACCACACGTGTCATTAAGCCTGTTTTTTGCCAGTATAAATTCCTTAATCAAAACAGAGAAAGAAAAATAAGTATCAAATCATTATAAGTAGGCCTAGATTATCTTTATATAGCATCGAAAACTGTAAAATTGCTTTGAGAGACTATAGGGAAAGTCCTTTCACAAGAAATCAAAACTGATGTAGGTCTAAAAACTCGTCAACAAATCCAGGGTTTACCGAAACTTTTGACCAGCACTGTATTTTTTACACAATACTTGAATGGAGCAAATATATTCCTTCATCAACTATTTACTAAGAAAATGAAACTTTATAATATTTTCTGTACAGACCAAATGGGAGAGGAGCTCGCAGGATACGTCATTCGCGGAGTTGCCAATTTGCGTTTGATTGATTACAACTTCAAAAATTCATAACTTTCTTATTTCTTGTCGGAATTTTGCTCCAACCTTCACTAACCTGTTTCTCTCATTTTTCTGAATTTATCAAAATCAACTAAAAACCAGGATCGACTTCCCCTTTCGAAATGGCGATGTCTGATGGATAGACTTTGTGTTTGAGCAAGTATGAGATATTGTTGCGTGTGAGGTTTTTATGGAAGGCCCACACGCTTTATCTATTTCAAGTGTTTTTCCTTTCCTTATGTGCTGATTGCAGTACTGGTAGTTTGGATTGCCCATAATATTGTAATGGCTAATGTATCTAGACGAGAGTAATTAAGGTTTCGAGGGCCGATAAATTTTCTATAAAATGTTAACATCGCGCTTATCAATAAAGGTTTTAGGGTGGAATGATTATCAGTAGTTTCTAAGTTAATGGTGGGCATCTGTATGCATTAGCCGACATGTTATTGTGGTATTCTTACTCAACACTTCATTATCACGGCTTGGATTTGATTTGATTTTATTTGATTTTATTCGTCAGGTATATTGCAATAAAAACTAACCAGGTACCAAGACAGGATAGCCCATGAAAGCCGAAATGGCTTATTTCCAATGGGGTCCTTACCTAAATAACTGAGACTAGCAATGTTTATATATTGCAGTCATAGAAATATGTTGCCATCTTTAACTCGGTATTTTCCCTTCAACTCTGACACCCACTCTTATTCATCTGCAGATTTTTATATTCCATATGCAAGAACTACAATTTCTCAAAGAACAATTTATTATGCAGGTCCCAAACTATGGAATTCTTTACCAACTAGTCTCAAATAGACATGCTCACTTAATATATTTAAAAAGCAATACAAAGAAAGGCTTTTACATTACACTCTCGTACGTGAGTCGCCTGTTCTTGTTTTTTGCGCTTGTTTTGATATATGTACACCTGTACATGTACAGTCTTTTTATTTATTTTTTTTTTCTATTTTAATGTTAATTTAATCATCTAGTCTGTTACTTTGTATGTTTCCTGTATATGTCTACAATTAATTATGTAAGTGGGTCTTCTAGGAGGGTCTTCTTCTATTCATTATTCTCATTCCCTTCTCTATTCTCTAAACTTCCTCTTTCCCTTTCATCCTGTCTTATTCTTTCTTATCCTTTCCTTCCCTCTCTTCTTTGTATCCCCTTCCCGTTGACCCACTCTCTCTTTTGTGCTATTGTTTTGTACATGCAACTACACGCCGGTACAATTATTCTTACCATGGGATGGAATAGCCAAGATCTCCAAAGATCTTTAATCTTAACCCCCACTCATTTATGTCTCTTGATTTTCCATACAGCTGTTTATTCCTAATGTACTTGTTATGTTTTCATAGTTTATATGTATGACCATTACGTGCAATTATGCACTTTTTACATGTATGTTTTTATATTGAGTGAAATAAATGAAACTCATATCTTTGTTTTTTCCTAGTAGTAATAGGGTAGTCTGTTTCACATTCCAGTGGGATATTCATTGCTGCATTATACATGCATAATGGGTGATCTGTCACCGTTTTTGCATATCCATTGGAAATCCCATTCGTAGACACTGACCATTATTTTATGAACAGCAATGTCAATTTTGATTTCCTCAATACATCAATATCCGACGAGTTTGTTGAATTCATTGGATTTATATAAAGGAAGCAAAAAAAAAATCTTCTCTCAGGTTAAAACTTTCCGTGTTTAGCATCACCATGAATATTCACTACAAGTACTTGGGTAAAAAGATTACACCTGCTTTAATCTCATATTTAACGTAGCATAGCAGCTCCCGCGTGTATTCCCCCAAATCTTGGAGGTTGTGCCTCTTCTCATTTATAATTGTGCGAGCGTTTACTTTTCTGTTACTGGTGACACAAATAAATCTGATTTTGTGGTTTACAACGTGGAAAACATTATCCAGTGGATCCAAAGTATGGTGTCCAAAGCATATTATGCTAAGGCAGGCTACTAAAATAGGGCAATTTCAACACGTTAATTTTGTCATTTAGTATGCATGGATGTGTAAAATTATTTGACTATATAAATTCATGAATGAATACATAACATATTCTCTTTGTGTTCAGGCATTCAGTACTGGTATTTTTCGTATAGTTTTACAAGTTACAAGTATAGTTTGCAAGTATTTTATTTCAATTCAGTTCGATTTATTCCACGTTCCATAAAAATGACAATGATAAAATACAATTGGAAATATACCGAAATATTAACAATAATAAAAATATGATAAGTACAGTATACCCCCCCCCCCCCCCCCCCCCACTGAGCGACTTTTCGAGAGCTGGCGAGACCAAAAAATACGGGTCTCCATTTTCCAAAAGTTGACACACCTGCATTTGTGTGCCCCACCCCCCTTATACAAAATCCTGGATCCGCCCCTGATTGAACTAGTTACAAATAAACAGAAAATATATAAATGTGAATGGACAAAGGCCAAGGATCTATTAAAGGTTTGTCCCCAAACATATATAATATATAAGACATATTTAAGAGCAACCACCCTCTAAGACGACTACCCCCCCCCCCATGACCCTCTAGGATGATTACCCCCAAACTAACTACCCCATATAGGGCAACTACCTTCGATGACAACTACCCCCTTGGACAACCAACCACTAGGACATGATATCGTGCTAACACATGTTATATAAGCACACTTGAGCTCCAACTCCAAGGCTCAGGCACCGATGCACGAATAAGTTGTTGAAAAACAGTCATAAGGTTATAATCAATGCAAATCAGTTAGCGTTTGGATGAAGAGATGTTAAAGGCAATTTGCCCCTCCCAAGAGGGGAGGGGCAAAGGGGCTCACTGCCCCCGGCAACTTTTTACCAAAACAAAATTTTAAGGTATAGATTCCCCCCTTTGTTTTAGAACCTTTTAGGATTGGACACCCCCCCCCCCCCCCCCCCGGCTGGCGACAAAAAAAACTAAAACTAAAGAGTTTTAGTAAAACATTGCGCTGAATATACAAACCCGAAGTTGTGGGGAGAGTGAATCGTGCACCGTTCTACGCTGGGTGCGCACACACATACGTACACACGGGTTTGTATATATGGAAGGCCATCGACGCCATAAATCGTATCGGATACGTACCCGGTACGTATGCTCTATTAAGTTACGTACCGGGTACGTATGCTCTACTTGAGCATACGTATGCAAACGGACCAATCACAGAGCTTCATTTAAGCATACATATGTTGATTAAACTTGCCTACGTATGCTTAGTTAACTAGCATACGTATGATTAACAGAGCATACGTATGCTTAGTTAACTAGCATACGTATGCTAAACTAACTTGCATACGTATGCTCTGTTAACTCGAGTACCGCCCAAGCAGCTGTTGTTTTGTAACTCCGGCGGCAGTGGGTGGTCCGTTATCAGTGTAGCAAAGAAAGCTAGTCTTGGCCACCGGTCTAGATATTAGCATGGCTGCCAGTTTATAGGGCCGCACAAACTAGGGCTTCGGGGGTCAAGTGCAGCCCCCCCCCCCCCCCCCCCACAAAAAAAATACAAAAAAAACAAACAAAAAAACATTGTAAGAATTGAGCGATATTCGTGCAAAATTGAGCTGAAGATTTTTAAACTGTTTGTTTCATTCCACTGTCTAATTTGTGTTGTGCCCCTTCATCCTGAATGACGTATTATTACTTGCTTGATTGATTGATTTTGATTCTGGTAGTTGGAGAGGGTAGTACATTATCACCAATAGTGGTGGTTTTCCTATAGATGTTTATAACAACACTATTTGAATAACAATAATTATAGATATAAACTAAGGACAGTAACTAAACAAAATAAAGAACGTAAAATATATACAAAGTGTGGTACCCTCGTTAAAAATGTTTATATTTCAAATGTGGAAGGTAAGCAGTTTTTAGATTCAATAAAAAGTGATAATGAATAATGGTTAGCCACTAAAAAACAGAGCATCATGCATGGACCGTGGAAACGGGGGGGGGGGGGGGGGCTGGGCTGAAGCCATCCTCATTTTTTTGAGCATACGTTTCATAAAATCTCGGAAAAAACTTCGAAAATTGTCATTAATGAGTGAAATCAAATCAGCCCCCCCCCCCCCCACACACACACACACTTTCAAAAACGCTCTGCGGCCCCTGCCCATGAACTATCAGAAGTCTATAAACAGAGGAAAATGGCTCAATATCGATACACACTTGGGATACCAAAAATGTATTTTAGACATAATATTACAAGATATCCGATTTCAAAAGGGGCACTAACGTCTGAGGTTAAAGGGGGCAGTTATCAAAAGGTTTAAAGGGTAATTATTAGAAAGAGAAGGGCACTAAACGACGAAATGCGGCACTTTTCGAAGATAAATAGGGGCACTTTTGGGGTAGATCTACTTGAAAAAGTGCAGGGACCACCCGCCCGCCCCCGGGAGCGCCGCCTCTGCCTGTATCCCTGCCTTACAGTGGTAATGCTGTCCATACATCAATTAATATGAGGTAATAGCTGCTTGAATATCATGAGTTGACAGCTGCCCGAATATTGATAATTTCATAATCCTCCGGGGAGGCTGCAGCCCCTCCCTGCCTCGTATAATTAAGAATGAGGGGATGGGTTCTCCGCGGCGCTCCTCCCTATTCGGGCAGCATAACAAAAGAGTTTCGAATATTACTTGCTGGCTCGCTTCGTTTGCTAGCTAGTCAGTTGTAGTCTGTCCCAGCAACCGGCGAATTTATGCCCATACATCCCGGGACGGGGGGGGGGGGGGATTGGGTTATCTTCTTTGACAATGGATACCTCTGGGTACCAATTCCGATCAAGGCGTTCACAGTTTTGGCACCTCCAATGATGTTCGTCCTACGGGTCAATGTTCGCCTCTCTCTGGCTTACACTCCTTATTCTTAAAATAATTTTGAATGAGTAACAGTTAGCTAATGCAGTGGGGTCTCTCATTACAAAATTGTGTGAAATCCCTGAACGCCGCTAAAATCTAACACCGGGATAAAGTCGAAATATATCT
The DNA here is from genome assembly GCA_025617745.1 of Heliocidaris erythrogramma. NCBI lineage: Eukaryota > Metazoa > Echinodermata > Echinoidea > Camarodonta > Echinometridae > Heliocidaris > Heliocidaris erythrogramma. The sequence continues at coordinate 15,019,159 of CM046870.1, read as the reverse complement.
GCACATTTTATTCCAGAATGCAGCACCACTTCTTATCAATGATTTACCTGCCGTGGATTCCAACCGATAAATTCTTAATCTCTTCTTCTTGTAATCTTATGCCATTTCTTCAGCTCTTTATTTCTCCTTTGCCTCCTCAGTTACTTTTCCTACTCATTTTTATTTCCAAATCATATTCTTATACTGCTTCCACTGGCGTAGCCATACTTGTTGAACGAGGGGGGCGGGGTGGCACACAAAATTACAGTCACATACTTACACACACGTACACACAGAGTGACAGGGGTCGTTTTTCATTTTAAAAAAATGCGGTAGAAAGGTGGCGGCACAGGCGTAGCCAGAAATTTTCAATAGGGGGGCGGTTGTGGGGCACGCGAAGAGTGCCAAATTGGTGATGAGCACGCAAAGCGTGCTCCCCAGGGGTGGGTGCAGGGAGGGGTAGATTTCCCCCTCCTGCGCGAAGCGTTTTACAGCAAATTTGAGAGAAAGATAACGGCTTATAACAAACAATTTTTGTAGGCAGAAAGTTATAGTTCGACGCCCGGACTGCTTTTCAATTATTTGGACGCAACATTTCACATGCGAGGGAGCGAAGCCAGTGGCGTATCTAGGGATTATGGCGCCGGGTGCAAACAATGAATTTATGCCCCCCCCCCCCCCCCCCCGAGTGCCCAAACTTATCAACGTTATTGTACAAGCGAGGGAGCAAAGCGATCGAGCGGAAATTTTTCAATTTTTTTTTACCCTAAAAACGCATTTTCTTCATTTGACAACCGTAGTTGAGCGTTAGTTCGAATTTTATACACTGATAAACGGTTTTCTATTCACTCACTTCTACAATCGGGAGCAGAACTAACGAAAGCCCTATAGGCTTGAGAAAGAGACGAGAAATTCAGCAAGGCGACCTGAATTTGAGATTTCTTTCAAAAGTTGAACCTTTGCAAATGCTGTTTTATACACTTCATCATATATTGGGAGCGCAATATTTAGCAGGAGTCATAATTATGAAACTTACATGATATAGCGAGCAAAGCAATTACATCTTTACTTTTTCAAACTATTTGAACCCTTTAAGCTATTTAAGAACTATATACTGGGGAAAGAAAATAATTATGCGAGGGAGTAAAGCGACCGAGCTTTGGAAACTTTTCGCATTTCAAACCTTCAAAAACTAGATTTCTAGTGCATTTACCCTGCGGATTTGGGGGCGCGTGATCCGTAAAGATTACGTTTTTTCTTCATTTCCCCTTATTTTTATTTCTCTCCTTCGCATTTTTGCGCCCCCTCCGAGTGCTGCCCGGGATACGTGCCCCCTGCCCCCTAGATACACCACTGAGCGAAGAGACCGAGCGGGGGTTGGAGGGGTATCCTCCTCTTACATTCATAAAAATCTGTCTATAAAACTTGCATTTTAGAGCATCCCAAAATGGTTTTTAATGAAAAGAAGGAATGCAGGGATCTAAGCCAATGAACGAGTTTTCTTCGATATTTTCGCATTGAAATTTCCTTACTTCTAATCATTAAAGATTGTGATGGTATTTCAAGATCAAACATCATGAGTTTGGATAATTATTAATTTTAAGTTAATGTATCATAATTCTTATTTATTTTATCCAAAAAATATTTGGGGTTATAATACAGGCCATCCCCCCACCTAAATTTTTTTTTTTGGGGTATATATACTCTTATCCCCCTGGAATCGACACCCATGGTAACAGTGGGGGGCGCAGGGAGAGGAGAGTTATTTCCCCCCTTCGCGCGCGAAGCGCGATAACTTTGACGTTTTAGCAAATATTGAGAGCCAGATAGCGGCTTGTAGAGCCTTTTAGGCCTTTTTTCTCACTTCTCCGCTTTTTCGCTCTTGCCTTTTATTTAGTGGCTGAGTAGGGGGGCCATGCCCCCTCCGGTGCCTCCCTGTCTACACCAGTGAGTGGCGGTAAACGTCAGATGTTACTTTCACCAATCTATTAATAATTTGCATATTATTGTATCCATTGTAGTGTCATTTAGCAACATGACAATGAGTCTGATATTTTTGAACAAGCAAAGCGAGCGAACATATTTTTCCCCTCGGTGCGTTACGATTGAAAGTGTTTGGACAAATTTGATTCTTTATAATTCATGCATGAACTATTTATTTGTCTGTTTGAAGAGATTTCAGAGTTTATTTCAATGGATAGTATGAGAGAGGTGTTTAACTCCGCTTTGTTTGACTAAACACGTGCTCCGATGTAAGCTTTTTTACAATGTTGACAGTTGGTTGCAAAATGTCTATTTTGCGAGGTCGCCTTGCGAATTTTTTTTGGAAAAGATTCTCCTCAAGCAATAGTGTCGATCGGGGGGGGGGGGGGTATTTATCCCCCCCCCCCAAAAAAAAAAAAAAAACAATTTGAGGTGGGGGATGGCCTGTATTATCACCCCCCCCCCCAATATTGTTGGATTAAAAAAAAAATTATGATACATTATTAATAATTATTACCCAAACTCATTATGTTTGATCTTGAAATACCATCACATTCTTTAATGATTAGAAGTATGGATATGCCATAATTTGCCACAATATGCCACAATGTGAAAATATCGAAGAAAATTCGTTCGCTCGCATTGTTATTCTCATTTAAGCAGTTCCATTCTTTTCGTTGAAAACCCTTTCGGGATGCTCTAAAACGCAAGTTTTATAAACAGATTTTTGAAAAGTCCCTGGTGCGGAAGGGGGATACCCCTCCCCCCCCCCCCCCTCGGTCGCTTCGCTCAATGGCGTTTCTAGGGGCAGGGGGGCACGTTCCCCGGGCGGCACTTGGAGGGGGCGCAAAAAACGGAAAGGAGAGAAAGAAAAAATCATAACCTTTACGGATTATACGCCCCCAAATCCGCAAGATAAATGCACTAGAAATCTAGTTTTTGAAGGTTTGAAATGCAAAAATGTTCCAAAGCTCGGTCGCTTTGCTCCCTCGCATAATTATTCTCTTTCGGGATCTCGTAAATTTGCGCCTCCAATATATAGTTCTTAACTAGCTAAAAGGGTTCAAAATTAAAATGAAACAATAAAATGAAAAAATAAAGATGTAATTGCTTTGCTCGCTATATCATGAAAGTTTCATATGACTCCTGCTAAATAATGCGCCCCTAACAGAGGGGGGGGGGCAGTGCCCACCCCAAAAAAGTGCCCTTTTTACATCTGAAAAAATGCCCCCTTTCTCTCTGCTAAGTGGCCTTTTTACTACTAAAAGTGCTCCTTTTCCTTTCTAATAAGTGGCCTTTGCCGTTCTGATAAGTGGCCTTTTCCCTCCTGCCAAGTGCCCCTTTTAAAATCTGATAATTGCCTCCTTATCTCTCTAATAAGTGCCCCTTTTCAAATCTGATAAGTTCCCTTTTCCTATATAATATGTGCCCTTTTCCTCTTCTCATGAGTGCCCCTTTTCACTTGCCCCATTCCATCTCTGATAAGCACCCATTCCTCTTCGGATAAATGCCCCCTATTACGTATATTTCCCACTGTTTCTTACAAAACGAGCCATATATAACTTCAAAGAATCGATGCAGCTTTATGTAGTAACAGGTATACATAATTACTACAATGTAAGGCAGTGGAGCTGGAGGCAAGAGGGGCATAATGCCTATCCCCCCCCCCCCCCCCCAGCAAAAGTATGTTGATATCGATGTAATCCTAAAGAAGAACGACAGGGATAATGTATGAATTAAAATATAATTCGACATTCCCCTAGTTAATTTGCTACTGTAATTTTCATTATATCGCTGTAAATAATTCTCAACCAAAGGAATTCAGCATTAGAAAAAAAGTCTGAAAAGTTTTGCTCGCTCTTTTCGCTCGCTCGCACATGAGTCATTCAGTTGTTATTTTTTCAGTTTCAGTTTTTATTTCATTTCCAACAGAGCATACGATTGTGAAAAAAAAATCAATTATACAATTCAATATTCAATAATATAATACATTTTACCTGGTTTAAGGTTATAAAATAGAAAGTATACATAAACATCCAGTATAATTATAGTTCTTTTTAGAAAAATTTGTTATGACTTAGGGGCACTGCTCATTCTTGTATAACTTAGGGAATTGTGCCCATCCTGCCCCCTGCTCCACTGCATGCATTGTGCTGATATCAGTAGGGGAATCTATTATTATGAAGTCTCTCTGATTATTTGGAGCTAGGTATATGGCTCTTTTGTGGACTTTAGGGCACAGTTTGTAAGCGATATCGGAGTATATAGGTACATTATGTTAAATATATATAGATATATAGGTAGGCACTTATCAGAAGACAAAAGGGGCACTTATCAAAAGGGAAAATAATAATATTAAAAAGAAAAGTGGGCACTGATCAGAAGTAAAAGGGGCACTTAAAAAGAGGCATTTATCAGAGGTGAAAAGGGCACTTATCATAAGGAGAAATTGCACTATTAGAACGGAAAATGGGAACCAATAGGAGGAAAACAGGGACACTTGTCGGATTTCAAATGGGACACTTATCTGAGCTTAAAGGGGCACTTATCAGAAGGTGAAAAGGGCACTTATTAGAAAGAAGAAGGGGCAGTCATACGAAGAAGAGGGGTCACTTCTGAGAGGTGAAAAAGGGCACTTATAAGAAGGGAAAAATTGTACTATTAGAAAGAAAAATCTGCTCTATGCGAAGAAAAGGGGGCACTAATCAGCTATGAAAAGGGGCACATTTGGGGTACTTGAAAAAGTGTGGGGGCACTGTGCCCCCAGGCGTCCGCCTTTCTCGCTAATGTAGCTCTCTCATTTATTTTATTTTTTATTTCTTTTTCTTATTTTTATGAGCGTTTGGCACTTTAAAGCGTCTGGCGGGCACAACACACCACTCAAAACATCTGGCAAGGTTCATTTATGATACGTGATTTATTTCTCAATATTTTTCAACAGGTTTCATCCCATTACTTTTGCGTCCAATCTAACTCTTTTATCTCATGTAATTTCCAAAATTTTAAATCAATTTCGGGCGTTTGACATTTGAGGGCGTCTGGTGGGCAAAACCCACCTCTCAGAATGTCTTGCAGTGTTTATTCATGATTCAGAAGTTACATAATATTTTTTACCACTTTTCATGACCGAGTTATTTCTCTCGTTAATCTAGTTGTTTAATTAATTTTTTCTTATTTTTTTAATCGGTTATAGGCGTCTGGCATTTGTGAATCTGGCGGGCACAACACATCTCTAAAAATTTCAAGCAGGGCTCATTCATGATTCAGGGAGTTATATTTTATATTCTCCACCTCTTGCCATCAAATTAATTCTCTCGCCAACCTAGCCCTTTTATTTTATTTATTTATCATTGCCATGCTCTAATAATGGGCATTTTGCATTTAGGGGCGTCTTGCGGGAACAACCATCCCTTAAAACATCTGGCAGTGGTCATTCATGATATAGGGTATTATACTCTATATTTAAAAAAAAAAATCAGTTATGGGGAACTGGCGTTCCGGGCGTCTGGCGGGCACAACCTACAGCTCAATTTATCTGGTAGTAGTCATTCATGATACAGGGGGTTATGCTCTATATTTCCCAGCAGTTTTCACCCTGTCACTTTTTACTCTAAGCTATAGCTCCAGTGGCGTAATAGGCCAAAAAAAATGAGCCGTAAGAATTGAAATATAGTGTATTTTCTAAATCGCCAGGAACGCAATACAAGCTGCTGTACTCGGATCTCAATTTTTTGAAGGGGATACATCGCTGCCCCTCCCACAAATAATAAAACATTGCATTTTGCTATACCATGAAAATGTCACACGTCTTATCCATGATCTGGATAACTTTAATAACTTCTATATTGAGAGGTCGCTACGAGCTAGAAAATGTACGTTTAGTAGTTTGAAACTTTGTATTTAAGACCACTTTTATTCACACAGGTAAATCAAAGTCTGAGGTTAATATCCACATTTTATCTCTTCTTTTATGGGGACGGGCAGCTCAAATCGTCATTCTGACAATGTTTTGCAGCTTTCACTTTTTGGGGGACGTTATCTCCCTACCGACTGTAATAATACCTGTTTACAATTTTTTTTTAATGTAAATTTTAAATGTATTAAACGAGGGAGCGGCGTGAGAACATTTTCCATTTCTTAATAGTGAAACTTTGCATTCTAGAGCACTACAGAGCTTAAATAGTGTGCTGTAGCCTTACCTCATTATTTACTATATATTTTTTATGTTTTCCAAATTTCCTGGGGACATGTCACTCCATTCCCCCGAATTGCGCGCCTGCATGCTGTAATATTTCACATTGGATTTCACACATCTTCCCTCAGTTTTGAAAGATATTATGATTTCCTCTCCACTAATAAGAAAATCATGATAAAACAAAGAAATCGTGCATGCAAAATATAAGCACAAAATGTATTATGCAAGGGGAGATACTAAGACAATTCAGACATTAATATGTTTTGTTTGTTTTCTAGCCGGGGATAAATAAAAGGAATGAGTTTTCTTTTTATCTTTCTTTCTCCTTTCTTTCTGTTTTAATCCCTTTTTTGTTCTGGGAAATTTGGTTGTTCGGGGGGGAATTGCCCCCCCCCCCCCCCCCCCCCCCCCTAACCCTAACCCTAACCCTAACCCTTTTTTCTTCCGAGGGGATCCGGGAGAGGGGGTCCCCCTTTTTGAATGATTACTGGGGAAAATGCCCCCTCTGCCCACCCCCTCCCCCGCGCTTCCGGTGCCTATGGTCGTGCATGTATATAAAAAATATCAGTTACATCCTATAATATTGATGCATTATGTCAATGTTTAATAAAGTTAATTCAATTCACACATTATATATATATATATATATATATATATATATATATATATATATATATATATATATCAGCTTACTTCCTCTTTGCTTAAATCCATTCAAAATACGAACTGACAAGTTTCGAAACAAACAAAGTAAAATCTTGCGCAATTTGACAGTTTCCTTTTCATCAAAGACTTTTAAAAAGAGGAATCGAAAGAATATACTTTGAAGAACAATAAAACGGGTCATCCATAAGTAGAACGTTAAGAGCATTAAAGTCTGTTAAAAGTGTCATACATCTTATTTATCAATGCAATCTTTCACTACTACCTATACTTCTACTTATAGTTCACTCGATGTAAAGTCTCCAGACCATTTCAAACACTACAATTTATTTCCTGATGATGGTTTTATGAAATTAAACGATCGACAGTTTGAAACTAAAAATGATTCTGATCTGATTTTTTCTTTCTGCACGCATTATCTATAACTATTAATTCTACCACTACTACCATTACTACTACTCCTACTGTTACTACGGCTACTACACTACTACCAGTACTATACTATTACTACTGCTACTGCTGCTACTACTACTACTACTACTGCTGCTGCTGCTGCTTCTACTAATACTACTACTATTATCACTATTACTACCACTAGTACTGCTGCTGCTGCTGATACTTTATACTTTGTGCTAATAGATAGACCAAGAAAAAATTCAAATCAAATTCTTATACACACCTTTGCTTTCAAAATATTTCTGGCAAATTGAGGATTATAATTAATCGTTACTTCATATTTTTTCCAAATCGCTTTTCATAATACATATTATATTACAGTGATATGAGCAGATCTAGGTTTTTGTAATGGGGAACATTATTCAGAAAACTTCTGACAAACAAGGAAAAGAAAACTTTATCACATTTCACATTTTCAGGAGATTAATTACCCAAGTTGCTGAAAAGCAGAAAAAGACATTTTTCAGGTGTTGAAAATCATAAGGAGGCACAATTATGTCTTATCTTTAATGTACTTAAAGGTACCATATGCCACATTGGTTTTTCAACTTTCCAAATATGCCAATCCTTAAAAAACAAACATATTCTTGTAGCGTATTTTCATGCAGCTACAAACATCTAACCCTGTACATATTCCTTTCTATCAATTAATCGTTAAAGTCAGCGAACCATCTCATTATTAAATTAAATTTAATCATCCAGGATGAGGTACCCAAAATCGTCCATATTCATTGATCCGGTTTTGTCATGACTGTCTTGTACCGGGTTACTATTGTCATCTGTTTTGGAGTGATCCAATCTGTTCAAAGCAATTCTATTGTCTCCGTTTGAATTCTTGAATGGCATATTGATGTAGTGTCGGGTTTTCTGGTTCTCCAATGGGCTGCCGGAGAGGGCGTATGAACAACAGTTTAAAGGAGCCTTTGTAGGAGTTCTATGTATTCTCATAGAAGCTGAATGAATGCTCACCAGTAGTTTCAAGGGAGATGTTTGTCAGTCCGATAGAGTTCTCATAGACACCATGGATCTCCCCTACTTCAGGCTCATCAGAAGAAGTGGCATCGAAGTATGTATGATGGATGTGTGTATCATCTTCTTGGTGACGTGATATAATTTTATCAGGAGTGACTGATGTGCAGGCTTCCTCGCCATCTCGATCTGGAATCATGTATCCAGACTCATCTATTCGTGCATCATTTGTACTAGATGCTGGTCCTAGATGATGAGAGATGTTCATGGGGTCGGGATATGGAGCTAGAAAGTGGTCATCGATGGTTTCGTACAGTTTACCTGATAGACTTTTTGCTTCATCATTCAAGACGTCCAACCTGTCAGCATCACTTTGTACATCGTGTACATCTAGTCTTGTGAACGTTGTGCTGATATAGCGCTACAAAAAAAATGATTTTGTACAATTAGTGATTAGTTTACAATTCATAACTCAGCATACAATAAAAATTTTATATGCAAACTGCCCATGTTGATTTACAGAAATCTTTTCTTAGATTAAAGCTTTAAATTATCTTTTATTACAAAAATATAGAACATTATGTTCAGAAATTCCCCTCCCCTCTCGCTCTCTCTTACCCAGGTCATCTGCCACATATAAAGATTGAGAAGTGAAATTGCATTTTTACTCTTATGAGCTTCCGCAGATTGAAATATGCGGCCATTTTTTTTTCGGTGACTAATTTTGCGTGCCTCGTTTCTGAAAACTTGTCAGTGCACTTCAGGGACAAAATTATTTCATTAACTTCATCTTTTGTACTGGTGTTCTTTCAATTTATTTGGTGGGCTGTACTTCAAGTACTGACCACCTTTCGTTTCGTTTTCTTTATTTATTTTTATTTCTACCCACTTTTTTGTGTCCGCTATATCTCCAATCTGAAAATGCTCAAAATGGTCTAATCAATTTTGGGCATGTTTCAGGCCATTTTAAACATTTCTGCAATACAAAGTCATAACATAACCATAGTTGGCATGATGCAAGTTAATTAAAAAGGAAATTGATTGAACACAGGGTGCGTGCGCCTACGCGCGCGTTGGTGAAGTTGCACGCGCGCAAAACCTGAAAATGCTGAAAATGGTCTACAATTGATTTTGGGCATGTTTCAGGCCATTTCAAACATGCGCGTGTCAATGACCTATCTTAGGCTGTTTTCGCATTTTAATTGATCCTACATGATTTCTGAATATTTTCCCAAACGCGCGCATAGCGCATGTACGCGCATACGCGCACAAACGGTAAAAATGCCTTAGAATGACTGGAATACAGTTTGCATGTGTTATAGTTCATCGTTGAACATTTACAATTGGTGCATGCATTATTATAGTATTTATACATGGTTGGGAGTGCGTTGGTGCGATCTGGCAATACAAAGGTTTTTATATTGGTGTACTATACTCAGGAGGCGCAAACCGAGTGTGTTTGACACCACGATAAAAACCTGCGTGTTGCCAGATTGCACTAATGCACGAACTCACAACCATGTATTAATAGTTTTTATAAAAACGGGTCGGCAGTATGATTATGAAGTCTATAAAAATGGTTACGAACCCCATAGAAACGCCAAGAGTCGCACAGTCATGGAGGCTGCCATTTGCTTTCCTGGATGACATCACACAAGCGCAACCAACAAAAGTCATGCGCGTTTCAGTGCGTGCATGTAATCCCTGCGCTAAAATGACAATTAAACTACGCGATTTCATTGCGTCTTAAGTTTGCACGCACCAGAGATACGCGTACGCGCAGCTCAGCCGTGGTTTAGAGCCTTTTTGCCGTATGTTATCACTTTTGCACGGTCACATGGTGTTATTTGACCAATTAGGATGGCTACATTCTTGACCCGTTTTATAAAACCGTCTAGTATGCGCGCGCACAATATCCGCATGTACGCGCATACGCGCAAAGATGTAAAAATGCTTTTACATGGTCTATTGATTCTAAAGTTGATTTCACATCATTTTGACATTTTAAGACAATGCACTGTGCACGCGTCAAAGCTGTTATGTAGGAACATGCCTACTTCATACATCAATTATTACTCTATCGCACCCCAGCCCACCTGTATAGTTGCACTTGTTCAACTCTGGTTTCTTTCTATTTTGATTGGGCAAATAAAAATAAATGATCACATAAATTACATATCTATTGATTTTTGTAATCATTATTATTGTTTATTATTATTTACTGATGGTTCTGAAAAGATATAAGAGTATTCCTCTACATATAAATGAGGTAAATGATAGATAATTCTACCTTATCGTCACGTCGAGTAAGATGCCACCGTCGACATCTGAGGAGAACACAGCCAGATATCCCCAGGAATAGGAACGATGATGATATAATTGCTATCACTTTGAATATTAATACTTGAAGACCTTGGCCTAAATGAAAATAACAATATAATTACAGGGAAAGTCCACACTGGTATTAAGTTGACTCGAATAAAAGAAAAATGACGGACACAGATTAATAAAAGTTTGATCAAAATCCGATTAGAATGAAGAAAGTCATGCATTTTTGAAGTTGTAATCAAACACAAATGCAACTCCGTGACGTATCTGGTGAGCTCCTTTCCCATTCGCTCAGTACAGAAAATCTCAAATTTTCATTTTCTTAGTTTTTGAGGAAGATATAGATTTGTTTCTTATAGGTTTTGGTGAAAACATGATTAATTTGATTATATCTCGGGTGCATGTATGACTGAATTATTTGTTTTGGAGAAAATGGAAATTAATGATTTGGGGGGCACAGGGCAATTGGGAGAGGAGATGACAAGATACGTCCCGGAGTTGTCACTTTGTGTTTGATTGGTTAAAACCATTTCGCCTCCCTATGCTGATGCTGGCACATGCTGTGACAAAGTTTTAAATTCCTAAATGTACCGCAAATTGTTCTTGAGATATTGCGATAACGAGGCTAAAGGTTTAATGGAAATTTACCTCCATGACCTTTGACCTACTTACCTTAAAATCTAATCATTTCATTGTCCTATAGCATGTATATACTGTCGCAAAGTTTGAAGTTCATATCTCCAGTGCTCCTTGTTCAGTGGATTTGAAAAAGTTGGCATTTATACTATAAGCTTAATATAACAGGTTTTACATTTAAAGTTTCACTTTTTCAGATGTTTCAAAATTATGCTGTCAAGTATTCTATTCTCTCGGGTGATCCAGGCTAATATATTAAACAAAAATCTTTCAGACATTCAAAAGTACAAAGTAAATCTAAAATTCCTTTATAAAGCTTTTAAAAAGAACAAGTCAAATAAATCATGCCCAGAATTTGTGATTTTAAATTTTCATGTTTGAAATAAATGACGAGAAACATTAACCATACCTTTATAGGGTTTGAACGATTCTCCCATTGTAGTCCAGGGGAGCATTTCATCAAGCGTTTTGTCAGGGATTTTTACCGACAAATTTGCTCTCAGCCAATCAGATGCAAGGATTTCAGTAGCTTATAACAGTTGTCGGTGAAAATCACTGACAAAATGCTTGATGAAACGCTCCCCTGGATACATTTTCCGGAGGAACTGTTGGGTCTGAGGTTGTAATCCTTGGCGCATGGTGTGACGTCACATTAAACAGAGGATTCATTAGAGGTATTAACCAGGCAAATGATAGTGTAGATACTTCTGCTAGGTAGGAATCAAGATATAAGTATACCGTGATACGAAAATCTTTAAGATTACGCATATCTTCAGGGAGAAGGCAAGGTGATTCAGTCAATTACCACTAAGATTTTTTTTTTTTAATATGGTTTTATTAATATTTCTGGAATATCTACATCCGAAAGATTTTTCCAGTCTGATCTGATCCCCAAATCGCAGCCAACCACATTAAACTGCATGGACTAAATCTTGGCTGATTTCTTTGCTCCCCAATAACTGTTTTAATTAATTATTCAATTAATTTATTTGTTGTTGTGGCAGTAGTCAGGATTGCAGTAAACCGGATCGAGTCGCAGGTATTACGGAATTCTGCGATCATTATTTATTATTCATTATTGTACAGTTACTGCAGTATACCGCAGAAAACACAACTTTAAAAGGGTTGTGTTGTAACTAATCAAGACCAGAAATGGGTTATTTCACAAAGCTTTTTTTGTTGCACAAAGCAATTCTTCCGTTATTTGTTACCTATTCTTTCGTACTGATCGTCACACTTGACAATTGAGCATCAATTTTTCAGAGGCCATCTAAATAACCTAAACACCTTTGCATGTAAAGATTCTTATCTCGCAAACTGGCCTGATGCTAACAAGATGAAATTGAATACCAGTAAATGTACAACAATGGAAATCAATTTTACGCGAAACGTGCGACCACCTCTACCCATTTTTCTAGGTGACCATCAATTTGAATCGGTAAAAACAATCAAACTTCTCGGTATTCTCATCCAGAGTGACCTCAAATGGGGGTCTCACATTAACGGCATGTTGAAACGAGCGAGTAGCTGGAGGTTACATTCGCCCAGTCCTGGAATATATAGCTCCAGGGTGGCACAGCAGTATTACGCGGAAGCAATGTGAAAACATTGAAAAGATTCAAAAAAGAGCTCTGCGCATCATGTTCGGTTGTCGATACACTACTTACCTTGATGTGCTTGCGCAACTAAACTTGACCACCCTGGAGGAAAGGAGGAAAACGTTGTTTGACATTCATAGCAACAAAAAACTATGAAAAACACTGATCAGTTCAAAAGTTACTTACCTAAAAACCCGGGTAACAGAAGACTCCTACGACATTCTCAAAAAATTCCTGACTTCTTTTGTAGAACAAACAGGGGAAGTTTAGCTCTATTCCATCATTAATACGTCTGTATAATGCCAAGTAGGTTAATTATTTAACACTATGTAATCGTGCAATAGCTCAGAGTTTACACCACGTTAGAATGACATACTCTGTCCTTTCATCTTACCTCGCTTTCTTTCCTTTTTTTTTTCTTCTTTCTCTTTCTTCTTCTTTTTCTTCTTTTTCTCCTCTCTCTTCATTTCTCCTACTCTCCCTTTGTTTCTTCCTTTTCTCCCCCCCCCCCCCGTCTTCTTCTTCTTCTACCACTTCTCCTCTCTTCTCTCCCCCCCCCCCCCTCTCCTCTTTCCCTCTCGGTCTACCTCTCTATATTTCTCTCTCTGTTCTTTTACCAATTTTTACCGTTAACTGAAAGAATTGTTATATGTAAATTGTGACGTTTGCTTAAAGTAACTAATATCACAGTGTCAGAATGAGTGCAATATTCTATTTGATTATTTTTAGTTATTCTTTAGATTAATAGATTATTTTTATATTGCCTGATATTGATCTCACTCAGTCCCTCCACCTCTCCTCTCTTCTTTCTCTCTTCTTTCTTTCTGCTTTCTCTCTCTCTCTCTTTCGATCATCTGCTTTAAAATTCCTACTGTGCCAATATATTTTGTTTCACTATGTACTATCAACATGGCCAAGGTAACGCCAAACACTTAATAATGATGATAGAGAGTAGTGGCAATGATGATGATAATTAATGGTGATAATGATAATAATATTATTAGTAGTAGTAATAGTATTGGTGGTAGTGGTGGTAATAGTAATAATAATGGTAATAATGGTGATGGTGGTGGTAGTGGTAATGATGATGATAATAATAAATATGCCGGGTATCAGGTACATCTAAATTATCAAATCGGGTTTTAATTCATTTTAAGCCACACATTGCAGCTATTCCTATTCTTATTAGATTTACCTGTATTGATCTTCTTATTGTAATTTCCATACTGTGCATGTCAATAAAAGGCTTTTGAATTTTGTTTCTTAACGTGTTTCCTATGTGTAGTGTATTTTTCTGTTATCGTATTTTTTATCATTGTAAATCAGACATAATTCAGCCATTATTGGCTGCGAAGTTTGATAATAAATAAAGACAATTTCAATCAAAAATAATTTGTTTCTAGGTCATTGAAAATTTCGGTCACACACGTGACCATCGAATTTTGCCTCATTGCCGGAAAATCAGACTACATTTTAGTGGGGTTTTTTAAAACTAGTTTCTTACATGAAAAATATTTCATGTCATTACCCAACCATGTTTTTATAGAGACATTTAAAAACGCCCTTTTTAGAGTGGTCACACACGTGACCGACCCAATGTTCACCTCTAAAAGAAAAGAATGCTTACTAATTTATGGAAAATTGCTTTCAAACTGTTCAGAGCAATCCCACCATACAGAAATGAAAAGTGGAAACTTGCATTCCAAGGGAAATACGAGAAAAGTAATTTTTAATACATAAACCAGTGGCGTATCCAGGGGGGGGGGCGCGCCTGGCGCGCGCCCCCCCCCCCTATTGGCCGTCGTAAAAAAAAAATAGCAAAAAAAAATTTTAAAAATCCTCATACCAATTGAAAATATTGTTCATTAAATAGGCTTCAAAATTGGTCACATATATAGAACTGCCAAGTAGTACGTTTTTAACGTATTAATACGTTTTTTTTGAGTAAAATACGTCCCTACGTTTTTTGAAAATTCCGAGTATGGTTGTTCGAACTTACACTACGTAGATACCCTACAACTACCTTATCTTGTCTATGTGCACTGTTTGTGCTAACATGTACAATGTATACGAAGCATGGGTGTGAGAACAAACAGTGTACATTGACAAGATAACGTACTGTGCAGTGAATCCATGTTATGCATGATGGCAGTGCACGATTGTGCTATCGCGAGATAGGGAAATCACAGCCCCTAATAACCGGCATTTCTCCTCTGAGAACTGATTCTAAATTTCACAAATGAGTCCAAATGGAATATCATCGCTATTTTTCATGATTCAGGTGACAGATGATGTCTAATTTGTTGGTTAATTTGTTGAAATATTCTCTTGAAAAAATCCCTGCTGGAAAGTGAATTCCAGCAGGGATTTTTTCAAGAGACTATGATCAAGGTACAAGGATACAGGTGCCAAGTCTTCCCCAGCACCAGCGGCCTAGATAATTGGTAGTGTGGTGGGTACAGTGCGTGCATATCGTGAATCGTTCTTCATGACCAGGCTTTTGTGGCTTGTTTTCTACTCTTCACGCCCCCCACTCAGTATTATTTAGGGTACGCGTATGCTTGTTCCCTCCCTTTGAAAGCACCCCTCTATCTCAGGGCTGCCAAAATTTCTGAACCCTCCTATCGCGGGCTTTGCGCGGGCTTTTCCTGCTTTGGAGACCCCCCTAAATTCAGAACACTGCTCAATGTACCTCCCTATCTCAGGTGAGCTCTCATTCCAACCCCATATCTCAGGACAGACACCAACCCACCAACCCCCTCCCAAGTAAGCTGTCATTACAATACATTGGAAGAGATGGGGGCCAGTGTTTCTACTTTTCAAAATGAAATAATCCTGGCTGAATGAGCTATCAAAACTAGCAGGAATTTCAGGAATTTGATCCTGGGATTTGATCGATTTTTCAAGATATTTCATAACCCCCCTTTTTTTAATTTCTCAGGTGTCGAAGAGAGAGAGAGAGAGAAAGAAAAACGCCTCCCTTTTTAATGAAATCTCCGGGTGAAAGACAAAAAAAACACCCCCTTTTTTTACAATTCACGGGCCGGATTGTGTCGCCCAAAAAATACCCCTTTACCGGAGATTTTGGGAACACGCATGCGGTCCCTTCGACCTCCGAGTGGGGGGGGGGGGGGGGGGTGGGGGCCGGGCTACTCTTTAACTTTATGTTGGGGTGTTTAACTGTGGTTAACTACATACGATCAGGGAATTCCTGGAATGTTATAGAATGAAGATAAAGTAATTTTCCATTGAAAAAAAATTAGTTCCTGGTTTTTAGTTTAGATCTTACTAGGCAACTGGGCAAGGTGAATTTGCATGTGGTGTGGTAAAAAGCAGATCAATTGGCTAAAATATTAAGTTAATCATGTCAATATTTCTTTATAATGTACTGTAGATTAATGAATTTAGCCCTCTAAAGAACAAGAAAACGTACCAGCTTCAGGGGGCTTCGCTCCCTGAACCCTCAAAAGAGGCTTTGCCCCTCGACCCCATCAGGGGCCCTGAGCGGGCCCCTGTACCTCCGGCTTGGGTTTTCAGGATTTTTTTGAGCTGAAGGAAGCAAACATTCAAACCCGAGTATGCAGCTCAGCAAAATGGAGCTGCTTCGAGACGAGACGAGTTCAGTGCCTGTTGCAAACTGTGCGGGGCACAATTTTGACCAGTATTTTTTATTTTTTAATGCATTCACATGAAACGACTTTATGCAACTGAAGGCGTTCTTATTAAAGAAATGTACAGTCGTCGCATTAGCATTTTTAAGGAAAATAGCAATAACATATAAAACCGGCAAAATATGTTTTTTCACCTAAAAATATGTTTTTTTCTAGCTGAATAATATGTTTTTTGAAAGTGACAGGTTGGCAGCTCTGCATATAGCACTATTTTGCATCTCAGCCCTTCTTCAGAAGCAAAAATTTTCCAAAGACCCCTCCCCCATGACGGCGATCAATAATTCCTGGCGCCCCCCCCCCCCCCTATTAGGAAATCCTGGATACGCCCCTGCATAAATACCAACAAGTAAGACCCTTTTTCGCACGAGGTCACACACGCGACCGACTTAATGTTCGGGTCTGTTCGATATTCATAGAAAACCGCTATTCTTTTAACACACGTTATGAATAGCGATCCTTATGAATAGTTATGAATAGTGGTCCTTATGAACGGAGGTCCTTATGAATAGCGAGGTAATTTGTCTATGGTTTGCTCGCTATTCATAACGACCGCTATTCATTCAAAACCGCTATTCATTTAGTCACGCGTTATAGATAGCGGTCCTTACGAATAGCGGTCCTTATGACCAGCGAGGTTATACCCCCAAATGTTGACCTCTGAAATAAAATGTTGTACTCTCATTTAAAATAAAAAGTCTGTTGGGGCTAACATTGGTATTCACATAACTAAAATAGAGACTTCTACCACACGACAAATACCGGGAAATTAGGTTTAAATTAACTATTTTTCAGGATTTTGACTGAGAATAGCCCTAATTTGACTAAAAGGGAATCTTGAGTTCTGGGAAAGGTGAAAAATAATTTGTGAGCTTTCTCATTCTTTTTATGTCAGTTTGGAAGAACGTCATAGTAGAATCATCCCCTGAAAAGGATTACACTTCAAATGCTCTTATATTCGAAATATGACTAGAAATGGCTGAAATGTTCGGGCAGAACATTCACGACACTTGTGTGTGTAGTCCCATATACCCATTTCTGTGTCCAGTACATGTGCTTTTCAGCGAGATTGGGTCAATTTCTTATCTATTTTGATGATTCCAAAACAGCACAGTATATAACAATTCTTATGTAGACATGGTCAACCTTTCCCAATTCACAATATAATTGCATAACCAGAACTCTACTTTAAATTACATGCTTTTAAAAGTCTCTTTAACTCTTTCATCCTTCGTTCTGTAAAAGTATACATATTTTAACTTTTTTCCAAAAGCTGTCAATTTTGCAATGATAGACCAATAATTTTTTTTCATGTCTATATCGTTATAAAGGTATCGATCTAAAGAGATGCTATAGTCAGTGGTTTAAACTTATTTCTGATCAATGGAAATCCACATAGAGATATCAACTAAATTGTAGAAATGAAAACTGATTTCTCAGAGTAAATCTAACATACTAACAGCTGTATTGATGCTGTAATATAGCTTATGAAAAGAAAACAAATTTATATTATCCTTACATTCCAGAGGAGAGTTACATATCATCCACCATGCAACATTTGAATGGATCCAACGATCGAAATTATTGGTAGTCTCCATTCATTACACTTTTCATTCTTAATCGTATATAGCTGTTTGGAGTCGCATTGTTCAGATTGATCATATATGAATATTTTTCCATAGTTTTACTTTATCATGTTTTTACTTATTACTTTTTTGTTATAGAAATGCAACATTTTCTTATTCATTTTTTATAGTTGTAACATGAACAAAGCAATATTCTAAAAAATACCGTACAATTTCAAATATAATTCATACCTGGTTGAGGTGTCGCAGGTGTAATAGTTTTGGTAAATGGTGCATTAGATGAATTCGTTGTTTCCGTATTTGTTTGTGCTGCAAAGTTTGAGTAAATGAAAGACATATTTAAATCAACAGATGACAGTGACTAAAGAGCTACATGTTAACAAAGAATTAATATGAATGTCTGTGTATATGTAATGAACTCAAAATGTACAAGTTTTGCTTTAAAACATGTCCTACTATTGGCGTTCTTTAATATCCCCTTTTCTCATAAGTTGTGCACCTATATTTCACTTGATATTTAATTGCGTACTCAGATGTATGACAAAAACATTATTATAATTGTTGTATTTATTCATGCTAGGCATTGTAATATACATGTAGGTCTATATATGTTCATATGATTGAAAATGGTGAATAAACGAAATCTGAATATGAATATGAAATCTAAATGAGTACAAAATGGCTAAGATATATAAGGGGGGGAAAGTACTTAAATAAAGATATCAAGCTCATTTGAAATTTCTGCACATGCTATGAGCAGTATTCCCAGACTTTTAAGCATAAGTAATCTTTCGCCATTGTAGGCCATCCCAACAATAACAAGTAGTATTTTTATTTGAATTCTTGTCATAGGATCATGTACACAATAATAATATATTTTGAGGGTGTCAAAATAAAACACTTTTGTGAGAAAAAAATATCCGGTAAAATGTGGCCAAATGGTGGAACCTAATAGAAATAAAATGACGCTTACTGTTATGATTATGACTAACCTGGGTCCTCTACAGCATATAACTGGATCCAGAATCCTGAGTGTGAGTTGCTGCGATCGGTGGTAAATATTATCGTGATCGAAGGGGTCGTTGATGTGAAGTCCAGTAATCCTAACACCAGACCCGATGTCCACTTTCCAGTCCAGTCTCGCCATAACCCGTCTTGATTTGTAAATCTGTCAACCCCATCACCGATGTACAGGTGGTCGACCCCGTTTTCGACTTGGAAAGCTCGAGCGATGACTGAAATGATGAAGTCTTGTGGAGCGCGGATGTCCCAGAGACAGTAGAAGTTGTTCATATAGTTGGACGGGTAATTCATTGAACGAATCGATGTAATCTCATTTTTTGTCAGTTCCGTCGTCTCTATACGAAAACGGATAACTTCAAAATTACTTCACAATGAAGCTATACTACTAAAGAGATGGTCGATAAACGTTATCTTTTCTTTCTCGATGACGATCCTAGGACAACTATAAATGGACTGCCATAGCTGCAACTAGAACAGTAACCAGCGGACAACTACACCCCTTGGAAATTATAAATCAAAAAGTACTCCTAGGACAACTGGCCCTAGTATATACAGTTACCCCTAAGAACAACCACCCAGTATAATTATTTACTCTTATGCTTCTTCATCTATAGTCATAGTGGACACTCTCTTTGTATTTAAAGTACCCGCTGTGAAATAATTACTAAACACAATAGAAGTATAACTTTCATAAAATTCTGATAAATTACACCCTCTTAAAAAAAGAAAGTTTTGACTTATAATAACAATTCACAATCCGACGTTTATCGTCGTCAGGTTACCACTGCCCATAAAAGCTGTTTAAATATCACCAGTTGTTCAGTAAAAAAAAAACATAAACACAAACGCAATTTCGAGGGCATGGCGAATAGTATTCCTATAATATTATAATATCTGTCTAAGTCATTCCAATAGATTGAGCTAATCTCAAAACGCATGTTGAGTTCTGTCATCCCTGTTTTTACCAGAAAAATATATGAATTTCAGCATGTCACAGTATATATAAGTGTGTGTGTGCGTCTGTGAGTATGTGTATCTGTACAAAAAAAATTATTCGAATTGTCTTTTATTCTAATATATATTCGTTCACATTTATGTCTATAATTAATTTATTGTCATTTTGTGGGGTGCTAATCACAAGCTTTTAGCTTCTCGGCACCCCTAACCATAATTTTAATGTTTTTTATACATGTATAATCTTAAAAGATTTGTTAAATATGTATTTCAATATTATTATACCGAGTCTGTTCCTAGAGTGATTCAAGTAAGGTCTTTCTGGATGGCATCTTGATAAAGACCAATCATTATGTCGCAAATGGTTGATTGTTAACATTACCTGATATATCGGTAGATGTGATAGTCATATTGAAATGGCTTTCCCAGTCATTTCGGATGGTGTAGCGGAGTCTTAACCATGCTGTGTTCGCTATAGATGTCACGACGCTAGGCAGGTCGGATCCACTGAAGCTTGCTAATCGTGTGTAAGTGGCTGTGCCCGTAAAACGAACATGTTCTCCATCGACAATGGTCCCATCACCAATATCCATGAACACATAACCATTTTTCAAATCAAAATTCACAAAAGAGAATTTGATTCTATGGCTGATCGTTGTATTAAAGATCCAAAATGATTTTTCTGGAACAGTCATGTTGATATCATTTGATGACAAATTTAAACTCTCCTCACCGGATAGCCAAACATAGGCTGTAAAGGGAATCAAAATAACTTGAATTTCAATAAAATCAAATCTCTATTCATTATTAGATACATAAGACATATAAGATATGCATAAATTACTGCAGAATACAAAACAAAAATAATATGGAGCATATCATAGGTGCCGATAAACATTAAGTATTTTATGATTGCGCCAAAAATGACAAACGCATATTGAAGAACAATCTCTAAATATTCATTTTCAGTCTTTATGTGAGACATATAATTTAGAGCAGCGCTTTTAAGGCAAAGGAGAGGCGGATAACAGTGCTATACAAATGATATCAACATATCATCATCATCCTATTTCTGCTCGTTGGCACGATCCGTTTTGAATAATCTAGTATGATGCACATTAGTAAATAGGTAATTCACAATCATGACAATTAAAAGGAATGGTTTCTGCACTAGAATCTACGCACATAGGGAAGACTCCTATTAAAAAAAAAACCTATTTAAGATATGGCACATTTTGAAAAACTCCCATTAAATGTACGATTTATGCTGCTTATACATGTGTATTCAGCGTAATGTTTTACTAAAACTCTTTTCATTGTGCGAATGATCTCCTTGATTTATATCTATGAATAAATACGATAATAAAAAGGGGGTTCCATAATTCTACTTACATGTGTCTGCTGCACACGTTTGAATGAAGAATAGAAATCCCAAATAACAATGGATGTAAGAAATTCTCCATTTAAACATCGTGGCGAAGAAGTATTCATTTATAAGTACGACAAACTATCAGCAACGACCCACTGAAGACTAAAACAGTGAAATGGAAATTCTCAAAATTACGCTGGTCGATAAAGGTATGTGACGCAGTGTCTTTCAGTTTCGGTACATTACAGTCACATGGCCAGTTGTTACAAAGTTTTCCAACTGTTCCACTTATCGGAAAAGTAGACAAATATAAGCTGGTCAATTTCATAAGATAGAATTTTTAGACACCTAAATTAAAATAATTGTGAATTCTTCATAATGCAACAGTTGCGTATGTTTTAACCATTATATTATGAAGAAACTACTGTAAACTTCCATTCGATTGGAAGACCAACTCCCATTAGTATAATGCATGCACTGATGAACGTACTAAGATTTCTTTGTCGAGTGGCTTAAACACTGGAGATGTGAAGGTCTACTTTGCTTTTCTCCATCCAGATGTTCAATGGGTACCCAGTATTAAGCGGAAGTCGCTGTGGTTTGTTCAATATTGCGTAGAGAAGGTGCATACATTGTGTGCGGGCAAGCCTGGATAAAGCGCTTAGACACAAGGTAGATTTATAAAGCGCGATATTAATCCAGAATATTATTATTGTTAAATATAGAGGCCGCATGTTATGCTCATGGGTCATGACGACCAGCTCAATTTTCTTGCATTTTCTTTCTTTTTGCTCATCATTCTGCTATTATAGAAACAAAAAGAGTTTCCCCATGCCGTTTATCGGTAGTCTTAAACAATCAGTAGGCTATAAGTTTTGTTTGACTCTAACAGAATTTATATTCCGCCATTGCTAGAACTGCAATTTTCTATATTTGAAGTCAACTGTAAAAGTGTGAACTAAAGAAAATGTGGTTATTTTCCAGCTAGGTGTTAGTAAAATTCAAAATAAAATGCAACTAATCTCTTATCATAATTTTAATTTAGAAGTTACCGTAAGGTGGCGCTCTTCAAATTTCGAAAGTCAAAGGCAGCTTTCATGACAATAATAAGCCACTTCGGAGATGCAATCTGAGCATGAGCAGATAAAGGTCATCTGTACAAAATTCTAAAACCCACTGACACTAATATTCGATATGTGCTCATGAATGTCATGTAATCATTATTCAATTATGCACTAATGGTGCATTCCATGATATCCAGGTGGAAGTATTCTTTTTAAAGGGGGAAACAAAAGCTATTCATGAGGCACCTCTATCACTCCCAGAGTTATTTTTCTGAAGTGCACATAAAGGGACCCTCCATGTCTAAAATATCTGTGGATATTTGGGGTCGTTTGTACCATGCGCTAACCCCGAACTGGCTTATCCTTGAGGAAAATAAAGGTGTAATCGCTTGCTATAAACAAAAGTTTTCTGTCACGAGCCCTTAATGATAGTTTAGTTATTCAATTAATGACCTACACAATAACCTGTAAGCAAACGAAACCATTTTTATCATCAAACGTTGTCTCTCTCTCTCGCTATTGTTTTTCAACAGATTTTGAAGTGTTCATGGATATTGTTAAAGGGGAAATCCATCCTGATAATATGTTGATTTTAATAAAAGCAGAAAAAATGAAACAGATCAGTGAACGTTTTGGGGAAATTATGAAATTTGAATTTGTAATCTATCAAACGTAAAATTGGCAACTCTGTGACATAACTTTCGAGCTCTTTTCTAATCTGCTTTGTACAGAAAGTGACATAAATTTCCATTTCTTGGTTAATGCTTAGGAAAGTGATCTATTTCATTTAGGGGATGTGTAAAGACATACGTGCAAGGATTACATATAAGACACATGTATAATTAAACATTTTCTATGAAGAAAATATAGATTTATGGATTCTTCAATACAGCAAATATATCGCATGATACGTCATCATATGACAATTTGAGTTTAATCCATTGCAACTTCAAGCATTCATACCTTTCTGATTCTATATCGGATTTTTCTCAAACTTTTGCTGATATGTTTCTCAGATTTATCTGCTTCTATTAAAACAAATTGATATCAGGATTAACTTCCCCCTATAAAGTAGAACTAGTCGTCAGAGAATTTTAAATCCGATGTCACCCACTCCTGTTCCGATTGTAAGGGGATGTGAAATGTGAGGATAGAAGTGAAAGTAATGGCTAAGCGATTTCATCCTGGCAACAGCAGTGGCGAATCTCGAACTTGACGTTAGGGGAGTGTTTCATCAAGTGTCTTGTCAGTGATTTTTTTTTTACCGACAAATTTGCTCTCAGCCAATCAGATGCAAGGATTTCAGTAGCTTATAACAGTTGTCGGTAAAAATCAATGACAAAACACTTGATGAAACGGTCCCCTGGAAGGCCAAAACATCTGAACCGATGTTGACTTCAGTGAGAAATTCACCTTTTTGGGGCCTTACCATCTTTTTTAGGGGGATAGGGCGACGGACCTTCCCTTTTCCCATTTCTTCTCAATGTGTAGATTTATCATGTTGATTTCGATCGGATATTATTAGTTCAATATTGTAGTGTCCATCGTTGCAGTGATATTCAAGGAATCCATAGTCATAGCCAGCAAAACTTTGGCCCATGTTTTCTTTTGAATTACAGTATTTTTACAGCAGCATTTGTTTCCCCCTTCTTTTCATTATGGAAATATGGGTTCATCACGTTTGCTTAAAATTCACCAGTTACGCCACTGGGGGAAACCACCCCTCTCTCGCTCTCTCTCTCCCCTCCTCACATGAAAGAAGGGGAAGAAAAGAAAAGAGAAAAGAGAGGAAAAGAGATGTAAAACAAAGATAAAAGTATCCATTTCTACCTACTCATTTCATAAACCCAGGAGAAGCCGTGTGTCGCCCACCCCCCCCCCCCCCATGATGTCAGTACCCCCTCTACGCCACTGATCATTACGTTCGCTCATACCATACTAATGACGACTAATGATGACCATTAATAACACCATTTTCACCACCTAAAAAAAAAAAGTCGTTCGTGGGCTTTCCGAAGCCTTTGTTATTCTTAATTGAGGGGTTCAGTCCATTGGCGTAGATCCGTGCATTCCTTCTTTTCATTAAAAAACCATTTTGGGATGCTCAGAAGTGCAAGTTTTATAGACAGATTATTAAAAGAGTGCCTGGTGTGGGAGGGGGACACCCCCTCCTACACCATCCCCCACTCGGTCGCTTTGCGTATCTAGGGGGCAGGGCGTCACTTGGAGGGGTGCAAAAAACACACAGGAGAGAAAGAAAAATGGAGGGAAATTAACAAAATTAAGATATTATGCGCCCCCAAAATCCGCATTCTAAGTGCACTAGAAGTCTAGTTTTTGAAGGTTTGAAATGCGAAAATTTTCCAAAGCTCGCATAATTATTTTCCTTCAGGATCCAGTAGGCCTATATAGTTCTTAAATAGCTTAAAGAGTTCAATATTGGAAAACAAAAAGATGTAATTGCTTTGCTCGCTATATCATGTAAGTTTCATAATAATAAATATTGCGCCCCCAATATAGGATGAAGTGTATAAAACAGCATTTGCAAAGGTTCTCAACTTTAGGTAGCCTTGCTGAATTTCTCGACTCTTTCTCAAGCCTATTTAGTGTTTTCGTTAGTTTTGCTCCCGATTGTAGAAGTGAGTGAATAAAAAACCGTTTAGCAATGTATAAAATTCGAGCTTCTCTACCGCTGAATTGCCGTGATCAATTGCCAAATTTCCTGGGTAAAATGCACAAGAAATTGGTTTTTTTAGGGTTAATAATTGAAAAATTTGCCGCTCGGTCGCTTTGCTCCCTCGCTAACGTAGATAAGTTTGGGCACTCGGGGGGGGGGGGGGGGGGGCGTAACTCCATGTTTTGCCCTGGGCCCCGTAATCCCTAGATACGTCACTGGCTTCGCCCCCCCCCCCCCCCCCTAATCGTGAACACGGACCGACACCCCTGCCTACAATCCATATTGTATGACGCATCAATAACAGTTTCTCTTAAGTTATTCTGTATGCCGTCTACTCCATTACCCCTGCCCAGCCCCCGGCCAAAGAGTCGAGTTTGGATATTTAGAAAAGTGGGCAGGCATAGTGGGCAGCCCCCTTGCCCACAACTGAAAAATAAAATTGAAATTGAAATTGAAATTGAAAATTGTGCAAGCCCATTTTAACCGTGCAGTCCATGGCCTCATCTTGGCCAGTAAGATAAATAATGCATATGCCTACCTAAATCTCCCCCAACTCCAATCCACACTCTTTGTTCCCTCAAAAACCTCTCTTACGATATTCTGTATCTGTACCGCCTGCTCCACTACTCCTGCCCAACCTCCCAGCTGTTTCGCAGGCCCATCCTAACAAGTAAAATAAATCCTGCACATGCCTATTTTAATCTCACCCCAACCTCCCATCCGTATAGTACGGCATTATTATTAACTTCTCATGATATCACTGAATATGTGCTACCTGCACCAATATTCCTACCCAGCCCCCAGCCATACGCAGTCCCATTCTCATTCCACACAGTGGTTAGTCCTCCCTTATTACCCAGCAAAATGAATCCTGCACGTGTATATATCTCAATCTACAACCTAATAACCTCCCAGCCATACGGTAGGTCTCCTCAATAACTTATTATGATCCATGTATTTCTGTATCCCTGCCGCCTGCCCCACTACTCCTGCCCAGCCTTCCAACCATTCCGCAGGCCCATCGTAACATGTGGTGTATCCCATTCCAGGGGCGGATCCAGGATTTCCCAATAGGGGTGGCCGGAAATTTGAAAATTGCAAAGTTCAATCACCAATTACATCAATCCTATACATAGGAGTACCGTACCTGTATCTGCGCGCGGGCTCAATTTCGAACTCGACGTGACAGGTGTCTCTTGTACAAATCAATGTACGTATTTCCACGAGGACTGACGTCACTAGCCCGATCAATTTGTGGATTCTACATCTGGCGAGCGAGCGAAGCAAGCGAGCAAATTTTTGGCACTTTAATTTTACAGCCTTTAGAGGAAATATTATTACCAAAATATACGAGATAAGGTATTTACATTCTGATATTCGGGCAGTTCGCTCTGCTGCCCGAACATCGGGTGACTTTGTTTGTTTGTTTATTCATTGGAACATACAAGTCATTTATATACAATTTGAATTCTGAATGTGAGTATATTGAAAATTGATATTTAACCAAAAAAAATTAGAACGCATGAGACCGTCGTCATGAGCGAACTGCTTGATATCGACGAATTTTGCACTGTCACCCGAATCACATTTATAGATGCCTGAAAGACATCTTTCGAGGATGGCGCTGGGCCAACGCCACAGGGTGGGGGAGGGGGCAAGGGGACGGTTGCCCCCTATGATTTTTCAAGTGACCATGCACCCTCCCCCTAAAAAAAGAATATATATATATAGGCTCTATGTTATGTTAATATACATGTATAATTCGTTGGAATGACCCAGTTGTGGGTCGGTCAATGGAGGTGCAGATCAGCCTTGATTTTCAATATCAGATTATTCATCAATTGTCTATTGTTTTGAACTACTTTGGTTATATTTTTTGTATTATCATCACCATTATCAGCATCATCAGCATCGTCATTATTTGTTCATCTAAAACATGAATAATCTCAGTTGTGGGCAAGGGGGCACTGTGACTATGCCTGCCCACTTTTCTAAATATCCAAACTCGACTCTTTGGCTCGCTTTATCGCACGCAGTTCATGAGTAGAGCAGAACTGCATATTATGCAAAGAATAGAATTAAAAGAAAAAGAATAGACAAAAAATTAATACGTGATATTAAAGTGAATATAGGAGTAGGGTATAGCAACTTGAATTGATCAAAAAGAAATTTTCCATTCTCATCATAAGTTCCATCTTGAATTGAATTGAATTGAATTGAATTTATTTATTGTCCAAGGAGGAAATTTGTTGTACACTGGAAGAACATGATAAGTACAATACGTAACAAATACATGAAAAATACATGCGAAATACATTACAAAATACTTTTCATGAAACAACAACCAAATTAGAAATTCATCAACACAAAAAGAAAATGAATAATGCAAAACCAATTAATAAAACCCATGAAGTTCAAGTGTTCCAATATGTTCCCTACAAACTCAGGAGAAACTGCCCTCACCCCCAGGTTATATATTATACTTAGTTGCCCTTATCTCTTAACTCTATCATTAAATATGTGAATTGAGTTGTGAACAAATGATTGCCTTAGTCGGGATGTCTTGTTTTTGAGGGTACATAAGCGCAGCCCAGACCTATTCAATCTATATTCTTCAGATAGCGGATGCGATGGGTCTTTCATGATTTTCTGTACTTTATTCATCATACTATCAAAGTACACACTTTCAATTGTGGAGAGTTGGTTACCAATAATCTTTTGTGCAGTTTTACGAGGGCGTTCCAATTTATCCTTGTTTGCCTTTGTCAAATTTCCGTAAAAGCACATCAGATTAAAGGTGAGAACTGATTGGATAATAGACCTATAGAAAAGGACCAAGATTGTATTGTCCACATTGACTTTCTTCAGTTGTCTTATGAAGTATAGCCTTTGATTTGCTTTTTTCATCATGTCAAATGTATTACCAGACCAATCGAACTTATCTGAAATTTTTGTACCAAGATATTTATACTCAGATACAACCTCAATGTCATTGTTATGGATAGTCAATGGGGCGTGGTGGTCGTTCCGTCTGCCTTTTCGAAAATCGATAATCATTTCTTTTGTTTTCTTAGCATTCAAAACTAAGAAGTGTGTATCACACCAATTCACAAACTGTTTTATTTCCGAAAGGTACCACCCCGCATCACCAGATAAATATCCGGTGATGACAGTGTCATCGGCGTACTTAATTATCGAGCAATTTTCACTTGTATTAACACATTCACTGGTGTACAGTGAAAACAAGACCGGTGAAAGAACGCACCCTTGCGGGACCCCAATGTTTAAAGTGCGAATTGAGGACTGAAAATGCCCTAGTTTTACCATTTGAGGTCGATTTAACAAAAAGTCAAGAATGACGAGAGTTATCTGTGGACATAATTCCATTTCCCGAAGCTTTGATATGAGTAGATGAGGAACAAGTGTATTAAATGCACTAGAAAAATCGATAAAAGTAGACCTGACATATGTATTTGCACCATCCAAATGTGACAATGCTTTATGCAAGTACAACAGTACTGCATCGTCAACCCCCCTGTTTTGTCTATATGCGAACTGCATTGGATCTAGAAATTCAGTGCATTCTCGCAAAATGAACTTTAATAACAGTTTCTCAAAACATTTCATGACATTACAGGTAAGTGCAACTGGTCTATATTCATTAGGTTCACCCGGGCATTTAACTTTAGGCACAGGTACAATTAATGACATTTTCCATAATATTGGGATTCTTCCACAATCTAACACACGTTGGAACAATTGTGTAAAGACTCCTGCCAATTCACCCCTAAAGACTTTCAAAACCCGGTTACTCAAGTGGTCAGGACCCGATGCTTTGCTAACCTTCACACGACCAAAAAGCATCCGAACGTCATGCTCTGATACGTTGACCCTACCTGTACCGACCTCTATTTCATTTCTCAATTCTTCCCTCAAAGCCACATTGTCTTCAAAAAATTCATCTTTCTCAAACCGGCAAAAATGGTCATTTAGCACATCAGAAAAAGATTGACTCATCATCGATTGTGGTACCTTTGATTTTACTTTGTAATCGGCCAAGCGTTGCAAAGTTTTCCAAGCATTTCTCGAATCATTTTCATTAAATTGCTTTTTCAGAATGTTTCTGTATGTTTCTTTACAGGATGTTACTCGCACTTTAATTTCACATTGTATCTTTGCAACCTCTGCCCGATCTCCTTTACAAAGAGCATTATTTTTCGAAGTCATAAGGTCTCTGAGTTCTTTTGATACCCATGGTTTGTTGTTAGGGTAAACTTTCTTAGTTTTGCGCGGGATATTAGAGTCCACACAAAAATTCACATAAGCCGTAATGACATCTGTTGCTTCATCAAGTGTATCGGAGAGTTCTATGAAATCGTCCCAGTTCGTACAATCAAAGCATGCTCGCAGTCGCTCTGTTGCCTCTTCAGACCAGTCGTAACGTTGCGTCATAATCACTGGTTCACGCTTCAGTTTTTGTTTGTAAACCGGAACGAGTTGAATATTCATATGGTCTGAATGACCAAGCTGATGACATGCTTTACTCATGAAAGCGTCGGGGATATTCCCATCTTTTCAAAGGGTGTGCGTAGGCTTAATAACGTTAGTTCGTTGAAACCCCAAAGTCTGTGGGTCGTCTTGCCCCTCCTATGAAAATACCCTTGCGCCACCCCTGACAAAGGAGTCAATGAACGTTTAAGTGAGTGTGTCCTAACCATAATTATAGGCCTGTGCCTGAGCATGCATGTTGCTTTAATGTTCATGGTTCAACAGCCCTGCTTGCTAGTCTGAATTCCTTATCAATTGCCTAAAAGCATTGTAAGGACATCACATACACACACATTGACTCCTGTACAAGGGTTGAAAATTTGACAAAATCTGGAAGCAACCTTGAAAAATAATCTTGAATTTAATTTTTATTATAGATTAAATCACCTCCAACAAGGGGTGTCGATCCGTGTTCATGATTGGGGGAGGGGGGTGACCGGCCGGCGAGGGAAGTGAAGTCAGTGGCGTATCTAGGCATTATGGGGCCTTGGCAAACAATGAAGTTATACCCCCCCCCCCCCCCCCTCAGAGTGTCTAAACTTACCTACGTTTATAACGGTAAACAACGCAATTTCTTGTGCATTTATTTTTACCCAAGAAATTTTGCAATTGACCACCGCAATTGAGCGGTAGAGAAGCTCAAATTGTATACATTGATAAACGGTTTTCTGTTCACTCACTTCTACGGTATATTGGGAGCAAAGTAACAAAAACCCTAGCCTATATAGGCTTGAGAAAGAGTCGATAAAATCAGCAAGGCTACCTGAATTTGAGATTCCTTTCAAAAGTTGAACCTTTGCAAATGCTGTTTTATACACTTTATCCTATATTGGGGGCGCAAAATTTAGCATGAGTCATATGAAACTTACATCATACATGATATAGCGAGCAAAGCAATTACATCTTTATTTTTTTCAAATTCTGAACCCTTTAAGCTATTAGAACTACATACTGGGCAGTGGCGTATCTATGTAGGGATTATGGCGCCCTGGGCAAACAATTAAGTTGCGCCCAAACCCCCGAGTCCCCAAACTTATTTAAGTTATTGTAGAAGTGAGGGAGCAAGGCGACCGAGCGACAATTTTTCCATTTTTAAACCTAAAAAACGTAATTCCCTATGCATTTTACTCAGAAAACTTTGCACTTGACTACTGCTATTGAGCAATCGAGAAGTTCGAATTTTGTACATTGATAAACGGTTTTCTATTCACTCTTTTCTAAAACTGGGAGCGAAATTAACGAAAACCCTTGAGAAGTAGTCGATAAATTCAGCAAGGCGACTGAAAGTTGGGATTTCATTCAAATGCTGTTTTATACAGTTTTATTTCAAATTTTGAACCCTTTAAGCTGTTTGAGAACTATATACGGGGGGCGCAAAATTACGAGGTCTTTAAAGCTAATAATTAGGCAAGGGAGCAAAGCAACTGAGCTTTTGAACATTTTTGCATTTCCAACCCTCAAAAACTGTATTTCTAATGCATTAACCGTTCGGATTTGGGGGCGCATAATCCGTAAGCATTATGATTTTTCTTCATTTACCCCGTTTCCTTTCTCTTTTGCGTTTTTTGCGCCCCCTCCAAGTGCGGCCTGGGGCACGTGCCCCCACCCCTGTCCCCCTAGATACGCCACTGATACTGGGGGCACAAAATTACGAGATCCTGAAAGAAAATAATTGTGCGAGTCTGCAAAGCGACCGAGCTTTGGAAAATTTTCGCATTTCAAACCTTCAAAATCTACATTTGGGGCGCATAATCCGTAAGGAATAAGATTTTTCTTCATTTCCCCCTTATTTTCTTTCTCTCCTTTGCTTTTTTTCTCGCCCCCTCTCAGTGCCGCCCTGCCCCCTAGATACGCCACTGAGATATGCCCCCTAGATACGCGACCGAGCCGCGGGAGGGTGTGGGAGGGGGGTATCCCCCTCTCACACCAGGGACTTTTTCAAAAATCTATTAAACTTGCATTGCAAAATGGTTTTTAATGAAAAGAAGGAATGCATGGATCCACGCCAATGGACGAAACCCCTTAATTGAGAATAACAATGCGAGCGAACAAATTTTCTTCGATAATTTCGCATTGAAATTATGGTATTTCTAATCATTAAATAATGTGATGGTATTTATCAAACATAATGATCAAACATAATGAGTTTGGATGATCATAAGTTTTAAGGTAATGTATAACAATTCTTGTTTATTTTATCCAAAATATTGGATCCCCCACCACCTCAATTTTTTTATTTTTTTTTTGCGGGGGGGATATATATCCCCCCCCCCCCCCCCCGCAGGATCGACACCCATGCTTCCAACAAAATTCAGCTAACGTAGCCGTAACGTTAAGCCTCACGCCAACGTTAGATCTAACGTTAACAGTTATAGTCTAGTCACGTCTACCTTGGTCCCTGGACGTCTACCCAACATCAATGAAAGAAGAAAGATCAAAAGTGTCAAATGTTTTTTGAATCTCTCATCTCAGAAGTTTGTTTAAGTTCGATTATTATTAACCTTATGTCTTTTCAATGTTGACTTCGGCATCGTTCAGGCTTCAGGTTCATCATCCCTCTCTGCACTCGTCCCAGATCGTCGTCGAAAAGTGATCTCCAGAAGATAGACGTAATAATTATGCGCGAGCTGAAAGCTAGAGCGCAAGCTAGATAGAGAAGGCGCCATAGTTAGATCTGGTATAGAGATCATCGATAACCAAGTAAGGGCGCAATTTCACAATTTCAATGTGCGCGCGCGATGTGTACCCGTACGTACTCCCAGCAATTCCCGATGTAGAGCTCTGCCCCCTCAAACAAATAAAGGGCTTCCAAATTGTCCTTATTCTGCCGCTCTTTGAAGGGGCCAGGCGGCCTTATCAAGAGTGATTTAGCACTAACCTTATAGAAAATAAAGCTTGACATCTATGTGTGGCCGGCCCCTTTATTCAATAACGGCTCCAAAGGCCCCATGAATGACAACCTCCGCCCCCCGGATCTGCCGATTGCACTTCTGCAGGTTCTGCTCCACTTTGTAGGGGGCCGGGCTCGACCTTATCGTGAGTGCTTTTACATATCCCCCATACCTTTGCTAGACTCCTGCTCAAATGTGCACCCCAATGCAGAGCGCAACTGAACATGTGCACACCCTACCCACCCCAATTCCCTTATCCAGCGCTGCCGTCACGGCCGGCCCCCTCTTTTCAAATAAATTCTTCAGGAATGGCTCGAAATTTCTTTGGAGGGGCATTATCGTCAGCGCATTTGCACGAAGCATTTCAGACACTGCGTTTAGGCTGAGATTTTTTGGGAAAATAGGTTGCATTCCGACTTAATTTTCCACAAGCCAAGACCGGCCCGGGTTTCGCACGTGCTTGACCCCTCAAATGTCAATGCCCCCCCCCCCCCCTCCCCCTCTCTCTCTCTCTATCTTTCTCTTTCTTTCTTTCTTTCTTTTCCTCCTTATCTTTTTTTTTCTTATTTTCTTTCCCCTTTTTCTCCTTCTTTCCTTCCTCCTTTTTTCTTCCTTTCCCCTCTTTTTTCTTTTTTTTCCGCCGCCAATAGGGGGGGGGGGGCCGCGGCCGATTCGGCCCCCCGGATCCGCTAGAGCATTCTTACCCGGTAAAATAATTCCTGCATATGCATGCATGTCTCAAATTCACCCAACCTCCCAGCCATATAGTATGCCTCATCAAACATGTCTTAATAAATCCATTTCCTCAACACCAGCTTTATATAATGTAAAACTCAAATACATCATACCATGTACGAGAACACATTGTTATATTGTATTTCCCCATATTTATCACACCAACTTGATATTTCATATCCTCTGCTGGGTAAATACGACTTTCTAGTACCTCCCATAACGTAAGGATAAGGTCGGGTTCTGAATAAAGTGAAAAATAATATTTCGTGAGTTTTCTCACTCTCTTTATATCAGTTTGGAATATTATCATAGAAAAAATGTCTCTTGGAAAGGATTGCACTTCAAATGCACTCATATTCAAAATATGACTAGAAACAGCTGAAATAATAAAGGCTGAACTTTCAGCCATATGCATATGTATATAGTCCCATATACAAATTTCTGCGTGCAGTGCATGTCACTCCCAGCAGGGTTGTGTCAATTTCTTTTAATTCTGGTGATTCCAAAACCATACAGAATACAACAATTCTTATGTAACATATGCATGTACATGTATAATCAACCTTTCCCCATTGCTTCGAGACATTTTCTTTTTTTCTCTTTTCTCCCAGATGTAATTGCACGACCAGAACTCCACTTTACCCTTAAATATAAAGAATATACAATGCTTTCCCTAAATAAATATACATATTCAAGGCCGTACGCAGCGGGGGGGCAGGGGGGGCAGTTGCCCCCCCAGAAATTTCAAAATCATACTTTTTTTTAATAGGGTTTTAGACTTCAAGTTTTGGGTACCTTTGAAAGCGATCATCTTGCCCCCCCAGGAAAAAATTTCTGCGTACGGCCTTGTACATATTATGGATCACACACTCGACGAAATACACCGCCTTTTCCTGCTAATAAACAAGCTAGACCAGAGGGTGGGCGGGGGGGGGGGGGGGAGTTGCGGCTTCGAACGGATTTTAGACTGCAATGACTCTGTATTTGTGTGGGTTGATACACTGCGTATATTCTAGTGTGATTACAACTGACTTACAATGTGATGTGTAAAATAGGCTCCCGTATTGATCATGCAGCGGTCACATGCATATCACCTGTTTTGAGCGGTTGTAGCCTATCACTTTGTTTATCACATGATTTATGCAGCGAACACTAAAATATAATCATCATCTTTTCAGACAGCACAAACAGCAAGACAGGGAAATAAAACTTTTCCGGTTTGATTTCCTTTAAATTAATATTGCCCTGTGCTTTGCGAATAGAATGGAACACAATACAAAGGAATACCCACACACACATACATACACACAAACACACGCACACAACAACAACAACAAAAAGGCCCAGAGACACAAAAATCATTTGCCGCGCTCTGCATTGCTCGTATAAAACAGTACCATTTTGAAATAAGATACAAGTCCATCACTGATGAATCCTCGATAAATCTTCCCTCGAATGATTAGAAATTAAAAAGTATGAAGCAAAACTTAATTCGCCTCGTGTGCAAAAGGAGCAATGTACGAACTTTGACTTCTTTTCATGTTTAATTTGCGTTTATGAAATGAAGAAAAATTTAAGACTTTAATTCCACAATCCATTTTATTTTAATCTTAAAAGTTCAGAATCTGTAGTGCTATTCTGACCCTTTCTTGATATGAGGTTGGTTGGTTCTTGATATGATGGCGCTCTTCAATCATTTTCAGATTATTTTTTAGGGCAGGAATTTCTGCATTTATTGTCAAATCAAATAACAAATTTACAAACAATTATAATAATAAATATACAACATAATTGTTCCAAAAAAAAATGTGACAATTAAATAAGAATGACAATAGAATAAAGACATGATTATAAATCGAAATGAACAAGTAGAAAGAACAAAAATGCAGGGGCCAGCTATCTTAAGCAAAATGCTTGAATGAATAGCAGCCAGTCACTTTAGTAGGTTTGGCGTAGGCTTCGGAAAGCTGCCCACGAGCGACTTTTTTTGTGTGGTGAAAATGGTGTTATTAATGGTCATCATTAGTCATCATTAGTATGGTATGAGCGAACGTAATGATCAGTGGCGTAGAGGGGGTACTTTTTTCTCTCTCCTTTGGCTTTGCGTTTTTTGCGCCCCTCCAAGTGACGCCCGGGGCACGCACCCCTGCCCCCTAGATACACAAAGCGACCGAGCGAGGGAGGGTGAGGGAGGGGGTATCCCCCTCCCACAACAGGCACTCTTTAAAAAATCTGTCTATAAAACTTGCACTTCTGAGCATCAAAAAATGTTTTTTTAATGAAAAGAAGGAATGCACGGATCTACGCTTTAGTAGGTTTGGCGTAGGCTTCGGAAAGCTGCCCACGAGCGACTTTTTTTTTGTGGTGAAAATGGTGTTATTAATGGTCATCATTAGTCATCATTAGTATGGTATGAGCGAACGTAATGATCAGTGGCGTAGAGGGGGTACTGACATCATGGGGGCATTGTTTATAACTTTATCCTATATTGGGGGCGCAATATTTACCAGGAGTCATTATGAAACTTACATGATATAGCGAGCTAAGCAATTACATCTTTCTGTTTTCCAATATTGAACCCTTTAAGCTATTTAAGAACTATACAGGCCTCGCGAAATTACGAGATTCTTAAGGAAAATAATTATGGGAGGGAGCAAAGTGACCGAGCTTTGGAAAATTTTCGCATTTCCAACCTTCAAAACTAGATTTCTAGTGCACTTACAATGCGGATTTCTTAATTTCCCTCCTTTTTTTTCTCTCCTTTGGCTTTGCGTTTTTGCGCCCCTCCAAGTGACGCCCGGGGCACGCGCCCCCTGCCCCCTAGATACGCAAAGCGACCGAGCGAGGGAGGGTGTGGGAGGGGGTATCCCCGTCCCACACCAGGCACTCTTTAAAAAATCTGTCTATAAAACTTGCACTTCTGAGCCTCCCAAAATGTTTTTTTAATGAAAAGAAGGAATGCACGGATCTACGCCAATGGACGGAACCCCTCAATTGAGAATAAAAATGCGAGCGAACGGATTTTCTTCGATATTTTCGCATTGACATTATGGAATTTCTCATTTCCTTACTTTTAATCATTAAAGAATGTGATGATATTTTAAGATCAAACATAATGAGTTTGAATTATTATTATAGTTTTAAGTTAATGTATCATAATTCTTAATTTTATTTTATCAAAACAAATGATAACACAGGCCATCCCCCATCCCAAATTTACCCCCCCCCCCCCCCCGGGATCGACACCCATGATTGGAGGATGGTAAGATTTAGATATGCAAAATGGCTGGGAGGCTGGGCAGGAGTGTCGGGGCAGGCAGCACGGATAGAGAAATATCAACTATCAAGAGAGGAGTTGTTGATGTGTCATATAATATATGGATGGGAGTTTGGACGAGATGATTAGCATAATATTGTAGCGGTTTTGGCATAACTTCCAAATGTTAGGAAAATGTTGATGCTATACTTGAAAACAAAACATGATGTTTGGCATCTGGGACTACATACATACTGTAATACTTTGTCTAACGGTCATCATCTAGGAGTGATCAATTATCAAACTAAATAACTTATTTAGTTACATGTTCCTTACCTTTCTCTTCAGGTAGTACATGAAAACATTCTTGCAGTTTCCCCGACTATACTATATTCCTTTAATCCATTTCACAAGGTTTTCTGGTTAACAAATGTTATTGTTTACGTGTGTCCATTCATAAATTGGAAATAGCACCGTAAGGTTTTGAAAGAGATTTTTTCTTTTTAATATGGAAAAGCATGCGCGTTCTGACAACCAATTATAGTCCAGCGCAGGTTGCGCAAACCCCTTGGGAGTATAAATAGCGGGCAGACCTCGATGCGCATTCGCATCTGTGTACATATTTATTAGTACTCTGTGTACATGTATACCTCCAAAGCAGTGTGTGTACCAGTCTATGTTGAAGATACAACCTGAGAGAGAACAAATAAGGTAACTAATGCCTCAGTCACAATAGGCTCCGATGCCATGTACGGGTCCCGTCCGATGAGTTTTTGGTCTAAAATCGGGCGGTCATCGGAGCATTCGTGCGGTGACCGGCAGACAACCGGACGCTAATCGGGGTCATCGTTGTGTTTTGGGGGCATCGTTGGAGGCATCGTCAACTTTTAGTGCGGAGTTAAAAGCTAGCGATGGATTTCAGCCATCGGCAGTTTCAACACATCGTTGACATAGCCGGCAAGTGGCCGCCCGGTGACCGTCAGATCTTCTGGGGGTCCTGAGAGGTGCCGCCAGGGCGTCTGGCATCTCGCCCGGTTCCCGTCAGATTGTTCCCACGATAAAATCTTCCCAGGCTCCTCCAAAAAAAACCTTTTCCCGTCAGGGCGCCGCCCGGTCTGCCAGACACCCGTCACATACCCGGCAGGCCATCGTCGGATAACCAAACGGCGCCCTGTAGGCGGCCCTCCGATTGTTTTTATCTGAAATTTAACAGTATTGTACATAGATGAATTGAACCTATTTTACATGTCTTGCTTGAATTAGGTTTGAAGGCCTTAATGTTAGTTAATAAACAGTTACTTGTTATTGTTCACTTGAACAATTTAGGCTGACAGATTTATTCTTTTACATGTCTGGTTACATATTAGTTACATTATCTGGTGTGACTAGAAACTAGGAAGCGGTACGTTTACATCTTATTTAGATAACAAGTTTGGGAATTTTTAGAGAACGAAACCACTGTCTGACTCTGCATCAGATGCATATCCATGGCATTGTGCCTTAGATTGCTCGCTACCTTACAGGAGGAATTTACCAAAGGACGTGAGAGAGTTTGCCACAAGACTTTGAGTGCATGAATGTGTCTGCCTGATTGTTGTGAAGATCGGACACTGCGTGGGCCCCGTTGCGTGTATGCCGCATGTAGTGACATGTGAAAGACAGTTTGCAAGTTTTATTGTACTAGTTTGGTACAAACTTTAGGTTCTAACGTTTACATAATTTACTGATAATGAATTGACAAATTAAGTTAGAGATTCAAGCTCACCTGGAAGACAAATCTGGAAAAACTGAAGTGGTGAATGAGGTGGAAATGAACGGGACCGCTCGTGGCACGGATGAATTGAGCGCAAGTGTTATGATTGTCCCAGGGTTCAGGTCAAAGGTTGACCAATGGTAAAATAGACTGAGTGCGACGTGTTGACATAAACAGAGTGAGCGAGCCAATGAGATGGCTGTAATTTGTGCATAATTAAGATATTTAATTGTTTGAGTGCTGTTGTTGTGAACCGGCAAGACTGTAAATTAACTCTCTTCATAACTACAGGAGATGTTGGGGGTCGGTGATCCCAAATTATTCATTACTATCCATTTACCGATTTTATCACCAGATCGACTATTGGTATGGGAAGATACCATTTCCAAATTACCACCACCACCCCCATCTTTTCTGCTCTCTCTCGCCTCACACCCCCCCCCCCTCCCCTTTTCCATCCATTCCTCCTCTGCCACTCCTCTTTTATTATTACCCCCCCCCCCCCCAATTTCGCCACACTTGGTGGAAGCGGTGGGATGGTTTCGTTCAAACAAAATGGCGGCATAATTTTGTTGAGAAATATTTGTAGTTGCGAACCGTAGGAGATGAGTATCTCTCCTGTGATTTTTTGGAGTATTTAGGGAAGTAAAAGTACCAGTGTTGATTAAGACGTTTTAAATATAAGGACAAATTTTGATATTTCAGTAGCTAATGTATGTGTGAACCAGACTGAGTACCTACTTACATATATATCTTACGAGTACGATGCTGTACATGGGGTAGAGTTAACCTCCTAAACTCAAAGGTCATTAATAGAGTTAGTACAGAATAAAGTTGATATACATTGTAAAAGGCTTACTGGTGACATCTGACCAAAAGAAACTCTGCTTTTGGCAATTATCCAAATTAATCCAGAAAATGGACCGCGAAAATCAAGGCTCTGAGAATGGTAATAATACTCGGCGCGATTCAGCCCCTGGGAGGCACTACGTTCCATGACAGTGGGCTGTAGATATTCAGGATCCAGAGATTGCTGTCCAACTCCCTGGTTATGAAGAGGCTATTCCTGAAGAACGTAGATGTGTTTACACCGCACATGGGTTTCAACACGATCCATCCTATATCCCTAGTGACCAATCTACTGAGCCATTTCTTAGACGCCGGAGCCCCGCAGCATATAATTCCACTAGGGACATCATTTCTGATAAGTTCGCTGGAGAGATCCCATGGACGGACTATAAAAGACATTTTGATGTATGCATGCAAATCAACCGCTGGAATGATGTAGACGCCGGACAATTTACAGCTACACGGTTGCAAGGCCCTGCACTGAAGGTGCTGAACAACATTCCCACTGGACGTGTTCTGACTTATTCCAAGCTGGTATATCACTTCGATAGACGTTTTGGATCAGGTGACCAGGCTGAGAATTTCCTTTTCGAGCCACGCATGAGACGACGTCTGCCGAAAGAATCATTACAGGAATTTGGTCAAGCCATTCGTGACTTATCTTCCCTGGCATATGCGGAACTGAGTGCTGATGTTCGAGAACGCCTCGCTAAGGGACATTTTTCAGATGCTATAGACGATGCTGAAATCAGGGCTGGAATCTTTCGTGCACATTCGGTCACTCTCAACGACGCCATCCAAGCTGGTTTGATGTCCGAGTCCTTCGTAAAGGCTGAACGAGCTCGTGAGCGCTCCCGTTCCCCTCGCCATGTTCGCGCTGTAGAGAGCAGCAGCACAGCGGCTTAGACAAGAAAATAGATAAATGAGATAAAATCCAGTCTGGCACAGCTCATGGAAATGATGAAACTTGTGAACACAACTAGGAAAGAAAGGTCTACTCAGGATGTGATTTGCTATAACTGCCATGAAAAGGGACATTACAGTCGAAAATGCCCCAAACCAGTTCAGGGAAACGGACGGAGGCCATCTCAATGGACCGAGAGGCGGTCTGGAAATCAAGGTCCGAGAGCCTAAGTCATCATTCTTGATCTACCACGCCACTTCTCTGCACAATAAACGACGCAAGGCGTGGAATGTATGTTCCAGTTACTATTGGAAAACTGCATGTTCACCTTTTGAGTGACACTGGGGCAATGATTACAATACTATTCAATTCCCTCTACAAACAAATACAAAGGAGTAACGAACTGCCCCCCACCAACATTAGTCTCAAACAAGCAGACGGAGCCGAGCTTACAGTGTATGGAACAGTTTTCTTGAACTTGAAGATTGGTCTATCCCAACTCCAAACCGCGTTTGTGGTAGCAGATATCCAAAATGATAGTATTCTTGGTATGGACGTCCTACTAAAGACCAAGAGTATCATTCACTGCGACAAGTTTGAACTTCTCCTCAATGGCGAGACAATCCGATGTGCTGACTTAGCTGGTGACAGTTTCATGACGCGACAAATCAACAACACATCTGATACTGAATACAGTGTATCAGATTTCCTCTATTCACTCTTTGAGAAATCCAAAGAAAACACCGACAGATCTGACCATCCACGAATAGAGAAACTTCTCTCAGACTATCAAGATGTATTCTCCCAAGGTGATCATGATATTGGCAGGACCGACAAAGTGAAACACAGCATACACACAACTTGCCCAGCACCTATCCGACAGCGACCAAGGCGCGCTCCAATTGGACAAAGAGAAGAGATAGAGAATCAAGTCCAAGACATGTTAGATAGAGGCATTATCAAACCATCAGCAAGCCCATGGTCTTCACCAGTAGTGTTAGTACCAAAGAAAGACGGATCCAAGAGATTCTGTGTCGACTATAGACAACTTAACAAGTACACTGTTAAGGATTCTTTTCCCCTCACCTGGATTGACGAGTCCATTGATTTTCTGGCTGGTGCAAAATAATTTTGTACCCTTGATCTAGCATCCGGCTATTGGCAAGTTCCCCTTGATGATGATGGGGAAATGAAATCAGCATTTGTTGTGCCTGGTGTACTATTTGAATTTGAAGTCATGCCTTTTGGCTTATGTAATGCCCCATTAACCTTTGAGCGTCTCACGGAGACCCTATTTGCTGGACTACAATGGAAGACCCTGCTAATCTACTTACTATGATGTCATTGTATTTGGTTCTACAGTTGAGGAATGGTAGAGAGACTAGAGGCTGTGTTGGTTCGCCTTCGGGAAGCTAAACTGAAACTAAAGCCCCAACGAGAAGCCCCAAAGAGAAGTTCTCTACCTCGGCCACGTAGTATCAAGGGAGTCAGCACAGATCCTGCCAAGACTGAGGCAATCAAGGATTAGCCCACACCAACCAACCCAACGGATGTACGAAGCTTCCTAGGCTTAGCATCTTATTATCGGCGTTTGTAAAGAAGTTCTCAGATGGTAGGGAAACCACTGACGGTCCTCACAGAAAAGAATCAACCTTTCATCTGGACTGAGGAATGTGAGGCTGCATTTCAGACCATGAAAGAGAGACTCACTACTGCACCCATCCTAGCGTATCCCCAAATATGAACTTCCTTCATCTTAGACCCCGACGCTAGCAAATACGGGATTGGAGCAGTTCTGTCTCAGGAGAAAGAGGGCAAAGAAGTTGTTGTGGGTTATGCCAGCCGAACTTTGAGTCGCCCCGAGCAAAACTACTGTGTTACCAGGAGAGAACTGTTAGCCATAGTAGTCTTCTTGAAACATTTCCGTCACTACCTATATGCAAGGCCGTACGCAGAATTTTTTTCCTGGGGGGGCAAAAGGATCGCTTTCAAAGGAACCCATAACTTGAAGTCTAAAACCCTATTAAAAAAAAGTATGATTTTGAAATTTCTGGGGGGGCAACTGCTTTCCTTACCGATTGATATCCTGATAGAGCCGCAGCAGCCTAGAAGGGAGGAAAATCAAGATGCTGATTATGCTGAGCAACTCTGGGGCAGAATGCATGATGTACATGACAGAGCAAGGAATAAATTAAATTTATCTGGAGCCAAACAAAGACATATGATCGCAATGCACTATTGAATAAATATAGTGCTGGTGATTGGGTCTGGTTATCTGGAATACACAGAAAGAAGGGGATATGTCCTAAGTTAGTGTATAAATGGGAAGGCCCATACTTGGTTACTCACGTATTGTCTGATGTGGTGTACCGCATACAAAGGTCTGAGAAGTCTAAACCTAAAGTAGTCCATTACGATAGGTTGAAAGTGTACAATGGAGTGCCCCCGAAGAACTGGCTGGCAAATAGACGTAAAAACCCACCACGAATTAGACGTACTCCCAAAAGGTTCCTGGAGTAACGATGTTCTGATCACCCTTTTCTTCCATTTTTGTTTGT
Source organism: Heliocidaris erythrogramma (assembly GCA_025617745.1). Lineage (NCBI taxonomy): Eukaryota > Metazoa > Echinodermata > Echinoidea > Camarodonta > Echinometridae > Heliocidaris > Heliocidaris erythrogramma. The sequence goes on along the minus strand of CM046870.1, from coordinate 14,976,517 downwards.
TTATCTTCAATAAGATGATGCACCTGTGCACTCACTGCACAGCTGGGTTTACTACCTTGGCGTCCTTCCATCTTCATCTTGAGATGACTCCTCGGATCCCGGTGACTTATAAATGCGAATATTGCCAGTATGAAGCTGCTTCGATGACGGCCATCAAGAGGCATTATATGAGAAAGGAGAAGAGATCTTCCGCTGAATGTAGTCCTGTGTTTTCTCCGAGGCATCTGCTTCGTTTGTTGCAAAGCGCCGCAAGGAGGAAGAAAAGGCGATTGATGACAAGGTATCAAAGCGGGGTGAACAAGTTGCCGTTGAGCATAGGGAGGTAATGAGAACTAAAAAGCAGAAGTGCCCGACGTTGAAAGTCAAAGTACCGAAGCCATCTTCTCCCAAGTTGACATTACCTCAGCTGAATGACTTTGCCTTGGAGCTAGGGGGCCTCTCATCTTTTGATGAGAGCGATGATTCGGAAGCTGAGCAAGATGGCGATGAAGTTTCAGCTGCAACACCAAAAGTCATGGATGATGAATGAGAATGACGACGAGGAGGTATCTGAAGTTCCAATGACAGCAGGAGCATCTACGTCTTCCACTTCGTCTGACGTTCCAGGTCCAAGCAATTTGAGATCGACACCAGCTCTTCATGCTCCATCCCTTACAAGACGTGTAGTGCTGCAAATAGACGACGAAGAAAAAAAGAGGAACAGGGGGTAGTCATTAAATTTATGAAGAACAAAGCGAAAGCAGGAACACTGAAAATCAGAACAATTGTCGTTACTGAGACATTCTTCCATATTCACGGTCAAGAAAAGTGAAGCAAGGTGAAACCACTACGACCCATTTCGATTATGAAGAATAGACAATGTATTTACTTGAACTTTTTTTTTTAATGATGTAAATTTTAGAAATTGATATACTTGATATTTATTCTTATTATATATTCATTTGTCTAATCCTATTATGCAGATGCACTGTGAATTTACTTCTGCACTTGTGTGAAACCCAAAAAGCACCTGGTTGTGATATTCTAAATGAAATGGTGAAAGCAGGAAATTATCACTTTTCCCCAGTTCTGGCGAAAGTATTCAATATGATACTCATCAGTGGCGAATTTCATGAAAAATGGTCTGAAAGCTATATGATTCCGATATTCAAAGCGGGCTCCAAAATTGACCCTGCAAGTTACAGGGGAATATCGCTATCAAGCTGTATGGGAAAGCTATTTTGCAGAGTTCTCAACATGAGACTAGTCAAATATCTCAATGAAAGCAACTTGAATATTTGTAACCAAATCGGTATTAAAGGGAGTAATAGATCAACTGATCACATCTTTGTGCTAAAGGTAACTGATAGGTATTTAAAACAAAAAGAAAGAAGAAAGTTGACAAATTTATCTGTGTTTTGTAGATCTGAAAAAGGCATTCAACAATGTTTGGCGGGAAGTTCTTTTTTATAAGCTACTGAATAATGGAACAAGGAAACTTTTACGATATTGTAACTGATATTTATAAAAATTAACAATTTTACAAATAGAATTACACCTTGTTTTACAACAAATACTGGGGTCAAACAAGGCTGTACTTTGCAAGTCCGACATTATGTAATTTGTATTTGAATGACCTACCTAATGATATAGGAGTGATTGGAACAGACCCAGTATCTCTCAATGGGAAACTGGTAAACTGCCTGATGTTTGCTGATATCAAAAACCAAAGAACGTATGATAATTATGCTCAGCAGGATATTGCAGCAAATGGTTGCTACGAGTTAATATCAAGAAGGCAAAAATACGCATCTGTAATAAGAATGGAAGAATGTTGAAGAACCACAATTTTGAAATAGATGGTGAAGTGATAGAAGTCGTAAAACAAGTCAACTATTTAGGTATTACTATGAATGCTACTGGCAATTTCAACAACGCAAACGAAAATCTAGTAGAAAATCCAAAAGAGCAATATTCAAACTTTTACCAATCATTCGGTACTCATCCCCCAAATATAAAACTAGCTTTACGTCTGTTCCAGTCACTTGTCAAACCCATCCTTCTGTATGGGACAGAGGTTTGGGAAGCATTTGTCATAGAGTTTGGAAAACTTCTGAGAAATGATATAGGTCATTCAAGACTATTCTTCAAATATGTTTTGGAACCTGTTTACTTACAGTGGCTCAGTTGTGCTCTTGGTGTAAATAAGAAAAGTAATAATATTGCCATTTGGGCTGAGATGGGAGAACACCCATTATTAATTGATATACATGTATGTTCTTGTGTAGCTAAGTATTGGTCACGGATGAAAGATATTGATTATAATTCCCTGTTATACCATGCGTATGAAATGAATAGAGTAATGGCAAGAAAAAAGCACTGCATTCTGGTTAAAGAATGTACATAGGTTATTGAAAGCTTGTAAAATATATCTTGATGAAAACAATGAATGTATCGATGTTTTAGACTAAAACTGACAGTGAACGGGTTGTCGGAAATGAAATGAATTCCGTTATGAAGCATATTTTTCAAAACGAATTCACCACTGATCTGTACAGTAATGTAGGGAATAGTTGGGAAGGGAATAAACTGAGAACATACAGGAAATTTAAGTCAGATATTAAGCAGGAACAGTATCTTCATGTTATCAAAAGTTTCGACTCCGAAGATATATGTGGGTTCAGAATAAGCTGTCATAATTTAGCAATAGAAAAATAATAAATACTCCAGTCTCCCTTATTCATTCCCATACTCATAGCTAGTTAGTATCACTTATGATATGCAAGAAGTTCCCCTTTCACCTCTGAATGTTGACCTTTTAGTTCACCTGAGCCGAAATATTCAATTGGGCTATTGCGGTCGCTCACCATCGTTCACTATGAACACGGTGACAAAGAGAGCGGACAATTTATGCAGCTCCTCATTTTACCCTCCACAATAGCTCTAGTAGACAAAAGGACATCCCTTCACTGCTATTATGTGACACCTGTTCTACATATTTTTACAGGGTAGCAATGAATGGATGTTCTTTTGTTAACCAGTGCAATTGTGAAGGGTACAATGAGGAGCAGCATAAAGTGTTCGCTTCTTTGTTCGTCATGTTCATAGTGTTTGTCGTCCGTCGTGCTAATCTTTTCAATTTTTTTTTCAACTTCTTCCAAAAATGCATGGCTGGATTTTAACCCAGACTTGGTAGGATTCATTCTTAGGCAGGAGGTAAAGGATTTTTTTCTAATGACTTATTCTAGGACAACTACCCCCTGGAAAACTACCCCAGGACAATTACCCCCGGACAACTAACCCCTGGATTCTGGAGTAATTGACCAGGGGTTATTTGTCCCCGGGGGGGGGGTACATTTTGTTTGGGGGATATTGGGGGAATTGTCCGGGGGAATTTTCATGGGGGTAGCTATCCTGGGGTAGTTGTCATGGGGTGTAATTGTCCTGGGGGAGGGGGAGGGGTAATTGTCCAGGGGTTAGTTATTCGGGGGTAGTTTTCCAGGGGGTAGTTGTTCTATAATCGGTCATTAGGCATTTTATGTCGTCAAAATAGGAACATCAATAAACCCTGCCGAACCAGGAAATTTTGAAATCAACAACAACATGAAATATAGCACGTAGAGATCCTATTTCAGGTAGTAGAGGTATATATACAACGTATGGTATTAACTTATTTACTTATTAATATCTTTTATTAGTTTGTCATACAAAAAAAACCACTTCGTTACGAAACTGGAGATCTCAAATGGTAATAATTTTGCTACATGATAACTCCTTCTATCACGACTCTCCTACTCAGATTAGTTTCAGTTTTGTTGAACATATACGACGAAAGAGAGAGGAAATGCCTTTAATTCTTATTTTGTATGAAAAAAATAGGACGTGAACAAGCCTCAAAGGAACCGAGTACACAGGTAGATTATAAACACTTTCTATGCTTTATAACCATGTAATTAGTGGTCAGCTCATTTAAATTTATTGATTCAGAACAAAAGTTATGTTGAGATCAGTATAAATCTCCTACAGAAAATTATTTTACACATTACCTCTCCACTTAAAGGGATGCGGTAACTTTGTGGAGGCTTGATTTAATAAATTGTTGAATTTGATATCTGCCTTTTATAATGATGTTCAGAAGGATAAATAAATAGCCAGACATAGAAAGGTTTTCAAATATATAATGCTATTATTAAGATGTCTATATGACTGAATACTAGCTCCCAATTACGAAAGCGTAAGGCCATATACGCTTTAGTCTAACACTGAGTCTATGGGGAATAATGAGTCTGGCATTTGCGGTCACTTGCCTATGTTCACTTTTGTGAAGGGTATTAATTTTTACACCATATTACATACACTGATAGCATGTAAGGCCAGGCAGCTCAGATTTTATCAAGCCTCTACAAAGTTACAAAAATCACTTTAACTCTATAACTGATTTATCAGTACAAGAAGCAAAATGAAACTTGCCAAAGTGATACCCGTATACGTGTATAAAGGGGGTAACCTCGTTAGTCATCAGGACCGTTATTCATAAGGACCACTTATTCATAAGGACCGCTATCCATAACGCGTGACTAAATAAATAGCGGTTTTGTATGAATAGCGGTCCTTCTAAATAGCGAGCAAACCATAGACAAATTACCTCGCTATTCATATAACCTCCGTTCATATGGACTACTATTCATAACTATTCATAAGGACCGCTATTCATAACGCGTATTAAATGAATAGCGGTTTTCTATGAATAGCGGTCCTTATGAATAGCGAGGGTACCCCGTATAAAGCAAGAAGATGATTCCCCAAATCAGCAGCAAGCAAATCAAGCTTGTCTAATATCCGTTAAACAACTTACCTCTTGTCAATATGGTTTTGGAAAACACAACTGAACTGAATGTAGCTCTTGTTAAACTTTGTAATAAGATTTCGAATTCTTTATTTTAAAAAATCAATTCATTTTACTCCGCAAAATGGCACTTGTCATTGCCATGAATCAGCATATAGTTAGGGCGCATTCACAATCGTGCAATGGTTTTGTCTCTCGTGATGCGTTTATGAACGTCTAAATTTATAAACTTCTAATGCAATTTTGTGAACAGCTGTATTGCACCGACTGAGGTATAATGATATCATATTGTCTATATTTTGACATTCATGAAGATTATATCTCGGATGCGTAAAATCATGATGAAATTAGACATCTGGTTATTTTTTAGTAATCTCAATCTCCTTTTCCACTGACCATTTTCTACAACTTATTTAGCTTCGGATTTTATTTAACGGTTTTTCTACTCCTGTTTTCTTTCTTTTAATTATTCTTCTCATAAAGTCTCTTCTTTTTTTGCTACAATAGTCTCTTCTATGTTTCATAATTCGTCTTATTCACTTACCCAGCTCGTCCCCCTTCTTCACTGGCGTACTGGGGGGGGGGCTTGGGTTGCAGCCTTCCCCCCCCCCCCTCCAAAGGAAAAAAGGGGAGTTCCACGCAAAATTACATTTTCATTTTATAAGTCAATTTCTGTTTTGCTCGCTAGCTTCGTTCGCTCGCGAAGTATTCAGAAATTGTGCCATGTATGCCTATGTTCAGCCACTTCAGATTATTTGGCTCATTACGCCACTGACTTTCTTTTCCATATCCTCATTTCGTCAGTGATAGAATAGGCTACTATTTTCCTTAGGAACCAGAAACAAGTGGTCCTCCAGGAAGAAGTAGTGAAAATATGACAGCTATGCTGGCATAATAATCTAATAAGCTGTGAACTGTCATTTTAACATACTACGAAAGTCACGTTATAATAAACTCCATGTAAAATGGATTGAGAAGATATTAAATAGGACATGCAGAGTATGCATTCCAAGCCATATGGTTATGTACCCTTTTAAACTACAAAATACAACTCCTTTAGGCAATTGAATGTCCTTTAATTTAGGAAGTGCTTTCTTTTTCTGGCAATCCAATGGCATTCTATTCACAAAACACCTTCTTTTTAGGCAAATCAGTGGCCTCATATTTTGATAAAACATTTCCACCTTCACAGTTAAACGTGATAGATACGGTAGATACGATCTATATAAACACGCATTAATGAATACAAATATGAAGAGAGTGACTATCAAAAGTCATAGCAAAGTTAGTCAATGCATAATACAAGGGTTAACAAACTTTAAATAAAACCACATTCGATGCCTTTATATTTTTGTTTCAAGAGTTGTATTAAATAAAGGATTCAAGTTGCCCCATCTATCATGTCATGGCTTCCAATTCCCTTCAATTCTTGAAGTGGCCATACTAGATGTGGGATAAAGTATCACCACCTCTTCGAAAGTGAAAACAAAATCTTTTCAATATTGCTTATTCAGGATAATTGGTAGGATTGGGCTTTATGCGCATGCGTCATTTTCTAGAAACCTTTTGTATTAACCGTAGCTTAAAGTTGCTATCGCTCATCGGACATCAGTTTTAAGATTAACATGATAAAGGAGACTGTGTGGAGAATCTCAGTTCAGCAAACTAGTACACATTTGTATTTTTTCTGAACAGTATGTAGATGATGAATCTAGAGAGTATGCACCTGTCGTTCGTGCTTACAGTTTTCTTCTGCGGGTATACGGTAGCTGAACCAACTATTACGGGTAAGAATTTGTTTAAAGCAATTTTTATAACTCTTGTAATAAGAGAGAAAATGTGCGAGCAGCACTACTCGGGGAATAGTCTAACATGTAACATGTCAATGGCTTGAAATAGCTAAAATCATATGTAGCCTTCCTGTATAGTCAGGGAGCCTGTCCTGAAATTTTACCCATAAAAATTTGACCCCTCAAAGTTACTTAGACCAAGTCACTGCCAAAACGTTGTCAGCCTGGACGTAGGCGCTGACATGGCTGGGTTTAGATCCCAGACCCTCGAAACAGACCCCAAAGTTTGGTCGATTTTACCCCATACACCCCATGCACCAAGCAATAGACGTATTGTAGATTTAATTGTCAGGAAGTAGTATGACAGGACAAACCTTTTTAAAATTCCGCCGAGATAGGTTGCCAGACACCCTCTACAAATTTTGGTCATTCCCCTGAAAGACCATAGAATTTGTCAGAAGAGTTATGGCTGTAGATTTTTTTTAAATATAAAAACCGATAATTTTTTCCCATTGGGAAGGGGGTGTAACACGCCCATGCAAAACAAAACACCAAAGTACCCTTTGACCAAGGTTTGCTGCCCCGAAATGCTCTGGGTGTAGAGAAAGAGCATATTTTACATTCCAATCTTAATAACTTCTAAAGTTCTTTATTTAATTTAGGTCAAATTTACAGAGTGCAATATTTAATATTGTGATTTTCTTGAGGTGCATTTAATCAAAAGTGGCCCAAAATATTGTCGGTACTATGTAAATACACCGATTGTCCATCTTCACCTGTTTGACAAGGCATAATAGAGGAGCTTGGTAGGTATCTACGCTATATCAAAATAATTTTCAAAGGAGACTACAGATAGTTTTTTGATATAGCGGTCATATCGAAATGGTACTTCATGTAAGATTCGAATTAGACTTCTCCAAGTGAATGGGTGACTGACAATTCTGACATTATACCAAAAAGTAAACTTTTTTGTTCATTCAGTAAAATAATATGAACATGGTTGTATTAAGATTTTCTATGTGAAGCTTCAAATTGTTACACACAATGTATAACCCTGACTTTCACTCATAGCAAATAAAAAATTAAAAATAGCTTACCCAGATGTTTTTACTGTCGATAAATACGCTAACAATGTTTTCAAGTTAAATTAACATCAGCCAGGAAAGTAAATTCACTCTTTTTTTAATAAATTTTGCATCTGTATTTAAATAATTCAAGTGTGTAATATTATGTTCTTCATGGAAACAAATATGATGGAAATCTTACAGAAATGAAATTCATATTTTCGTACAAATTTTAAGTGAGTATTCAAATGTTAATTCATTCAATGTGCAAACAAGTAAACAGGGGCTCCACCGCCGACCCTCTGTGCATAATTGCCCTTGCGGAGAAACCGATGAACACGTCCCATTGGAAACTGGAGACCGGCACGGTACGATCGAGACTTTGCCTTGGTTTCTGCAAGTTTCTTCAAGGTCATTGAAGAAGATTGGCGTATTTCAATATTAATGAAATCATAAAGATTTGCATAATGCGCAAATATGCTTAAGCAGTAAAGCGATTAAAAATCATAGCTTAACATTACAAGGGCTATCTTCCCTAAGTGTACTTGCTGGCGAGCCGACTCCACGTCAGAGGAGTGAAATGATTGGCTCAGAAATACTTTGTTTATATTTAGGAAGACCACTTTGAAAACGATTTTTTTTTTATTTATCGTAATTATTATCGGTGATATGGAAATGGTTCATATGTGTTGCATACAATGTGTTCTTTACTTCATATACAGAGTGCAAAATTTCTTGTGCTTGAACTTCATATGTTTAACATGCCATTCATTTCCTTATACAAGAATAAGTTAATTTTGTGTCTATTTAATAATTATTATTCAGTAAAATGTTAATATTTTCATTCGAATAATGTCATAAAATATACATGTTAATTATTTGAAGCCCATCCAATTTTATCTCCCTAGATGTAAGACTCGTCAATGGCCTCAACAGTGCTAAAGGAAGAGTGGAGGTCTTGTACGATGGATCCTGGATGACCATTTGTGATGATTTATGGAAACTGTCAGAGGCAAGGGTGGTGTGCAGAATGCTAGGGTTCGATGGAGCTTGAATGCGCCACTATCCGCTAGGTTTGGCCAGGGATCTGGTGATATTGTTTATGTGGAGTGTTTGGGAATAGAAGACAGCCTGGCAAATTGTTTCAATGTATGGGTTACCTCTTCCTGTAGACATGACCAAGATGTGGGTGCGGTATGTTACTCGGGAGGTATGAACTCGATTTATATGCAGGCGACGATCATATACTTTTCATTTGCATTACATTCGGAGAAACGCATAAACTTATTCTTTGGATTTCTTTCATGTATATTTTAATGTAGGATAACATTATCCAGTTTAACTATGATTTAATTAAACTTTAATACTGGAATAAATTACGTTTAAGAAATATGCATATGGACATAATTATATTCTACTCATTCTTGAACACATGCGATACCTAATCCAAGCCTGAATTCTTATAATTTAGTACAATAAACCTGTAGTAATGTTTTCTTTTTTATACCATACATATTTTAATCATTTAGCCCATCCAAATCCATTCGAGGTTCGTCTGATTGGTGGATCAAACGATGATGAAGGCAGAGTAGAGGTTAGGCATGGTAGATCCTGGGGAACTGTCTGTGATGCACACTGGGATCTGAGAGATGCCAGGGTTGTTTGCAGAATGCTGGGGTTTGATGGAGCCTCGGATGCACCAAGATCTGCTAGGTTTGGTCAGGGTGCTGGACGTATTATTCTATCCCATGTCAGGTGTGATGGAACAGAAAGCAACCTGGCAGACTGTGCTCATCTAGGAGCTGGAGACTACAGTTACTGCGGCCATGCGAGGGACGCAAGTGCCACTTGTTATTCAGGAAGTATGTTTCTGTCTCTCTTTCAATCATACATTTACACCTGACCACTTTGTTAATTGCATGCTTTAAAAATCAAAATATTACATCTGTCTCAAAGTGTCATTGATTTATACATTATTTCTGGAAATTTGGGTGCCTCAAACCCCCACCTTAAAACAAATGCAGCCAACCCGAAATTCTATGGTCAGACTGCTTCCGTGTTCTTATTTCTGCCGAAAATTCGTGTGGTTGGTGGTTCATGAAATTCAGTAAATATTTGCGCATACATACAATATTATGAATTTAAGTTTTTTAATAGGTATTGATAATTGACACTGACATTCTTCAAGTTTCCTTTACAATTGTGATTAAAGTTATTATGATATTTACTAAGATGCTTTCCAAATTAAGTTTTTATTACTTTTATAATCCCTTGTAGCCCATCCACATCCATTCCAAGTGCGTATTGTTGATGGGTCAAGCGACTCTGAAGGTAGAGTAGAGGTCATGTACGATGGATCATTTGGAACAATCTGTGATGAAAGCTGGGATCTGAGAGATGCGAGGGTGCTTTGTAGAATGCTGGGGTTTGATGGAGCCTTGGACACACCGGGATCTGCTAGGTTTGGTCAGGGATCTGGTCGCGTTCTTCTTAAGTATTTTGGGTGCGAGGGAACAGAAGACAACCTTGCAGACTGTGCTCATGCAGGGATTGGACGTTACTCATGTAGCCATACAAGGGACGTAGGCGTCACTTGTTACGCAGGAAGTATGTTTGCTCCGCCTCCTAATCAAGTGTGTACACTTTCCTGACATTTTGTTTATCATTGAATGTTTATTGGGTGTGCACGAAGATTATTAGAGCTACAAGTATTTGTTATGAATAACCTTAATAATTTTCATTTTATTATCAATGAATCTTATATTCTTTCTATCATGCCAAATCTTTCATAAAGAACATTAAAGGGAGCGAGAAGTCGCAATCTATGGGCGGTTTTACAGTTGGCTGCTCCTTTCTCTGGATCAGAGTTCAAAGCGACTTCAATTTATCGCACGCAGCTAATAAAAGTTCGCACATTGACCCAAATTTGAGTAAACAAGATCGCGCGTTCTTTATTCCAGTATTTGAATCTCATTGGTCGGTTACGTATGTAGGGATTCGAGTTAACGATCAGGCGAGGAATTCGGCAATAACATTCCTTCGGTAGCGCACGATTGGACCTGATTGTATCCGATTTTCCCCGAGTCAGGCCAACTGGTCAGGCCCATGGATTACGACTTGCCACTCCCTTTAATATCACTTTCAATTTCCTTCACAATTTTTTATCAATCAAAATGATTTTCGATGACTTTAGTTCAAGTAAATATCTATTATTTTCCTGTTTTCTTGTAGCCCATCCCAATCCCCTACAAGTTCGTCTAATCGGTGGATCAAATGACGCAGAGGGTAGAGTAGAGATCATGTACGATGGATCTTGGGGAACCGTCTGCGATAACTGGTGGGATCTGAGAGACGCGAAGGTGGTTTGTAGAATGCTTGGGTTTGATGGATCCTTGGACGCACCTGGATCTGCTAGGTTTGGTCAGGGATCTGATCGTGTTCTTCTTAAGTATGTCGGGTGTGAGGGGACAGAAGACAACCTTGCAGACTGTGCTCATGCAGGGATAGGACGTTACTCATGCAGCCATAATAGGGATGCAGGCGCCTTTTGTTACTTAGGAAGTATGTTTTCAGCCTCTTAATCAAACATGTGATCCTACCCGACAGGTTTTTTTTAATCGAATCCTCATGAGATGGGCACGTTCATCACCATGACTATTTTTAAGCAGGGAACTGTTCCCTGTTTAAAGTGTATTTGAAAAATGTATGTGTTTGGCCAAGCTCTATTCACAGTGCAAAGCCTTCTCATTAGCAGCCATCAGATCTTCCATGCTACATTGGTCATCCAGGATAGGGCATTTTAGTAGGTGTTCCATCAGTTTAGTAAGTTAAATTTAGGTGTATGAAATCAATGGCAACTAAAAAATGGTCGTATTATTATTTATGATGGCTGGGGTCCGATGGACGCGAGGATGGTTTGTAGAATGCTAGGATTTGATGGAGTCTTCGAGATCTGCTAGTTTTGGTCAGGGTTATGGTTCTATTCTTCTAGCTTATGTCGAATGTGAGGGAACAGGAGAAAAACTAGCAGAGTGCGTTCATCCAGGGGTTGAAGACTATAGTTACTGCGGCCATAGCAGCAATGCTGGCGCCATTTGTTATTCGGGAGGTATGTTTTTAATCAGTTAAATATATACTGTTAAAATGCTTCCATGATTATTGAACATTGACTGAAAATACATAAATATAAATATATAATACATAACAATACATGCATAAATATATTACGCTGGATTCCGCATTTAGGAGACACGTAACAATGCAGTTTATTTCGTAATAATAGAACCCACCGCTTTACGGAGACACGAAACCTCTTTAGGGAGACACGCGGAACAATTAAAATGACAAAGCCGTGTCTCCCAAATGCGGAATCTAGAGAAATATATATATATATATATATATATATATATATATCAAGATACATCGGAACCCCTTGTTTTTGTATTCAAAGTAAAATTTTCTCTCTCGTGTGTAAACATATGTACCATCTAAAAACGACAATTCCTTAATTGTTTGTACACAAATATGTGAAATAAGGAAGAAAGGTGAATCTTTTAAAGAGACATCACATTTTTAGTTTAGGCCGCATGCACAATATCCTACACATTTAAATATATTGCATTTGGTGGAACAGAATGCAGCCTAGCAGACTGTCCTAAGGTAAGCTTATTTAAGATCACATAGTAATCTTTATCTTTTCCATCTTTTTCATGTTGAATTTATCGTATAGAAATTTTAAAATCACTTATTCGTAAATGCTTACTCTTTATTCGATAGCTTCATTTGCTGAAACCTACATCTTCCCAAATTCTTGATTACCGCGATCAGGGGCGGATCCAGGATTTTGGAAAGAAGGGGGCTCACAAATCTCAGATAATTTTCTTACAAACAAAAAAGGGTCACCAGGTTTTTGGGGCGTCCAGTTTTAATAATAATAATAATAATAATACAACGCACTTATATTGCGCCATCTATCTAGTTAACTATTCCGAGACGCATGATGAAAATGAGAGAAGCAAGAAGGTAGAAATTGAATGGACTGAAGAATACTACAAATCTGTGTTGAATGACATTTTACTATATGCTTTAGAGAAAAGGACTGTCTTCAATTTTGACTTTAAAGAATCCAAAGTGTCTATGGCACGGATATTAGGAGGTAAGTTGTTCCATAAACTAGGCGCCGCAGCTATGAAGGCACGGTCACCAAGAGATGATTTCGTTCTTTGTGCCACAATAAGATTTTTGCCAGAAGAACGCAGACAGCGAGTTGGTACATATTCAGAAATTAGATTTGCAATATATGAGGGGGGCAGAACCATGTATTGCTCTCCAAGTAATAAGCAGAATTTTATACTTGATACGCTCTCTGACTGGTAGCCAATGTAATCCTTTCAAAATTGGTGAAATTTTCTTCCCAAATTCTCTAATAAGCAACAAAAAGGTTGTCACTAAAATGGGGCGGGGAACATTTTTTTTTAAATGGGGGCACAATTTACAATTTTCTTTCAAAATGGGGGACACGGGCCGCAAGTGCCCCCCCCCAAATCTGGCAATGACCGTAATCTAAATCTAATGTCACCAGTATAAATCTCTATCCTTTGAACGCAAACTAAGTGACCGAATCTTCACGTAAGTAATTTCGTCATTGTCAATTGTCCACAGCTCTCATTTTGCATGATCATTTTACTAAAGAGGAGAGTCTTGCACGTATGTTGCACACAGAGGGCCGGAGAGGCAGTGGCGAATCAAGGGGGCAGGGGCGAGATTAAAAAAAAGAAAATTCATAATCCTTATGGATTATGCGGCGTCCCCGCCCCCCCCCCCCCCTCCAAAAAAAAATATATAATCTTTGAGGGTTTGAAATGCGAAAATTTTCAAAAGCTCGGTCGCTTTGCCCTCTCGCGTAATTAATTTCTTTCAGGATCTCGTAATTCGTGCCTCCAGTATATAGTTCTTAAATGGCTTAAAGGGTTCAAAATTTGAAAAATAAAGATGTAATTGTCGTTGCTTTGCTCGCTATCATGTAAGTTTCATCTGGCTCCTAAATATTTTGCCCCCAATATAGGATTAAGTGTTTGAAATAGCATTTGCAAAAATTCAACATTTGAAAGAAATCTCAACTTTAGGTCGCCTTGCTGAATTTCTTTAGGGTTTTCGCTAGTATTGCTCCTGAATGTAGAAGTGAGTGAATAAAAACCGTTTATCAATGTAAAAAAATTCGAGCTTCTCTACCGCTGGTCAATTGCAAAATTTACTGAGTAAAATGCACAAAAGAATGGGATTTTGCTCCCTCGCTTGTACAATAACGTAGATAATTTGTTCACTCGAGGGGGGGGGGGCTAACTACATTGTTTGCCCCGGGTACCATAATCCCTAGATACGCCACTACGGACTGGGCAGGGGGTTCGGGAAGATTTCACTCCGAGCCACTCAATATTTCAGCTTGAGGGCCGTTTAATAAAATAGTGTCATTTTAAAGAAAATATTGAAATAACCTTCAGCAAATCACATTAGCCCCTCATATATCTTTTCCGTTAATTTAACTTTCTTCCTGCAACTTACATGTATTTACATGTATACCCTATCTTTCCACTAAATTTTCAACTCTCGATCACCACTTCAATTACAGTACCTCAGTGAAGTTTTAATCAGTTTCCCTATAATAATTCAGCGTCCAAAGCATTTTAAGGGAGGAGGCTACAATACGATTCCGACCCGTCTCATTTCATTTGTCATTGACAGAATTTTTTATAATGTTCTGTCGTATTCATTGTAGTTATCCCATCCAGATTTTTTTCTTTAGGATTTCAAGTGTTCTAATTGTATCCCCCGGCAGAATGCCGGAGGATACTTTGGATTCAGCAGCGTTCCGCCGCAGCCTCACATTTTTGTGTGCGCTCTAGCGGTCACATTTCTCGACGGATTTCTTTCAAATTTTGTATGGAGGTGTATCTTGCTAAAATCTAGACACGTATAATTTCTGGTGATGCTGTCCCCCAGTGTTCCGTCTTTTATAGGGTAAAAGGCCATATTTTGGGGGGTAGTTAGTGTGCGCTCTAGCGGTCACATTTCTCAACGGATTTTGTTCAAATTTCAAATGAAGGTGTCTCTTGGTGTAATCTAAAAACCTATATTTTTTGGTGATGCTGCCACCAGTGTCCGTCTTTTATAGGGTCAAATGTCATACTTCAGGGGATAGCGTGAATGCACTCTGCAGGCCACATTTCTGGATGGATTTCTTTCAAATTTTGTATGGAGATGTATCTTGGTATAATCTACACATCTTTGCTTTTTGGTGATGCTGCCCTCATTGTTCCGTCCTTTACAGGGTCAAAGGTCATTTGTCCATTTCATGCACTCTTATTAACGGATTTCTCAACGGATTTCGTTCAAATTTGCATGAAGGTGTCTCTTAGTATAATCTAAAAACCTATAGTTTTTTGGTGATGCTGCCACCGGTGCCCCGTCTTTTATAGGGTCAAAGGTCATACTTTGGAGAATGGTGTGAGTGCACTCCGTAGGCCAGTCCATTTCTTGATGTAACTTGGTATAATTTACACATCTTTACTTTTTTTATGATGCTGCTCTCATTGTTCCGTCCTTTATAGGGTCGAAGGTCATACTTCAAGGGATGGCGTGAGTGCACTCTGCAGGCCACATTTCTGGATGGATTTCTTTCAAATTTTGTATGGAAGTGTATCTTGGTATCTACACATTTTTACTTTTTGGTGATGCTGTCCTCATTGTCCCGTCCTTTATAGGGTCAAATGTCATATGTCTTTTGTGCGCTCTAACTTCCACATTTCTTGACGGATTTTGTTTCAGATTTTGTATGAAGTTCCATCATAGATTACTCTAGACTTCTACAGTTTTTGGTGATGCTGCCTCCAGTGTTCCGTCTTTCATAGGGTCAAAGGTCATATTTTAGTGGATATCTTGTGTGCGCTCTGAGGTCACATTTCTTGACAGATTTCTTTGGAATTTTCTATAGAGATGCATTATACTCTAATCTACACACATTGTAGATTAGGGGAGGTTCTTTGTGCCTCCTTCGTATCGCTGCCAGTGCCGGGGGATACATTCGCATTGCGCGGCAATGGACTTTTCTAGTTTTTAAAGCGCTCAATCGGTTTGCATACGTATCTTTCGTTTGTATTTTTACCAAAACCTATGGTACAGTACAACAGAAACAAAAATATATGTAATTCAAAGTTTGATTTATCACTTTGTTCCCTCAGTTAAGCTCTGTTACTTGGTCAATATCATTCCCAAATAAATACTATGGGAAAAGGAGGCATGTCAAAAAAGAACACTCGAACAGGCTTTGATTTACGTAAATATTTGAATAGAATAAATATTATTTTTCTTATAGTTATCACAAATTCTAAATGCTTCCTATACCACGCGAGGAAATACCCTCATACCTCCGCTCAGTCGCGTCGATCTTTCGCGGTGCTCTTTCGCGGTAGTAATATACTTTCACATTTGATGGCTACACGACCCACAAGACCGACATGTCCGTAAACAAATTTCAGTCACAGTCCGCCCTCGTGTATTCATGGTGAAAGTGGTCGGAATCTACCATATATTTGTAATGGCGAAAAAGGTGTGCATGTATGCAGTATTTTGTTACCCATTGCATAGATATTTCATGAAAATTAAGTACAACAGGAACTTCAAAATAGAGAAATGGACAAATGGATCTTATCACTTCCTCTTCCCCTTCTACCAACTTAGATCCATTTCAAGTACGTCTGATTGGCGGATCTAACGATGCTAAAGGCAGAGTAGAGGTCATGTACAATGGATCGTGGGGAACTATCTGTGATGATGGCTGGGATCTCAGAGACGCTAGGGTGGTTTGTAGAATGTTAGGGTTTGATGGAGCCTTGAACGCACCAAGGTCTGCTGCGTTTCGTCAGGGATCAGGCCGTATTCTTCTTCGGGGGTGTCGAGTGTGAGGGAACAGAAGACAACCTTGCAGACTGTGTTCATCCTGGGATCGGGGATTATTATTTATGTGACCATGTCAGAGATGCAGGCGCAATTTGTTACTCCGGAGGTATACCTTTAAGATTTTTCGAAAGTTTTAATCTAAAAAAATATAAAAATCTACATAGCCTGTTCTAATCTACTGAAAGCAAAGGTCTTTGAAGTATGCCAGTCATGTTAAAAGGATTCGATAAAAAGAAGGAAATTACACTCCTTGCACCGAAATACGATAAATCCGACGGTGACCTCAATTCAGCTTTTATCCATTACAATTATTGGAAATCCTGAAATAGTTTGGCTTGTTCCTCTTAGTATTTAAAAGGATATCAAAGTATTTGGAAGGAACAACCACCAAAATACTATTTGCTCTGCCTGTTGGATCCCATGCCCCTGTACTATCATCAGCTTCACGGCATGACTTCCACCGATAATTACGCCTCAGCCTTCAATGAAAGCTTTCATGTAAATTTATTTCTTTACCCTTGATCTCTGTATATACATGTATAACCGAATCATTCTCTACGGTGATCCATATTAGTTTTTTCAAAATGTCCGTTAAATGATGGGAAATGGAGAGAAAAAAAAGAACATCTTGCTCCCCCCCCCCCCCCCCCAACATAACACACATCCACACACATGTTTTGGCAGCGGAGGCCCAACAGAAAATGGTGCTCTTTTCTTTCTCCTTTAACCTTCAGCCAATCCAAATCCATTTCGACTTCGTCTGTACGATGGATCGAACAACGCCGAAGGTAGAATAGAGATATTATACGGTGAATCCTGGGGAACTATCTGTGATGATGGATGGGATCTGAGAGACGCGAGGGTGGTTTGTAGAATGCTAGGGTTTGATGGAGCCTTGGGTGCACCGGGATCTTCAAGGTTTGGTCAGGGCTCTGGTCGTATACTCCTATCTCATTTCGGGTGTGAGGGAACGGAAGATAACCTGGCGGACTGTGCTCACCTAGGAGTTAATGATTATAGTTACTGTAGCCATACTGAATACGCAGGAGCCATTTGTTATTCAGGAGGTATGCTTCTTTTTCGTGCTACCCAAGTACGTACAATTAAAAAAAATTACATTAATTTTCTACTATCTGAATATCGACAAAATATCAGAGAAACCAATTATGAACACTTGACTTTATTATCGAGAATCGAGGTTTTGTTCTGCATGGCTGACAGTTGGACTTTGCCTGTCTGTTGCAGCATTTAATTATTCAATGAATCAGTATTTCCACTTCATTTACGATCATTTAAAAAGTTTTAAAAATTGAAAAGGTTTAATTTCATTTCCCCATTTAGCACACCCACATCAGTTCCAGGTTCGTCTGATGGGAGGGTCCAGCGATACTGAAGGAAGAGTAGAGGTTATGTACAATGGGTCGTGGCGGACTATTTGTGATCATTACTGGGATTTGAGAGATGCTTGAGTCGTCTGCAGAATGTTGGGGTTTAGGGGAGTCATAGAAGCACCTGGATCTGCAAGATTTGGCCAGGGCTCTGGCCGTAGTCTCCTGATGTTTGTTAGTTGTGAAGGATCAGAGAGCAACTTGGCCGAATGTGCACACGCAGGTGTTGAACATTACCATTGTAGCCATACAAAAGATGCTGGTGCCATTTGCTCTTTGGGAGGTGTGACTTTTACATATATTAATATTTCTTCGTTTTTTCAGTAATTTGTTTAGGCATTGAAACATTTCCCTGTAACTTCTTTCATTTAAGACAAATATTATATGCTGAAATAAATTATACATTGCACAGTTGAAATAAAGGTTCACATGAATTATGTGTTACTGTCTGACTGATAATCCATTTTACATCCAAAGTTAATTGAAAGTGTGTACATTTGCATATACCTTGGCTATATAAATAGCGAATGGCAGTTCCTAGACTGGAGTATTTTTATAATTTATCCATAGATATGGAAATATATGAATTTACCACACGTTAATCCTTCCACTTTTCATTACACAAATATCTATTAGTATCTTTTAAAAGTTTGTTTCACTTCGACTGGCAATTTGTATAATGCCTGAATAAAACAGCTTAAATTAAACACGTCACGTTCATATAATGGAATATTATGTCTTTTTCCCCCATTTGAATACCATTAAACTTGTGCCATCTTGTTGTTGGTAAATTGTCTTTAAACAAAGATACTATTTTCCCTTATTTGCGTAATATTCACCCAGTTCGACTTGTCGGTGGAGCCGATGAATATGAAGGAAGAGTTGAGATACTACACGAAGGGTCTTGGGGAACTGTATGCGACGATGGCTGGGATCTGAAAGACGCTACGGTTGTGTGCAGCAAATTAGGGTTTGATGGGGCTTTAGCTGCTCTTCCGGAAGCAAGATTTGGTCAAGGTTCTGGTGATATCTTTCTGGATGGTGTTGAGTGCAATGGGACGGAAACCAATCTTGAAGATTGCAAACACAAAGGAATAGGTGTTCATAACTGTATACATAAGGAGGATGCCAGCGTCATATGTACGCGTGCAGGTAATGTTATTTTGTGCAGCTGTTACAACATTAAAGCAAGTTAGCCAGCACGAAAAGGGACACCATTCTTTAGAAAGCATTGACAAACCGCATAAGCCGTCCATGACCCGGAAAATAACTTTCATTTCCTTCCTAAATAGGCACATATTTATATCATCAGCTTATAGGTATGGCCGCTTTGAGAACAGTATTTATTATCCCCTCGCCGAAGTCGGAGGGGATATAGCAACGCCGCCGTCCGTCCGTCCGTCCGTAACAAATCGGTTTCCGTTCGATAACTATCGTAATGTTTGACGGATTCTAATGAAATTGATATGAAGGTACATAGTATCAAAATACAGCCTAACTTCGATTTTCGGAGTGTATGTACATCAAAGGTCAAAGGTCATAGATCATTTAATATGCGAAGATCCAAAAATGTGGTTTCCGTTAGATAACTTTAGTAATGTTTGACGGATTTTGATGAAATTTTGTAAGAACGTACATGGTATGAAGATAAAGCCCAAGTTCGATCTTCGAGTATGTAGGTCAAAGGTCAAAGTTTACAGGTCATTACATATGCGAAAATAACTAATTATATATGCGAAAATGTGATTTACGTAAAGTTATTGAGTATGTAATTCAAAGGTCATAGGTCACAGCTCATTATACAAAAAATGCTAACTGTGTACATGAGAAAGTTTACTTTCAGACCTTCTCATGCGTGGTTCCATAAAGTAGTAAACTTTCTGTACATTCAATCCTTAGGTATTAGTAACTTCCTTGCCTAGTAATATAATAGTACTAGCAGAAGCAGCCCGTGGACATCCACGGGCGCTAGCTGTGTTTATGATTAATCCCCGTTACAATAATCAAGTGAATAAATAAAAAAGTCGGGTAAAGTTATTTTTTACCAAGAAGTATTTACAACATGTGCATTGGCGGATCCAGGGAGGGGGGGGTACTTCCGGACCATGCCCTCCCCACCCCCCCCCCCCCCTTTAGAAGGAAAGTATGCATTTTGACCATAGACGATCCGCCCTTTTGTCGATTGTGCCCCGCCCCCTTTTAGAATGAAACCTTCTTTTTTTTTTGCTTGTCAGAGAATTATGGAGGGACCCCCATAACCACCCCCTCCTGAGCGAATTTTGTAGGTCTGACGAAAAAAAAATCTCGCCACCTCCCACCCCCCCCCCCCCAGGTCTGCCTTTTCCAAAAGTTGACAAACCTGCACTTGTGTTCCCCGCCTTATACTAAATTCTGGATCCGCCCCTGATCATGTGAGTATGTCTTATTTATCCAAAGATTGCATGAGTTCTGAAGAAAATGCATTTTCATCTTGATGAAAATTAATGATATGGATATAATAATGTTCGAGTAGAATATCCATGCATAGACCTAGAGGGAGCGATTGATCTTGCCATGTTTCTGTGGTTTAATACTCAGATAAATTAAGGCCATGAAAACATAACATCCATAATTAGCGGTACGTCCCCTGTAAAGGATGCAAAAATGAGAAAAAATGAATTTGTCATTTTATTTTCAGGGGGATTATGGCCCCCTATGATGGGTCTTGGGAGGACAGACGGATTGACTTTCCCCTACTACCCCCCCCCCCCCCCATTCCATTGTCATCCCATCACCCCCAGCGCGAGGGGAGAAGGGATTAATATCATTATACGTATTCATATCATAGTGGAAATATTTTTGAAGGAATTTTCTTCTTATCAGATTTTCTGATAAAGTGTCAAATTAGGGTCTGTGCTTGCAGACTATACCGTACCGGTAGCGAACGTCGTTATAGAGTAAACACACTAAACTGTGTGTGTGACCATGAAGCTTTAAATGATGTAACTCTAAGCGTAATGTAGTATGACCTGTACACGTGCGAACGATCTAACACGTGTGTATAATACTAGTACTGTACTTGTACATTGAAGCCATCCATGCATGCGGATAATGGCCACGCTGTTTTTTGGCATACCTCCCCTTCACAGGTAAAGGGTATGGGTTGGGCTGCATGAAGCTACAAACCCGCTTCATGGGTTGGCAGAATGATTAGGCCTGCTCCCTGCGGAAATTCAATGCCCTTAAGAAGTGCCTCCCACCACTCTAAGAACCCTTCCCCACCCGTGGGTACCAAAAGGCGGGGACCGAAAGGGCCAGGGGAGGAGCGTATTTGAACCAAAAAAAGAGCCCCAAATCCTTAGTGTATTATATTAATAGACTTAGTGTATTATATTAATAGATTGTCTAATGGAGTTAACTTGTTCTGACGTATATAGGCCATTTGTACTCGGCGAGGGGATGCTACACTTTGCGTTACCCTTGTTTATGTTGTATCCTTAGAATTAGTTAAGTGAATTCAATGTATTGAGGACCTTGATAACATCAAGCCCTTTTTAAAGTCATGATCAAAACCTGCATTTATCAAAAACGCAGTTTTCACCAAAAACTGAGATATTTTTAACGCTGACAATAAGTGTTTCTATATCTTCGTTCATAAAAGAGGAACAAAATGGCAGAATGGTTGTCAAAATATTGCAGTATATATTTGAAATTTGAAATGACACGTTCACTATTAAAAAAGATAGGCAAACATTTTTGCCTATCTCATTGTCTATACCTTTCCTTTTCAGAACATATACAAGCCTTCTGTTATATCTGTAAGTTTATTTCCGTGAGTATTTAGAAGTACTGTAGATCCCAACTGACTGATTTTAAATATTTTTCTAGGTTTGTCGACTTCTTTGGAATCAGCCACCTCTGATGCAATACCGACTGCGTATACAACCCAATGTGTCTCAACTGAACATGATACTACTACAGTTTCTTCAAGCAAGAACGAAGGCCAGCTATACACATCCAAACACCATTTGACCACGATTAAGATTGATCATACTAACTTAACTACACGTCCAGCTCTTGATCTTCGTATGATAAGTCTACTTGGACTGTGCATTTTATTACTCATTCTTATCTCATCATTTGGTTACTGTGCTTATAGATTTCAAAAGAGAAGGATTTCCAGCAATTTGGAGACGGATATTTATATGGACGTCACAAATATGTTGCCAATGCATGCTCTGCCAGTTGGCTCAGTTTACCAAGACTTGAACGCCCCACCTAGATTACCAGATAGACGTAAAAGTGATGTCTTTTGTCATCATTATGAATCAACAACAAGCAATCGTCACGATGAGGATAAAGGAGAGTTGAATCGACCGCAATACTAGAAGAAAGATGAGATCCACGAATATGTTGACATGAAACCGATTTACCAATCACTCCAAACAGATAAAGATGAAGACATTGCTGGATATATTCTTCCGGATACAGGATCAATCTATAAGGAAGGAAATGCAGTAGAGAACGAGCGAACGTGTGAGCGCAAAATGGAAGTAAATTATGCAACATTGTACTAATGAAACGAAGAAACGATGCTTATACTCTAGGACATAAAATAAAATGTGATACATGAGTACATGGATATGAAAACAGTTTACCCAAAGCCAAAAACTGAGAAGGACATTCATCTTGATGGATATATCCTTCCAAACACAAAAGTCCCATAAAATTATGGTGACGCATTAACTAATGAACCAACTTAATATGATAACGAGAACAAACCGGATATGGAAACTACTCGTGATGGGAATGAAGGAAAGATACCTTTGACACAAAACATCACACAAATGTTAAAAATGAGTACATGGATAGGCAACACGTTTACCAAAACCCCAAAACGGGAACGGACGTAAAATTTGATGGATATCTACTTCCAAGCAAAAAAATGAGGTAATGCAGAAACAAATTAACCATCAGATGACAAGAAAGTAAACATAATAACTGGTTGTGGTGAGGATGAAATAAAGACGACCTTACCACAAGACATGACACAAATTGGGAGACAGAGTAAACGGAACTGAATTATGTTGACCACAAGCCCTCAGCGGGGAAAGAGGTAGATGGATATATTGATATCTTTCAAAACACAGTAATACGATTAAAGCATGGTTTTGATATGGGTATTGGTTATACAGTCGAAATGGGATGGAAGGAAGGGTATCTTTCATGCACAAAGAAGCAAAATGAGGAACACAGATAAAAACATGAAAACCGTGCACAAAAATCCCACAACAGAAAAGAATGTAACTCAAGCATACATGGTTATGGGCATTCTCAACGACTACAAAAACCGACAGTGGAGTTAGCTACTGATAATATCTTATCTCTGATGAGTCATGAATATATAATTTATTTATAACGATGAATGACAAACTAGGGCACAGTATTTTTACAACTTTCTTTTTTATGAGCAATGTCAAAATATTAACATGACGCAACATTACTGACCCTAGAAGAACAGCACGCCCAGTGAGGTGCTGTTTGAGTTGTTTTGTTTTGTTTCTGTTTTGATGACGTCAGACATGCTGTATATTAAACTTTCTTTTGTACAAATGCATATATTATTCAGGGGGTTGTTGGTGTTTTTACCATTTGTAATTGAAGTTGAAAATGTATATTGAATAAAAATGTAAGTATTTTTGCACTAAATATAGGCTAAGAGGTTTCTGCATCGAAGATGAAAACGCGATATGGTAACAAAGACCAGTTTCTTTTACTAAAAAATGATAATAAATTATCATTATAGTAATAAAATAATAACATGGCACTAAGAAACCATTGGCAATTTTATTTCAGTAATAATTTGAAATGGAATTATTCACATATAAAAGGGATACGCCATCGGGCGGCCGTGGGGAAAGTCAGGATTGCGTAAGCCCCATTCACTCGTACACAAAGTTTGTGCGTCGAACGCGTCCGTTGGACTTGGACTAAGTGGGATTACAATTCGACTGCACGAAGCCGACCGAATCTCGCACGAGAGATCGAGCTCAGGCGGGGCGTGCATGTTTGTGCGGCGACCAGTCTATCCGAGGTTTGGGCCCCGCGGGGCAACGGCATGATCAGGTAACGATCACGGTGCCCTCTCGCGGCATTAAAACGTCCACAATCTGCGGTTGAGTATTCCTTTAATCACGTGAATAAATTGAAAAGTCTTCTATTGTTAAAGAAATTGATGTTTATGACGGACAAACCAAATGTGTCTATAAATTGCGTGCTATCGTTTACGAATGTAAATGTAACCTTGTATAAATATGATTAGATCCAATGGTAATGATTGGCATTAAAACCAATATTGCAACAATTTATTTTACCGTCAAAGTGCAGTAAAAAGAAATTCATTTACGACTTTTATAATTTAAAAGTTCGTAAATACAATATGCAGTGGAAGAGATAAATGTCATTTGTACCAGTGTCAAGACCCAGTAAGACAACTGGGTAATGTGCTGATGAAAGTTACTTATCATTTTGCATTTCACGCATCAAATGTGTCTGTAAATTGTCAGATAAATAGTGCGTTGTTTACTCTTAACATTAATACAACATACCTTTTTCCTTGTGGAGCCATGGGTGATTAAACATAAGCTAGTCCATAAGTGTCACATACGTATATGTATAACAACGAGAACGGCGAGAATTAAAGACATTTTAATGGTTAAAATTGTTTTACTACAATAATATGTAACCATGTACTCTTCCATGTCTCAATGAATTGATGATAATTCGGAACCGTGCATAAGGGCTAATCATGAATAGGTTTACTTGATAAAAGGCAAATCAATGATAAAAATATAAATGTATTCGTTACTAAAGTAGCTGAAAGTGTTTTTAATTTTGAGAGTGATCACTGTGACTGTGAATATGACCCAAAATGTGTATAATAAGTCCGTATGAAGCTTATTCAATTAAAAAAATAAAAAGTGCATTTTAATAAAAAATCCATGGTTTGACCATAACTTGAAGAAGATGTATAGAAAGAAAAATAAGTTATACAGGAGATGTATCCAAAATCCAACGGAACATCCGCGTTCAGTATACAAACCATTTAAGAATAGATATGTCAATGCAATTAGATATACCCAAAAGAAGTCTCTCTCTCTAATAAATTTAACAATTAAATAAATTAACAATTTTTTTTTTAATGTAAGAGGGAATACTGATAAAACCTGGCAAGTAATAAATAAAAAAATTTAAAAATACATCAATAGAAATTCTAAATCTAGATCTGAAAATGTTAGACATTTTAAGAAAATGGCACACTTATAGAAGATCCAGATATTATTGCTGACGCCTTTAATGAATACATGTACTTTGTAAATATTGGTCAAGATCTTGCTAATAGTATGACTTGTAATGATGCTTTTGCTTATTCTTCCTTTCTAAGAGGTTCATTATAGATATTGCCTTATCCATGAAAAATGGAATAGCACCTGGTTATGATCTAATAGATAATATTGTAAAGATCCATTCATATTATATGTAAACCTTTGTGTTATATATTTAATATCTGTCTAAATAGAGGTGTCATACCGAAGCGTTGTAAGATTTATACCAGTATATCAAAATGATTCAAAAGATACCTTTTCCAATTATAGACATACATGTATTTCTCTTTTAACTTGCTTCACAAAAATTGTCGAAAAATGTTTATATGTAAGATTTCTTAGTTCCATAGACAATAATGATATCCTCCATGACAAGCAATTTGGCTTTCGAAAGAAACATTCTACCACTCATGCATTAATTCATTTTTTTTTAAATATCAATGAAGCTATTGAACAAAAGGAAACTATTGTAGATGTATTTTAGACCTTAAAATGCATTAATTGTATCAGTTACAACATACTTTAAAAGAAACTTCAGTTTTATGGTATTAGAGGAACCCCTCTGAAATTAATGCAAAGTTATTTAAGTGATCACAACCAATTTACTGTTTTTAATTCAAAAACATCAAAAATAAAAAAGTAACATGCGGGGTACCTCAAGGGTCAAGTTTAGGCCCGCTTTTTTATAAACATAAATTTGCATTATTGTCCTGATATTCTAAAGCTTATATCACTCGCAGATGAAACAAATACATTTCTCAAACATAAAAGTAGATGAATTAAATGCTATCATGAATGTTGAATTAGGAAAAATTAATCATTGGTTTATAGCTAACAAATTGGTTTTGAATATACAGAAAACCAATTTTATTTATCTTTGGAAATAGGCGCATATAGGAATAAATGATATTGAACTTTATATTAATAATAAACCCATACAAAAAGAAAAAAACTGTAAAATTGTTAGGTATTAATATAAATGATATGAAATGGAAAAGCCATGTTAAAAAAAGTATCAAATCAGATCTTTAGGAATGTTGGTGTTCTTAATAGATTAAGAGAATTTGTTCTTCAAAAGATATTACTTATGCTATATAATACTCTGATATTGCCTCACTTAAATTATGGTATAATTGCATGGGGATCTAGTAATAAATATCTACTTGACAGCTTATTGAAATTACAAAAAAGAATAGTTATAATAATTATAAACTCTGATTTCAGAAGTCATTCTATGCCTCTCTTTCAAAACCTAAAAATACTCTCTGTTTGTAACCTTCATAATTACAATTTAGGTACTGTTATGTTTTGTATAATAAGAAATATTTACCCAAAATGTTCAACTCAATGTTTAGTAAAAAAAAGGAATTTTCACGATTATATTACGAGGGATAAACTTTACTATCAGGTTGAGTATGGTTGTACTTCCTTTTCTAGATCAATAATAACATGCAAATGACCCCTTTTATGGAATGATATACGTCAACACATCAAGGACACTAAATCTCTCAATCTCTCAAACGCAAGTTTAAGGAGTATATATTGCTAAAGAATACACTGGTATGAATATTATGATTTTTTTCTATTGTATTTTTCTTTACCTTTTTTGAGGTATATTTTTTATTTTCATGCGAAATGGGATCATGTTTACAAGTTTTTTTAACAAACTTTTTATGATCCCACCACATTTACATATATTCTTCTTTTTTTCTTTGTATATACTTGTTTGTATAATGTTATTGTTTGTACATACAGCCATGGAAAAAATTAGACCTAGCTTCTGTAATAAGGGTAGTATAATATGCATACAAAATTATAAAAATGATTTGCATTTGTATTTCAGTGAATGAATACCAAATTTCGCCAATTATACCTTGCTTTTATGATATTTTAATTCCTTCTTACCACAAAAATAACACTATCAGTGACCATTCTAGGTCTAATAATTTTTTCCATGGCTGTATGTATATTTGACACGTTTTATGAAGGGTTTTTTTTAATGGAAATGTGGAAATTCAATTCAATTCATTTATTTACCAATTCATTGCAGACAGTTACATATTGACATTTTTATATAGATAACATAAAGAGGACAATGAACGGGTTGGGACCCCGAAGAAGCAGAGCTTGTGGAGGGGCCCCCGGACAAAATTTAAAAGAGTGATATCAATGGTAATAAAGATAATGATTAGCAATGCACAAAGATACATATAAAAACGATTATAAATCATTCACATTATAAGCACTAGGCAATGAAATAGGAACATATCTACAAGGTGATTATAGGATTATAGGTAAAAATAAACGATATACTAACGTACATACATGCAAACACACACAACCACACACACACGTTTACATGGCTTTACTTCCGAGGACAACTATTGTTCCTCTATTGTTACTCGTCCTCGGACAGTCGACGGAATAAGGCATAAATTCATTGTTCGACGTTCGAGGACTATTGTCCGCCTTCCGAGGACCATTGTTGTCATGATTTTTTTTTTGTTCTCTGTCCGAAAATGTCCTCGGACATAATGCTAAACAAACCACACACTCACACACACACACACACACACTTTCTCTCTATGAGTCCAGGTAAAAATGACTCAATGTACATGTAATGGCTTCCCAGTCTAATTAGCATTGGTTTTCAATATTTCATCAAGATATTTACGACACATATGTTTAAATCTAGACAATGTTGTAGCTGACCTAATTTCCAAGGGCAAGTTATTCCATTCCTTGATACAAACCGTTATGAACGACTGTAACCCAATTTGTGTTCTCGCAAGAGGCTGATGAATAAAATTACTTTGGCGTGTATTGTGAGTATGAATGGTAGAATTTAAAACAAAAGCATCCTTCAAGAATGAATTATGTGCATTCAATGTTTTAAACATGAAAATCAAGCAATTTAACGTAACCAATCTTTCAAAAGGTAAAGTATGTAGGTGAATAAACAATGGTAAACTTGAACTTTTATAGTCTGAATGAGTAATATATCTCACAACTTTTTTCTGAAGAACTACTAACTTATTTATATGAATTTTATATGTATTTCCCCATGCAACATTACAATACATCAGATGAGGCATAACTATAGCATTATACAAAGTAATTAAGGTTTCTTTTGGTAGATAAAAGCGCAATTTGGAGATCACACCAACGCTTCGAGAAACATACATGATTGAGGTGATCTTTCCATGACAAATGATCATCTACTAAGACACCAAGAAATCGTACGTTTTGGCTTCGGTCAATGTGATTTCCACCTATTATCAATGGAGGAATATTATCAGGGATTTTTTTACCTCTTGTTCTGAAGACGACATATTGTGATTTGCTTGTATTTAGTAACAATTTATTACAACAAAACCATTCAAACGTGTTCCTAATTTCGTTATTTACAGAGGTGATTAAAGATAACATATTTTTATGATGAGCAAGTAAGCAAGTGTCATCAGCAAAAAGTGAATAAGTAAACAAACCAGACGAATTTATTATGTCATTAATGTAAATTAGAAACAACAAGGGACAAAGGACTGAGCCCTGCGGTACACCACATTTAACTTTCCCCAGTTGTGATTTTACTCCATTAACCACCACAAATTGTTGTCTATTGTGTAGGTAATTTTCAAACCACGCTAAAGCTACGCCACGGATACCATAATGCTCTAACTTACTTAAGAGAATGATATGATCAATAGTGTCAAATGCCTTTGACAAATCTAAAAATACACCAATACAATACTTTCCCCTATCGATGGCATTAATAACAGTATTGACTAAATTCAATACGCCCATGCTTGTAGAACTATTTTTTCGAAATCCAAATTGCTGGGGAATCAAGACATTTTGCAATTGAAGATAATCATCCAATCTTTTATACACAATTTTTTCAAGAATCTTTGAGAATATAGGCAACAAAGCAATTGGTCGATAGTTTTCTATACATTTGCAATCATTCTTTTTATAAACAGGAATTACCTTTGCTAGCTTTAATTTTTGTGGAACAATACCTTGTGACAAAGACTTATTGAAGATATACGATAAGGGATCAACAATGCTCTGTATGCAAAGTTTAACTACCTTTGGAGAAATGTAATCTGAGCCACATGACTTTGATGGATTTAGAGTTGATGCAAATTTCACAATTTCATATGGCGACGTTGGACTTAGATACATTGAGGAAGAGTGAGGTTGTACAGACAAATATTCCCTAATTCAATTGCTGATACATTTGCCACCCCATCTACAAATCGTAGAAACCAAAACAACAAAACACAGCCAATAAACAATACTATCTATCTATATTTCTAACCTTCGGAGCCATTAGGGCGACAATATGATGGACTTTGAGACACAGAATATCATTTTGGAAATAACAGAATCATTAAAAATTCCTTTTGAAAAAGCCTATGTTTGATACTGATATTTTTCAATAAACTGGATATAAATGCATGGTGGCCAAAATTGACGGAAAATTCCAAGCCACCCCAGTGCAAGTCTTGGGTGTTGCATTTTTCGGCTTGTCAGAGAATTTGGGAGTGAAAAGGCATCCCGAAAATGTGATAAGCCTGTTGTTGTTTTCGAAATCCAGCTTACAATGCTTGAATTGTAAAGAATTAAACCTGTCAAAACACTTTCAGCCAAAGCGGAATAAAGCTGATTTTCTTATTCGCTATCTTCATTCCCTCGCAGATAGCTTTGACTGCATTGTGCTTTAAATTTGGCTAAAGAAATGGATGGAAATGGAAAGATTTTTTTATCAAAATCAGAATTTGTAAATTATGAAGACGTGGATTAAAGGGACCCACCCCACCCCTTCCAAAGTAATAGGGAGAAAATTTTTGGATTACCATGGGTTACAATGTCCCCCCCCCCCCCCCCCCCGAATCCAGCTTTCAGATAAGCCACTGAAAGACTATCAAACTATTAGGCACATAACTGTCATCATTGATATGAAACAAAATAAGAATATCTTCAAAAAGTTTAGTTTCAATTTTATCATTTAAATACCAGAATCTAACGAGCTAATTACTAAAGACAAAAGTATTGTGCGCAAGTCTGGTGGCTTTTCAAACCGTAAAGCCGATAAAATAAATAAAACATTAAAATGCCACCCTTGAATCAAGCCCCCCCCCCCCCCTATCTCACGATCTTTCTACCATGTTGCTCCCTCGCACCATACACTGTTAAAACATGTATTAAAAAACTACGGATTAAAAAAATGTTGATTAAAAATCGCTCAACATTGGTTATAAAATGAATGTTGGTTAAAAATGACTTTTAATCTTGAAATATTGTTGATTAAAATTATTGTTTTTATTCTTGTTGGCTACTTTGTAACCAACATTGATTAAAAACAGTGTTCTCTGCTTTCCCGCCAAACTGATAGTGCTAACTGTCAAACACTTTATCTTTTTGTTGGTTAAAAGTTTGATCAAAGTTGATTAAAATACCAATCGCGTGACCGAACAGCGCATGCGCATATGGATTTGGAACAAATTCGCTGCGCACAAATCTATCACAGAAATTGTTTGCGATAAAAATGGAAGGCATTGTCATTCAAGTCGCTGAATTAGTGGGGACTTTCAAAGAGTTTGTCGGCGTGTTTGAAGGTGAGAAACTATTATTCATATATGTGATTGTTGTCCAGCTTAATCTTGGGAAGACATAGATCTACAGTGTGCTCTTTCTTTCTAATTTAAACGGCTTGGGAGCAAGTTCGACCTGCTCGATCTGGACTAGACCTGGCTAAGCCAGGCCCACCGGTAGATTTACTGACTGCGCATAATGGCAGCGAGGAGGCGACGCCGGCGGTATGGCGGTGTGTTCAACTTCGCGCATGTCCATATTTCGCGGACAGGGCAATATGACAAACACTGAAACTAGAACAGTTTTTTCAGAAAAAGATATAAGCACCAATGTAGGCGTAGGCGTAGTCTACCGGTGGGCCTGCCTTAGTCAAGTCTAGTCCAGGTCTGAGAAGGTCGAACTTACCAAACCGCTGAAAGTAGATCACTGAGTAGATCTATTTCGTTATAAGGCTAGCTAGACAACAATTACAGATATGAAAAGAGTTTCTCCGGGGAGTTTCTCATCAAATAAATCTAACCAACAATTTGTTTAAGTTTAATCAACACCATTTTAACCAATGTTGAGCAAAATATGATTAACCAACAAATGGTTAAACATTTAACCAACAAAATAAAACTAACCAACAAATGGTTAAACATTTAACCAACAATATGTTTTAGTTTAATCAACAGCAATTTAACCAACGTTGAGCAAAATACGATTAACCAACAAATGATTAAAACTTTTAATCGACCACAGGTTAAACTTTAATCAACGTTCTAACAGTGTACAATACGATATTACAATAAACAGCGTTTGGGCTTATCCATGCATTATTAATCATATGTATGAACTGTATATCCTCATAGAAAATATTACCCTTTTAAAACCTGTCTTGGAAATGGAATGTCTTATTTTTATTCGATAAAAATACTAGAAAGATTTATTTCCTTTTATTACAGTAGCCGAGAAAGTCTTCCTCCTCCTTTTCTTATTCTTTTTCTTCTTTTTTCTTCTTCTTCTTCTTCTTCTTCTTTGTCTACTTCTCTCCTTTTACAACTCATATTCAAAAGAAATATTATAATTCTTCTTGCTTTACGACCGTTCTTTACCTTGTCCTGAAAGTGCACCAGTTTTATTACCATTCATATTCCAAAGAAACACTTAAACTCCTCTTATTTTACGACTGTTTCTAACCGTGATATCAAAAGTGCATTTTCTTTTCTATTCATATTTCACGGACACTGATTCTTCTTATTTCACTAATTTCACTACCGTCACTGATATAAAGTGCGCATTTTTTTTGTCCAGACTTGTTGTTATTTTTTAAAGAAACGAGTTATTTAAAGGGGTTACAATGAATATAAAAAACACCCATTACTGTGGCTAGAAAAGTGCAGTACATTGAATTAGGAATTAGCTTCAGGTTTCAAAAATTAGCTGTGGTATAATGGACGTTTACCCTGTTCAAATTCCCATTTGTTTATCAATATTCTGTTGTTCCATAATATTTTACTTTTTTGTTGAAATTACATATTGTTGGTCATCATTATCATCTATTTCTGATTTATGACATGGCGAAAGCAGGGCTTTATAAATGTTTTCTATATCTTATCATGTACACGCAATTAGAAATAAATTCGATGGGAAGGAGTGCATTGTTTAAAGAGCAATCCGACCTTTGCAAAAAGCTGATTTGTGTGAAAAGAGAAAGTAAGAGAAGTAGGATGGTGACAGTTTGAAAGCAGTCGGACATAGAGAATAAGAAAGTTATGAATGTTTGAAAATGAGATTACTACATCTATGCGAATCTCAAATTGGCCATGTGGTGAATTGATTGTGACGTATTCACATTCATGTCAATAGGCATGCCTGTTCACGATTCTAATTCCCAAATGTTCGCGAACCGAACCACCAGTGAATTGTAATGCTTATTAGGTTTAAAAAAACCTTCATTTGAATGCTCATTCCATTAAAATGCATGCTGGAAGTATGTGATTGCCTGTCCTACAAATCAAACTGAATGCTTCTTTTAGATAACTTTCAATATTGATGAGCATTAAAATTTAAATTAAATCAAACGACTGTGCGTCAATTCTCGCTACCTCAAATTTTCGACGTAGAGGGCAATATTATGCATGGAAATGGTCCGCATCTTCGTCAACTTCACTTCCGGTCCGTATTGAAATACTATAGCTTATGAATAAAATGAGTGCTAAAATGCTTAATTTTTTGGATTGCATGACATAAACCACTCAAATTTTGAAAATGCAACCTATTGTCTCAATAAATCATGGTATCTTTTCAAACATGTCGGTTAATTTATACTCAAACTCGAGGATTTTTGTAATACCTGTGTACATTTTAAATGACAAACACTTGTCGACCCAATCGGGATATTGTCAGCACTGCGCATGCGTGGTTTGCATGACAAACGCCATCTGCTGGCGAAATTGCGTATTTGGGGTAGCGAGAATTTGGATGCTGTTTTAATGAATTGGAACGCGAAAAGATATACAGTGCGTCCCAGAAAAAAAGTTAACAGTTGAAAAAAGTCTACCCAAATAAATGTTTCAAAATATTGTCAGGAAATTTTCATAACTGCGGATAGCTGATGGTCTCTTCTATCAAAATGACACCAAAAATCAACCAATATTCTACGCTTGAATGAGCAAAGCCAATTTTGTGAAAAGGTGCAAAATCCAGACTTGACAGAATTGATATTGGCTCTGGCTGGTATCATCTAAGCTGAGTCATGAAATGGCTTAGAAATTTCCATATTCTGGTCCATAAAAGGCAATTTATGAAATAACAGTATGTCCTTACACATTCCATCAACATCTTTTGCCTGTGTGAGCAATTAACTACTTTGTTCAGTGTTTCAAAATGTTACTTTGGTGAGTCTTTTAATTTCACCTGGCTTGCTCACTCAACCATAAAGTTTTGATGGGATTTATCAGCACATACAGTGAACAATCTGTTCTTTCATAAATTGTCTTTTAATGATCAGAATATGATATTTCTACGGCTTTTCATGACTCTCAACTTTGCTGATACCAGCCAGAACAAAAACAAACATTTTTCAAGTATGGATTTTGCACCCTTTCACAAAATCAGATTTTGCGCAATCAAGTGTAAAATATTGGTGTCATATGTTAGAAGAGATTCTAACCTTTCCAAGGTATAGACATTTCTTGACAAATGGGGAGATTTTTTTTCAACTGTCAAGTTTAAACGGTTCTCAACTTCATTCACACCAGCCAGGACAAATACCAATTCTTGTCCAGTCTGAATTTTGCACCCTTTCACAAATAATAAAAAGTCAGATTTTTTGTGTTATTGCATAGGAGAGACCCTATTAAACTATCAACAGGAATGAAAAAAATTATGTAAAATATTGTGAAATGTTGATTTAGGGAGACTTCATCCAACTGTTAACTTTTTGAGGGACGCACTGTAGTTTGGAAGATTTTTTTTCAACCGCGGCCCGTGTGCTCGCGTGAACGTCTGCGGCCTTTTTGGAGTTGAGCCGTCACTCTTATTTTGAACCGCGAAGATCAAGCCACGTCTAGTTATCATTTCGTGTATGGTCATGAAAATATTTCCTTTCAACCTCAAAATGGCTTTTGGGAGCTTTAGAAAACAACTTTTGATTATTATCTGTATGTGCTCCGGTAAGTATATCTTTTGGACTCATGCTAGGATTAATGCAGATTAGAGGCTATGTAGCGGTGAAAAACTCAGTGACGGAGGGCGTAAAGTATCTGGAAAAGTTCAACCTAGACATCGTAAGATTTATTAAGATGCCAGTTAATATCTGTAATTTCTATAAACATCTGCAACACTTATCAAAGGGCAATCTAAACTTTTTAATAAGTTGATTTGTGTAAAATCAGGAAAAAAAAGAAACAAAATGTTGACAGTTTGAAAGAAATCGGACCAAGAATAAGAAAGCTATCAATGATTAATAATAATAATAATAATATGTCTTGTTTACCCAGGGTAGCCTCATCAGTATTATATACTGTTATCCCTGAGGGCCCTGCAATCATGTTATTACCCCGGCTTTAGCCGAGCGACCATGATAAGGTGCTCAAGCATTCAAGGAATTTCTTCCTACCGGGTACCCATTTACTTCACCTGGGTGGAGAGTGGCAAATGTAGATTAATGTCTTGCCAAAGGACGTTAGTGCCGTGGCAGGGAATCGAACCCCGTACCTTGTGATCTGCAGTCCGGTGACTTATCCACTAGACCACAACACCTCTACATTAAGAAATTAGATCACTATTTGAATCGTAAATTCACAGTTGGGTCAGTCGATTGTGAGGTATTCCCGGTCACCTCTCGAGTTTGTCGTAAGCAATTAACCCATTGACAACGGGAACCGGCCGGCGCTTATTAAAACCCATGTGATTAACAGAATTTTGTATTCAACAAGTTAATTTTCCTTTTTCTCATAAGCCCCTTTTCCCTCGGGGCACTATTACAAATATATTTTAGTAATATTATTTGAAAAATTGACATTATAGTCATTGTGTCTTGGAACAAATGGGAGAGTTCTCCGCCGCTACATCACACATTGAAATTACCGTTTCGGCCAATAGGAAATTCCCATTTGTATAGGGATTACAACTTTCATATTGCTTGTCCGATTTCGTTCAAACTTTTAACAATCTACTTCTCTGCTGCAAATGACTTTTCAACGCTTATGCAGTCTTTTTCAATTTGATGGCAATCTTGGAAATGAAATTCCCCACTCTTTAATTTTGCAGGATTATAAGATGCACCTACCTTTGTTTCATTTTTCTCTCAGACAAATATATACCATTGTAACTCGCTTATATATATTTTAGACATAAAAGTTCCAACATCCATAACTTTCTACCTATAAGATAATAAGCTTCAAGACACAGCAAACTTAATGCAAATAACCACATCTTGAAACAGACTAGTGGTCATTTTTAATATGACGGCCATCTTAATTAAAGGAAGTGACCCTACACTAGAGGTATTCTGCTTATAAAACATACTACCTTGCCAATAGTTATACTTTAAAGCCCAAACTCAAAGTTATATGCATATTCAAACACTTCGGGGACCGTGCTGAATCCTCTTGTGAGGGAAAAAATTGTCTTTGATGGGCCATCAATGGGCCCATGTGATTTCTAATGTGAGATTTTTATATGACCTTGATTTCCAAAAATGTCTACCATTTAAATTTTAAACCAAATATTTTTTAAAGTCTTATTTTGCAGATAAATTATTTAGGCATTTGTGTGCCTTTTTTTATAATTGGCACCTGTGTTGTTAATTTCAAAGGCGTAATGTTGACTGATCACAATTAGAAGCATTTTACTTTAAATAATTATATTCAACATATTAGTCACTTTATAATATTTTGATATATAGGATGGCCTTTATTAGAAAAATGGGCACCCAAAGCACTTGTCTGATTTTAGAGGCCGGGAAATACTTCATGATATTTCATTATATCAAACTAAAATTGATTGCATCAGCTTTGAAGGGGAAAGAATACGAATTATTCGGCATAAAAAACTCTACCTACATGCCAAATTTCATGCTTTTATGAGAAAAAAATCGTTAATTGCGAGCTATCATCGACCACTTGGGTGCTTTTTTGACGAAATTAGACGGAAAAACCTATAGTATTTGAAATATAAAAACCCCCATCCCTCTTTCACACCATACATTTTTCCATATTATATACGTCAGATAATCGTTGGAAAATATGTATGTTTTATATATATATATATATACACTAAAGGAAAAAAGAAACTTATAAAAGTTCAAGAGATCACCAAATTAAATTCTCTGCATGGAAATGTACCAAATTTGGATACAATGTTGATTCAATGCATGGCTTTAAATGACAGTCAATAACAAAAAGTTTTCTTCAATGCCACAAAAGAAATGTGCACTGAAACAAAGGACTCTCTAATCCCAAAGTCACAAAGATAAACTGCAGTCTTGTACACCATATGCATGTCAATGAATGAAACAAAAGAATTTCAAAAGGGATTTGCACCCCTCGAGCAAGAGGATATTGATGTTCTGCCATGGTTCGCCCGTTCACCAGACCTTTCCCCAATTGAACATCTCTGGGAAGAGCTTGGTCGACGTGTGTCAAGGCGTGACAATCAACCCATCAATAGGGAGACGCTCATTGCAGCACTGCAAGAGGAATGGAACAATGTTCCCCAGGCTACCATCGCGAATCTGATCGGAAGCATGCGAAGACGGTGTACAGCTTGCCAGCAAGCTAGAGGTGGACATACTGGCTATTAATCTGTTTGGATATGAACTTGCAAATCCCTTTTGAAATTCTTTTGTTTCATTCATTGACATGCATATGGTGTACAAGGCTGCAGTTTGTCTTTGTGACTTGGGGATTAGAGAGTCCTTTGCTTCAGTGCACATTTCTTTTGTGGCATTGAAGAAAACTTTTTGTTATTGACTGTCATTTAAAGCCATGCATTGAATCAACATTATATCCAAATTTGGTACATTTCCATGCAGAGAATTTAATTTGGTGATCTCTTGAAC
Source organism: Heliocidaris erythrogramma (assembly GCA_025617745.1). Taxonomy (NCBI): domain Eukaryota; kingdom Metazoa; phylum Echinodermata; class Echinoidea; order Camarodonta; family Echinometridae; genus Heliocidaris; species Heliocidaris erythrogramma. Next base: position 14,938,986 of record CM046870.1, on the reverse strand, counting down.
TTTTATAAGTTTCTTTTTTCCTTTAGTGTATATATAAGTAAATGAAACGTTCACTCAGAGACATGGATGTGTGTACCGTTCGGATGAACCATGTTAAATTTAGATATGTGAACAGATAATGACGGAACGGAATGAAGCAGGTCACTCGGTTAATTTACATGCTTTCGGCTCCTGGCCTTCTTCAAGTTTATTTGCTAAATCAAACAGAATAAAACAAATAATAATAATAAGCAACTTAAAGGCCAGGAGCCGAAAGCTTGTAAATTAACCGAGTGACCTGCTTCATTCCGTTCCATCATTATCTGTTCACATATCTAAATTTAACATGGTTCAACCGAACGGTATACACATCCACACCTCTCTCGCTATATATATATATATATATATATATATATATATATATATATATATATGTCACATTAAATCATCAGGCCACTCTTACATATTTTGAAGAAAAAAAATTGGGTGCTCATTTTAGGAAACCAAATGTCTGAAGTTTGTCTACACATGAGTACTCTTTCATGTGGCATCAAGAGGCTGGGAAATGGAGACACGGTTGATATGGTAGCGAAATCTGTAACCAGAACGGTTAGTGGGAATGCTTGGTGGTTCAATCATATTCCTAGCGACCCAGATGTCATACACAGTCTGATATGTGGAATACCAGGTACGTGTTTGGAATACGAACCATATTGTCTAGTATTCTTGAAAGTCGACCATCTTTGGGGGTCATGTCTCATTGAGGCCTCTACGTCATCCGAGTACACGAAAACGGATAAAAACGGTACTTTTTCAGTTGAAAAAGTACCGTTTTTATCCGTAAAAGGCGCATAACCCGGGTTACGCGCTTAGGGTATCAAAAACAGCAAAAATGAAGGAAAAGGGTATCATATTCAGAGGTGATAAGAAGAAGATCCGCGGAAAGGGGGGATGTAGTTCGATAATGTGCTCCAAATTAGGTTAAATTTCTTTTACGATTCCTTTTTTGCTAAAAAAAGTGGTTTATGATAATTATGACGATGTAATTCTTAGATAGGATGTAAAATACAACGCAAGATATATGATCGCCGTTAAGGGTATACAAATCAGAGATGTTATATAGACGGGTTTCCCTGTTTAGGGTATCAAAATCTGCTCCTACAGAAATCTGCTTTTCAGCAAGTGCTTTGCGCGGATGATGTACAGGTCTCAATGAGACATTCCGATCGGTTGGTGCTCGTAAAAGTTTCTGCCTTTTATTTTCTGAAGTTTCGGCTTCTTTGGAAGTTTGATTTATGTAAGCATTCCATTCCATTTTTTTTTGGGGGGGATGTTTCTTAGTTGAACTTACTTCTTTCTGAGCTACAATTGTTTGTTTTTTTTTGTGGTGGTTGATGTTCGATGACACAGGGTGAGGGGGAGGAACATGTAACTGTTAGATGTTTTAAAAAAATTTAAAAAGAAGGAGCCACCCCCCCCCCCCCAACCAAATTTTCCTTCGAAAATATTTCCACTACGATATGAATACGTATAGGATATTAATCCCGTCTCCCCTCGCGCTGGGGGTGACGGGAGGGGGGAGGGAGTGAAGAAAAAGGTCAATCCGTCGATCCTCCCAAGCCCCATATAAGGGGGCCGTAATTCCCCTGAAAAAGAAAACGACAATAATTTCATTTTTCTCATTTTGCATCCTGTCGCTCCCTCTAGCTCTTTGCATGTGTATATATACTACCCAAACATAATTATATCCCTGCTCTATGTGCGAGAACCCCGCCCGGGTGTAAAGAGATCGTATGTCATCCACAAACCACAGGGCCGATGTAACATAAATAAATACCAATATTAAGTCATTCTTAAAGTAAAACAATCGTCATTTAGTCTTCATCAAGATGAGAATATATTTTCTTCAGAACTCATGCAAGATTTGGATAAATAACACATACTCACATGTTGTAAATACTTCTTGGTAAAAAAAATAGCACTTTTACCCGACTTTTTTTATTCACTTGATTATTGTGACAAATCTACGGTACCTTGGTGATAAATCATAAACACAGCTAGCGCCCGTGGATGTCCACGGGCTGCTTCTGCTAGTATATATATATATATGTATATATATATATATATATATATATATATATATATATATATATATATATATATTTATGTAATTTATGCATAGGAATGAAGTGATATTATGATTAGGCTCTACTGATTGGAGTATTTAACGAGTAAATATTACAAAAAGGTATTTGAAACTATACAGCCAACCAAAATGATAGTGTTTCATGTAATCATAGTTATGAATTAAACAATATATTCACTCCTGCAACAGCGAAATAAATATTTTTCTTTTACATTGTGTATATAACTCTTAACTCTCACATTTCAATGAAGTTTCCTGATACATTTTATTTTTAAATGTGAAGAAAACGTGTGTATGCCCTGCTTGAATAAGGGAGGAATGTATTTTTAAACCGTAGACGGTTGTGTCCTCCATCGCAGTGACCATAATCTTCTCCCTGATCTGAAAAACTCATAAAACTCATATTTGTAGGTTGTTGTTTTTCCTTTTTTGTTGAATCTTCCTTTCTACAAGTCCATGCAAAAAAAATCAAGCAAAAATAACACAGCATTGATTTATGAGAAGAAAATGCATACTTTCACATATCTCAACTGAGGTTGAGTTCTAGACAAGGTGAAATCAAATTTGTGTGCTCTCTCTTTTTTTTTCCTTGTCAGTTTGGAAGAATACCATAGTAGAAAAATGTCCGCTAAAAAGGATTGCTCTTCAAATGCCTTCATATTCGAATTTATGACAAGAAATAGCTAAAGTGCTCGGACCGAACATCAATGCCATAATTTGTCTGTGCAGTGCCAAATTAATAAATACCCATTTCTGTGTACAGTACATGTGTTTTTCAGCTAGATTGGGTCAATTTTTTATTTATTTTTTTGTTTAATCAGCTTCCAAAGCCTCACAGTATACACCAATACTTATGTACACAAGGTCAACCTTTCTCAATAGCTTTAGGATAACTTCTTTCGTAATTTAATCGCATGACCAGAACTGAACTTTATGTTCACCTCCAATATCCTTTCAGTTTCTTGTTTTATGTTTTTATTTGTAGTTAACTACCCTATACACACAGATCAAACGAATGATCAGTGAATTAAAATGTCATTGAAGAAAGATACAAAAAGGACCGACTAAATAATATTTGAAAGACATTAATTCATGGAGATTTCCCTTCTATACGCTATGCAGACATTGATACTACGGAGAGAATCTTGGCTGCAAGAGAGAAGAGAGAGGGAGGGGGTGAGAGCTGAGGAAAAATATCCATATTTGATATCAAATCTGTGTGTCTTATGTGTAGAACCACGTGCCTCTACCTCATACACACCTCATTTCGACCCGTCCGCTTATACATGAGATGATGCGTTTAGTTTCGGCCAAGTCAACGTGCTTGTGCACTTCAGTCTTGCATCTCCGCTTACGAATAATGAAATATGCGTTAACATGTGTGGACAAAATTCGCGGGCTTAGCGACTCAAGGCGCCAGCCCCCTCTCCCTCACCTCATATCATTCGGATACCGAGGTGCCCGAATTTTTATATTAATATTATTATTTTATCTAGTGTATTTTGGTGACATTTTTAACATAATAAAGTGTCATTCTTGCCCTCTCGCTCGCCAAAATCTCGAAACCGAAAAGTTGATATTCGGCAAGAGGCGTCAGCCCCCTGACAAAAATGCGTCCCCACACTTACAAGCATAAATACGACATTGTATGAAATGGATTAAGTAATTTTTTAAGGTTCTTTTCATCACATAGTAAGCTGTTTAAATTAATTTGTTATTCTTTCCTTTTCGAAGTTCAAAATTAATATTAATAAAACACAGTAAAAAAAAACAGTGGTTGTTTATGGTGCTTGTTGGGTATTTTTTTTTTTTGGTTTTGTTTTGTTTTTTTGATAATTATGCAAATATATTGAAATCTTCAACCCCTTGTTCATGCCGGCAGAAACTCCTTGCCCTCAATTATGGATGCATTTCCAAGGCAGTTGTTACCGTTATTTTTCTGATCGGACCGAGTTTATGCTCGCACGAACCAAATGCAAGAGGGCCTCCTTCAATGGCAGTATACAAGCAGACTTGGTTTCTATTCACAGTGATGAGGAAAATGTGTTCGTCTTTGATCTGTGGCGTTCAAAGCTAAGTATTAACAATAGGGATCCGTATATTAACACGATAAGAACTACTTTCGAAAAATAAACTCAAGGGCAATTACAAAGGCCTATCGTACTGCCCATAGAAATCAGGTTCGGATTATGTAATACACCATTGTAACGTCCGCACATTTCTAAAGGTGATAGGATAGACAGGGCTATTGAAATCGTCTTGAGTTTTTTTTTCGAAAGTAGTTTTTATCGTGTTAGATGTACAAAGCTGGGAAATGAGTTGGTGGGAATTTTTTTTTTCATATTTTACTTTCTACATTTTAATGAAAAGATTTCATTTTCACTGAACTAAACAGTCGACATTTCTATTGAGAAACTGGAAAGTTGATATTTGGCAAGAGTTATCAACCCCCTAACAAAATTGGACCTCTCCTCCTGTGAGTATGAGCGGGTCTCATCGTTTTAATATTTACACTTTTAGCCATATCATACAAACAAAACACAAAGATCCTACATTCTTCGTGAGATAAAGTTCCCTTTATTGAAAAAAGTGAAAACTTTGGCAATAAAGTTCCTGTAAACAAGATGTTAGGTAATCGAAATGTTGTAACAACTTCCCACACTGCTAGGGTAAGTTATGACATCTCTTTCATGTCTTTAAATACTTAAAATTAGTTTATGCTCATAAAAATAGCACATACATGTAAATAGATGGATAGACTGATAGATAGATCAATGGATACATAAATAAATGAATACTCGCGATGATTTGACAAGTTTTTTTTTCCACTCGGTTCTATTCTCCACAATCTTTGGGAGTCCATGCTTTGCTAGACAAGCGTATCTCGTAGGTTTTCAGGGGCACACGAACGAATTGCGAAGATGCGAAAGTCGGAAAACTGTCAAAGTCAAACATTCGTATTTTAGGCTCCAAAAGTACGCCAAACAAGAGAGGGGGTTCAGCGGCGTCGTCCATTGTTCGCGGGAGTCGTTTTTAGTTCGGCCTGAATTTCAGAACAGCTTGAAATTTCTTGCGAACGTTTTCAGAATCTCGGGGGATTTGCTCTCGACAATGTCTGAAAGGCTTCGTCATACGCGCACAACCTACTCACGACGTGCGTGGTTTTCGCAAAATCTTCGTGAAACCCAAAACAGATTCCGACAGTTTTGAGAATACATGTATCTCGCACATGTCTCGCGAAAGCTGCAGTGAAGTTCGTCTGATCATTTCATGAACGTCCTTCTTGAGAACTGAAGACTTCGCCAAAGGAGCAAACGCGAGCCTTTCACGTAGAGGCCCACTCAGGGGCATCGCTAGCGGGGGAGGGTGGGGGTGTCACACCTCAAAATTGCTGTCGGCAAATGCGCCACCTCTATAGGCAAATTTAAATAAGGAGGGGGAAAGGGGAGAGGGAAGAGGAAAGGGAATATAAGAAAGGAGCAAGGAGAAGAAAAAGAAAAGGAAAGGAAAAGGGAAGGAAAGAAAAAGAGGGGGGAAAATGGTCAATTTTTTTGCTCGTTTGCTTCGCTCTCTCGTAAAACACTGGAAAGTTAATATTCGGGCAAAAGGCATCCCTTCGGCAATAGGCTGCTCCCCCCCCCCCCCCCCCCCGAGGATTTTCAAAGTTCCGATATTTCATATTCGGGTGGCGAAGTTAGTTCCAGAATATCCTCATATTTGGGCAGCAAGGTTCCCAGATAATTATGTAACTTCTGTATGTAATTTTTGTACAATATCCCTGATAGCAGAAAGTGTTCAAAAATGACGTGATATTTACGTCGTGGTTTTCGTCTTTTTTACGTCCTGTAATTACGTCAATAAGACGACAACTTGCACCAACGCAAGACGTCAAGAGGACGTCTTATTTTGACGTCATCTCTACGTCTTCATTCGTCAATAAGACGACAACTTGCACCAACGCAAGACGTCAAGAGGACGTCTTGTTTTGACGTCATCTCTACGTCTTGTACACTGTAAAAACTAAAGTGCTACTTTTAGGGGCATGTATAGTGACTGCACCTGAAATGCTGTTTATAGCACTCGCAGTGTGCTAATTTACCAGCAAAAAAAAATGTGACCGTGGCGAGCCTCGAACCAGGTTCCGCTGACTGAGAGGCGCTGACGTATACCGATGGACTAACGAATGCTTCTTGCAATCCAGTTTAGTCATGGGAGTCAAGTAGATAACACGAACTATGTGGTGTCGTAAATTCACTATGTAACAATATGATCTGCTCTAAATCGTACAATGTGAGTTAGTCTAGCGGTAATGCCAGCAATTCTCGATCAGCGGACCCTGGTTCGAAGCTCGCCCAAATCATTTTTTTTTAATGAATGTTTAGCAGTTTAAGGAGCCGGTCCAGCTCCCGTGAAAGTGCTAAAATAGCACGCTGTGTGCATTCAATAGCACTCTGAGTGCAGTCCCTATGCATGCCCTCAAAAAGTGCTATATACAGCAATTCAGTTTTTATAGTGTACAGATGACGTCAAAATAAGACGTCCTCTTGACGTCTTGCGTTGGTGCAAGTTGTCGTCTTATTGACGTAATTACAGGACGTAAAAAAGACGAAAACCACGACGTAATTATCACGTAATTTTTACCACTTTCTGCTATCAGGGATGCTCGCTCACTTCTCTCCCTTGTTTATAAAGTTTAGAAAACACTGGAAAGTTCATATTCGGGCAAAAGGCATCCTCCTCAGCAATGGGCTGCAGCCCCCCCCCCCCCCCCCTCCCCCCTGCCCCGAGGATTTTCAAAGCTCCGATATTCGGGCAACCACCACTTCAGATTTGGACAGCGAGGAGCCAGGTATAATTATGTAACTTTTGTACATTTTCTTTACAAAATGTCGCCAAAATCGGGTGTCACACCCTAAATATTTGTCGAAAAATTTGGGTGTCACACTCCCCCCCCCCCCCCCCCCCCCCATTCAAGATCTAGCGACACCCATGGGCCCACTGTTTAATTCGCTTACCGTTCGCGACGTTTAATTTGCAAATGTCACGAAGTATTACAGAACTATTCGCGAGCTACACACGGACCAAAACTAATTCTTTCACGAACGTTTTGCTCACACGACATTATCACCAAGTTTGTGGAAAGTTTTCACGAACGTTTGGCGCACATTTGCCTCATGTTTCACGCGACGGTTATACAACATATGACCGAGGTGTCTGACTTCATTCTGCGAACTAGACAGCGAACTATTCACGAAGAGACCGATCAATTCAAGACAGCTATCAACTCACGTTCGCATTTTCGTCCCGTGTTCTTCGTGTATGTGGACTGGGCCCATCTAATTCGGCAACGCTACATACGACATTCGCACATGTGTGAACAACGCACAAACTGCTCAAGAATGGTTTAGGCTTCCATTGTCGCGATAACTTTGCCATTTTTTCGACATTCGTATTCTTCGCGAATTGTTCGCGTGCCCCGTGAATCGCTTGAAGACCTCTTGTGCGTTTGCCCCTCGAAAGGTCCCATAAGATAAAAGCATATGTGAAATTATTCCACACACAGCACATACCTATTGAACAAATGTGGTTATTGTGGCTAAATTATGGAAGAGATGTGCTTGTGCAGGTACTCATTTTTAATAAAAAGAATGTGTTGTTAAGTGTGGGTGCGCGTAAACAAGTTGGACAATTTCCTTTCGATTTGTCTCTTTTTTTCTTTCCTACTTTTTAGGATAGTAAACGAAGAAGCTTGACTGGGGAGGAATTTTTAATTTGTAAACAAATCTTTCGGCATATTACTCCCAGTGTTAAAGATCGTATGCTCGATCTGTAATGAAAAACACAAGTCAGAAAAGATTGGAACCAGCGGGATTCGAACCTGTCATCTACTGCTTGCCGGGCAGCGACTTAACCACCAGGCTATTCTGGTTCACGGCCAAGTCACGACGAACTAGAATCAAATACCCAAGATCCTCTTCTTTCTGACTCATTAATATTCAAACGGTCCGCCGTGGACAATGGTTAGTAAACGAAGAAGCTTGACTGGGGAGGAATTTTTAATTTGTAAACAAATCTTTCGGCATATTACTCCCAGTGTTAAAGATCGTATGCTCGATCTGTAATGAAAAACACAAGTCAGAAAAGATTGGAACCAGCGGGATTCGAACCTGTCATCTACTGCTTGCCGGGCAGCGACTTAACCACCAGGCTATTCTGGTTCACGGCCAAGTCACGACGAACTAGAATCAAATACCCAAGATCCTCTTCTTTCTGACTCATTAATATTCAAACGGTCCGCCGTGGACAATGGTTAGTAAACGAAGAAGCTTGACTGGGGAGGAATTTTTAATTTGTAAACAAATCTTTCGGCATATTACTCCCAGTGTTAAAGATCGTATGCTCGATCTGTAATGAAAAACACAAGTCAGAAAAGATTGGAACCAGCGGGATTCGAACCTGTCATCTACTGCTTGCCGGGCAGCGACTTAACCACCAGGCTATTCTGGTTCACGGCCAAGTCACGACGAACTAGAATCAAATACCCAAGATCCTCTTCTTTCTGACTCATTAATATTCAAACGGTCCGCCGTGGACAATGGTTAGTAAACGAAGAAGCTTGACTGGGGAGGAATTTTTAATTTGTAAACAAATCTTTCGGCATATTTTATAGGAGTTTTACGGTCATTTTACGGTCTCAGCTCATGTTTGAATGGAGCTAAAGTGTTATAGCGATGTGTATTTTTTTTTTTTTTGATATACAGGCTAGTCCCAAAGAATCAGAACTGTGGATAGGTCTCTCCAATACGGTTTCCAAGCTATCTTTTGGGTTCACTTGGCTTGACGATTCTCCTATCGATTATATCTCTTGGGGACCGGAAGAGCCAGACCACAATGAACAAGATGTGGTGTGCGTGATCCTCCAGCACCATGTCGGTCGTTTCGAGGAATTCGTGATACACTGGCACGATTGTAGATGTTACCTTGAGGCATCATTCATGTGCAAGGCTACTCCTGGTCTGCACTGATCGAGCCTTTGGCGACGCCTCGCGTCTGAATACCAGAAACGACTGCCGTGTGGAGCCTAGCACGCGAGCTCTCGGCCTTTGCTCACTTGCGAGATCATGAATATTCACGTTCTATCGATCACCTTTCTGTGAGGTCAGTATTCGTCAGGAGCGAACACGCAGCAGATCTACACAAAATATCAGCATGATCAGTGCACAAAGGGATGGCTAATTGAAAAAAAATATTTTGCCGTATCCACTTGGTACATTGATTGATTCATTTTATTTGCCAAGCATTCAGAACATAATAAATTTGTACATAGTAGAATAACAAATTAGCAAGCTTGAACAGGATAACCCACGAAAGCTCGAAAGCTTATTTCCAGTGGGGTCCTCTTGTATGAATAAAATAATCATTGAGTTAGAACATATGTATATATATTTACACGTTGAGGAATAAATAAGGAAAAGTAAATCATAAAAATAATAGTGATAAATATATACAAAGAATGACAGGAAAAGAAAGAGAAAGGAGAAGAAGGAAAAAGAGGAGAAGACGAAGTTAGAAGAGGAGGAAGAAATGGAGAGAGAAACGAAGATGTGAATGGAAAAAAAATCTTTCATCATGTTAAAACTATAAATATATACAATAAACAGCATATTAACCTGCATGTGAAAAGAAGATGGTCCGTATTCAGGATATTTTTCCTAGATGTAACATAATCATTTGCTTCTTCTCTCTGACTCTCTAGTGAAAGATATTCTTTCAATTTCCTCTTAAAATGAACAAAGTTATCTATTCCTTTTATGTCATTAGGCAGAGAATTCCAATGCTTTATGGCAGTATAATAAAACGATTTACCAACACTGCCTACTCTTTCTGGTAAGTTAAAATTGAAACGGCTGTTTCTTGTATGATGACTATGTAAGTTGTTAACAAGATTAAAGTTTGATCGAATATAATGATTCGACCTAGTATGATATATCTTATGCACATAAGAGTATTGATAAATAATGTCCCTTCAAACCAGAGGTACTTGGTTGGAGAAGTAAGTCCTTGAACTTATTTTTTGTTGTTTTTGTTTTTGTTTTAGTTTTGCTAATAGTTTTGCGAATATCTAATGCCAAGTCATCGCTCACTGTTTTACCGTCATGTGATAGTGAAGTTTATAAAAACGGGTTCAAGAATGTAGCCATCCTGATTGGTCAAATAACACCACGTGACCTTGCAAAAAAAGGACTAACGCACAGCTGGTGCATGCAAACTTAAAACGCAATGAAATCGCGTACTTTAATTGTCATTTTAGCGCAGGGATTACATGCGCGCACTGAAACGCGCATGACCTTTGTTGGCTTGCGCTTACGTGATGTCATTCTGGAAACCAAAAGGCAGCCTCCATGACTGTGCGACTCCTGGCGTTTCTATGGGATTCGTAACCATTTTTATAGAATTCATAATCATATTGCCGACCCATTTTATAAAACTATTAATACATGGTTGTGAGTTCGTGCGTTAGTGCGATCCGGCAACACGCAGGCTTTTATCGTGGTGTCCAACACACTCGGCTTGCGCCTCGTGCCTTTATGGTAGCAGTTGTGGTCACGTATTGTGCACTATTTTACTATTAAATTTGAAATACTTTTCTTTCGTTAGTTCTTGTATTTCTATTGCAAATTATAACGGACTTTTCTCGATTATGAAGAGTAGGCTAATATCGTATAGTGAAGAAGTATTAAAGGGTAAATCATGTACGCTACTTAATGTTAAAGATTTTTTTCTATTTTTCAGATTTAGAAGACTCCTCCGTAATGTCATTTTTCATAGGTTATGTTCAAAGATAAGAATATTTCTGATTTGAATTCTTTGAAGGCTTTCTTGGATTATATAATTTTTACCATGAAACGTGCGTTATATTCTTGTATTTATGTAGGGCCCTAAATTATACCAATATTAAGCTATTGACGAGGCTATACCCTGTTTTAAGATAGTACATATATTTGAAGACAGAATTTTCTGAAGATTAATTTCAATAAGATAATTATCGTTAATATTTTTATCATATTATCATAATTATTATCATTTTTATTGCTTTATTATGATTATTATTATTAGGTAATAATTCTTGATTATCAATTCTTATTAAATAACTAATTTTAGGTCATTATTTTTGTCTGCAAGAACACTATTGATTTATAAAGTGCTTAATTACAAATAATGTCTTTAAGCGCTGGGAAAAAAGGAAGAAATACAAAAAGAAATCATCCTTCTCTTTCTGCTTGACTGCCTATCTTTTCTTTTTTTTTTTCTTCTTCTTCTTTCTTTGGATGCCAAGAATATTTCCTCAGTTTTATCCCATTGTGTGCATTCTAAATATCTTTTTATCAAAGATGTGTTCACAAACTCAAAGGAAGTTTCATGATCCCTCATTTAAACTTTTCACTCAGTAGTATATAAAATGATTTTTTATTTTGCAGCTTAAATTTCAAATTAGAAACCGTTGGTCGGTCGTCTCTGACCAAACCCAGTATAGGCATACCCAATGGACGGAAATGTATTATTATGTGTATATACATGTATTGAAATTCCTCGGCGCACATTGCTATTGCTTTTATGTAATGCAGTGACTAATAAACATTTAAATTTTCACCTAAATGTTTTGTGTATTATATAATGTACACCGAATTAGTCCTATTTAGTGCTATATGGAAGAATATCATACCATCAATGTCACATAGTAACGGTTGCTCTTGAAATGACCTCATATTCCAAATATGACTAGAAAGAGTTTAAAATTTGGGACCAAATTTTGATGATGACACATGTGTGTAATAATAGTAATAATAGTGGGTTCTTGTATAGCGCACATATCTGTCAGACTTGACACTCCTGGCGCTCCACAAGTATTACCCTGGCTTTAGCGATGCTGCACTGGCATTTCAAGGAATTAATTCCTGCCAGGTACACCATTTACCTCACCTGGGTCGAGTGTGGCAAATGTAGATTAATGTCTTGCCAAAAGACACTCGTGCTGGGCCAGGGATTCGAACCCTGTACATTGTGGTTCACAGTCCGGGGGACTTATCCACTAGACCATAACACCTGTAGGCCTCGCATTACACAATTATTCCTGTTCCCAATTACTTCTAGACTGTTTCTTTCACATTGCAACAGCATAACCAGTTCTCAACTTTCTCTTAAAGCGAGGAAAAATAAAAATCGAGGATGCTCCAAACGAGAATCACACGTATTTACACACACGCGCGCGCGCACGCACACACGTTTACATGGCTTTACTTCCGAGGACAACTATTGTTCCTCTATTGTTACTCGTCCTCGGACAGTCGACGAAATAAGGCATAAATTCATTGTTCGACGTTCGAGGACTATTGTCCACCTTCCAAGGACCATTGTTGTCATGATTTTTTTTTTTGTTCTCTGTCCGAAAATGTCCTCGGACATAATGCTAAACAAACGCACATGCACACACACCATACACACACACAAACACACACACACAAACACCCTTTCGACGCAAATTATTTGCGTGATTTTGGGGGGATCACCATCGGCTCGGATGTTTTTGCCCCTCTGAAGCCAAGGTCTAGATACACCACTGCATACTAGTAATTTTTAATAGATTCAGTGCGTAACATTTCCCAATTGCTCCATTTATTGCCTAAAATATGATAAGCTTTCACTTACATTTTTATTCGATTCATGCACATTCAGCAGCGGCGTATCCAGGATTTCCCAATAGGGGGGCGCCAGGAATTATTGATCGCCGTCATGTGGGAGAAATGCAAAGGGCTGAGATGCAAAATAGTGCTATATAGTGCTATATTTTTTTTTTACGACGGCCAATAGGGGGGCGCGCGCCTGTTGCGCCCCCCCCCCCCTGGATACGCCACTGTTCAGTTATCTATACACGCGTACTTGACGAAATAATTCTTTGGCAGAGCTGGAAAAACTAACAACACAAAACATGTAACTATGGCTGGTCTCCCCTTTAGAAAACAGATTAAGCATTGCTACTTTGAATAACTAATTAATTATGTATAAATGCAGTGGAAAAGTGAAAACTCGTATCAAGCACAAGTGAAACATTCGATCGAGAAATTAAAACAGCATTCTGCTTGATACAGCACGTAATGTAGATATGCCCTCTTCAAATCCAGGGTTCTTTATTTACAAAATAAAAACAAATTCGAAAAATATATGCAATACAAATAGTAATAAGTATAACATGAACATCACGGCCCAAACGTTAAAGACAGGGAGAAAAATAATAACAAAAGGACTTTTCAATCTTTTTTAATACATATGATACTTTGTGAATATTTCGCCTACGATATCATGTCTTTTACGGCAATACACCGATTATTAACTGTATAAGGTGCCATCGTTTCATTTAAAAAAAAATCTATAACACTATACCTCCGGGTTGTTCACTTTGTATAAAGAAGGTGTAACACATGTTCCTTCAGAAATACAAATAAACTTTCAATAGATATAGAGAGAGCAAATGTTGTTGAAATGACAATCTACTTCATAAACCGAAATGTTGAACGGTTTCTCCTTACCGGCAATAACCTTCTCCTCTTTATTTTAGGACTTGTGAACAAGTACCTAAGTAATTACCAGCAGGCTTTTATTTGTGGGGTCACTCCGATCCAAGTTGCGTTGCCCGAAGTTAGCTTTCAAAACCTGTACATATTTCAATGTTCTATTCTGACAATCCCACAAGAGCGGTGCAGGAATTTAATTAGCAAATCGTTCCATAATTTTACTTGCCTAGATTTGAGTTTAGGTTATCCCTGTTAAGTTCAACCTTTACAATGTCAAGAGCAAAAACTGCTGTCATACGAAAATAATGTACAGATATTGACTGGTAAGGTGTGTATTCTTTGGACCGCCGAAGGTAGTTACATAGCACAGAACTGGAAATTTTAGATTTCCTTATCATTGTAAATGAAAACATTATAGAATTATAAATCTTAAGTCAATCTAAAATTAGACGGGGGTTTTCTCGAGGTCTATGTACATAACATAATCAACAATATTTCACAAAAAACATGCTATTTGTTACCACTCTATGAACTGTTTGATTTTGTTCTAGTAATGATGGTGATGGTGGTGATTCCGATTCGGCTTGTTCTCGAAAAACATGAAGTCCTGTAGTGAAAGATAGAAGTAATATTTTGGTTAGGTGCATTATCAAACTGATTAAATGACAATTGTAATCGTAATTTATCGTTAATCGTTATTTAAAAAATCATTTACAGCCAGCTTTCTGAATTGCAGATTTATGTACGGCATATAAAAACATAATTAATCATTCTTACATAATCAGACAAAACATTTAAAGTATATATGAATTCCAATACATAATTAAATAGTCTGATTGAATTGGTTACACATATAAATTCGCAAACTCCACATTTGTTAAAATTTACTATACAACATGTATAATGTAGTATATCATAAGAAACAAATAAGGTATGCATTATAATACCTCCAGTATGAATAAGTAATATTCATCAGCAGAAGAGAGAAAAGGAATTGAGGGAGAGCAAAGAGGGAAGATAGGAACAGAAAAATACAAGCAGCAGAGGGGAGATAAAGGAAGATGGAAAAGAGGGGGAGGGAGAGAAAGAGAAAACAGGAGAGAGAGAGAAAGAGAGAGCTGTAGATAGAAAGGGTAGAGAAAGAGAGAGAGCTGAAGAGAGAAACGGTTTAGAAAAAGGGAAGAGAAAGAGAACGAGAGAAAGAAAGAAAGAAAGAAAGAGAAAAGAGACAACATGAAAGTTGAGATAATGTACAGAGTATTACTTAATGTTGTATCCATGTAAATCTTTGAATTTTCCATTATTAGTACCTTTGGTCATCCAAATGAAAGAATAGGTATGAATTATGCCTCAACTTTTCTAAACTGCTGGATTTTTTTTTTAATTTGAAGCAAAAAGATTTTCAAGTTCTATGTTCAAAGGGATTTTTTTTTTTTTTTGCTTTGCTTTTGACTTTCGATTACAAAGTACTACAGCGACCGTACGTATTTTCTACATATCGAAAATTTTCATTTCGGAATGATTTTTCGGCCTGTATTTTCAGAAGTCGTCGGCCTTATGCCAAAAGGGCCTTATCACTGTATAAAGTCTATGGCCTTAAGGCCCTTTTGGCATAAGGCTGACGAAGTTCAAAATCAAAATTTTAAGTTACGAGGCAACTCACAATCAGGAATGTACTAGCGAGGAGTAGAGCTTTGGTTTTCACATTCATGTCACCAGGAACTATAAAAACGAAAAATAATATTTTGTCACAAGTCTGATCTTCCCTCTAATGAGAATATTTGATGTAACTGGCTTAATTAAAAACAAAGCAACTTTCTTCAGAGATACGCTAGTGGCAAATTAGTTTGCTTTAACAGACCACATCCTATTATATTCGATGAATGTCTATAGAGGGCGTATCAAAAATAGATGTTGAAAATATTCTCCAAAATCATTATTTCACAATATGGAAATTAACATTTATTTCCTTCTCATCGGTACAATGTGAAAAAAGAAAAATACATGTGTAACCATGCGGTGAACATAAAGTACAATACAGTAAATAATTCAGAAAATAGAAGGAGGCGAAAACCCAGAAAGCAAAGCTTGTGTTGGGAACCCCCATAATAATTAAACCCAAGTTACTGAAAGTTCATTCCATAAATACATGAATACTAAGAACATTATATTACGGTTTTCGCATAGATCTGCATAAGGAATCCATAATATGAAAGAAAATACAGTAAATGGAGGAAAAACTGAGAAAAAAGTTAGGCATTGGAAGGTATGTTCATCATGTAAATAAAGTTCATTCCATTGCATATATCATTTCGAGCCTTTGGGGCTATGTGTCTACTATGACATCATCAAAGTTTGTAGTATACTACAATACTGAAATTAGGCAGCATACATATCATTCAAAAAAACACAACAACAACAGAAAAAACCGTCTGACAACATTGTCCCGGGGAGTATACTGCGTTACATAATACATGAAAAGGATTTGTCCGGCCTAGCAACAGCTGAGGCATGTACTTAAATGATTTAAAGTGATATCGATATGAATTTTTCTTCTTCAATTATGGGTGAGGGTCTGTTTCATTGGATGGCACTATAAATACTGACAATATTTTACACGTGAGTGAGCATTGGCTACTTTTGTAAAACTTGCAAAAATTGGTTCGCGCAAAAATGCCTAGGTTTTGAATTTGACCAAAGTGAGTATCAAGCAGTAACTGCATATTCTCTCTTAAGTATCAATGATTGATTTGAACAGTCATTCAATCCTTAACCCTGTACCAAGTAGTGTACACCCACAATAAAATTGTGTGTCCATAAATTGCTAAAGGGGAGGGGTGGGATATTCCCAAGACAGGGGTTAAATGTCGGCCTATCTGGACAGCTCCGTTAAACATGTACTGTACATGTAAAAGATATCATCATGCAGTACAATGCATCCTCGGCTTTTAACATGCTCCTGACAGTGACGCATCCTCAACTGGTAAGAAGAAATGGGACAAGGAAGGGACCAAATTAACTGTTCGAAACCAGATTTCTTTTCTCTCTCCCTTCTTGAAAATGGAACATTTTAGGTTCATCTTCCTGTAATGCATTGCAATTGGCATCCTTTCGACAGGCTCCTGTCCATTGTGGAATAGTGTGCAGAAAAACATAATCTGCGATGTTTTGGGTAAGGTGTTTGAGTGTGTGTGTGTGGGGGGGGGGGGGTGCGAGTGTGCCGATATGTATATGATTAAGAATTAAATGATTGTTTAAATCAATTATTGATACTTAACAGATAACATGAAATTACTGCCAGATATATTATATAGGCACTTTCATCAAATTCAAGACTGAGGCATTTTTGCGCAAATCAATTTTTGCGAGTTTTACAAAAGCAGCCAGTACTAACTCAAGCATAACATGTTGTCAGAACTCATTGTTTCATCCAATGGAACAGACCCTCACCCTCAATTGTATAAGATAAAACCATGTCGATATTGTGAAATTATGATTTTGGGGATATTCCCAAAGTGTGTACTTTTTCTGATACCCACTGTATTTTCCATCTTTCTGTACACATAATCTTCTCGCTCTATGCTCCCTCTGTCTCTCCGTCTCTCTCTCTCTCTCTCTCTCTCTCTAAAACCCACTCAATTTATTTTTCATCTTTATGGCCTTCTCTCTTTCTATTCCTGTATACTTTATTCTTTCTTTTCCTGTAAGTCTCACTCTTTCTGTTTCTTTTTATATCTAATATTCATATGTTGCCTCTCTTTGTAATCCTCTCTCTCTCTCTCTCTCTCTCTCACTTTTACACACACATACACGCAAACAATCGACCACCTTCTCCTCGACTTTTCACTCATACACTTCTTACACTGAACTCCAAAGTTGTCTGCTTGTGTGTATGCTTCTTTTAGCAAGCCTCCCCACTGCTTGGACACTTTTCCAATCTTGGTTGTCAAATCTTTCGTCAATATCTGTCGACAAAAAAAATGGCCGTGCGATGCACGATGACATTCCTGTGTTCTGAATTGAATACTGATTCACAGATTTTCTTGCGCTGATTTTTTTTTTAAGCGGAAATCTCATTAAATGTTCAGAGCATTTTTTAAAGAATAGTGTTCAGACAAATATCTCAAAATTTACTTCAAATAAATTTGTCCTCCCTCAACTGTATAATGAGCAAACCTCAATTTGATACGAGTTTAAAAGTGTCATTTTTACAGTATGACTCTATATTATTTTATTGACTAATAAACACTATCTTATTTCTGTGTACTACTTAAACAATGCTTTAACACTAGAATATTATTCTTTTGAACCAATGTTCCTAATAATTAATTGTGTTTTCATTTGTCTGTTCATATTGTTCCGTGTAAATGTGCGTTATTTTGTTGTACTGTTCTGATTGTTCAGTCAGTCGAATAGGCTTGAATGGTTTTACTTGCTGTTATGTTGCTCTTTCAATAATTAAAGTATGTGATGATAAAAAAAGGAGAGATCGCTTGCCTTGAAATCAATGTCATCTGTGCAAAGTACATCCTGGCACTGACAGCAAGGACCTTGGATCTTCAGTACGCATTGGTTGTTGGCATCCTCGATGTCGAAATGAGGCGCTTTGAAGCTCAGACTAAACATTACAAGCAAAGTTGAATAGAAGGAATAAAATAAACATTGATAAAGAATCGACGTTGAAGGAAATGGTCAATACAAGTTGATACACAAACAATAACAGTATCTGTGAATCCCCCAGGACTAAACGAAACCAACTTGTTTTATCTTCTTTATAATGTACTTTAAGATATTCAAGATGTTAACAACATAAATAAGTGGCCCCTCATGGTGAAAATCAAGATGGCATCAAAGGTGATGAAAATGGGTTTTTATTCAATTTCTTAGGGGGTCCCATTGTACCCTTTTGACATCTTCCTCTGTAACTTTTTGTATGATTATTAGATTTCATTGAAACTTGGTCATCCCATTTAGACTCATATTCCACATATTTTGATACCAACCGAACTTTTGTACCTTAGTGACCGTTATAATGGCAACCGTCTATTTCAGTAAACCAATCTGGTTTTGAGAAGTTTTTGATATTTTTGGCTGAAAATTGATTCGGTTTTCAAACATAATAGGCTTCAATATGTGTATCTTAGATTAAATCTGCATGAACTGGTTACAACGATATTTAGGACTGAATATGGGTTTCTTTTTATTCACTCACACAAATTATATCGAAACAAAATGTGTACAAAGACGAACTATATAAACAAAATTATGAGCTGACTTGGCGGATGGCCAGATGGGTGGGCCTTACTACCCCCCCCCCCCCCCCCCGGTGTCGCGTCTGACCCTTGATTGAGAGTGAATTGAACTTACGTTTGTCTGATGTAACCGATGACTGTTCCTGGTGGACTTTCCACTTCGACAAAGAGGGAGCAATGGCTAGTACCATGAGCACACCAGCAGCATCCGGCGCAGCACTTGAACTCGCGAGTGACATGGATCACATCCTGTAAAATCATATAATTAGTCGGAGCAATATTTATGAGTTAAAACACATCTACAACATCCAACAATATTCAATAAACTCAAACATCTGATGCAACGTTTAAAGATACGACATCCTGTATAACAGAGCAACAACATCAAAACAAATTCTAACAACAGCCGACAACATCCAGAACAATATTTGAAGATACAAGTAATACCGATCATATCCTGTCAGGTAGGACCAGTCTGAGCAATGTTTATAAAACTTAAAACACATCAACAACATAAAAAATGCATCCTGAACAACGTTTAAAAATTTGATTGATATGAATCACTTCCTCTTTAATCGGATAAGATGGATTAATATTTGTAAAAATGCACCAACAACACCATCCAACAAGATCCAGTGCAACGTTTGAAGATACTTTTGAAAATTTGACAGATCAAATCCTGTGCGATCAGACAAGTTGGAAAATATTTAGAACTAAAGACACACCAACAATATCTAGCAACATCCAAAAACTTCCTACAACATTCAGCACAACATCTGGAGATACGAGTACTATAAGATCACATCCTTTGAGACCAGGCAAGTCGGAAAAATATTTGCAACTAAAAACCCATCAACAACATCCTACAACATCCAGCACAACGTTTGAAGATACGAGTAATACAGACCACGTCCTGTATAAGTAGATAAGACGGAGCAATATTTATAACTAAAAGCACCCGAACAACATCTAACAACATCTAACAACATCAAGCAACATCCTACAACATACAGCACAACACTTGAAGATACGAGTAATATAAGATCACAGCCTTTAAGACTAGACAAGTCGGAGCAAATATCTATGATTAAAAACACATCCAACAACTTCCAGTACAACGTTTTGAAGTTCCTGTATAATCAGACCAATCAGGGATAGATTGATCACTAAAAACACATGAAAAACATTAAACAATTTCCAGCAGAAGGTTTTAAGATACGATTAATTTAAGATCACATCATGCTTCATCAAAAAAGTCGGAGCGATATTTTATTGTTGATGTTTTTTAAACACACGAAAAACATCTAATAAAATCCAACAACATCCAGCAAAACGTAGATTACATCCTGTATAATCAGATAAGACGGGGCAATATTTGCAACTAAAACACACCAACAACATCCAACAGAAAGTTTCAAGATAAGAGTACATGTGGGATCTGTTAATTACAGACCCCATATGTACAATCAGATATAAGATGGAGTAATATTTGTAGCTAAAAAGACACCGAAAATCCAGCAAATACAAAAAAAAACATCCGATACAACGATTCGAAAGTTACAAATTCGAAAGTTACGAATCACATCCTCTACATTCGGACAAGTCGGAGCAATATTTACGAAGAAAACAATATCCGACTGATCCTGTGAAACTTCCAAAAATGTACTGAAATTAACCCCTGTAAAAAGAAACAACCATTGTAGTATTTCAATCAAAACTACGTTCAGTATTTTCCGTATACAAATGCATGTTGCACCCGAGTCTATTCAGATGCATGCCATCTTTTCCTTTTTACCCGATTCGGGAAGGATTCCGTCTCGCCCCCCCCCCCCTCATTTATCAAATCGGGATATATAATATTCCACTGCTCACCTGCCCAATATTATCAGTAATTGTCATAGTGAATCCCCTAGCTGCTCCACAGCACACTCTCTGGAACTCTGACTCTGACTCTGTTATGAGCAAAGATACGACATTATCAATTATAACTAATCTATGAACCTTGATATACAAGCAATAATAATTTTGATTATATGATACATGTGATACCGAGGGTTAGTTTTCCTTTAAAAATATTTGCTTGTTTATGTTGCTGGATGATAAAGTTTTCCGGGATACAATTTGGGAAATGAACGAATTTATGTTCTACCGTGTTAATAAGAAAGCAAATGGCTTCTTCTGTATTTCTTCATGGTTTCTGGGTGCTTTTCGTAAATGCAACTGTGGAGAATAAAAGGAAATCTCTCAAAATATATCACAAGGTGCTTGTGTTTATAGTTTTACTTAAAATCACTAGTATATGGTATGAATACTTTGTCATTCTCCCCCAACCCCCTCCCCCTTCCCTGAAAACAAATTATATTACCCTTTACTATAAAATAGTTGCATGTATCGTTATCGGATAGGAGAGACCAGGCCTTTTGGGAGACCAATTTACTCACGTTCGCTGGCGAAATAGACCTGCTGCCCCAGACTGTTTTTTATTATGTATTTGTTGGCAAAGTGGACACCCGTTAACACTGAAGAAAAAAAGAAAAGAAAAATATTTTAAAAACTTTCGAACATAATGTTATACACATTTTTAAAGTACATATTATATACTCCCATACATAACGCTAATGACTACTGAGCACAGAACAAACTTGACTAGCCATGGCAAAGTCTATACAATAAGTAATAAAGAAGTGTTAAAGTGCACCTTATTTCAAATGTTTTATCCAAGTTATTGACATTAATTAGTTTTAGGATTCTCAAGGAGAATGTAAATAGGATATTATCATTGACACGGGGCGTCGATAGGAAAGTTCAAGCACCATGAGTACGGCTACATGGAACAGGCACAGATTGGAGAAGTGCCAGCGGTCGTGGTTTATAACAAAATGATGAAATCAAACTGAAATCCCCAAAATACACAACAATGGTCCATCCAGTGGATTTGTAATTTGGAGAGACATAATAGGCAGTGAAGGAAGATCGAAAGAACAAGTTGGAAGCTGCAGAGATGAGATGCCCAAGCGCGGAGAAAGTAGTGACTAGACAAAATAAGAGGAGGAATGACGAGGTGGCTACTGCCAAGAGGGGGTAACCTCGCTAGTCATATGGACCGCTATTCATAAGGACCGCTATCCAAAACGCGTGACTAAATGAATAGCGATTTTATATGAATAGCGGTCCTTCTAATAGCGAGCAAACCGTAGACAAATTACCTCGCTATTCATAAGGACCTCCATTCATAAGGACCACTATTCATAACTATTCATAAGGACCGCTTTCATCACGCGTGTTAAATGAATAGCGGTTTTCTATGAATAGCGGTCCTTATGAATAGCGAGCGGACCCACCCACGGGACCCAAAATGTCAGGCTCTGACGACTTTTCTGGAGGTTCACTAGACCCACAACCCACCAGACAGACAATGTCAGCCTCGTGAGCATTCTGACAACTGTTTTTTAAGGATTCACTAGACCGACGGCCCACGAGACCGACGTTTTCCTATCTTCCCTTATGCATTTCTTCGCTTTGCCAGTCTCGTGCATGAGCTGTCGCTCTAGTGAACCTTATACCAATGTCGGTCTCTTGGGCTGTCGGGTTACTGGGATGATCCCGACAAGGTACGAAAGACATGAAAGAAGGTAACAATAAGAGAGATCAAAAAAAATATAAGAGAAAGCAGACTAAGACGATTTGGATCGATGGTTAGGACACGTGAAAATGACAAAAGAGGATGAACTGATAAGATGGGCTGTAGAACACAGGGGGGAGGGGAAAGAGAGACCGACCAAGAAACGCTTTATCTATACACTCCTATTATATTAGAGTCATTAGGGATCACTCCAAATTAGTCCTTTGAATTACTATTTTGAGAGTGAATTCCACTATCATGAGCATGGATTTCGACTCCAAATGAGGTAATCCCTAACATAACTCCCCTAGAGTGGATTTTCAATCCTGTACATGAATACCACAGTCACACCAACAGGACCGACGCCAGACCGACAACAGAACAAACAAAAAATTACATTGCTACCAATGGCCAAGAATGGGTCGGTTTGGCGTCGGTTTGGTAGAAAAAAAAGATTGGTAAATTCGTGGCCTAAAAGAGCAGATCATGACTTACCTTCTGCCAGCTCGACTTGCTGATGAACTAGGAGCTGGTCTAACTGTACCAAGTACTCCAAGCCAGGCGGGCAACCAGGAATGGCCTGTGGTGGTGGTGGTGGCATCAGTTGAATTTCCATCGGCATACCGGGTTGCTGGCCTACTACGTAGGGAGCCTGACCTGACGGGTTGATGTTATACCCGTATTGTCCGGGTGCCAACATCGGTTGTCCGGGTGCCCTCATCGGTTGACGGGGTGCCATCATCAGTTGACCAGGTGTCATCATTGGTTGACCGGGTGCATTCATAGGTTGACCGGGTGCATTCATAGGTTGATCGGGTGCATTCATAGGTTGACCGGATGCATTCACAATTTGACCTAATGCCATTATCGGTTGACCGGTCCCGGTCATAGATTGGCCCGGGGCGCCAGTATTTTCACTATTCCCTGGCTTGAATGTTGTATCGTTTTCGCCATTTTAGATGCAGAGTAAATAAAAAAGCATATTCGCCGATCGACTGAGAACGGTGGTGGTGGAGTTGCTTTTTATTGTCAGCACTAAGTCGCATGCTAATAGCGTTTACTTGAAATTCATAATATTACATTGCTTTGGTGACCGATTTTAAAACTCAATGTGAATTTCGTAACGCAATATTTGGTAATAACAGTACCAAAAGGTTTATGGCTTTATTATTGTATAGGCCGGTAAACCTCGGGAAGATACTTGACATATTGAATTTATATCACTTTGGTATCAAATATCTATTTAAAACTCTTATATTTCACCTAAGGGAACTTACTGCATTGTTTCCTTTGCTTGTGTTCATACAAAATTAATGATAGATGCTGACGCGGAACGTTGCTAAATCGGGCAAATATTTACAATAAAACCTGGCGTCCACTAGGGCGCGGACAAAACACGGAATACAAAATTAGTAAATCCGCATTCATTCAGCAACCTATCCGCATATTCTTGAAAGATTCAGTTCACTGTCTAAACACTTCCCGGCGTTTCCGCACTTTCGGGAGAGGGCAAAAATTCAGCGAACTTCCTGACACCTTCGACAACTTGTTTGCATTGTCGTGCGGACATCATCAGGACATCCCGCCTTTCTTAAGCACTTCCGCCTCCTCCGCAAACGCTCCTGGAAGCTTCCGCGGTGCCGGGCAGCTTCGCGAATGCAGGCCGAAGCCACGCAGAATGTTTCATGGAAACATGAAACATGCGCGGAGCCGATGCGGATAAAAAAGCAAGTGCGCGAAGACGCTGCCGTCGTTTGTAGTCAAGACACGGAAGAGGCAACAGGGCTAGCTGAGTATCTCTCTCAGCTTGGATTTGAAGCAATACAGCAAGATGAATTGCAGCTGGTGTGATCTCCATGACGGCTAACATGCATATTAGAAGAAAAATAACCAAAGTCGCGCCGAATTTATAACCTCGCATTATTCCTGATATTGTCCGCATATCTAAATGGTTGTCGGAAAATCATCCTGATTATCCTAGTCCGTGATTTTACCACTCCTGGGGGTGTTTCATAAAGCTGTTCGTAAAGTTACGAATGTCTTTACGAACGACTGGAACATGTTCTTGGGTGCTATACTAATCGGATTCTCAATCATTTAGCACAAGAACTGATCACCAGTCGTGCGTAAAGTCGTGCGTAACTTACGAACAGCTTTATGAAACACTTCCTGGGGCCTGTAACATAAAGAGATACAATCCTAGCTGTGTCCGCGCTGTCCTGCTACGATCAGCATTTTCCGCGGCATTTCGCAACCTTCCCTAGGACGCTCCCAGGTTTATGACTGCAGTCAATACGCAGAGATTCGTGGTAATGTCCCAGGCAAGAAAAAGATGATTCACACACTTTTTCCGCGTCTGGCGCGGAAAGAATGCCGAAATGACATAATTTGCTTCCGCAACCCTTCCTAATCTTGTCGGCACTCTAGTGGAAGCCAGGCTTAGGGATGATCGCTCAAGTTGTACAGGGATATTCAATTGTCCGGGGTAGTCCGGTGTTGTAGTCCGGTATGTTGTGTGTTGGCGTTGTGTCCCGGGTATATAATTAGAGATTACAGGCGCCATTGATCTATTTGATTTTGTATACACAACGATGGCCATTACGCCTTCCCAGCAGCTCTTGTCGATTTATGCGCTATGATGATTAATATTGCGAGAAGACATTAGATAAACTGTCCTACATACTAACGGGTATTATTAAGACATCCCGAAATTCATGTTCCTTTTATACACCCACTGCTCTAACGCTTATTCGTTTAAATAATGCCAAATGGAAAGATACGCTCTAACTATAAACCTACCTGTTGTGGTTCTTCCTCATTCTGAAACCTTTTATAAGCAGACATGTTGGAAAGGAAAGTTACAAAATGTCCTCCTCTTTACTCTCCGTATGCACTATACAACGTATCACGTAGGTACTGAGGACCCGTGTACAACTTGCGTTATATTCACTATGTTTCTCTCATGTGGTGTTTACACTGGCGTAGGTGCGGGGTTGAGCAGCCCTCAGACTATATCTTTGGGGCGTCAATCCTTTCATCATTTTTAGGGTTTTTTAATGTTTCCATGAACTTGATTCGGTGTCATTATGTAGTTTTGAACGTCCCTGTGTTTTAGCGTTTGGGTATAAATAATCTGAATCATATTTCCCAATTACAAATAGCCCATAATGCCTATAAAACCTATGATAAAGAAATAACTGTCATTACGCCACAATTATAATGTAGATCTTTATTATCACACTACTATATTTTTCGTTTGAAGAATAAAGCTACATAATTAAATTCACGTCATAATTTTGAACAATGAATGGAGTCATCAGGGACACCTTATCCCCAACCCCCTCTAGCTCTTCCCCTATATTGATGATAAACCCGAGCTCTTGGACTTATATGATTATATTGTGCACATGACGAGTAAATAAAGTTCGTTCTTTATGATAACAGCTTGGTAACCACGTCTATAATTTTGATAACATAATCAATGTAAACAATGACTGGTGAGTGGTGATAATCAAAAGTTCGGGTTCCATAAAATCAAGTTATTGAAAGATAATTTCCTTGCACTAATAGGGATATTCTTGCCTTCAATTTGCTTTCATGTTTACTATAAACCTATTTCTGTTCTAAAATATCTACCCCCAATTTCAATTTATTTTACAGCTTACCCGAATACGACCATTGGTGTAAATAAAGTAGCCGTGGCCTACGAAGAAATTGATAAACGGGGGCGGGGGGGGGGGCTTTTGGTGGTCCACTTTCCCTCCATAATTCTCTGACAAGCAAAAAAAGAAATCTTCATACTAAAAGGGGGGGGCGCAATCGAGAAAATGGCGGATCTATGGTCTATGGTCAAAATGCATACTTTTCTTCCATAGGGGGGGGGGGGGCACGGGCCGGAATTGCCCCCCCCCCCCCCCCGGATCCGCCGATGCTGAATGCACTCTAAGTGACATAGTGCAATGTATGCAAATTTATACATACCTTTCAAACAAAGGTTGTTCTTGACAACCTGAAAACTTGCCGGACATAGCAACAAGTAATGTATGCAAATTGGATTCCAAGCATTAAGGCTCATTTATAAAAAGCATGTTAATGGAATAGATCGTCACTCGAAGCTAAGATAAGAAATGTGCATAAATTTGAATACAGAACCGGTCTATTTGTGCAAAAGCTTCTAGCTAAAGTCACCATTACTGTTGAGATTGCTTGTAAGACAGAGAGTGACAGCGCTGGACACATAATTATTATATTTCATTGTTAATCATTTAATAGTTTCAATGATACAAAATACCACATATTTCACTGTAAAATGAGAAGTAGAAAATCACACTTCATCGTATTACTTGAGTATTTGACATTGTCATAAGAGTAAAAAGTATATAGATACTTCTTTTCAGTAGAAAAGTAAAAAGCCTAAACGGTATTCGAGCTAACTTCGCTTAAACAGCATACGTCTCTCATATGCCTATTATAACTTATAAAAATATAAGAAAGAAATTGACTTTGTTTCGTGAACTTGAATATGCCTTCAATATTACACCTTGCAATTTAACGAACCTTGTTCGCAGATATTGAAAGTTGAAAACCGATCAAATCATCGTCATAATTTGAAAATTGCTTAATCCGTTAAGAAATAAAATTTATATTTTGCACATGAAACCATATATTAGGAGCACTTCTACAATAGCAAGGTTGAACCTAAAAATATTAAAGATTACGCCCTGAACGAGAAAAATGCAACTTTATAGGTGCAAAAGTGCCCCTAAAAAGTGCAGTATTCAAGAGAAGGGTGCATCTTTGAACCTTAATTCATGGGGCCGCGGAACCGGGGGCCGGGGTCCCCCCCCCCCCCCCCTCCCCACCCCACTCTTTTGAGTAAACACGTTTCATAAAATCTTGGGAAAAGAGTTTGAAATTGTCATTATTCAAGTGAAATCAGATCAGCCCCCGACTTTCAAAAACGCTCCACGGCCCCTGATAATAGGTGCAAATGTGCTTCTTAGAGAATGCTGTATATAAGAGATAAACTCTTAATGATCCATGTTTGCACTAATTGGGTCCTGCTAAAATTATTAGGGACCCGGTGTAGATTTGAACCTATATTGTATAGATGAGACCGCTTGCATACAAATAATATGATTTATCGGCTGGAACTTACGTTTGATTTTCAAAATTTCGCTTTCTCCAAGAAATTTTTTCCAGGACACTACAAGTCATAAACTGTTGTCGTTCGTGTTGTCCTGAATATTTACGCTGGCAGAAACATTAATAATGATCTATTATTAACCAACTCCATACTCAGGACAAAAATGAGGATCTGGTAGGATGACGAAAACCTTACTATGATGGTAATTGCCATATGCATTAACGGTGGCCATATGGAAAGAATACTCCCCAGGGAGTGGAGATGGTGCACAAATTGTGTGCATGAATAAATCCGATGACCGGGTAATAATGCCATCTGTAAAGCTTTTCATTTACTATCAAGCGATATACACGTACAGATCCAAGATTTATCATTATTATGAATTGTATTTGTGCTTTAAATTTTATCAGTTTTATTCGATAGTACACAGTCTTAGGCATGTTAGGGTCAGTCGGCTGGTCTTATTTTCATTTCCGTGCGTTTGAGGGAGTAGTAATAGCCGTGCCACTGGTACCAAACAATGCCCGTGCCGTAACTCTCCGATACCCCTCGGAGGTATTCGCCGTTGAGCGAGGCGTAATAGCACGAGTTGTACCACCACGCTCCGTGGTATTCCCGGGCGCAGTTCTTGCTCGACCAGTTGTCGTTGTCACGGTCCTTGGTGGTGAATGGCTGGCCACTGTGAGTCGTGAACGCGTCACCTGATGAAGATGACGACGATGATGACAAGGATGGAGAAGGTGAATGGACGAGAAAATGGAAAAGAAAGAGGGATTATGGTTGAGAGTGCGTGTATACCTCTTGGGTGATTTCAATTGCTGTATACGACGCATTAGCGATCCAGGTTTATACTGCAAAATCTCACTCCAAAATAATTACAAATACACACTGCCCCCCCCCCCCTTCCCCCTTATTCAGCCACTAAAAACAAACAAAAAAGAGCGAGAGCGAAAAAGCGGGGGAAGTGAGAGAAAAAGACCTACAAAGGCGTTACAAGCCGTTATCTTTCTCTCAAAATTTGCTAAAACGTCAAAGCGGGAAGGGGGAAATAACTCTCCTCTCCCTGCACCCACTGTTACATACAGTGAAATGTTGAGTCCACATAATTGAAAAGCAGTCCAGGCGTTGAACTATAACTGTCCGCCTAAAAAAAAGGTTTGCTGCTAGCCGTTTTCTTTCTCTCAGATTTGCTAAAACGTCAGAGCTTTCGCGCTTCGCGAGGGAAGGGGGAAATCCCCCTCCGTGCACCCATCCCTATTATAGTGCAGTATTACGTCGAAAAATAACTGAAAAGCAGCCAGGGCATCAAACTAACTTTCCGCCTAAAAAAAGTGTTACGAGCCGTTATCTTTCTCTCAAAGTTGCTAAAACGTCAGAACGTCGCGCGGAAGGGGGAAACTCCTCCCCCCCCCCCCCTGCACCCATCCCTGTTACAGTGCAGTATTACATCCAAATAACTGAAAAGCAGTCCGGACCTCGAAATAACTTTCCGCCTGAAAAAAAAGGTGCTACGAGCCGTGATCTTTCTCTCAAATTTGCTATAAAACGTCAGAGCTTTCGCGCCTGTATTATTATTATGGCCTGTATTATCATCCCCCAATATTTTTGGATAAAATGAATAACAATTATGATCATTAACTTAAAACTAATAATTATCCAATCTTATTATGTTTCACCTTGAAATAACATCACATTCTTTAATTATTAGAAGTAAGGAAATAAGAAATGCCATAATTTCAATACGTAAATATGGAAGAAAATTCGTTCGCTCGCATTGTCATTCTCAATTGAGGGGTTCCGTCCATTAGAGGAGATCCGTGCATTCATTCTATTCATTAAAAAAACATTTTGGGATGCTCTAAAATGGAAGTTTTATAGACAGATTTTCGAAAAAGTCCCTGGTGTGGGAGGAGGGATACCCCCTCCCACACCCTCCCCCGCTCGGTCGCTTCGCTCAGTGGCGTATCTAGGGAGGGGGGTCCGAAAGAAAAATCATAATCTTCGTTTACTAAAAATCATAATCTTTATACGGATTACGCACCCCAAAATCCGCATGCAGGTTAATGCACTAGCAATATAGTTTTTGGAGGTTTGAAATGCGAAAATTTTCGAAAGCTCGGTCGCTTTGCTCCCTCGCATAATTATTATCTTTCAGGATCTCGTAATTTCTTAATAGCTTAAAGGGTTCAAAATTTGAAAAAAAACTAAAGATGTAAGTGCTTTGCTCGCTATATCATGTATGTGTCATATGACTCCTGCTAAATATTGCGCCCCCGATGTAGGATAAAGTGTATAAAACTGCATTTGCAAAGGTTCAACTTTTGAAAGAAATTTCAACTTCAGGTTATAGCCTTGGTGAATTTATCGACTCTTTCTCAAGCCTTTCAGGGATTTCGTTAGTTTTGCTCCCGATTGTAGAAGTGAGTGAATAGAAAACCGCTTATTAATGTATAAAATTCGAGCTTCTCTACCGCTCAATTGCGGTGGTCAATTGCAAAATTTCCTGGGTAAAATGCACAAAAATTTGTGCTTTTTAGGGTTAAAAATTGAAAATTTTGCCGCTCAGTCGCTTTGCTCCTTCGCTGACGAAGATTAGTTTGGGCACTCGGGGGGGGGGCTTCATTTTTTGACCCGGGTTCTATTATCCCTATAGTATCATGAACACAGATCGACACCCTGTGCCCCCCCCCCCCCGCCCTTATTGAAAAATCCTGGCTACGCCTGTGCAAATACATTACAATATAATGCTCGGGATAAGAAGAATATGATATTCAACAGTGGCTGGAGCTGGCACTCGCCTACCCCTACCCTTTTGCTTTCTTTTTCATCCATGATCATTATCGACTTTCCATTATCTCCAAGATTTGCGTTTTGTCGCCATTGTCCGAGGACGGCCGATAGATACACTTCCATCAACAGTACTGTGCTAACACAATTATAGTGAAAATATTACTTCAGACAAGCCATCATGGAGTAGCAGATGGGTCTGGCTGTCTACTAAATAATAACATTTTCCACCATGTCCACTCTCTGTGTGATCTACAGTTCGTTGCACGTGAGGCGTTATTTCACTACGCTTAAAGGTGCCAAGTGTTTGGGGTTTTTATATTTAATAGAATTAATGCTACAATAAACAGTGAACAACAGACCCTATTGCAGCACAACTTGTCGCAGTTGCACAGATTGTCGACGGCGACAATCTTTGTACACTTTTTTTCAAAACCACGGTGCATAGATTGTCGCCGCTTATACAGATATGTGCACATCTACGGGCCTGACACCATAGATTGTCGACAGACATCAAAGCAAATTGTGCGATCCTGTTTATGGCCAAGGAGATCGAAAATACGAGTGGGGGTTGAAACACCAAACACCAAAACAGACACACATACACCCACACACGCGCGCACGCGCAGATTTCTTGGTCTTAGTTTTGGTCTTGATCTTGATCTTGATCTCGATCGAGCCTCTTAGTCTTGGTTTTTATTTTGGTCTCAGGGCCGCTGTTCACGGTTTTGGCTGGGGTCAAGACCAGCTCGATACCAGAGCACAATAAGTTCTCTAGAAAATGCAATCGTTAAAAAAAATTGAGGGGATCTTCCCACAATTGCCTTCCGCCCCCCCCCCCCCCCCCGGCGGTCGACACCCCCGCTGGGAACTAATCCTGTTTAAATGGCTACACAACGAAAAAGTTTTCCCTTTTGCCAAGTTCAAAGCATTTTCTTGATCTTTTATTACACACATCAGACATTATTTGTTGGAACATCATTTTTATCTCCCGTTCTTAGCAGCATGGACTCATCTGAAATTAGATTAGTTTTTTGTACGGGCAAATGGGGAAACGACATGTTTGACGCCGGCGACAATCTGTGCAACGTGTTTTTTTTTTAATTCTACACAGACTGTCGACAGCGACAATCTGTGCTACAACAGGCCCCCTACAGATACTGACGGCTGCGCTCAAGTTGTCGCACAATGTTCTGTACATTGGCGTAGACAGGCCGGTCCTCATTACTGGCGGGATGATTCTCCCAAAGGCCATGAATAGCTTTATTTTTGTATATGAATGTGCGTGTGGGTGTGGGCGTGTTTAGCCGTATGTCCGAGGACATTTTCGGACAGAGAACAAAAAAAAATCATGAGAACAATGGTCCTCGGAAGCCGGACAATAGTCCTCGAACGTCGAACAATGAATTTGTGCCTTATTCCGTCGACTATCCGAGGACGAGGAACAATAGAGGAACAATACTTGTCCTCGGAAGTATAGCCATGTATATATAACTCTAAAGGCTACATTAGGAGGACAGTTTTTGTCTTCTTTCTATGCTCAACTGTCCACCTAATGTAGGGGCGCTATTATGACGAAATAAACCGCATTGTTGTGTGTCCACCTAATGTACCCTTTAGTAAAATAAAGCTGTGTGTATGGGTGTGTGTGTGTGTGAGGGTATGTGCATAAATATATATATATATATATAATATATATATATATATATATATATATATATATATATATATATATATTATATTAATTAATTCTCTATACCAAAAAAATGTATTCATTAATATGAAAACGACGACAGAATTGTACATGAATATAATTTTTGCCATTTTCCCCCTGAAAGCTGGGGGATTATTGTACACACAACCCCGCCCCCTTTCAAAAATCGGGGGATGCCCCCCCCCCCCCCCCTATCTAAGCCCTGGTTCTGTACTTAAGCATACTAATTGTTTTGTGTAGATTGTAACGCTAGTGTTCCGTCGAAGTCGATTTTCGGACAAATCCGAAGCCTTGCCCTGATTCAAGGGTTTGCTTCTATGGCTAGAGTTGCGCCTGGACCTGTTCTGTGCATTAATATGTTTGAATTTCCTTGAATTTCCTTTTCTTGTCATGGAAATGACACAGCGGGCCTTAACCCTTTCGAGACCACTGACCACATTTTGTGGTTTGGTTCAATAACGTTTTATTCAGAGCTCTAAACAATATACCAGATGCATGAGTAGAAAGAGCAAAAGGAAAAATGCACATACTATGTCCATTTCTGTTGCATGACCATATTGTGTTTGATGCCAATAATTTTAAAAACGAAAATAATCTTTAAAATCATTAAATTAGCAACGCATTGAGAGGTTCAAAATCATTTTTTTTAAATCAAAATTGGCAATTTTTTCAACTATCCACAAAAATATGTCTAACCATTTATATTGTTTAGACATTACACCTTATTAGAACCATGTAGAACTAAAAGAAACATTATTGCGAAAGTGATCAAGATAGCACTTAAATAATTCCTGACCTGAAAGGATTAATTGTTATTTGGCTTATTTAAAAACCTTACCCGCTGTACCGTGGTACGAGCTAACCGTCACCCTATAATCCTCATTCACGTCAGACACCCTGAAGACACGGTATTCGGCAAACACCGTCTCCTGGTTGAAATCTTCCAGATCTATCCTGAGATGGTATTCGTCCTGAGATGTCAGCCGGTGGATCTGGTCATTCCCCAGCCAGAACTCGCCCGTGAGGGATCCGAAACCACGACGGTAGCTGGCGAAGCCTCGGAAGAAATCTACCGACCCGTCCTGTCGCTTTTGCAGAACCTGATGACGTGAATTGTGGTACAGAAAAATAAGATATTTGTACAGTTGCTTTCTATCAATATTATCCATTTATTCCTAAAACAACCTGCACAGAATTTGAAAAGAGCTATAAACTAAAGAGTAAATCGGATCACTCTTGCCCTTCGGCATTCAGCTTCTATACAGTGCGTCCCAAAAAAGTTAACAGTTGGAAAAAGTCTCCCCAAATCAATATTTCACAATATTTTCCCAAAATGTTCATTCTTGTTGATAGCTTAGGGTCTCTCCTATGCAATGACACAAAAATCTGACTTGTTATTAAGCTTCAGTGATCAAAAACCACTTTTGTGAAAGGGTGCAAAATTCAGACTTGACAAGAATTTGTATTTTTTCCTGGCATGTATGAACGAAGTTTAGAACCGTTTAATATTGACAGTTGAAAAAAGTCTATCCCCATGCAAATATTTCAGAAAATTTTCAGGAAATGTTCATACCTGTGGAAAGCTTAGGGCCTCTTCTATCATATGGCACCAAAATATGTCACAATATTTTACGCTTGAGTGAGCAAAGGCCAATTTTTGTGAAAGGGTGCAAAATCCATACTTGACAATGTTTTTTTATGTTCTGGCTGGTATCAGCAAAATTGAGAGCCATGAAAAGGCTTTTATGTTATATTCCGATCATTAAAAGAACAAACTTTATTCGCTGTATGTACTGATATATCCCAACAAAACTTTATGGTTTCCTTAGAATAGTTTGAAATATTTATTTGGGTATACTTTTTCCAACTGTTAACTTTTTTTCTGGGACGCACTGTATATATCCATTTGTTGACAAGTTTTTTTTTTTTTATAAACCACGCAATATAAGATCAGCTGTGAGGGTGAACTAATTACTAGCTCCAACCCTTTCAAATATAGGGGCGTCCACCCCCCCCCCTTAAATATATTTGGGCGCAAATTAAGATGTCTGAGAATAGGTGTATACCCTCTTCAATTATTTTCATTTTTTGTTTTTTAAATATTCTGTCGTTTCTCTCAACCCAGGTGACTAAATGGGTTCGTGGTAGGAATTGATTGTTTGAGGGCCTTAGCACGGCATACCGACTAAAGCCAAACAATTTTCAAGACACACATAAAACATATGGAGACAATCATGTACATGTATGTTGGAAGCTTTCTTGACAGACTTTGGAAACTTTGGAAGCATACAGAGACATTCATTCGTACGTGATATGCGCAACACAAAAAATAATGTAAATTTTACTAGGCCTACCAGAAATTTGAAACAGAGCCTAACCAGGGGCGTAGCCATTGGGGGCACTCCCCCTCCCGAACGAAAAAAAGTTAAAAAGAGGAGGAAGCAAGGAAGAGCGGGAATGCACATGTGCGGTTGAATAAAATACGATGCGATCGCTTCCCACAACTTCGATCCCCTACTAGATATGTCATTGTTTTCTTACATCCACCTAATAAGACAGGGGCCGCCCCTTCTCACATAAAACAAAGTGCCCCTCCGTAGCTGGACCCACGCTACGCCTCTGTACATACCGTCCATCCGCCCCCGTCGGTATCCATATCGCAATAGACCTGGAATGGTCTTCCAGAGTCCAGGGTCTGTATGGTATACACCCCACTGTTTGTGGCTCCTCTGGATAGAACCTCGGAGCAATCCTTCGGCAAGGATAAAATTGAACCTGCAGAAAAATATATTCGAAACAATTATGAATTCACATCATAGCCACTTCATAATTCAGAATAATAAAAATATGTCCATTAAACCCAAGACATTGATTTTTTTTAATACTGGGTTTAGTAATTGCATAGACCTAACAATACCCTTGTAAAACAATTAAAAGAAATATAGTTGGAGCCTAGTTATACTCACAGGCATAGCCAGGATTTTTCAATAGGGGGGCCAGATGTGAAGGATGCAACCGCATAGCAAGGATTTCTAGGGGGCGGTTGTGGGGCACGCGAAGAGTGCGAAATTGGTGATGAGCACGCAAAGCGTGCTCCCCAGGGGTGGGTGCAGGGAGGGGTAGCTCTTACGTTTTACAGCAAATTTGAGAGAAAGATAAACGACTCGTAGCAAACAATTTTTTAGGCGCAAGACTTCTTTTAAATGCGGAATGTTAGTTCGACGCCCTGGCTGCTTTTCAGTTATTTGGACGCAATACTGCACTGTATGTAACAGGGGTGGGTGCAGGGAGGGGGAGTTCCCCCCCCCCCCCCCCTCCCACGCGAAGCGCGAAAGCTCCAACTTTTTCAGCAAATTTGAGCTCAAACGTCAGAGCTTTCGCGTGGGAGGGAAAACTCCCCCCCCCCCTTCCTGCACCCCCTCGCGTGCTCACAACTGCCCCCTAAAATTCCAGGTTGCCGGTCACCCCCCCCCCCCCCCCCGCCCCAATTATGAACACGGATCGACACCCCTGTGTATAAGATGTGTATGTAAGGACATTCAACTCTCAAGGCTCAAGAGAATGAAAAGTGAAGTGCTTGTTTTAAATTGAATGATTTCATTTAGAAAATGGGTGTCGATTGCAAGAATTGCAAAGATTGCAATTGTACGGCCACCCCTCCCACATAATTTCCGAATGAACTGTATCCTACAGATGTCCTATGGAGCTTTTTGATTTATCCGTTCGCACGCCCCCCCCCCCCCCCTCCCAAACTTGCATATGGATCGACGGCCCTGTTTTAGGATTATATGTCTTGTTTTCCCATAGTATCCTCATCAGTAAACTGTTCTCCCTGAGGGCCCTGCAAACATATTATCACCCTATCTTTGCCCTGGCAACAATGATAAGGCACTCAAGCATACAAGGATTTTCTTCCTACCGGGGTTCAATTTACTTCACCTGGGTAGAGTGTGGCAAATGTAGAGCAATGCCTCCCCAAAGGACGTTAGTGCTGTGGTATCAGTCCGAACATGACTTTACATTTGTTATTGGTACGTGTCATGTGGAAACGTAACTAACTGCAACAAGTTTCTAGATTGAAAGGTCTCCAAAAATGACATCGATAAAAAACGGGGTCCGCTCGCTATTCATAAGGACCGCTATTCATTTAACGCGCTTTATGAATAGCGTCCTTATGAATAGTTATGAATAGTGGTACTTATGAATGGAGGTCCTTATGAATAGGGAGGTAATTTGTCTATGGTTTGCTCGCTATTTAGAAGGACTGCTATTCATACAAAACCGATATTAATTTAGTCACGCGTTGTGGATAGCGGTCCTTATGAATATGTGGTCCAAATGAATAGCGGTCCTTATGACTAGCGAGGTTACCACAAGAAATCTGACCCTAAATTTACCAACGGATTTCCATTGTTTCCATTTGGTGTATATTTCTAGATCAATCACGTATAAAGATGGTTTATGATAATCTAAGAACGCTTATATTGCGCGGTCGACATTAAACTGACCTCCTGAAATGGATATATGTTTATCCAAGAAAAACAAGGAGGCATATTGATCAAATGTATACTGACCACGGCTTCGTAGGCACATGATTTTTTTTTTAAGTAATGATAATTCGTTATCTATACTCCATAATGTCGGAGGGTGCTATGGCTTCGACACGCACGCTTGCGTTAAAAAAGAAAGATATATATAAATATATATTACTGGATGGTGTATTAATGGGACACTAAAAAATGAGGTTTATTTCGTCATGATAGGGACTGGTGTATAAGGGAGACACGGGACAAAAAGTGTCTCCCAAATACATCGTACATGGGTGTGTGTGTGTGTGTGTGTGTGTGTTTATATATATATATATATATATATATATATATTTCAAGGAAGGACAGCTCTGGGAACTTTGATTAAAGTTACGCAACCATTATTCTCTCATTTCCTTTCACATTGTATTTATTTCCACGAGAGTTGCCCAAGCTGTTGTATTGTTATTTCCTTACAATTATTACACTCCTGGTGCTCCACAATTATCACCCTGGCTTTAGCATGGCTGCATTTACGGCGCTCAAGTATTTCAAGGAATTAATTCCTGCCAGGTACCCATTTACCTCACCTGGGACAAGTGTGGCAAATTTAGATAAACTTCTTGCCAAAAGACACTAGTGCTGGGCCAGGGATTCGAACCCCGTACATATACATAGTATTATACAAGTTATGGGTTGGGGCTTGTTTTTTCTTTAATCCAAAGTTTAGCAAACATTTTCATAAGCTGGCATTATTGAGGTTTTACTTTACCTTAGCTTTCATATAATTTAATATCTTAAATCTGCATTTGACTAAAGTATTAAACGGGTTAAAGAATGTAGCCATCCTGATTGGTCAAATAACACCCCGTGACCGTGCAAAAAAATGTGATAACACACGGCAAAAAGGCTCTAAAGCACGGCTGAGCTGGGCGTACGCGTATCTCTGGTGCGTGCAAACTTAAAACGCAATGAAATCGCGTAGTTTAATTGTCATTTTAGCGCAGGGATTACATGCGCGCACTGAAACGCGCATGACTTTTGTTGGCTGCACTTCTGTGATGTCATCCAGGAAAGCAAATGGCAGCCTCCATGACTGTGCGACTCTTGGCGTTTCTATGGGGTTCGTAACCATTTTTATAGACTTCATAATCATATTGCCGACCCGTTTTATCAAACTATTAATACATGGTTGTGAGTTCGTGCGTTAGTGCGATCTGGCAACACGCAGGTTTTTATCGTGGTGTCAAACACACTCGGCTTGCGCCTCGTGCGTATGGTATACACCACGATAAAAACCTTTGTGTTGCCAGCTCGCACCAACGCACTCCCAACCATGTATTAATAGTACATGTATATTAAGCAAAGAAGAGGTGTGGTACTAAGAAAGAAGCACAAAATCGAATTTCACCTCTACAGAATAATTCTCCAATTAATTTTCAAAACATCTTTAGTTTTTAAGACAATTTTTTTCCCTGTATCTACATCAATAGCGGAGAAAACAATGCTGATGGCCCTATTCGCCATTGTTAGCAAATAGAATATTTGCTTATCATTGTAAACATTATGGTAAAATTGGGTTTCGAATGATTTAAGTTTGCTATCGTGTTTTATTTATTTATTTTTTGTGGGGGGTGTATTTTCTTAACCAGAGGATCTTTATTATTGAAATATAATTGCATCACAACATTCATTAAAAAATATGACACTTTTTAAAGGACAAGTCCAGTCCAAAAATTACTTGGGCCTAATTGAAGCAGAAAAATCAGACCTAAAGATTAAAAAAAATTGAGGAAAATCGGACAACTAATAAGAAAGATATGAATATTAAGCGGCAAAAAAAAAAACTAAGGGAAACAGTGAAAATTACTAGACAAACTGAAAAACTCAGTCATGCGTTTGTGACCTCATTGGCTCACAAATCTTACACCAATAATTGTTTTGTTTATATTCATGATACTAATTTTAATTTTTTTGTCCAAGAATATGATTTCTTCATGAATTGAACCAACTTGTAGTTAAACATGTAGTAATATGTTTTCTTCAAACTTTTTTTGATCTGTAGGT
Organism: Heliocidaris erythrogramma; assembly: GCA_025617745.1. NCBI lineage: Eukaryota > Metazoa > Echinodermata > Echinoidea > Camarodonta > Echinometridae > Heliocidaris > Heliocidaris erythrogramma. Next base: position 14,900,177 of record CM046870.1, on the reverse strand, counting down.
CTGATTTTTCGGCTTCAATTAAAACCAACTCATATTCCCATTTGAGATCTTATCTTTTTTTTAATGTGGAGGGGGTTCTCTTCATAACTTAATTCACTTTGAAGCCATAATGGCGTACTTTGCTATTCTTCCACAATGTTACAATAACATTATCTGAGTACTATCTGTTATTGAGTCTGAGTCTCAATATATATTTACGGGAAAGGTCGTTTCTCTGTTTGAATTTAACTCCAGACTAAAATCACTTTCGATTTCTTCAATATTACATTTCTTATTTCCCTTTCAACATCTCAGCTGGAGTTACATTTATCCGATTTATAACTCGGTATGACTCTGTATATCAACCTGGTAGTTCAATCTCCGTTTGCGTGAGGTCAAAAACTACCTACTCTGTTTCGAAGTTATGATCATGATCATAACAGTACTTCAAAACAGAGTAGGTATACCTCTAGCTCTATACACGATGGCGTAGCGTCAGATGGCAAAGGGGAATCCCCCTTGAATGAAGAAAAGGGGGGAGGAAAAAGAAAAGTGGAGACAAACGGAGGAAGATAACATTTTCCTACTATGAAAGGGTAAGAACCCTTTGTATATCCCACGATTGGTTGCTATGCTCCCTCGCGTTTAGTACATCTAGGGAAAGAGAAACTGGTCCCTCCCCCTTCTCTCTCTCTCTCTCTCTCTCTCTCTCTCTCTCTTCGCACCGGTGAGAGTATGCTATATGCAATCTATATTTCCCAATGTGTGACAGACTGATATAATAGTACAACGGACGAATTTTTGAACCATTAATCGATACCACAAGCGTAATAACTTCCTCTTGATGAGGAAACGAGTGTCAAAAATCAACAAGCGCTATCACTACAATCCCAGTTCGTGTCATGATCCCATAACATTGTAGTTATGTATTCCTGGGTAAGCAGATCCACGTTGGGGAAAATTCGACCACCGCCCTTCCCCTCCCCCCTTCCCCCCCCCCCCCCCCCCTCCTCTTTTTCCAATCCTGGATCTCCCTCTGCGATTCGTCTGCAAAATCGCCTTCCCGTTATTCCTTATGTGGTTTGCCAATATTATGAACGAGCTATATAGAGACAGGTAAAAATAAGGTTTTCATATCCGTCGCATAATTCGTTGCGTGGAGGAAAAATGAGGTTATCAAGCATTTTGCCGCACTCCCCCAGCCCCCGCACCCCCTTCCCTCCCCATTCTGACATACTGGATCTACCTCTGGTTTATAATTCGTTACAGAACTCGCCTTTACCTAATTCCCTGCGTGATGTGAAACCACGAATACAAAGATGCTAGTGAAAATAAAGGTTTAATATTGTATGTCATGTTGCAAGTATCAAGTATTTTGCTCCCCCCCCCCCCTTCTGAAATCCTGGATCTTCCTCAGATTGATTATTCGTGTTAGGAGTCGCCTTCGCCTAATGCCCTACGTGGTGTGAAAATATTTTGGTAAAGCTACACGTGAAAATAAGGATTTGGTATATGGTAAGCTCAGAACAAATCCTGTTTGGGTAGCCTATCAAATATATTATCGTCTGTCAATATGTGTCACGCCGCTTGCTGAATAGATCTGTTGTCATGACGATGAAGTTCAATAAAGGAGGAGGGAATGGTATATGGACACAAAACAATTCAAGCAAAACATGAAAGGGCAATTTGAATATCAAATATATATGAGGGTCGAAAAACATAAATAGAAGAGATAGGCCTATATACAGTGCGTCCCAGAAAAAAACGAAACCGAGATTTATCGACGTTTAATCATATCTTAATTACAATTAAGATTAATAACACATATTCGTAAAGCTTGGATCCTCTTCTTTCATTTGATGCCACTCATATGATACATACTTCACGCATGAGTGAATAAAGACAATATGAAGCAGGGCTACCAAAAAGTCGTTTGGCCAACGATATCCGAATTTCAAAAAGATAATCACATTTCTAGAGAGTTCATTTTCTGCCCATTCATATGACACCTCAGTCTGGAAAAATGAGCCAGGGATAACAAAGCTCTGTTGGTGTAAATTGATGCTTGCATGATTTATTAAAGGTTCCCAGATCGTCCCCATTCTCTTACCAGAAACACTAGTTGCTCTGTTTTTAACTGCATGGTTAATTAATTAAAGGAGAATGAAACTCAACAAACATTAGCTGACAATCATGTGGAAAATTGTCAGCCTGTTCAAAATATCTTGAAAATTCTCCTATTTGATTACTCAGTAAGGAGAACAATCTCTGTAAAGTTTGCAGATTCCATGCTAGATATTATCCTATGGGGCTGCCATTTTGAAAAACTGTGATGTCATAGTCGTACATGTCCATTTACCTGTACACAATGGATATGATGTTGCATAATGAATAACTATTGCACAACTAAAGCCACCATCTTGGTACCCCCATTGTCTCGCATAGGTGATATCTAAGAGCAGTTGTAGGTCTTTGTCACTTCTTTGAAGAATTGACAAACCTTTGTCTGACCAAGCAACACCTTATGCATGCCAAATCCTTCTTAAGAAACAGCTGGACCAAATATCTTGACACAAATAGGTTATATGACAGGATAAAAGTATCGTCGTTTGAATGTACATAACTACAAAAATGGTTTATTATGAGAAAATCCAGTGTCATGCATTCCACAGGTGATCATATTCAGTGTCATCCGATGAAACAGACACTCACCCATAATTGTATAAGAAAAAATTATATTGATATTGTAAAATTATGATTTGGGAGAATATTTTCAAAGTGTGTACTTTTTTTGATATGCACAGACTGTAATTAATTAAATTAGAAATATTACTGAAATATTTGTATTAAGTTTCATTTCCTTAACTGCTTAAGCTTATCATAATACGATAATGGTATAACACTGAAATAAACTGCATAAAACAGGTCTTTAATTCAGCTTTAAAAAACGTTCCTTACCTGGATGCAAATTGGACATAATAAAGAAACAGTTTTGGGGGAAATAAAATATCTATTATCTAAATATATCTCTTTTGATTTTATCATTCACGTTTCCGTCTTAAATATAATATAATTTCTATCATTTATTTTATTGTCCTCCATATACTTGACTTTCAAAAATAAATGTATGGTTTGATAAACTGACTAGGCTTATGTTTGCTGCACAATGCAGAATCAGGGATACAATGATTTTTTTTCCCGAATAAATTATAGCATTCCCTCAAATTACCTCAAATACGTTTCCCCCTTGGCCCCTCCAGTGAGGTGGAACCCCCTCCCATTCATTTATTGTGTCTTTTATGCCCTCCATCCAGCCCCCCCCCCCCCTCTATAATGACGACACCAGGCGTCTTGTTAGACTGTCTTTTGTTCTATTGTTAGCAACAATGTTATTATTTATGATGATAATTCCACAAGACATGTTGAGGCATAAATATATATGTAGTAATCCCTTAGAAGTCCAATTCACTATCCTCCCCACCCCATATGTCAAGTTGTTAAAGTGGAAATTACATAAACGAATATGTAATATTAGTTTTAAGTGGTAATATAGTACCTGGCACTGGAACACCTGGTGTCTGGAAATGCTTCAGGACAGTGGCAAGATCAACCAAGGCTTCCGCCAACTGCCTGGTACCATCTTGTGTTCCACGTCTCCACCCTCCATCTACTCCTCCTCCTCCTGCTCCATCTCCTCCTGCTCGGCACTCCTGCACAAGCTCCCGGAGCTGTCTGGCCAGACTCTGAGACTGTTTCTCCTGTTCGTTCACTGACTCGTCACTACCTCTGCTGCTGCAATTGCAATCGCATTGTCCTCTTGTTAATATCGGAGCAGGCGGTGTCTTGATCGTGATGTGGGGTCTACAAACAAATCTCTCCTGGTTTTCTATATCACTGACCTCCTGGTCGACGTCCGTTTCGTCCGTGGTGACGTTAATTGTGTCCTGGCCATCGGTGTCCACAGTCACCCGGACAGTGGACGGCTCTCTTGTCGTTTCATTGTTCTGTGCCCTGCACAAAATCGTACTTAAAAGAATAACCACGACTGCAAGTCTCCGTTTCATGTTTTTAGATTGTTGAGATTAAGTTATTCCAAGTCCGTGAAGAAAGTCAGCCGAGCATCCAGGTTTACTTGCGTTTATCCACGTACATGTATGTCCAACAGGTAAATATTTGCAATGATTATGATAACTTTTTTCAGAGGTAGGAAGCAGCTCAAATAATGGCCATGCTAGTTAACAATCTTAGAAGTTTCTAAACCTAGTTTAGCAGCATAGATAACCATTTATATCAGATATGACTGTCTGCATGAATGTCACGAAACCTGTCTCCAGTACGGTGCATTGCCCTATGACTGCAGAGTTCCAATCCAGGAGCAAAACACACAAGTACAATGTTGTCCAGACTCTGCAGGCACAAGGAAAAGCCACACCGGATACCAGAGCAATTGAAAGTGACATCCCCGGTTCCCTTAGGATCCTGACTTCAAAACGCGTCAGTGAAAATATAACTCCCGCGAGAGATCAAAATTGCGGACGAAATATTGGCCGCTGGTTGGGAGATGGCGATTATAAAATCAGCGAAATAAGGGGAAAGGGGGAGATTGAAGTAAAAGGTGTGCCTGGAAAGTATTTATGAATTCACCTGCCATGGTAACTATATATGTAATAATTGACTCAGAATGCGTCATGGAGGTTTAGCCCCCTGTTCTGTAAGTCCGTTATCAAAGAGTAACTAAACATGTATCTTTCAGGACGTCCGTAATTGATAAATTATTCGGGTTATCGAGGCTCCGTACAGTCTGAAATCCTAATGGTATGATAAAATCTTACGATTGATATGTGTTGGTCATCTGCATCTGTTGAAAGGGCATGGTTTTCAAAGTTCACTGTGGCGGCGTCAAGGAGGGGCTTGTAGGGAATCGCAGCCCCCCCCCCCCCCCCCCACCCATCTTTCCTGGAAGTCTCTCTCCCACCCGCCCCATCCCCCATTGCCCCTGTTTACCTCCTGACTAAGTCCTTGCTCAAACTTTCTTACTTTGCTAATATTGCAGCTAGTCTACTCAACACTTTTGTCCTGACTGTATTTTGTTGTGGTAGATAGGTTATTGCATCCAAACTCATCTCCAAAAATGAAGAAGAGAGGAGGAAATCCCAAACCCAAGCCCACCTCCTCCAAAAACACACACCTCTATAGCTCCACCAGCACTTTACAGTCACCATGTTGTAAATGATAAGCAAAGAACGAAATTAAAGCTCTTTCATGATCAGAATAATTATTATATCAGTTTTTTTGTTGATAAAGAATGCTTAAAACCGGATTTGGCTGACGTAAATTATACTGAAAACAAAATACATTTTTTATAAAGACTTGTGAAATTTGTAAAACAATTTCGTGTGCATTTTTTTTCCTTGGGGGATCATTAGCCATTTGACTAATTACAATCATGATAGACATGCACAACAGTTCACCCGGAAGTTCCAAACGGAACCCATCGGAAGTAGTGTCTGGGGTCAGTGGCGTAGTATAGCTATGGTCCTGTTATTTGGGGGAGGGTGAGCTAGTATTACTCTAGGTGAATGAAATCAAACGCGAGGCAACTGAGCGACCGACTTGAAGAAATGGACCAAATCTTGTCATATTCTGATCACCTTATTCTTTCTATGTCCCTACTCCCTATTTCTCTTTTTTTATCAGTTTGTTTCTTAATATCCAAAATTCTTTGGAAGCACATATAGAGACTTTATATAATGTGATAAGCGCTACACAAGAACGGAATATGATTACTATTTCTTTACCCCGCCCCCACCCCCCCCCCCCTCTCTCTCTCTCTCTCTCTCTATCTCCATCTCTCTTTCTCTGTCGTTGTTTATTTGTTTGTTATTCGATTTGGAGAACTGGTGTGTCTCCACCCCCAGTACTAAACCACTGTCTGCGGGTCAATGACACTGTCTCAGGCACATGTATATGGAATAAAATCATCATCCAAGTTTAGTTTTCAGAGGATTTGCCAAAACAGACATTTTTCCGGCTTTTATATTGTGGAAAACTGTAAAACTTCTTTCATTTATTCATTTATTCCAATCAAAGATAAAAATAGAATTAACAATAAAGTAAATATATTATACATAGAATGCGGAGCAAGAAAGAACAAAATGTGTTATAAAGAGCTGCCACCAAATAAAATACGCATTAAAATTATTAAATAACATGGAAGAACAAAACAAAATTTGTATAATAGAACAGAGGCATAACAACATTAATTTACCAGACAAGCCCTACACAAACAATTACCGTGCCTGATATAAAAAAGCAACGCAATTAATGCTCATATCTTTGAAGTAAAAACAACTTATATCTCCTTTTAAAAATATTCAATGATGTGCTTAGTTTAATATTCAAAGGTATATCATTCCAAATTTTAGGACCTTTATAAAATATTGAATTAATAGTAACATTTGTTTTGACCAGAGGTAAATTATAGTCATACGGATTGCGTGTATTATACGAGTGAGTTTCACACTTTAATTTAAAACATTTTGAAAGACTATGTGAAATACGATTATTAAAACATAAATACATAAATATGGCAATATTTATATTATACAAATCAAAGACATTCAATAATTTCAATTGATAAAAAATTGGAGCAGTGTGGGCAAGAAAATTAGCATGCATTATAATTCTAACAGCTTTTTTCTGTAAACGAAATAATCTTTGCATAGAATAATTAACAGTGTTAAACCATGAAGTATTACAATAATGCAAATGGGGTGAAATAATAGCGTTATAAATCATTAATAAAAATATTGAGTTCACATCTTTTTAAAAATTGAACGATTTGGAAGAAATTAATTGACTTTGGAATAAAAGGATTCTAAGCAATTAGACAGTTATTCAGTAGTCAGTAGTCACCCAAAACCGGTTTCAGATTAAAACAAACAAAACTTTTAAAGTTATATTGAGACAATGTTCCACACTGACCCATGTATATCGCAGGAAAATGGCACGTGACACCTCCCCCCCCCTTATCTATTTCTGGCTACGCCACTGATATTAATATTTCTCCGGGCTTTATTTCTACAAAGATGGATAGGGTTGAAAGTGGCTTTTAGGTTATGATTAGGGTTAGGGTACTAGACGGATCCACTATAGGGCAACATCGCCCCCCCCCCCCTTGAAAATAAACTAAAACAAATAAAAGAGATAAACAAACAAGTGAAAAAAACATTAAAAGGGGCTATATGTCACGCAGCCAATTTCATGGTTTTATGCCAAAAGGCATGATTATGCCAAATGTGGCAATTATGGTCAGTATATCTAACGGTACTAACCGAATTATTGGGCTTTTGATAACTGAAGCTGATTATGAACAACGCCATCTACGGTTTTTTTCTTTTTCACGCAAACTTCTTTGTTTCGTACTATGGATATATTAGGCCCTTGTTCTTTAGTTTTGGGGACAGACTTTACAAAATTACCAAATTGTCCATATGTAATAGTTAAAGACCTCAGCCTGACCCAAAACAACCATATATTGACGTAAAGCTTAGTAAACAAAGAATATAATTACCCTGGGTATTCATAAATTTTCGTCTATGTTTATCCATAAAAAATAAAAAAGATATTTTTTTTTGGTCCGCCCCCTCCCTATGGCGTAACAACAGAGGAAACTGCAGGGGGTCGCTAGACGTGTGACGACATGTCATGTATACAGCTCCGAGTGCGTCTACACGATATGTCGTCATCAAATTTTCACCCCCCGCAAAGTAGCGTTCCTCAGAGACGGGGCCCTCGTCAGAAAAACCACCGGGGCTCAACATTCGGGACGCTGTTACTCATTCCACAGGAAACGGAATCTCATGAAGTTGGTTTCAATTTGTTCAGAAAATATATAGCTCCCCGTGGATGAATAAAGTGTAAATTTCAAAATTCGGTCAGGCTGAGGTCTTTAAGAAGTCTTTATTATCGTTATCGTGAAATAAGTCACCCCTCGTTCACTCCGCACAGTATCGATTTATTAGATATATTGTATTTCTTTCCTGATGCTTTAGAAAATTTTTAAATTCTTGCTGGCTCAGCCCCTTTAAAAAATTTGGCTCGTGACCTGCATTACGTCATAAACTATTTTTTTTTAGAACTAGCACTTACGTTGGAATAACATATATCTCAACAAAACTTGTATGTTTGTAACAAAAGTAAGGTGATATTATAATACATGCACAATGTATAATGAATGTTTATGCTACAAAATGTGAGGTCACAACGAGCATGGTCACTTCTCGATATACCACTGAAAAGGTTTTATTATGGATAAATATGCATAGATTATAATAAATTAGCATTAAATCAAGAAATGTCATGAGATTAATGCCAGTATCATTGTTCTATTTTAGTGACTGATCTTACCTATGTGTTAAACATTTTTGAGGTGCTTTTTCTCTTGATGTACCATTGAAAATGTGTTTATATGCATGAACTAGCATCAATTAACATGAAGAGCAAGAAAATTGAATTCGTTGAAGCAATGGACACTGCAGTTGCATTTACCTGCACAAACTCACCTGGACATAACTGGTTTCCATATTTCAAGATATACAATTGATTTTTTTTGTGTGCATAAAATCTGCATAAATTATCACTTTTGAAGTGGGTATCAATCACAGATTTTGCGGCACCCATCTTAAAATTAATGCTTTTTGATATACATGATTCACAGGATAAAACTTATGTAAATTCTGTATCCCAAATTTAGTTTAACAGAAATGTTAGACATTCATCAAACAAGGAAATACTTACATTTCCCTGTTCAGACTATGCTAGAACTTCTACAGATAATCAGTTCTTTTGTGGCTCTTCCTTTCTCTATTTTTTCTCTCTCCACTCACACTCTCTCTCTCTCATGCTCCTCTCTTTATCTCTCTCTCTCTCTCATGCTCCTCTCTTTATCTCTCTCTCTCTATTACTCCACCCTCCATCACTCCCACTCTCTCTTCTCCCACTCTCTTTCTCTCTCTCTCCCTCTCTCTTTCTCTCTCATGCTCCTCTCTTTATCTCTCTATTACTCCACCCTCCATCACTCCCACTCTCTCTTCTCCCACTCTCTTTCTCTCTCTCTCCCTCTCTCTTTCTCTCATGCTCCTCTCTTTATCTCTCTCTCTCTATTACTCCACCCTCCATCACTCCCACTCTCTCTTCTCCCACTCTCTTTCTCTCTCTCTCTCCCTCTCCTTTCTCTCATGCTCCTCTCTTTATCTCTCTCTCTCTATTACTCCACCCTCCATCACTCCCACTCTCTCTTCTCCCACTCTCTTTCTCTCTCTCTCCCTCTCTCTTTCTCTCATGCTCCTCTCTTTATCTCTCTCTCTCTCTATTACTCCACCCTCCATCACTCCCACTCTCTCTTCTCCCACTCTCTTTCTCTCTCTCTCCCTCTCTCTTTCTCTCATGCTCCTCTCTTTATCTCTCTCTCTCTATTACTCCACCCTCCATCACTCCCACTCTCTCTTCTCCCACTCTCTTTCTCTCTCTCTCCCCTCTCTTTCTCTCTCTCTCCCTCTCTCTTTCTCTCTCATGCTCCTCTCTTGATCTCTCTCTCTCTATCACTCCACCCTCCATCACTCCCACTCTCTCTTCTCCCACTCTCTTTCTCTCTCTCTCTCCCTCTCTCTTTCTCTCTCATGCTCCTCTCTTTATCTCTCTCTCTCTATTACTCCACCCTCCATCACTCCCACTCTCTCTTCTCCCACTCTCTTTCTCTCTCTCCCTCTCCCTTTCTCTCTCATGCTCCTCTCTTTATCTCTCTCTCTCTCTATCACTCCACCCTCCATCACTCCCACTCTCTCTTCTCCCACTCTCTTTCTCTCTCTCCCTCTCTCTTCTCTCATGCTCCTCTCTTTATCTCTCTCTCTCTATTACTCCACCCTCCATCACTCCCACTCTCTCTTCTCCCACTCTCTTTCTCTCTCTCTCCCTCTCCCTTTCTCTCTCATGCTCCTCTCTTTATCTCTCTCTCTCTCTATCACTCCACCCTCCATCACTCCCACTCTCTCTTCTCCCACTCTCTTTCTCTCTCTCCCTCTCTCTTTCTCTCATGCTCCTCTCTTTATCTCTCTCTCTCTATTACTCCACCCTCCATCACTCCCACTCTCTCTTCTCCCACTCTCTTTCTCTCTCTCTCCCTCTCTCTTTCTCTCATGCTCCTCTCTTTATCTCTCTCTCTCTATATTACTCCACCCTCCATCACTCCCACTCTCTCTTCTCCCACTCTCTCTCTCTCTCTCTCCCTCTCTTTTTCTCTCATGCTCCTCTCTTTATCTCTCTCTCTATCACTCCACCCTCCATCACTCCCACTCTCTCTTCTCCCACTCTCTTTCTCTCTCTCCCTCTCTCTTTCTCTCTCATGCTCCTCTCTTGATCTCTCTCTCTATATCACTCCACCCTCCATCACTCCCACTCTCTCTTCTCCCACTCTCTTTCTCTCTCTCTCCCTCTCTCTTTCTCTCTCATGCTCCTCTCTTTCTCTCTCTCTATCACTCCACCCTCCATCACTCCCACTCTCTCTTCTCCCACTCTCTTTCTCTCTCTCTCCCTCTCTCTTTCTCTCTCATGCTCCTCTCTTTATCTCTCTCTCTCTCTATCACTCCACCCTCCATCACTCCCACTCTCTCTTCTCCCACTCTCTTTCTCTCTCTCTCCCTCTCTCTTTCTCTCTCATGCTCCTCTCTTTATCTCTCTATTACTCCACCCTCCATCACTCCCACTCTCTCTTCTCCCACTCTCTTTCTCTCTCTCTCTCTCTCTCTTTCTCTCTCATGCTCCTCTCTTTATCTCTCTCTCTCTATCACTCCACCCTCCATCACTCCCACTCTCTCTTCTCCCACTCTCTTTCTCTCTCTCTCCCTCTCTCTTTCTCTCTCATGCTCCTCTCTTATCTCTCTATTACTCCACCCTCCATCACTCCCACTCTCTCTTCTCCCACTCTCTTTCTCTCTCTCTCCCTCTCCCTTTCTCTCATGCTCCTCTCTTTATCTCTCTCTCTATTACTCCACCCTCCATCACTCCCACTCTCTCTTCTCCCACTCTCTTTCTCTCTCTCCCTCTCCCTTTCTCTCTCATGCTCCTCTCTTTATATCTCTCTCTCTCTCTATCACTCCACCCTCCATCACTCCCACTCTCTCTTCTCCCACTCTCTTTCTCTCTCTCTCCCTCTCTCTTTCTCTCTCATGCTCCTCTCTTTATCTCTCTCTCTCTATTACTCCACCCTCCATCACTCCCACTCTCTCTTCTCCCACTCTCTTTCTCTCTCTCCCTCTCCCTTTCTCTCTCATGCTCCTCTCTTTATATCTCTCTCTCTCTCTCTATCACTTCACCCTCCATCACTCCCACTCTCTCTTCTCCCACTCTCTTTCTCTCTCTCTCCCTCTCTCTTTCTCTCATGCTCCTCTCTTTATCTCTCTCTCTCTATCACTCCACCCTCCATCACTCCCACTCTCTTTCTCTCTCTCTCCCTCTCTCTCTTTCTCTCTCATGCTCCTCTCTTTATCTCTCTCTCTATCACTCCACCCTCCATCACTCCCACTCTCTCTTCTCCCACTCTCTTTCTCTCTCTCTCTCCCTCTCTCTTTCTCTCTCATGCTCCTCTCTTTATCTCTCATACAACACTATTTCTCTCTTGACTTTTCATTTAGAGTGAAAATGTTGTTTTGACACTTCTTAAGAAAATATTTGCTGGATTTTCATTAATTGTTCTTAGGAAAACCATGGATAATGTTCATGAGCCCATGACAACAAAAACTTGAATTAAGATGCTCACACATGATTTTGAATCAATCATCAAGCACCCTTTAATACACGTAACAGTACACAGACAATTTTACAATAAACATATTTTTCATAACTGACATAAAATTGTAGCCTTGAGACCACTACGTTTATCACATATCAATGAAAGACTAATAACCTTGTAGATTTCAGAACGAATGCAATATGCGTGGAACCTAGTCAAATATGTACAATTCATCCATGTTTGCTTTGGTGATTAATGACCTTGTATATTTCAGTACAAATACATGTAATATATATGCAAGAACCATGTCAACTATAATATACACTTTTCATTTTCGGTGAATTTCTTGCTATATATGCATTACAATTAACTAAGAAGCATTTTCAACTACACCCCTTACTATATATATTATATTCTCTAGCATTCCTTTCCAAGTTCATATAAATGACATATTTCTTTTTTTCTAATTTCACTTCGGTATATACATCAATAAATAGTTTTACTATAAATCTTTACATTGACACTGAAAATTATATACACATCTGATATTTGTGGCATCATATAGTACCAGTAGAGTATCATAAAAGTTTTTCAATTATAACTATAACTTAAAATTTAATTATATTCCTTTTTCTTTTTGATGAACCCGATCCTTGACCGACAATCAGCCTCAAGGCATGTAAGTGATAAAATTAACGTATGTCTAACAGGAATATAGTACAATAATCATACATACATGTAACATCATAGGAACTTGATATATGATACCTATATTAACCAGCATGTCACAAAATATATTGGTGGGCAAATTTGGAAGCAGGTCAACAAAATTTGATTTGAGAAATTGGCTTTTAATTAGCAATGCTATTCATTTACGTAACATAACTGTCAAACATTGTTGTGGCAACATGAATGCAAAGACTTTCACAAAGGCAACTTCGGCAATTTCCATAGCCTCGTGTGTCATTTTATCGAAACATGAGTGAACACGACAATGCCATGTTACATAATCCAAATATAATTTCTATCTATAGGCAATACAAATGGGTATTGCATTGCCCGTAAGTTGATTTCTTTCGGAGGTCTTGCGATCGTGTTGGACATGTACACGTATGTGTGCTGATATAAAAAGGATCATATATTGAATAAGATTACGGAGTTGTAATCAACTCTTGAATAAATGTTTTCATCAAAACAGTTTTTGAGTAATTAAGAATAAAAATAATACAATATTAGATGTCTTCGAAGCTTCATGTACAGTGTCTCCTTTGAGTGACGTTTTTGTGTAAGCTTTTGATCGAGAATGCTAGGAACTACACATTATACATGAGCAGAAAGAGCAAACATCACAGAAAACCTTGAGTCTATTTCCAATGCAGTATGTTGCACTGTGGTAAGAGCGATTGGTAAGTGGCTAAATGAAAGTGATTACTTATGCTACAATGAATTTATCATTATGGTGTATGATCAAGTGTTCAATACACATGTATATGACAAAGTACACACAACGGTGAGGCAATTTTGAATTTAAAGGTAGAATACATTATATATCTTCAAATTTTATAAGGAGTAACATGCATTATATGTATTTCGGAGGAGGTGTAGTAACGAGGAGGTAGGTGGTATGGGGTATCCCTCCACCCCATCTCCCGAAAGGCACAAAAGGGGGGGATAAATGAATGCGACTGCATCTCCAATATGCTTCCATCTATATTCAATTAATTAATGACCCTGTGACCTTTGACACTTGGCAACACGTATCTCTTAGTCTCAGTACAACGTTTATGTATGTGAACTGAATTGAATTATTGATTCAACATGCACCTATCATGGTTACAGAAATTCATCTTCCATTGGTACATGTACACGTGAAACAACTTTTAAATAATTTTATGAATACTCGAGCCAAGTTTGGGTCTATCCGTCAATAGTTATTTATCACAGTAACCAGATTTTTTTCTAAGACTTTACAAAAACAACCTTTTATTACCCTGTGACCTTTGCACCCATAATGCATTATTGACGATGTCATCTTCCTGATGATATTGCACTTTCCTTTCATTTCAGTTTGACAATACGAAAACGAAAATTGAGCTCAAGTTAAAAAACACCAAAGGAAGCATGCTGGAGTGCTGGGGGGGGGAGGGAGAATCTGATTCAAACAACCATTTCCTATTGAATGGAACATTTATTTCCAACTTTAACCGTTATTTCCAGAGCCAAATAACTTGGAAAGCAGGATGGTCATGGGATGAATTCTTCTAACTACAGTGAAGAAGTCGGTGATCTACCATCAGAAACAAACAGGTAAACAGACTCTTGGGGTATAGATTTAGATCTAGATCTATTTAAAATTTGGTGAGCAAAGATATTATAGATTGTCAGGGTCTAGGTCTATAAGCTTGGTGTTGAGGAATACGATTATCTAAGTTAGACGTAGACCTGGAGTTTATTCCGTCTTAGACCTAGAACCTGATCTAGTCTAGTCTAGTACAGAAAAACATGAATAAGAGGTGGGTGGGTCTTTGCCGTGAGCTAGGCCACGTCAGTTTTTAATAGTGTTCTTCTATAAAAGAATTGATTTGTCCATGTCTTACAGAACTTCCAAACGAGTTTAAACTTCACTTAATATAATATAATAATAATCCTAGTCAACATTTCTTCAGTATAGTCCTAGACTTATTTATTATCAGGATCTGGTCAGAATCGCTTTGATACGTGTGATTTGGGCCAATGCAACGAAAATTGAGCTCAAGTGGTAAAAGGCCAAAGGAAGCATGATGGGGGTTTGTTTAAGGCAAGGGGGGGGGGGTGGCTTTATAGACTATTCAGTCTTGTTTTTAGATGAGACCAAGATACTTTGTTGAAAAATAATACTGAATGAAAACTGAGTCTAGGTAGATGGAGCATCTTGGTCATGTTATTATGTTGATTATTTTCTTTAGATGGATATGGAAAGGAAGTATCCACACGTAACTCATGGCTGAATATACTGTTTACACATCACAACAACTTTGTAGGGGATGAAGCAGAAAGTCCTACTAAAGATTCAAAAGAAAGACAGGTAACGCTATAATTGAAAGGATTTATAGATTTGGTGACAGATCCAGGATAGTTTTTACCTTACTTTCTTTTTGTAACTTAAAACAAGGAAACCATTGATCTTCTATTCTGGAAATGTGCTAAAGATACAAGAGTTTTGGTACCAGTTAGGGAAAGAATTAAGGATGTGTCAATTTACTCTGCTTAATGAAAAGACCATAATACTCGGTTTCTTGATGAAGATTATGTTTTGTTCTACCAACCTAGACAACAATATAATTATATGACATGATTGTATGAGCAGACTCAACTTCAACAAAACCTACAGTTTATGATTTGATATGTTTGTTATGGAAGTCGTACAAAGTGGAAAGATATATAGCTAACACATTAAAAATATATGTTCTTGACACCAATTGGCAGGGCATGGCCCAATTGATAGCTAGTGTGGAGTAAAAGAGAATGTATTTTTCACTCTGACATGTAACTGTTTTTGTATTTTTAAGTGACCGAATAAATAGCATTTTTTTTTTAATGTAGAGGGGAGGAGAATTGTGTTAACTATAAGAGATAGAGATAAAGATATGGTTTTAGATTTGAAGAAAATATAGATAATGATAACCATCTTAACTTCTATGTTAGTGTAAGTTAGTTAGTTTAAGTTTAATTATGTTATCTTTACAAATTTTAATTAGGACATGACAGTTGGTTTATATCTGCACATATCTGCGTATGCACATCGTTCAGAAAGACATTAGTGCAAGCACCAATAATAACTTTTGATCCTGTGCAATTTCAATTTGTTTTGACAATCAACATAGCTTTCACTATCAAAGAGTTACATAGAAATTATCATTAATATTATCATCTACGAGGAAATGCTTTCTATTAAACACTTAATTTGGCTTAGGACTATTGAAGTACATGTATAATCTGTGTGAGTTTAGAGTAAGACAAATAATATGTAGCTTGTACAAATTAGAATAGATGAATCATCTGATTTGGATTCAAGACAGCCTTTTTTTTTACGAGAGAATAATATCATTATCCCTCATTTTTCAAGACTAATAGGCCTAACCGGTACATCAGATGTTTAAAGTGGAAGTAATACATTTATATATATATGTGTGTGTGTGTGTGTGCGTTTGTTTAGCATTATGTCCGAGGACATTTTCGGACAGAGAACAAAAAAAAATCATGACAACAATGGTCCTCGGAAGGCGGACAATAGTCCTCGAACGTCGAACAATGAATTTATGCCTTATTCCGTCGACTGTCCGAGGACGAGTAACAATAGAGGAACAATAGTTGTCCTCGGAAGTAAAGCCATGTAAACGTGGGTGTGTGTGTGTGTGTGTGCGTGTGTGTTCTGGATAAACGCACAGGATATTTCACATGACGTAAATGATACAATATAATCATGTAACACTTCTTTAGTAACCAAATTTGACAGATTTTTTTTTTTCAAACAGTAAAGTTCAAAAATTGTAATACATGTACTTTTAAGGAGAGGGTGAAGTCATAATACCTAAATAATTCACATAGGATAAAACTTTATTCTTGATTTGTAATGGCTGGAGATTTTCCAGAGTGCATGACAACCGATAATTTTTAGATATTTTATGAAAAGATAGTGTCATTAAAATAATGATATTCTACGGATAACATGAATCATTATACAAGACAAGAAAGTCTTTTTGTTCATACCACAATACCAAGTATTTCAATAATTGTAGAAATGTTACAATTTTTATTTTAATCTGAGTATGCGTAGCAAATTATATCTTTCCTTTTGATCATGTAATCATAATAATATTGTTTGGAGAATAATATATTTTCCAAATTAATTTTTGAACACATTATATCCTCTCATATTTGGTCATTATTTCATACACATATTGTGATGGTAATGAAATATAACAAAGAAAAAAAATCATGAAATGAAGTATGAACAGGAATTATGTGTGTTTGTGCGTGAGAGAGAGAGGGAGAAAGCGAGAGCAAGAGAAAGCTAGAGACAGTGAGTGAAGGAAAAAGAGAGAGACAGTGAGTGAAGGAAAAAGAGAGAGACAGTGAGTGAAGGAAAAAGAGAGAGAAAGTTAGAGACAGTGAGTGAAGGAAAAAGAGAGAGAGAGGTGAGAGACATTTTCGGGCCAGTCAAATCGGGCTCAAAATAATGTTAAAGATTATGGCGGCTAGGATTATGGCGGCTAAGTTTATGGGGCTTGACCCAAACGTTTTCTAGCATGCAACACAATTTTTTTTTCATATAATGGATGGATAGTGTAGTCTGTACTCTCATTCCTCTCACCTTTAGCCTTCTTTTACTTTTTGCTCTCACGCCATGTTCTGTACCATTTGGTACTAGTTTATAATAACAAGATAATCTAGTTGACTCATTTACCCCAGTTGCTTAATCTCCAGCCCAGTGGGTTCCCTGTAAGGCAACATTGTATATGTCCCCTCTATCTCATGCACTCTGCATTCTGGCCCCCACACAGCTGTTCCCATAATGCATCCACGATGATAATCATCCTCCAAACAATATTGCGTGTTCTCCCTGTTTCAGTTCGTTATAATTACAAGATATCCAAAGAACTCAGTTTACCATAATTGCATGCTCTCCAGCCAATAGCGAATGTCACATCAGGCCCAGTTCGAGGAGGGACACGTGTAGTTTCCTATCCCAAAAGGCCGGAGATGATAGAGAGCATACTCCAGATATACATTTCATCGATATCTACATTGTGGAATGAAATTGAAACTCCTGACAGCATCCATCATCCTGCAAAACAAATGGGGAGAAGAGAAAGATAGAAACAAAGGTGAAGACTGAAGAGTGTCAAAAATGAGGCAAACACAATGCCTACAAGTAAACACGGTTCTCACCAGTGCATGATACCTTTGGTATACTAATACCCAGCATGGAGACTTTACAAAAGAATACCACCAATAATTCTACCTGACCAGGGTACCAACAAGGGTAATAAAAATATATGCCTTTCCTTGCAAACATTATACTCTCAACCTACAAAATTAAATTTTCTATACCGGTATTTTCTTGATTTTTTTTTAATTCTTGATGCTTCAAGTCCACATTTCTTGAAGAGAACCCTGTGTGTAAATCCATTTTTTTCACAGGAAATCATGAACATATATTCTTTACAATGAAACCCAATACATATATGTCAAGTAAATTTCCTTCTAAATATAGGTAGACACTGGACAATATACATGTACATGTAGTTTAAACAGTAAGTGATAAAATGAGTGAATTCCACATGTAGAATTAATAACTTTCAGCATTTACAAGTCATCCATCTAAAATTCAATTAAATATTTGATTCTATCAACAATACTGCCTTGCAGCTATTTGTTGAGGTGTAGAACACAGGCCTACACATAATAATTGGTTTAATCATTCAAAACATAGAATTGTACAATATTTTTGACAAATAAAAAAATGCACATGTTATTGATACATACAGTGTTTCTTTAAAAAAAATCAACAATTTTGATTGGTAATAATGATAATAATAGCTCTTTCTTATATACATGTACATGTAGCGCTTTACCAGTTACACTGTAACTGACCAAAGCGCTTACATCATTATTACCCGGTCACTGGATCCAATTGCAATTCTGTACATTAAAGTGCAAATTATCCACTCCTTTGGGAGCGTTCCAGTCACTTGTTTCCACACACACATTCTAATCCAACCACAATGACGTTTGCATCCTACCGGGTATACCCATTTAACAAATGGTGGAGAGGAGCAATGTACAGCATGGGCGTAGCACCCCCCTCCAGACCAACAAAAAAAAAAATTGTTGTTGCTTGTCACGGAATTATGGAGTGAAACTGGACCCCATACCCCCCCCCCCCCCCCCCCCCCCCCCCCCCCCCCCCCCACTGAGCGACTTTTCAATAAGCTGGCGAGACCAAAATATACGGTCTACCTTTTGACAAACCATCATTTGTGTGCCCCCTCTTACACTCAATCCTGGATCCGCCCCTGTAGACCCTAAGTGGAGTTGGTAAGTTTTGTCTTTTTTTCTAAAAGCACCCCCCCCCCCCCCCCCCCCTTGAAAAAAGCTTGTGATGGCACTGTGTACAGTATAAATAAAATGAAATAAAAGGACATAAGTGCTGTGCTGGGTTAGAACCCACAACTTTTGCATTCCCAGTCAAGTTGATATTAAAGCTCATGTACAGTTTTGGTAGCAAAGAGAAAATTGGAAAGAACAAGCTTAATATAGTCTTCTGTTTTGTTCTCTTTGTATCAATAGATGATTGTACGAGATCATTTGTGGCCTATTCCATCCATAATTTCCATGAATTTTAGTGTAAATATCTGTAAATATCTGT